>CM076579.1:542348498-542948498 GCA_034641835.2 Pinus albicaulis | reverse complement strand
AAAATACTTAAATATAACCAAGAAAGTGAAGATTCAAAAGTAAATGGCATTATTATACTTTCATCACTTAGACTTAGAATAAAAGTGATTTTGAGTGCTTTTCATGAAATATTGAAGGATTTTCCTAAGTAAAATGGGATTTTACTTAGGAAAAGATTTTTGAAAGATGAATGAATGTGATAGTGGATGATTTCAAGTACTTAGGTCTTTTCAATTATTGGGCCGAGGGTCCGGTCCCTCCAAAAGTCAAGGAAATGTCTTGAGCCCCTTTAATCTTCAAATACCTTAGTGCTTAGGGAAATTAGTAAAATCTTTGGGGAAAATGAGAGGGGAAATTAATGATTTTGACCTTGCTTTGCTTTGAAATTCTGCCAATGTAGTGTTCTGCCTTTGCACTTGTGATGAAAGTAAATTCTTAACACATTTTAACACCATCATTCATCAAAAGAAAGTTTGCAACATCATCTACCTACCCTATCTACTTTACTCTACCATTTTTTCTCCTTTATTAGGGTGCACTTAGATTGGCAAACCCTTATCACACTTTTTTTTTTCTTTTACATGGCAAGCCTACCTAAGTCTACACTTATTACATCGAAGGGCTCAGATTAAACTGTTGAGCTTCTTTTATTGACTCTACCTACCTACTTATCTGCCAAGATTAAACTGTTTGGCCAGATATTTATTCTCTATTCTACAACATGAAATTGAAAAATGAACTAGCCAAGCTTAAACAGTTTGACTATTCATGAATTGTGGCATAAAATACAAGTTGCACACAATTTGTTTATTACATCAGAGCAATAAGCAGTGGCATTTAGACTTGCACACTTTCCTTGGCCTTTTCTTGTTTGGGGTTCATTTTCTTTCACTTTTTTGGCCATTTTTATTTTTTCACCCTTTGATTTTTCTTTTAGAGTATGCCCTCTTTACAATTTTTAAATTTTTTGATTTTTTGATTTTTTTGAAAATATGGAACACCTTTGCAACAAGAAAAAGGTTTGAACATATTGCATAGTTCATCAAGTCAATCATGAAAAATGACACCTATTGGTATAGGAGTCTAACATATACCTCTCTGTAATTACGTTAAATAGTGATTCTATTCTCATTTATTCGAATGAGAATTTCTTTGTGTTTGAATTCTTATCTTCGTATTTACTTAATTTGTTTCCTCTTTTGTTTTGGTACAAGTAATTGTTTAATTTACTTTAGGTTTTCTCTTTCTGTGAAAATTATCAATTTGCTAATTAGCTCAAGTTTGAGCACTATTCACCTTGCTTACGGCTTCCTGGTATTTGTAGGAATACCTCTTTTCCATTTCAATTATAAATCGAATTTATACTTGAGCATTTGTAACACTTCGCCTCGTTTTAAAATAATTCCTTTGCGAGAATATTTGCTAAGTTGTTGTGTTAATAATTTTATAATATAATTTAGAATAATTCAATATATATTCTATACGTCTCTTTTAATGATTTCTCTTTGAAACTTAGTTAGATTTTATGAATATTTATTCATAAAATAATCATTGTGGTTAGTAAACCGTTATATAACTAAATAGTTATATATATCTGATTTTATAAATTCACTTTCTACATTAACTTCATATTTTATACTGATAGCTTGGGTTAAAAAAATAAGGATTTAATCTTTGTAGAATTGTATTAATTCCCTCAATTAATAAAATTTTCTGTTATACAGGAATAATTTCATTTATTCCCAGGTTCTCAAAGTTTCTCCATTTCACTCTGTCAACGAGAAGCAAGATACCCTTCCTGCTATTTCATTAATTTACTTTCCTATTCCTCTTATGTTTTCGTCAACTTACTTCACTAATGATTTTCCACATTTTTATTTGCAGATTTCATACTGCTGTCAGATTGAGACCAGTAAGGTAATAATCTTAGTTTTAACTTCTATTTTCCTTGAATTAAATCTTTTTGTCCCTAATTATTTTCAAAGACAATTTGTATGTATTTTAACTAATTTATAATTTTGTGTGTATAGGTACTCCCTCTGATTTCATGTACATAGCTACAATTTAATTACTCCTCTGTAATTTCATGAGTACTTCAGTAACTCATACATTGATAATAGATTATAGTGTCTTCTATACAGGTTGGTCTATATCACTTTGAAGAATCGAGCTATATAATTCTGAATTGTATAAAACTTTATAATCCTATTATGCTATTTAAATTGGAATTATGAATTATGTTTATAATTGATGACAAAATTAAATTGTAATATGTGTAAAATACACTATCATGGCTTACATTATTGCATTATTGTACTGTGTACTCATTCTCATAAATTTAGCTGATTTTTAATTTCATGTATGTATTTCCTTCAGTTTTGTCTTTTATGCTATTTCCGAGAATATGCAATAAGTTGTAATTGTATTCAAACTTGTTTTATGATAGTGGATATTATTTGGAATTTACATAATCATGTCAACAATAAATTTTTGATATATATACACTAATTGTCATTCTCTCTAATGTATTCATATATATTGGATGTCTTTACATAAATATTATTTAACACCTAACTTCATATTTAAACCTATTAATGGGGTTTAGATGTTCTAAGTGTTGGTGTATAATTCTACTTGTTTGTGTAACCATACAGATCAACTACTATTTCTATAGTTGTTGTCTGTTAAATACACCAGACTATATGAATAAAAGTTAAACATAAAATCAACAATAATCATGTATAAAATTAACCTTTCTTGACCACTTCTATCTAACATAATTAAAATATAATTCAATACAATTAGATAATCTCACGCTTTCTGTCATGATAAAATTCATAACACATAATTGAATTTATTTGTGCATACCAATTTTGGTAAGATTTTCCACTCAACCTTGAGCTTTCTCTCCACAGCTCTCCCTGAGCAGAGACCAATTCCTCCAAGGTGTAGACACCTTCTTGTCTACCCAATAATGGCTTATTTAAGCTTGCTTTCCCTTCAGCATGTTTCCATAACTGCGTCCAGTTAATCAGGATGTT
The DNA here is from genome assembly GCA_034641835.2 of Pinus albicaulis. Classification (NCBI taxonomy): domain Eukaryota; kingdom Viridiplantae; phylum Streptophyta; class Pinopsida; order Pinales; family Pinaceae; genus Pinus; species Pinus albicaulis. Next base: position 542,945,477 of record CM076579.1, on the reverse strand, counting down.
GTTTTCCTTTTTTCCTAGGCTTTCCTTTTGTTTTTCCACAAAAGTACTTTAAAATTAGCTTTTTTCCTCTTTCTAGTTTTTTTTCACCTCTTCTCAGTAACTTGAAATCCTGGTCTCCATTTATACTCTAGTCTTTGCACAATAATTCCAATTCCACATTTATTAATTAAAATAAAATAAAATATGTCCATAATAATTGTTTTCCTTTGTGTCCACTTAACCTTTAGGGTTATTAAACTCTCTAATAAAAGTAATAAAAATAGGGATACTACATTATAATGAAAATTCAATTCAATTTCAAAAAAGTACAATTGAACTTACAAAAAAGACTATTTGCAAGTTACAAATCCTAAATTTGAAATATAACATGTCATCGATGCTTTGAGTTGATATGAAGATTATAGCTTGATGACGCTTCAATGATCTAAAAAGAAGCAAAAAGAAAACCCATTTCTAATCTCAAAAATTCTTATACAACTAACAAAAAAACGTTTCACCTTCTTAAGTGCAACAAATCTTAAATATAAGAATTGTTTCAATCTTTAGCACATAAAGGAACCTTGTTCCCGATAGCTACCAAAGTCTTGCCCAAGTTTAATTAAATCTTATATTCTTTTTCACATGGCACGTTGTTACACAGTAATTTGTCACCGTCCCTACCATTCCCCGTCCCGCACAATGGAGGACCCATTTTGTGACCTGTGAACATTGTCATGCCTTGAAAACATCATCAATGCATTCCTCTAAGCATGAGCTTTAATTGCCCTAAAGACATCTCCTTGCAAAAAATCATAAAAACATCTCCTTTTGCATTGGCGCGGGCAGAGAGTTCACCACTCGCGCCAATGGGGAAAATCCTACAAAGAGGCCGCGCCAACTGGCGCTCTGTCCCAGAGCAGTAGTCGCGCCAGCCAATTTAAGGAGTGTTTTTTAAATAAAGATGGCGGAAGTTGTGTTTCAACAAACTCAGAAACCATTGCCTATCTTGAGTTGGGAGGTTTTGCTGCGGGAGTTCTATGGAAGGGAAGTGGTTTTGCCACCTCCCATGGAACCTTCCTTGTTGATAGGGCCAATCCCACAATAATAGGGATCCCAACTCCCTCCTTCCCCATCTATAAAAGCCTGCTCAGTTCCATGGCAAGCTAGTCTTGAAGTGCCTAAGCTTTGAATCTCCAAATTCCCAAGAGCCTTTGTGCTGTAAGAGCCCTCTTTCTTCCCTTAAGGCCGACTCAAGTAAGGAGACTATCGTCGAGAGACTCAGGAGAGGTTTGCCCTTTCCCTGGCGACCTTTGCGAGACGTGAACGATTGGAGACCCATCCGAAGGAGACCACGACGTCAGAACTTTGGTTGTAATCTCTTTCGATTGTTACTTAATGAATGATTACGATTATGGTTCCACTCTGTTTTCGATTATGTTAATATGAGTAGTATCCTTTCTGACTGATATTTAGTTACGTATGCCGAATTTTATGCTTGTATCTGTTTGTTTCTTGCACGTGCAGGTATCCATCCACGGAGATCGTAGAGGATCGTGATCTGCCGAGGCTGAGGAACGAGATCGCCTCTGTCCGCAGAGGGGATTTACCTCCTCAACAATTTGGCGACTCCACTGGGGAGAAGATGGAAGAAGTGATGGCACGAGTGTGCCGAGGAGCACAAATGGGAATTTGAGGCCTATCAGAGATCTAACTAAGGGCTTATGACCATATGAATGCAGGTAATCAAGCAAAATGGCGATTGAATGGAAAGAACGAGAGCATGGAGAAGAGGATGAACAAGCCATCCAAAGTGAAGCTTGCATGAATGCCCTCAGAAACTGTGGGCTGAAAAAGTTCTTCCTCACACCCTGTCTACGAGCTCAGCTCGAGCTCCTCCAGTATTTGATCAGTATCTGGGATGAACATGAACAGGTGTTCAGGTTACGAGATCAGGTATTAGAGCTGGAGGTTTTTGCGACTTTAACGATGGAAACGAGTTGTATTTTATACTTTTTTCGGACTCGATAAATACACGAAAAAGTCAATTTCGAGTCATCTTTCAGCTCTTTTCTGACTCTCTCAACATGAAAAGATTGCCGAGGCCCTTGTCGTTTCGATCTCGTTAAATTGGACACGAATCGACATCTACCCAGTATACGTTTAACCCTTTTTCGGGCTGGGATGGATTGATTACGAAAAAGGAATACCCTAGCCTATCGCGACTAGGAGGTTTTCTCGGATATTGTTTTCTACCTTTTCGGATATGAGGAACTATTCATGAAAAGGGACCTGTGGAGTTTACTTTTCCGCTGTCTTTTCAAACTCTCTAAATATGAAAAGACGCCGAGTTCTTCCTTTGTCAGACTCGTTAAACCCTGATGACATCGGATCCAGTCGAAATGACGTTCTCCGAGTTCCTCCTTCCTAGGACTCGTTAAATGCACTAGGATGGATTCGCCGGAAAGTGTGACTTATATTACAAGCATATCTTTTATCCCCTTCAAGCTTGTTATCAAAAATAATTGGGGTACTCGCAAGAAATGGTGGGGGAAAAATGGAACCATCGTCGTTGTCGTCGGCAGTATGTCGCTCTTGAACATGGCACTTGTCTGCATTCGTGTCGGGTTGGGGACATCTCATCTCGTTTCTTCACTTTGCCTCCGTGGGTTTGGATAATCCCTTTTGACTTCTCATCTGCTCATTGCCTCGTCACCATGACCTCTGATCTGTTGATGTCAAATACTGCCAAGTCCACTGTCGTGCCGTTTATATGTTCAAGAGAAGTTGACCTCTGCAAATATCAACCTTCCTCTGATTCTCATACGATCCTGATTCACAACAAAACATCATGTTTCTCTGTCTCGTGTCGATGATGTGGGAAACATTATGGCCCACCTTCGATCAAGGTCACTTCCTGTCAACTTCAGCTCATTATCCAGGAATTTGATCTAGAGACTCCTTTATGGTACCTTGGAGCCTGCATGCCTCAATGGCAGGTTCGTCGCATTCGATGTGAGGTTTTCATCATTGGCCTCCGATCGAGTGATTCTGCGGGTGTTCGACACAAACTCATTGATTCACACACCGTAGATTGTACCTGTAGTACCTTGAGGGCCATTGTCATTATTGGTGGTTCCTCTCGTGTCTGTTAACAGCTTTCATCATTGGCTGGTAATCAGACGATGTTCTTGCATGTTCGACTTCAGCTCACATATTCACATGCTCGAACTTGTACTTTGTTTGGGTCGAGATGGAGCGCAAGACCCTGGATTGTGTCTGTTGTAATCCAGGTTGCGATTGTGGATTATTATCATTATGTACATGACTCACTGATTGGATGGCTGCGACCATACCTGAGTCTATTTATTTGATCCTCGTTGGATGGCTGCGCCCATACCCTGGATCCGGATTATAGTGTACTCTGTTTCGGATGGCTGCGCCCATACCACATATACATCATGTACTTGAGATATCAGTTGTATTTTTCTACGCAGGTTTTCCGACGGCGGGCCTTCAGTTGAACATGTTCTCGTAAAGAATTTCACCCCTCTCTCTCTCGGGCCTCATACTTTAGGGGGCATCTGTTACACAGTAATTTGTCACCGTCCCTACCATTCCCCGTCCCGCACAATGGAGGACCCATTTTGTGACTTGTGAACATTGTCATGCCTTGAAATCATCATCAATGCATTCCTCTAAACATGAGCTTCAATTTCCCTAAAGACATCTCCTTGCAAAAAACCATGAAAACATCTCCTTTTGCATTGGTGCGGGCAGACAGTTCATCACTCGCGCCAATGGGGAAAATCCTACAAAGAGGCCGCGCCAACTGGCGCTCTGTCCCAGAGCAGCAGTCGCGCCAGCCAATTTAAGGAGTGTTTTTTAAATAAAGATGGCAGAAGTTGTGTTTCAACAAACTCAGAAACCATTGCCTATCTTGAGTTGGGAGGTTTGGTTGCGGGAGTTCCATGGAAGGGAAGTGGTTTGCCACCTCTCATGGAACCTTCCTTGATGATAGGGCCAATCCCACAATAATAGGGATCCCAACTCCCTCCTTCCCCATCTATAAAAGCTTGCTCAATTCCATTGCAAGCTAGTCTTGAAGTGCCTAAGATTTGAATCTCCAAATTCCCAAGAGCCTTTGTGTTGTAAGAGCCCTCTTTCTTCCCTTAAGGCCGACTCAAGTAAGGAGACTATCGTCGAGAGACTCAGGAGAGGTTTGCCCTTTCCCTGGCGAGCTTTGCGAGACGTGAACGACTGGAGACCCATCCGAAGGAGACCACGACGTCAGAACTTTGGTTGTAATCTCTTTCAATTGTTACTTAATGAATGATTACGATTATGGTTCCACTCTATTTTCGATTATGTTAATATGAGTAGTATCCTTTCTGACTGATATTTAGTTACGTATGCCGGATTTTATGCTTGTATCTGTTTGTTTCTTGCACGTGCAGGTATCCATCCACGGAGATCGTAGAGGATTGTGATCTGCCAAGGCTGAGGAACGGGATCACCTCTGTCCGCAGAGGGGATTTACCTCCTCAACACACGTTAAGAGGGCTCTCCTTGAGTAAGGATAGTAGGAAAACAAATACAAAGCTTCCCTTTGAGTTGTCTATATCAAAGCATAGACCATGCACAATGCCACATTCCCTATATACTTTTTTTTTTCCTAACAATATCAGTTATGTTGTATTTCTAGAAATAAAGGAGGGGAGAAATTTCTCCATTACAAAATTTCCCAATTTTGTCACAGAAAGAATTCTGCTTGGGTGCTATTTCTTGGCTAGTTTTACTTGTTTTCCTCTTATCTCCCCTCCTCTTAGAATTGGAGGCGGTTACATTGGTACTATACTGTTTAACAAACTGGAATAATAACACAATACATTTGACTTTCATTATAAACTAAGATTGCTGTCGAAATTTTAAAACTGAAGACATAGATGAGCAAAGCTTTGATGGCCTATTTGTTGACAGTGTTCTCGCTTCCACGTTGCTTGCTTCCTTGGTCCATTGAAGTTGATCCTTGCTCCGATTTTTTGTTCAGTGCTTCTTTGATGATGTCAATTAACTCTTGTAGATGACTGCAATTGTTCCTCAGGTCCCTTATTTCTTCGTTGCATGCCTTCCATTGCGATCTCATATGTGTCATTTCTACTTTAGTTTTTTCTTTGTCTTGCAGTATCTGATTTCTAAGACTTTCAATCACAATTCGGTGTGACTTGCAGAATGCACATGGATGTGCTATAATCTCCATAGGGTCCATATTTTTCTTTCCTCTATTGTCGATGTAAGGCTTGACTGCTCCTTCTTTCTTTGCTAATTCCCACAGCTGCCCTTCTACCTTACTCTTAAATGCTCTCTTTGAAAAAGATAGAGGTCTCTTTCTAAATGTTGAACCGCGCTTTTCCAGAAAAGCTCTCATTAACGAAGTCCACTTTCTAATGGCTGAACAACACAAACACTGGTGAAAAGGATGAGTAAAAAACAAAGAATATGAGGACTCTCAGTTCACAAGAGTTGGTGATAGCACTGCAAAAGGAACAATGATCACATTGTAGGAGGATAAACCAAGGAAAAAGCTTGAATGGATATGGTGTGAAGAGAAAAAGGAGGCGATGAACAGGGGAGGAAAAAGAAGGGAGCATGGGAAAAAACAGAGGGCGAGGAGAGTAATCGAAGCAGAAGGAGAGCGCTGCTTCTGAAGAGTAGGGGACGCAAAAGAGAGGTGACGAAATAACAGAGAGGAACATGGAATTTGAAGGGAAGTGTAGAGGAAAAGGGGCAGGGCGATCACGTGGAGCGTGATTCCATGGAGGGGAAAAGTCCAAAGTAAAATAATTCCATACATTTTGCAGGAGCTATGGAATATTTCAACTTCGTCCTGTAGTTTGGTGGGGAATTCGAAGATAATATTGATGATAGCTTTGGGGATGGCTATAATTTCAAAGGAAATTTTGAGAACTGCTTTGAAATCTTGGTCTGAAATTGTTTGGGTGTTGTGCATCATGGAATAAAAGGATGGATTAAGGGATAGGGATTTTAATATTAATTTCTCCAATCTGAGCTTGACCATCACTTTGAATTATTCCTCTGTTTGCTTGTTCATCTGCCAGCTTCTTGTTCTTCCGTAGAATGTGAAAATTTTATATTCTACCAATCTCCCTTGATATTTTTTGTGCTCTCTTTAGGATTTGGTTTAGCCCTGCATTTTCCGGAAGCGAGTCTGTTGCCATTGCCTTAATAATGATAGCTGAGTCCCCCAAAATGATGGCTTCATTGATTTTTTTCTTTTCTTTTAGAATTTTAAGTCCAAGCCAAAGCCCATTTGCCTCTGCTTTGTTGTTTGTCATCTATCCAAGGCCCCAGTTGTAATGTGTCTGTATTGACTAGTTGTGTAGCATTATAATTCCTCCAGTTCCTGCCCAACCTGGGTTATTTTTTGAAGCCTCGTCAAAGAAGAGGCATGCTTTGTTAAGATTATTTATCCAGACTTGAAATTATTCTCCGTTTGATGCCTTGTTGTGCTTTTCACTTGAGGAATTTGGTTGATCTTGTTTGCGACGAAGCTTATCCAATTCCTTTCTTCTTCTTGGATTTGGTTGATGCTAATTCCTTTGGCCCCTTTTGCTGTGAAGGATTCCACCATAAGTCCCCAGGATTTTGACTTAACTTTACTTACTGTTGGAGTAATGTCTTTGAAAATTGCTCCGTTTCTAGCTAGCCATAATTGCCAACATAGAAACGAAGGTAGGTTGTTCCAGAGTCTTTTGATTGTTTGCTTGTTTTTTGAGGGAATATGGATACCTGCTTTTCCATCTGCTTATAAATTGTTTTAACGGGACATTGTAATTTATATTTGCTTCTATGGGTATCACCATTTCCTCCTAGCATTTTTTTGAAAAGGAGCACTCCAGGAAAAGATGTTGAATTGTTTCTTCCGTCTTTCTGCATAAAGGAAATTGAAATGGTCCACTTATTCCTCTTATTTTTAAGTTCTCTGCGGTCAATGATTTACTGTGTAGTAAAGTCCACATAAAAATTTTTATTTTGGGGAGGGATTCTACCTTCCATGTTGATCTCCAATATTGCCAGTCTTGCTTATTTTTCTTCTCATAAAGTTTTTGATATCCTGTTTTAACTGTGTAATCTCCTCCTGTTGGTTCCCATATGTGGATATCATCCTTGTTTTGGTCTATTGGAGCTGCTCCTACAAGTAAGACAATTAGTTTATCCCATTGATCAGTTAGATCGGATGGGAGATTGGGGGTGCTCCATTGCTTCCATTCTCCATTTATCTCCCAGGTGGAGATGTTACTCAGCTTGTGGAGGCCTTCTTTTGTCATCCACTCTTTTAAGTCCTTTATGCTTGTGTTGGTTCCCAGGGGTGGGCGCCCCATTATATTGTTGTTCCAGATGTTTACTTGCTTCCCATTTCTTGGTCTCATGGTTATATGATCTTTGATAAATTGTGTTGCATTGATGATGGTTTTCCATATCTAAGTGCAGGGCCTTATCGGGGGATTCCTTTTCAGAATTGTGGACCTTAGACCATTGAGATATTTTGCTTCTAAGGCAGCTTTCCAATCCTATAAGTTTTATGGATAGGCCCCCCTTTTTGTATGTAGCTGTTACCTAATTCCAATTAATTAGGTTGAATTTCTTTTTTTCTCTTTTCCCTCCCTGCAATAGGAAATTTCCGATAGTTATTTCCATTTGTTTGTGGATGCTTGCAGGAGCCGATATAAGGGAAAATTGATATAAAGGCAGAGTTGCTAAAATGGACTTTATTAACGTGATTCTTCCTGCTTAGTTTAGCTAGAGCACTCCCCAAGCCTTGATTTTTGCTTTCATTTTTTCAGCATATTTGCTCCATATCTCGTTCTTCATATTTTTCTTGCTAATTGGCAGCCCCAAGTATTGAAAATGATTACAGGTGTTTTGACAGGGGATGTTCAGAATTTGTGACATTTTCTGCAGGGTTCTTCTGGGGGTATTCCAACTGTACAAGCAGTTTTTTTCATTTTTGAACAAGCCTCCAAAGACCTCCATGAAGCTATCCAAAATTGCGTTGAATCTTTTTGCCACTATGCAGGATGCTCCTCCCATTAGAAGAGTATCATCTACAAACAAAGAGTGGTTTATTATTTTAGTACCTCTGCTTATGGATAGGCCTGTTAAGGTTGAGTTTCTTCTGCAATGTTCCAACTTTTTGCTGAGTGAATCTGCCATTATGATGTAGAGGAAGGGGGATAAAGGGCATCCTTGTCTTAAGCCCCTTGAGCTTTGGAAGAATTTGCACTGTCTTCCATTGATGAGTGGAGCTATCCATGGACCCATTGTGCAAGCTTGAATTAGTTCCACAAATTCTTCTGAAAAGCCAAATGCTCTTAAGACATCTGCAAGAAAGGATAGATTCACTCTCTCAAAGGCATTTTCCATATCCATTTTTAGAACAAATCCTTTTTCATTGTTGTTGATACTGGTGTGAATAGCCTCTTGAACTAAAATGATATTATCCACTATCTGCCTGTTGGGAACAAAACCTCCTTGATTTTCAGTGATAAGGTTGGGGCGAAGGGGTTTCATCCTGCCAGCTATAATTTTGGATATGATTTTGTAGGAGTTATTGCAGAGGGATATGGGCCTGAAGCGATTTAGAGTAGAAGGACAAGGATCTTTTGGAATTAAGGCCAAGAAAGTTGAATTTGTGTATCCTCCAATCTTTCTTTTTCCATTACATATCTGACCATTTTCAACATATCCTTTTTAATGATTTGCCAAAAGGTTCTATAGAAGGCTATAGGAAAACCATCTGGTCCCAGAGCCTTATCCGGTTGAAGATTCCAAGTTGATTCCTTTAGTTCTTCTTCCGTCACTTCCTTAGTGAGTGAAATGTTGCTGCTTTTGTCAATAATTTTTGGGATATATCTCAGGAATTCTTCGGGATTTGTCTGACTAATTGGAGCTGTGAGCAGGTTTATGAAGTGGTTGTAGGCCTCATTTTTTATTTCCTCTTGCCCTTTTATCTCTTTCCCTTCTCCTCCTATAATTGTTTCAATGTTGTTCTTTATTGTTCTAGTTTTTGCCGAGTTATGGAAGAATGTTGTGTTCTTGTCTCCAACAGACATCCATAACTGTCTCGACTTAAGTCTCCACATCTCTTCCTCTTTCCTGTTGTTTCTGTAGATTTCCCATTGAACTTCCTTCTCTCTTGCTTGTTTTTCTGTGGTGCTCTCGCTTTTTTCCAATTCCTCTTGGATCTGTTTTAGCTCTTTTTTGAGGTGCTCTTTTTCACTGCGTGGTTTTTTGTATTTGTTTTTTACCCAGTTTTTCAAACTTATTTTTGTGGATTTTTTATTTTTCTTTTTCTTCCGAAATATATGTTGGGGAGCCGCTTATGTTTTGCTCCCAAGATTTTTCCACCTCTTTTTGAGCTTCTTCGCTGCTGCCCCAAAGCTAATTATATCTAAATGGCAGTGGCATGTAGTTTTCTGCCATGTCCAGCTCCATCAAAACAAGTTTATGGTCAGAAAATGCTGATGGAATGATTCTTGAAGTAGCTCTGCTGTAGTTGAGGATCATCTTATCTCGGATAAGGATCCTATCTTGTCTTTCCTTAATGTTTGCCCTACCTATTCTTCTATTATCCCAGGTGTATTTCCCATTTTTGGGAGGAATATCAAGTAGATTTCTTTGTTCCATTATCTCTTCAAGAGTTTCTCTATTTTGGTCCAGCAAGAAGTTCCCTCCTCTCTTTTCTTCAGCTTTGAGAATTAAATTTAGATCTCCCCCTACCAGAAGGTTATCTTCTCTGTCATTCCCAATGCTCTCTTTTAGAGTTCCCTAACATATTTCCTTGTACTTATAATGGTTGGGAGAGTATATGTTGTAAATGCTTGTTGTCCCGCCAGTTTCAACATTCTCCAGTTTAGTGTTTATCCAATGGTCTTTCCTTGTATGTTGTTGCAGTTTCCATTTCCTTTTTTCCCATATAGTGCTTATCCCTCCTGAAGCTCCCATGGATGATATTGCTAATCCTTCATAGATCCTAGATTTTCCTATGATCCCTTCCATTTCTTGGCTGCTTAACTTTGTCTCTTGAATTAAGAGGATGTCAGGTTTTTCACTTTTTATCAAGTCTTTTAAAAAAATTATTTTGGAGGGATGACCCAACCCTCTACAATTCCAAGAGACAACTATCATTATTTATTGTTTTGGGTTGTTGTGGGACCCCTTCCTTTGTTTGCATGCTGTGCTTTGTCTTTATTCTTTGGTCCTTTTTCAAGGAAATTGTCCAATCTCTGTTGTGTTCCCAATGAGATGTCTTTGGTAGCTTCTTCATCTCTTATTTCTTTATTTGATCTCCTTCCCACTTTTTTGATATTCTCAATGTTTTGAGGGGTTTCTTTTGATTGATTTCTCGTTAGTATTCGGTTCGGTATTTGGGGGAGAGTCTTGTCCGCCTAAAGAGGGGAGCCTGGAGGGGTGGGTATGGGAGATGAGAGGTGCTTGGGGGAGGAGGTGGTGATCGGATCGGTAGGGGTAAGGGCTGAAGTGAGGATATCAAAATGGTTTGTCCCCACCAGGGAGGTTGTTTGGGAGGGGACGGTAGATCTCGGCGGCGGAGGAGGATGAGAGCCAAAGGCAGGTTTAGATGCAATTTTTTTTCTTTTTTACTTGTTCCATTCTGGATCTGATGTTTCTTCAATGTTTTTTTTTTCAGGTTCTTCTCTTTTACTACGTCTATTGGCAAAATGATCGTATTCGTGACATACCTTACAATTGAAGGGGATTTGTTCGTATTCCAGCTGTTGTATGTGGATCCAGTTGTCCACCTTGATTTTGACCGCTTCTGGGAGGCCCTTTCCTAGATCCACCTCCACACAGATTCTTGCGCATGCCTGCATGTTGTCTTTGGGCTCGCTTCTGTCGATGTATTTTCCCACTCCATTTCCTATTGCACGAACCGAGTCATCGCTCCAACAGTGTAAAGGGGGGTGCGACAATCTTACCCACACTGGTACTGCATTGGGTACATCTAGTTTTGGATCAAAGTCAGGAGTCCATCGGTTTAGATACAATCCTCTTGTATCCATGAAGTAAGGCTTGCTTCGAAATATAAGATCTCAATCACTTTTGGTCTCAAAATGAAAGGTGTAATATCCCTGGCCACAAAATATTATGGCAATTTTCCCTTGAATAAACTGGATCCAGTTCCTCTCTACCCATTTCTGCACTGTTTTGGGTGATGGCCATAATCTTGTGAACTGGCCCACAAGTCCTTTCTCTGCCAGAGTGATTGCAGCTTTCCTTGGCATCGATGGAGGTAAGGAGATTTCTGGAATGGATTCCAACTTTTTAACAAATTTAGAGGCTGATGGTCTGGTTCTTTGGGGTCCCAGAGATCCTATGAGAGAAGCGAAAATGGTTGTATCTTCATCCTGTTGCTGACTATTTGAAGTAGCAGCTGCTGCTGACGGAGAGGGCGGCCCCGGATCCAACTCCGGGGTGGCCATTCGATCTTGCTACAGATCGTGATCAGAAGAGCAGGGGCTTGGCATCGACTAGGGCACGCACGCGCAGCGCAGAGCTCCTTTCCACATTCCCTAGATACTTGCAAGGAATAATATCATGTGAAATTTATGATATTAAGAAGGGGGGTAAAAGAACAAACTATGTGACTAGAAGGATTGATGATTTACTGAACCTCGATGAGAGAGCCAACCATGTGATTCTCTTGTTGTACTTGTTTAGCTTGCAACTAGGACCTGTGTCCACCACAATGGAAAGACCCATGGGCTACACTTCAACTATGTTTATGTATGCTTAGATAATATGAACTCGCATTCACCAGGTGGCATACCCATGTTTTCAACCTGAGTAAGATACACAATTTGATGCGAACTAATAAACCTAGCTATATACAATTAAATTGCAAAAAAATACAACAACTACTATGATGTCAATAATTCATTGAACAACCGTTATTCTGTCATAATGTTATTGGGCCTTAATGAGGGTGTTTTAGTCGGATGTGAACCACTTTTTTTCTTTTCTATTGAAGGAATGCATCTATATTCTTTAAAGTTGGCCTAGAGTGTGAACGATCACCAATCACATGTCAACAAACACAAACGCTCTTAAATGACTCCAAATGGGACCTCGTCATTTTTCTTAGCACACCAGCCTCAAGGTACTTGAAAGAGGCAAAGATGAGCACACTAGTGGGTAGATTTCTCAGAATAATGGTTGAATACCTAATGTATAAACTCGAATGCCCTTGCACTTTGTCATGGCTAAAAACACTTGCCAATAATGACATCAAAATTATAATTCTTTGTTTTCTTCACCATGATCAACTTAAGGGAAATTTTCATGTCTCACCATGTTTAAGGAAAGTGGCCATTGTAGCCAAACAATGTTATTTCAATTACACAACTCCACGTAGATCTCAACAAGAAATGCCTACGATGGTCATGCATTGACCTAATTGTTGATTTTTCATAGGTATTATGAACTAATGATTACTTCTTATGATTTATTAGGATAATATTTCTTACATTCACATTCATCATCAAGTAATTACACAAAATATCTCAACAATAGAAACAAAATGGTAGTAGGATCGTAAAGAGACAAGCAAATAAGAGACACAAGAATTTACCTGGGAAAACCCACATGGTGAAAATCCCAACGACCCTTTTATTAGAGAAATCATTAAGTTCAAAATAGATACATCAAGTCAAACATAAAGTCATGTTGACTAGTAACATAGCCCTGGTCTCACCAGGTCAAACTGCCCTCTAGGCAAGTCAAATGTTGCCCAACGATCTCGGCATTGTCTGATTATGCTAGGGCCAAATTTCGACCTCCTTCCATGCCCAAAAACTCTGCCTTCAATTTGTCCTTACTTTGCCTTTGACTCGTCTTATTCTCTGCCTTATATTGTTCAAATTCTTTGCCTTATATGGCCCGCATTGCTTGCTAGTTTATCAAGTCGAATGGGCATATATATGGATATTGGATGATCCCAAGTGGTGTGTCTATAGGGGAAAGGCGACCTGAACTTCTAGAGGGCCAAATTTACATTTTAAAGGAAAAAATCATTTAAATTTAAAAATTCAAAATTTCGCTTTTAAAGTTGACATGAAGAACATGTCTTATATTCATATATAAATCAAGCGTTAAATATTATTTATGAAGACCGGGCATAGCTACAAAATTCAACACTAATGAGCATTGGTCTTTTATAGAGGGAGAGTTTGGTAATGGTCCTTTAACACAATGGCCAATGAATCCAAAGGCTCTTAGACATGATCAAAAGTGGCCTTTGGCTAGGCTTTCGGGTACATAAATGAAGCACAAAATGCCTAATCAAAACAATATGTTAGAAAAAATACATGTAGGCTACAGAGAGAAACAACAAACCATACATGAGTGTGGAGAACAAGTGGAGCACATATCCAAATGATAAATAAGTGTTTGTTAGGGTTTTTGATGACCAAAAAGAGAAACAACAACCAAAAGTGGAGACTTGTAGATCTTTTCCATATGTAGGGAATATGGCAGAGAAACAACTCTAAATGAAGCTTATACCAACTCTAAGGAATTAGTACCATCATCCAATGTCTAAAGGAAAGATGACTTCAATATTACAATTGTTTTTTTGGCTCTACATAATTCTACTGTTTTTGCCAAAGATCTTTTGTGTTGAATTCTTGATATTGTTTTCCAACATTTCGAGCATGTCTACCATCACCATGAAATCTAGGTTTTCTCAGTTGCTAAAGAGGAAACAACATTGCACTGAGCATAAATGATAATGATTCTATCTTGCGATGTAAACAAGTTGTCAAGGGCTCATTAGAGAGTGTTGAATTCGACGATCCTTTGTCTTTGGGAGTTAGTGCGAGTCTCATGAGGCCCAAGCATGGGACATACAAAAAAAATATACATAAATGTGAAAGAAAGCAAAAAGAGAGAAAATGAATAGGTGCAAGGGTAGCACTCAACATGGAGAATGGCAGAGACAACACTTAGATGAAATGACTTGTTGCAGTCTTGCGATATGACAAAAGGGGATTGTAGAGTGCCTGGGTGTAGAGTTGTCAGGGTGCTACCACTATTAAAGTCATGTAAATGGAACACATGGTAAGATAAAATGTGAGATACTGTATTAATCAAATGGTACACGTATTAATACATTTTTGGTGCTTATTGGATTCATCTTCCAAGGTCTCCTCGACTCTCCATGACTACTGGTATTCACTTGAGGCTTTTCAACTTCCTTTCAAGTGAAAAATCCTAATTTACATAACCCAAGAGGATTATTTTTTAGACAAAGATGACAAATTCTTTTAGTACACAACATCTTGGGAATTTTCCACTGCTCTATTTTAGTATGGGGCTCAAGAGAGTCTGTTCTTAACAATGTTGATTTTCTTCCTTATGCTAATTATAATAGAAATACACTTTTAATCTTCTCGATTAGACCTAATTATCTATTTATAGTATATAGGTTTTTTTATTTTTCTCTAATTCTCTATTGCAACACAATCTCTTCTTACATTTAGATGTAATATCTTTTTAAATGGTATTAATATTTTGTTAACTAACCTCTTCCTATTTTTTCTAACGATTTAGCCAAGATATCATATATTTATGCCAACCCCTCTTTTGCCATTGGTTGCTTCGATTGGAGTTTGAAACAATCTTAGGAAGGCTCTTGTCTTCCATGTTATTTTTTTGTACTTGTACACTAGATATCTAGGCATAACCATACTATCAATGGTGAAAGCCTTGATTCTACAATGAGGATATGATACAATATATTTCTTTTAATATATTTTTTTTCAAAAATGACACGTAGTTTGTATTAAAAAGAATCTAGATAACAAGCGAGAGCCCTTACATTAAGCTTAACTATCCCAAAAGAAAACTACATTCAATAGTCCACAAAATAGGACAACATTCCACTACCTATAAAACCATGAAATTTAGACCATGCATTTGCTTACCAACTGTTCGAAACATAAACTTACTATAGAATTTGAAAAAATGTCATAAAAATAAACCAAAATTGCAACACATAGACCAACAAATTACAAAAATTTGTGTCTGACCTCCTTCCACATAATTGTTGTATTTGGATATGCCATCCACTTTTTACAATGGCTGTTCAAATTTATAGCTTCAAGCCGCACACTTTCTAGATGGCTAAATGCTAGCATCCACCTCATCCAAGGGAGGCCTCGACCTTTGTTCATAGAGTCACGAAGATATTCAATTTGACAATGTAATATTGCTAATTCTGTTATGTGATCCTTCTGCAAATAATTTAGTTGGATTTGCATTGTTACTATGTCATTCATCATGGTATGGTAAATTTAAATAAAGTATGTTGATTGATTATAATGGTCTCTTGGGATAATTTGGTTTTGTCATTTTTTAATGCATAAACTATCAGATCGAGATGTCTTAGCACATGAAACAATTCAACCATCTCAAAGTGTTGGAGTAGAGATAATATCCTTTGCAATACGGGAGGAGCATATGGGGGTGCCCACCATAATCCAGGGAGTGCCAAATAATGATCATTGAGTCCCCAAACACTAGCAATTGGTGATTCCTCTTTTGATTGCCAATTCCAATCCTTTCTAGAGTAAAAGGTATTTAACCTAATTGTTGGTTTCTTCCCCTAGTCCCCATGCACATGGTAGTTCTACTTTTCCCTCTGGGTAGATGTAACAACCCTGGTGAAAATTCCATGTAATAAAAGTTAATAAAGGAAAAATAATAACCACGGTTGATGGGACACGTATTCCAAGCTAAATTTTGTGCAAAACACCCCGTGGGTGTACATTTTGGTTATTATGGCTAAGGGAATTAGCAAAGGCAAAGGCTTTGGAAATGCAAAACGGTAGTTCTGGCACATTTATTTATGAAAATAATGGAAATTAGGAGAAAAGGAGGTGAAAGGTCACACGTTGCATGTGAGGAGGAAAATGAAGAAAATAGAGGCCTCATTGATAAAAAGGCTTTTGAGGATCAGTTGGCAAGATTTTGCTAGTTCAAGATTTTTTCTCAAACCTTTTGTCAGTTCAGTTTTGGAGCTCTCTCATTCTTCTCTCTCTCTCTCTCACTCACTCTTGGACACACAAAGTTTTCTTGGAGCACTTTGGCATTGGATCAAGAAATTCAAAGAAGGCAAGAGGAAGGAAGAAGCAAGCAAGGAATAACAGGATCAAGCAGCTACAAGAAGATTCTTTGCAGGTATTGATTTGCATGTGTGATTTCCTTACTAGATTTGGCATTCATGGTATTGCATGTGGTTCTTTTCTACTATGGCATGGATTTTTCTAGGTGTGGCAATGTTTTCAGCTTAGCCTTGCCATTTCCAAATATCCATGGTGTGATGGGGTTCTCATGTTTAAGTTGAGTTGGATTTCTGGATGGATTCGAAGTTGAGTGAGGTGGATCTCCGAAATGATAGAACACATGGCCTAGTAACCCCTGAACATGATTGCGGGTTGTGGTAAATCTGGATATTGTGTTGCGGTAAATATGAATAATGTGTTGCCTCGGTGGGCATAGGAATTCTCAACCGATGAATGGTGGGATATATGGTAAATCCTAGAGGTGGGTTTCTCTCCAGCATGCCTAGGAATCATGAATTGGGATATACGGTAAAGCCTGAAGAGTGTGTCTCGGTTTAAGGCCTAGTAATCCCTGGATTAGACTATGGATCGTTGTAAGGCCTGAGAGACTAGAAGACAAGAAAATTCCTTAGGGTGTAGATGGAGAAATTCGGTGGCATCCATACTTGTTTTGGCCTAGTGATCGAGCGGAGATCATGGTAAAGCCTAGTATGACATGTTTATTGTTTGGTCTAGTGATCCAGTGTGGATTACTGTAAAGTCTGATTTCTATTGACGAGGGCGAGGTGGTTTAGCCTTAGGATGCCCTGGTTGGTTCTTTTAGATTGAGTCCCACGTTCATGCTTGGAATATGGCATGGGGGTGAGTGGCCGAAGAGAGAGTTGGCTCAACCAATCTATGGTCGGGTGGAACGTGGAAGTCCCATCCCGGGTTGGTTTTGCATTCATCAATAAGAGGTTCTCTCCTTGACATATTATGTGTAAATGTATTGGTTTATATGTGGATTCTATGGCTGATGCACCCTTGATATTTTTGTTGTTATTATGTTGGTTATAAGCATGTATTATGACGATGATGATGTATGGCTCTCCTCATGTTTTTATTTGTAAATGAATAAACAATGTATCTATGACCTGATAGATGATAATGCAGTTAACGATGTAAGGGAACAATGCTTCTTAGCGATTCTCAGATAAGTATGAGACCCCTATGCTCAGATTTGTTACTTACACCTGTAGATTACATATTTGTGACATGTTTGACGAAATGCCTGTCATGGCTAGCAATATTCCAGTTTAGGCCTTGTCATTGTTTTTGTAAATACATCATTGCTTTGCTCTTTTATTTCATTTATGAACTTGTAATGAGTTTTGGGCAGTGACCTAGGCTCCGGGCCTAAAAAGTGGCTCAAATCCCGGGGACACTGGCACAGGTCTATGGGAAAAAGTCCCTGGACGCACGCATGCATATGTCGTGGGAGTGTCTAGAGCCTCCCAAATGCACCCATTCCTATATTGTGGGAGCATCCGAGGGTTAAGTGGTCAAAAAATTCAGTGGGACCCAAGGGCTAGTTACCTAAGTGGTTGGGATGGTTCCTGGGAGTCACTTCCTTAAGGTCACCTAGGAGGTTGAATCAGACCATAGTAGCTCTTCATCACAATTTTACCCTGGTTGGCCAGTTACTTGGGTAGATGTGGGATGAGGGTGTCACAGTAGAGAATAATTCCTTCCACTCAAAATGTCTCTTGATTGTTTTTCGAGGCACCATAAAAAAAAGAAGAAAATTTATATTTTTACTCTTGTGCCAATCTTTGAATTCCAATAGCATCAAACGAATTTTGGGGATATGATTTTTCATTGGTTTACACATGAAGCTGCAAGCATGATCACGGGGTTGTCCCAATTGTAACCAACTATTTTCCATGGAGGTCAAGTCATCCAATTCAAAGGCATTATAACCTCGACTTGTGATGGCTTTGAACATTAGAAGTTTGGCCTTGGTGCCTGTTCTAATTGGAACTACTTTTTCATCTTTAAAAATCACTGTGTTTTGGGCTACCCATATGGTCCAAAAAAGATATTTTGGCAAAGCCATCCAACATCGAATGATGATGGAGGAAGGCTTGCATTGCCATGGGAAAGAAGATTTCCAGAAAACAAACATGTCCGTCCAAGAGACTGGAATAACTTGGACATCCAATAAACCAACATATGCCACCTGTCATACTAATATGGAGAACGAGCATGATTTAAAAAGATGCAGGATGTCCTCTTCCGATTCACCACAAAGGGGACACTGAGAGGGGCCATGAATGCTCCTCTTATGTAAATTCTCTGCTATCAAGATCTTTTAGTGCACTAGACTACCACAAAATATGTTAACTTTTGGGATCCTATCTTTGTGACATATTGCAACCCACAACTTATTTGTTTGGGGGAGGAGCGATCATTTAATGAGATAGGAGTATCATTCCTTAACTGTGTATTTAATGCGTGGACTCAATTTCTAGATCTGCTTGTCAAAAGAGTCAATAGGAATTGGAGCCATACTCGAAACCCTGCATATAAGCATATCCCAAGATTGAGAAAGATTAGGAGAAATCCATCGAGACCAAATATCGTTCTTGTTCTAGGAGGAGATATCTTGAAGTTTATGATAACCTTCTCTTTGCATCCATTTTTCCAAAAGACTAAGATCTTCTTGCGTTCCTTGCAGTCCTTTGGGGTGGAAGTTGTCCTTCTATATGTTAATATGGGCTTCGTTTCTAGGTTGCCAACTCAAATGCCCACTTATCAACAAAGCAACTTGTTGACAAAACTTCCAAATCTTCAATCCTTGTCCCACCCAATTCTTAGATTTAGCGCTCAAGAGACGAGATTTATGAATATTGCTTTTAATCTTAAGATTATAAATTGTAAAGCATTTTTGGATTCTCTCAATCTTTCTCCGCGATTCTCTATATACATTACAACCCAAACTTCACATATATATAAGATAAAAGGAATGAGGACAAACTTATACATGATTTCTTTTTTTTTGCCCCTCACAACCAAAAGTCTACTAGTTTACAATTATTTTCAAGAGCAAAATAGGCTTTCCACCCTCCATTAATCCTTTCTCTTTACTAAAATTCTAATTAAACTTGTGAGAAAAATTAACTTTAAGATATTTGTATAAGATATCTTCCTCCAAATTATTATCTTTTAAATTTGATTATCATAATTTTTATTTAATTAACCTAAACCCTAAAAAATTCTTAATTATTTATTAAAATTATAAAAACACCCTAACAATATTATCAATTTTTTTTATATTAATTATTTCATTTTAACACCTTTCAAAACTATCGCAATCATTGAAGAACTTGAAGGAGTCTATCTTCTAATTATGTTTTATCTACATTATGGACTTTTTTCCACCATCACTAGCGAGTAGTTGAGACGGTTCAACTAAACTTGACAGAATATGAGAAAGTAGGTGGCTGTTCATAATATTGAAATAAATTTACAACTGTCGACGATTGCAACCGCTGAAATTCATAATTTGATTTTTACTTATCATTGACATTTTGATCCACATGACGAGTTTCCTTCTCCGCTCATGAATTACAAATCTTTCATTTTTCCAAAACATGTCCGGGATTTATTTACCGTGGCAGACATGAACTACCCCTTATAACATTAATCGTCGCCAAACTTTGGCGGTTAAATTTGATGCCAGGAAGCCACACTTTAAATAGGACAGGTAACAATAAATGTCATGAACATAAAAATCAAAATATTAAGCCAACACAAAACTGATGACCTGCCAAACAGACAAACTAGCGGGCAGGTTATCTGCTACTTCGTCAGCACCGTCGCCCCGCGGAGCTCTCGAGGCACACTCCATCTCTCTCAACGCATAACGCGTTTGCATCTTCCACAAAAAAAGTCCAGTAGGAGTTGCAGTAGCAGCTTCAGGATTGCCATCCCTGTCAATATATTAAGTTCCATCGTCTGCCTCTATATAAAACGAATTTTCCTTAAATCCTCTGCGAGAAAAAACCCCAGAGCAACGAGTACCTTTCAACTCTCAGGTCTTGGCTTGGAAACTCGGTAGTCATGCAGGCCGCGCAATGTACAGTGGCTTCGTACTCCTTTGCTCCTTCGAAATCTCTCAGGGCTGGAAACCGTGGGGTCTGCAATGGTAGCGGGCCTTCTCGTCTCTCCTTCTGCGGTCTGCGCAAGGAAATCTTCGGAGTACCTGCCGAGCGATGCTTCGGAAGAGCGGCGTTGGCTGCCCGGCCAACGGGAAGGGCAGGATTGCAGGGATATAGAGTGATGGCTTCGGCTTCAGATAACGGAAGCCACGTCACGGCGTTCGACTACGATTTGATTATCATCGGAGCAGGTGTCGGTGGCCACGGAGCTGCTCTTCATGCAGTCGAAAAGGTACCCTTGCCTTTTTGTCGAAATTACTGCAATCTTTAAAGAGTATTTTCTTTGATAAGGCACTCATCGTATTCTTTAATATCTAGTTATTTTCCAGATCCAGCGTAAGCAGGACATCAATTTAAATTGAAAGTCGTTCATTGGTGTGATTTTATTCTTATTTTTCAGTTTCCAGAGTCAGCTCAAGAAATTTAAAGTTTTCAATTTTATGTATTCACACTAAGTTTTATATAGCAGCAGATCTTTAGCTGAATCTGCTCAAGACTATCTTCAGTTCTTCAGCTCGTAAAATCGGTTAATGATTAATAAATTCATGAGTACTCGACTATTTTAGGTAATGAGTATCACTGCCTGCTGGCAGACTTCATTGCATGATGTTTGCTGCTGTTCTTTTAATTGTTTCGATGATAAAGTTGCCTAGAGTTGTGTTCTACTCTGGGAGGTTTAAATATTTGCAGATAGATTACAATGAGAACTGCAAATCCAATCCTGAATATAGGTCATTGGCTACTTTAAGAGAATAATAAACGTTCTAGTGCTATTTTACATTAGTAGATATGGGGTCTTTGTCTACTATATTTTTTACACTAACCTGGATCCATCTTAACCTCAGATTTATAAGTGGCCTAAGATGAGGCTTTCTTGTACCTTGGTGGATTTGTTTATCTATATATATATATATATATAGATTTGTTAATTATTCTTTTAACTATTTTTTCTTTTTTTTTGGATCCACATCAGCATTAGGGATAGACATTTCACATCTCCATATTAAGTATAGAATGTGTCTCTTGATTCAATTAGTACCACAAATAAACTATAAATGTAATTTCTGATCCATAAATCTGCTAATTGCAGTTCCTAATCTCAACTAGTAAAATAATTTGCCATGCATTGGATCCAAACAAGAATATGTTTCTCCAGTTTGTGAGAGCAAACACTTAAGAACGTTACTATAGGGGAAAGTTATTCTCCTGAATATGAATAAAATATGAGAATTTTGAGGGAAATGATTCAAATTGGTTTAAGCTTGTTGGCAACACATGCGATATATGTCCTTGTTAGAGGGAGACCACCTCTCTTTTGCAGAGTTTTGAAGGTTAGTTTGTCAAAAATCAGACCACGGTGAGCAGATTCGGTACTCAAAAAGTAACCTACAGTCTATAGATCGTTAATGCTGAAAACTCCAATCAAAATTTCTGCAAGGGAATAAGCGAACCTACAAACACATGCTGCTGTAAAGTAAACAGTAAACACGCTAAACTTGACACTTAAAACAGCATAATTCTGATAACAGAGGTGAAAGCTACAGCTCAAAAACTAAAACTCTCGATATTCAAAGAGGTATGCCCCTGATTCTCCACATAGACTAGGAAAGAAGCGAGATACAATGAATGTAGACACATGCACAGCAATGCTCTAACTGGAATTCTAAAACCCTAGACCTAGAGCACACTGCTTGCGCGGATAACTGTGCCAATTTCAGGTGTGACCTCTTATAGATCTGTGCCCTTATCTTTAGCTAGAGACTCGTCATGCAAGAGTGTCCAGTCTAGCCAGGGAATCGTGCCCTCACTCTTTGTGCATGCAAATTAATTAAAGCAAAACATAAAATAGAACTAACTGTCGAAATTAGAAAAACATGTAAAACAGAAAATAGACTGAAGGTGGCACATGCATGCTTTTGGCATCTATGTGCCCCTATCTTTCTCTCTCCTCCATGAGTACGAGAGCGTCCCTCTTAAATGCTTATATGGTTGCTATAGAGGAGGCTCTTTTTGGCTGAGAAAATCTATATGGACCACTATATGGACTCTGGACAGATCTGCCAAGACAGGAAAAAAACTTCGTAATTGGAACACAGTTCAAGCTACACATGTACACTAAAAATTGAAGAATAAATCAGATATGAACATACCAGATAGATCAGAATGAACCAATTGAAGAATGTCAGTAGTTTGGCTTTAACTTGAAGGGAATGGTCCCCTTGTATGTTTTCCAATTGCACAACCCTGACAAGCACCTTCATAATCTATGTTGAATTCGGGCATACCTGTGACCATTTTCTTTACCCCAGGTAAGGCTTTGTAGTGAAGGTGGGCAAAGCTTCAGTGCCATAATTCAGATTGAAGAGAAGTATCACAAGTCATAGCTCCCAAAGGACTTCCTCCAACTTGATAGATACCTTCAACCCCAAATCCAAGTGTAAATGCATATTTAGGGTTTATTTTCCAAATGCGTACCTTTCCATTAATGAATGCTACCTTGAAGCCTTTATCTTCCATCGCAGAAATAGACACCAAGTTCTTCTTCAGATCAGGTACGTACAACACTTCTTGTAGATGAAGGGTTTGACCTTGATTTAAGTGAAGAGTGACAATCCCTATCCCTTTCACGGGGTAGGTGGCATTGTCTCCAAGTATGATCTCCAAATTAGTCTTCTTTTCAATAAAATTTGAGAGGGCCTCCTTGTACCCAGTGAAGTGCCTTGAGGCACCACTATCAATCAACCAATGATCCATAGTGTCCGGAGGAGAGGCAATAGTTAGAGCGGAAATAAGATAAAATTATTTTTCTTTTTCTACAACAATAGTTTCCTCATACTTGGAATTTCTCGTCCTTTTGGGAGGTCGACCATTACCATATTGAGCAACTGGAGCATTCCTCTTTTCTTTGTTGTTGAACTTGTTGTTCCTTTGATTGTCATTGCCTTTGAAATTGTTGTGATTGTTGTTGTTGTCGTCATTCTGTGGAGTATCCTTCTTGTGAGGACACTCTCTAGCATAGTGGCCAAAACTTGTTGCAATTGTAGCACCTTCCATTTCTTCCTACTTTGAATCCTTGTTTGAATCCTTGACCTTGTTTTTTTGGACCAGCATTGTTCTTCCTCTTTGCATGAGCGGAGAAAGTAGTAGGTTCATTTCCATTTGAAGGCTTGTCTCTCTCCATCATCCTCGTCTCTTCTTGAGTGCATCTAGGCAATAATTCGTCAAAACTAGGAATCCTATCATTGTTAAGAATAGTGGTGTTAAACACATCCCATGCCCTTGTGAGACCTCCAAGAGCAATGAGAGTGAGTTCCCTGTCAACAACAACTTCTCTAATAGATAGAAGATCATTCTTGATTTCGGTAATCCTCATGCAGTAGGATTGGATAGACTCCCCTCTATCCATCTTGATGTCATTCAACTTGTTCTTGAGAAAGAGGATTTGATTTGAATTGTTTACTTTGAAAATCGCAATAAGCTTATCCTACATCTCCTTAGATGTTCCCCAAATCAAAAATATAGGCAACCAAATGCTTTTGAATGGAATCAATGATAATTCTTTTAGCTTTGACCTCACCTTTCTTGAACTTTTTCTTTGCAACAACAGGTGCATTTGAAGGAGGTTCCACCACTTTTCCCTGCACATAGTCTGTAACATCATTTTCTTCCAAAGTCAAATCCAAAGACATCTTCCATGCATGATAGTTGGATTTGTCCTTAAGCTTATCCTCGGATTTGAAGTATGATGTACTCGTCGTCATTGAAGATAGACCAATATTCTTGTCCAACAACTCTTTCTTAGTGATTGTTTTTCTCTCTCTTGCTTGGGCTTTGTCTTTACCTGGGCTTCGATACCATGTTAATTTTAGTTAACAATGGTATGTTCTATGCTTAGCACAATTACTTCAATGTTCCTTTAGCAACCCAATGATAATTTCCAATCTTGATTTTCAGTAGCAATCACATTAACCATTAATCACATTGACAGTAAAAGTAGATAGAACATGGAACAAAATATAGAAGACAAGAGGACAACAGATTTGGTGGATGCCAGGGAAAAACCCCAATGTGGGGAAAACCCTTTGATCAATTCTTCTTATTATTATATCAAAAGTTCAAGAGAGAGAGAGTACAAAAGTCAATTTGACTTGCCCAATTCAAAGTCAAAACAGTCCTCGCAATTTTTGCAGTCAACAAAAGTGAAACTTCAGCCCTAACCATGAAGTCAATGTTGGTCAAATCAACAATAAATTAAAATCATCCTCAAAATATCTTGGTCTTCCCCAGTCAAACTTGGCTTGATCAGGAGGTCAAAGTCAACCCAAAATAGCTTGGTCAAACTCGGTCAAAGGAGAGAGAAAAACTGCTGTAATTTTTAGTGGTCAAACGACATTCAACCCTGAAGTCAGCGTTGGTCAAACTGCCCAGATTCCCTCGATTTCTATGCCCAAAAATGCAGCCTCAAGAGACAAGAAAGATCCTCCAAAAAACACAGTCAAAGCTGGTCAACAAACCCTTGGTCAACGTTGGTCAAACTTGGTCTGCTTTGTATAATTTTCGGTCTTGTAACTCAGCCTAGAAAACTCATCCTTCTTGGTACATGTGTGAGAGAGAGAAGCTGCCCAATAACGGTACGAATCAATGAGAGTGTTGATTTTTGGTAGCATTGGAAGTGCTCTAAGTCTCAAATTTTGTGAAGAGGCTTAGACGCACGTATTCCAAAGAACCCAGAAATCGTTTGTGGAAATTCCACTCGGAACATGTTTTATTAGAATAATTAATTATTTTAATGGTGACCCTAAGTCTAAACTTAGGGAAATTAAATAATTAAATGGTCAATTGGAAAAGACATCAGTGCAGATACTCAGTTGCTCGAGTAAATCGATTTTCTCAGTGGTCGAAGTTTGGTAAGAGAAAATCGACTCAGAGGGAGAGTAGCGGGTGGAGGACAGGCAAAGAGGGTTCAACATCAATCCGGGGTGCAAGAACAGGTGATGCAGTGCCAGGAAGGGACAACGTAGAGGCTGGGAGGGAGCAGTGTAGAAGGGTGATGCAGTTTTGCGCAATCCCACGTAGAGCCAACGCAATGATGATGAAGGAGGCTCAGGAGGGTCCTTCCGGGGTCGTTTCTCATTTGATTATTTTGCGAGGAACTTCTCTAGTGTTTTCATAGGGAATTTCTCTTCGTCACTGCTAATTATAAATTGTACAAGAAGATTCTGCTGAATAATAGAAACCCTCATATGTTGCACCGGTTTTCCCACATTGGGTTTTTTCAGGGACAATTGTCCAAAAATATCTGTCATTCATGTGCTAATATTTTCCTTATTGTTTTGCTCAGTAATTATATGGTGAAGTCTGCATTTGAATTTATTTCGATATTTACTGAAGAGATTTCTGCAAATAACTTATTTTTGAATAATAAGTAGCAGAAATTACATCAGATAATGCAGTAGAATTTCAAAGTTGAAATTTTCACATGGTATCAGAGCAAGGTTAGGCAAGGAAGCAGGAGGGATGACGCCAAAGGGGATTCGTGGTGCTACCTTGGCAAAAAATCGTACACCCAAAGGGCTTACGCATTTCTTCTACAAAAATTGTCCGGAAGGGCAAAGCATGGAGAAGATGGAAGATCGAGTTTTTTCAGAGTTGGCCTCTAGGCTGGAAAAGGAATGTGCGTGCTTATCTAGCACTACATCATCAGATGATTGTTATATTGATAGCGAGGCTTCAACCGATATGATTGGAGAAAGAGATCGTTTCTCTAGCTACAAGAAGAACGGATGGACTTCCAAATTACTGTGGGAAACAATTCAAAATGTACCCCTGTAGGAAAAGGGACCGTAGCATTTCAGACAAAAGCAGGGGAGAGTCTCCGAGCCATTAATGTGCTGCATGTGCCAGGTATGGGAATGAATTTACTTTCAGTGTCTCAATTGTAGGACAAGGGATATGATGTATACTTTATCGAGAGAAAAGTCTATGTCAAGCATCCAAGCTGGTAGAAGAAGGCTCAGATTGGAACTCAAAGCAACATATTATACAAGTTGCAACTCGAATCTCTAATGGCACTGATAGGCAACAATCAAAGCGGCAAATCAGATCTGAATGAACTATGGCACAGACGAATGGGGCATCTACACCATGGAGCTCTGAGAATGCTCAGAGAAACAGTTACGGGAGTTCTAGTTCTTAGTACCAAACATGATGACATGTGCAGAGGGTGGGTTTTATGAAAAAATGCTAAAGTAGCATATTCCAGGAGCAACAATAGGGCGAAAAGTGTATTGGGGTTAATACACTCAGATATCTACAGACCAATGTCCACTAGAGCTCTTGGTGGAAGTGAATATGTTGTCACTTTCATATATGACCATTCTAGGAAGACTTGGATTTACTTCTTGAAGACCAAGGATGAGGTCTTTGATTGGTTCAGGGAATTCAAAGCTCTAGTAGAAAACCTAATTGGGAAGAAAATCAAAGTGTTGCGTTCAGATAACGGAGGTGAATATACTGATAAAGAATTCATAGTTTTTTGCGTAAGGGAAGGCATCAGAAGAGAATGGACAACTCTTTACAATCCGGAGTAGAATGGAGTTTCAGAACGAAGAACATGACTGTTGTTGGGGAAACAAAGGCAATGTTGTATGACCAGGATCTGCCTAGATTTCTGTGGGTAGAAGCATGCAGCACAACTGTATATATCCAGAACATGACCCCGCACAGAGCATTGGGCAAGACAACGCCCGACAGTGTATTCATAGGGATGAAGCCGGAGGTAAGTCACCTTAAGATTTTTTGGAGTGTGGCATATTGTCATGTTCCAAATTAGAAACAAAGCAAGCTAGATCAAATTGTTGAGAAAGGGTATGTCATGGGATAGAGCGAGACATCTAAGGCATACTAAATCTACATTCCAGGTAACAGGAAAGTAGTAGTGAGGAGGGATGTGAAATTCATTTAGGATTGAGCTTCAGAAAATCCCGTGAAATGCCTACCGAAGAACAGTCCGAGGATGTGCCTCTTGTCTAGCGGCAACTAGGA
Organism: Pinus albicaulis; assembly: GCA_034641835.2. Lineage (NCBI taxonomy): Eukaryota > Viridiplantae > Streptophyta > Pinopsida > Pinales > Pinaceae > Pinus > Pinus albicaulis. The sequence goes on along the minus strand of CM076579.1, from coordinate 542,918,095 downwards.
GAGGATCCAACAGATGGACAACCATCAGGATCTAGTACTGTGACTAGTACTATATTTATTCGAGAGAAGAAAATCCAGATAGCTCGCAGCTGAAGGGACAACAGGAGGAAGAGATGATTGAGCCAACCACTACCAGTAGCAGAATCAACAAAGAGGCACGACAGACGCTGAGGGACGCGGAAGAGTTTGTTGGAGCTCCTAGAACCGAGAAAAGGCAGTGTAGACAGCCTGACAGATACCAAGCATTGGTAGCACATGTTGATGTACCCTCTAGCGTTCAAGAAGCGATTCAACACCAAGTCTGGGTGGATGCTATGGTAGAGGAGTACAACTCTATCATGACCAATGATGTTCTGGGAAGTCGTACATAGACCACAAGACAAGTCAATTATAGGTTCCAGGTGGATCTACAAGATTAATTTTGCTGTAGATGGCAGCGTACAGAAGTACAATGCTAGGTTCATGGCTAAGGGGTATGCTCAGAAATAAGGAATAGACTACGAAGAAACCTTTGCCCCTATAGCCAAATATACCTCTATCAGATCCATTATATCCCTTGCAGCGCAGATGGGATGGGAGATTCACTAGATGGGCGTCAAGACTGCATTCTTGGATGGGGTGATAGAAGAAGAGGTTTACATCGAACAACCAGGAGGCTTCAAGACGCATGAGAAGAAAACTCATGTATGCAAACTAAAGAAAGCCCTATATGGACTCAAATAGGCACCGAGAGCATGGTATGGTCGAATTGATTTGTCAAGAGTGACGCTGATCCCAATCTCTACTATCTCACAGTAGAGAATGAGCCAATGATTTTGGTATTGTATGGAGATGATTTATTTTTGATAGGATCATCTAGGCTCATCAAAGACTGCAAGAGGAACCTGGCAGGGGAATTCAACATGAAGGATTTGTGGTTGATGCACTATTTTTTGGGATTGAAGTTTGGAAACAGAAGGAGAAATCTTCCTTCGACAAGGAAGATACGCTACAGAGATTCTAAAGAGATTTAGAATGCAGGATTTTAGACCCATGACTACTCCAATGATCACCAATTGGAAGAAAATTGATGCATCTGAAGATAAAGAAGTGGACCCCACCTTGTACAGACAACTCATAGGATCTCTCATGTATTTGGTCAACACCAGGCCAAACATTTGCTACGTTGTTAATTCCCTTAGTCAGTTCATGGTAGAACCAAAGAGGGCATACTGGGCAGCAACTAAGCACATTCTCCAATATATTCGAGGAACAATCATACACCCAAGGCGATGAAATCATTTTGCGTGGATTCACAGATGCAGATTGGGCAGGAAGTTCGGTGGATTGGAAAAGTACCACAGGGTACTGCTTCAACATTGGATCAGGTATGACTTCCTGGTGCAGTAAGAAGCAGAAGTCCGTAGCACTGAGCACAGTTGAAGCATAGTATGTGGCAGCGAACACAGCTTTGTGTGAGGCTATATGGCTTGAAAACTGCTAGTGAATTTATTCAGAAGGAAGATGGAGGTGACCAATATTCTATGTGATAGTCAGAGTTGCATCAAGCTCTTTGAGAATCCAGTTTTTCATGATCGGTCGAAACACATTGACATCAAGTGTCATTTTATCAGAGACTATGTTCAGCGGGGAGCGGTACAATTGTAGTACATTCCCACAGAAGAACAAGTAGCAGACATTCTCACCAAGGCCCTAGGGAGAACAAAGTTTGTTTATTTCAGGGAAAATATGGGGATGGTTGAGAATCTGTTTCAGTAATGGATGAAGCATCACTTAAAAGGGAGCTATAGTACGAATGCAACAATGGCAGTGGCAATGTCATGGGCAACATTACAGTAGTAGCAACAACACAATGTTTGATGGATAGATTGTCAGATGTTAGCAGCGCAAAGGATGCTTCAGGATCATAACAGTATGCAACAGGGATATTGTTAGAGCACTTTCCTCGTTAAGAGGGAGTGTTGATTTTTGGTAGCATCGGAAGTGCTCTAAGTCTCAAATTTTGTGAAGAGGCTTAGACACGTATTCCAAAGAACCCAAAAATCATTTGTGGAAATTCCACTCGGAACATGTTTTATTAAAACAATTAATTATTTTAATGGTGACCCTAAGTCTAAACTTAGGGAAATTAAATAATTAAAGGGCATTAATAAAACAGAGTGTGAATCTTCTAGAAAACACAGATCAAGTCAAGTTATGATCTTAGCCTTTGATTAGAGATCTAATCTCGTTCGTTGATATCTCAATGAGAAGATTATAAAAGAAGACTCGAGGGTCAATTGGAAAAGACACTAGTGCAGATACTTAGTTGCCCGAGTAAATTGATTTTCTCAGTGGTCGAAGTTCGACAAGAGAAAATCGACTCAGAGGGAGAGTAGCAGGTGGAGGATAGGCAGAGAGGGTTCAACAGAAATCCAGGGTGCAGGAGCAGGTGACGCAGTGCAAGGAAGAGACAACTTAGAGGTTGGGAGGGAGCAGCGCAGAAGGGTGACATAGTTTTGCACAGTCCCCACGCATAGCTAGCGCAGTGATGACGCAGGAGGCTCAAGAGGGTCCTTCCGGGGTCATTTCTCATCTGATTATTTAGTGAGTAATTTCTCTGGTGTTTTCATAGGGAATTTCTCTTTGTCATTGCTGATTGTAAATTGTACAAGAAGATTCTGTTGAATAATAGAAACCCTCTGCTGCACCGATTTTCCCACATTGGGTTTTTCCGGGGACAATTGTCCAAAATATATGTGTCATTCATGTGCTTATATTTTCCTTATTTGTTTTGCTCAGTAATTATATGGTGAAGTTTGCATTTGAATTTATTTCGATATTTATAGAAGATATTTCTGCAAATAACTTATTTCTGAATAATAAGTAGAAGAAATAACATCAGATAATGCAGTAGAATATCAAAGTTGAAATTTTCACAAAGAGAAGGAGAGAGAAGAATGTGTGAGTGATGATGATGCCAAATGAGGTGTGAGGTCACTTGTATTTATAGAATTCGCTGTGGGTGAAGAGACATGTCCATTGGGCTGCTTGAGCCTACATGTTGATGTGGCCGACATGAACAATTTGCACATGCGAGCATAAATTCAAAATCACACTTTCGCTTGTCCAAATGAGATGATCTTTATATCAATTTTGGTCCTCTCAAAAAGTGAAATTTAATGTAATCATCATCTCCATCGAATGAGCTGTCCCAAGGTGGAATTTGGCCCTAGTTGCCAATTTTAACACTCCCTCTCAACTAGGGAGAACTCCACCTGCCAATCCATCTGTCGATCATCATGCCATCCGATCATTATGTACTATCTCTGTCATCTCATCTCTACTCTGTTGAACCATGATGTAATAATGAAGAAAAATTGATCAAGAGTGAGTCAGAAGACCTTACCACTCTCAACTGGCAAAAGTCAGTCCAGAGGTACAACCTCAATTGATCCCAGATCAAGTCGTTGAACACCATGCATCCTAGACATAGGGAGTACGACAGTACACGATGCATCCATCGGTAGTGCTATGGTCCATATCCACTTTTCCCAACTCATTGGCCATATGAGAGGTACTTTTCATGAGTCTCAGACTACATGGGTAGGATGTATGCTGGGGCATTAGTAGGAGAAGGTGAAGCACTCATTCATCTCATATGCCATAGGAGAAGGTGAACCACTCATCCTATGCATATGTTAATTGTAGGGGAAGGTGAACCACTCACCCTACAGACATGTCATCATACGTAGGGGAAGGTGAACCACTCACCCTGTAAATAGCGCATCAATAGGGGAAGGTGAACCAATGACCCTATGGTTGCTCATAGCTCTAAGAAGTACCCCAAGCCCCCAGGAGCTCTCAGAGCTCAGTGTCCAACTCAAGCGGGACCTTCATAGGAGGGTCTTTCCATGACTCCAAGTCTTTCTCGGAAGTCTAAGAATTTGACCTTCCCTAAGGGCTTCGTGAGAATGTCTGCGACCTGCTCATCAATCCTATTGTGTTGGAGCCTTATTGCTCGCCGCTGTACCTTATCCCAGATAAAGTGGTACCTGATATCAATGTGCTTGGAGCGGTCGTGGAACATGGGATTCTCTGAAAGGCGAATCCCACTTTGGTTATCGCAGTAGATCACGGTGGTATCCAACACATGGTCAAATAGCTCATTAAAGAGATTCCTCAACCAAACAACTTCACAATAGGCCATACTAGCAGTAATGTATTCGGCCTTGACAGTGCTTAAAGCAATTGATTTCTACTTCTTGCTCATCCAAGATATTGAACTAGACCCCAAAGAGAAGCAACATCCAAACGTGCTTTTACAATCCACCACATTGCCAACCTAGTCAACATCAATATATCCCGACAATGTATCTCAAACCATAGTTGATTGTGCCACGAAGATATCTCAAGAGATTCTTAGCAGCAATCCAATGTATGTGATGAGGCTCGACCATAAATTGACTAAATGTATTCACAGCGAAGCATATGTCCGAACAAGAGTTTACCAAGAACATCAGGGCCCCCACAAGTTGTTGATACTTGGAAGGATTTGCCAATTCAGGCCCAACAACACTTCCACATAGCTTCTTGAAGTTGAGTTCCATTGTTGTAGACACAGAATTGCAATCCACCATCCCACATTTCTCGAGCAACTTCACAATATATTTTCCTTGAGAAAGGAAAATCTTACCTGGCTTTTTCCAGACCTCCACGCCTAGGAACTAATGCATCATACCTAGGTCTTTCATCTTGAACTCGGAAGCCAACTCCCTCTTGCATTGATAAATGAGAGGGTCTGCACCTGTCAAAAAGAGATCATCCACATAAAGGACCAGAATGAGAGGTTTGTCCTTTTCAACCTTGAAATATAGGTTAGGGTCAACTTTTCTTGTTGGAAATCCCAACTTTATAAGATAGCTATCAATCCTCTCATACCAAGCCCTAGGGGCTTGCTCCAACCCATAGAGGGATTTCTTCAACCTGCATACGTGTGTCCTTCAATCTTGTACTTCGAACCCCTCAGGTTGTTCTATGTAAACTTCCACCTTAAGCGAGCCATGCAAGAAAGCAGTTTTAACGTCCATTTAGTGTAGGCTCCATCCTTGAGAGGCAGTGAGAGTAATAATAGATCGGATAGTGGTATATCGAGCAACTGGTGCAAATATCTCGTCATAGTCCACTCCTTCCTTTTGAGAGAAGCCTCGAGCAACGAACCTGGCCTTGTATTTTTTAGCACTTCCATCAGCTCCATGTTTGATTTTGCAAAGCCATTTAGATGTAACCACATACTTGTCCTTGGGTCTAGGAACCACATCCCAGACATCAGTCTTCATGATTGATTCGTACTCCTCATTCATCGCATCCTTCCATACTTGGTGTTTCACAGCTTCTTCGAACGCATATGGCTCAGATTGAACAATAGTACTCATAACAGCTAAGTACCCTTGGTACCTGTTTGGCTTCTTACTTTCACGAAATGTCCCTCTTGGAGCAATATGTCTTTCAACATCTTCGAGAGTGTCTTTGAGCCACAAAGGTATTTTCCTTGAGGTAGAGGGATCACCAGGAGGTGGATCAATTGGATCCATCGAGCCTTCAACATCGGGCATCGGTTCATCTGTCGGAGATTCATCTTGCTTTCCTGCAACATCATCATTGCCCTTCCTTGGGATAGGGAGATCTTTGGCTTCCCCAAGGGCATAATCTTCATCGAAAGTGACATCATGGCTTATTTCCACTTCTTTTTGACCACGCACATAGATTCTATATGCCTTTGAATTTTCACTGTAGCCCACAAATGTTCCTTTCTTCTCAGATGCTTCTAATTTGTTTCTTTTTTCGTTAGGCACATGAAAATACACGGGACAACCAAATATTCTAAAATTGGAAACATCAGGTTTCTTACCATTGAAAACTTCTTAAGGTGTCTTGAAATCCAATGCTTGATGCAGGCTCCTGTTTTGAACATATACGACAATGTTGCTAGCTTCTCCCCATAAGAACTTTCGTAGGCCTTGGTCATGAAGCATGGCACAGGTAACTTCTATGATTGTTCGATTCTTCCTTTCAACAACTCCATTTTGCTCAGGAATATATGTTGTGGTGGTCTCCCTCTTAATGCCAACCTCTCTACAATAGTTATTGAATTCATTTGATTCATATTCGGTTCCATTATCAGTCCTCAATATTTTGATCTTCTTCTCTGTTTGATTTTCAACCAAGGCTTTGAAAGAATGAAACCATTTGAACACTTCGTCCTTATTCAAGAAATAGATCCATGTTTTGCGAGAGAAGTCATCCACAAAAATTGCATAGTATAAGTATTCTCCTAATGATGTTACAGGCAACATACCATATAGATCAGAATGAACCAATTGAAGAATGTCGGTAGTTTGACTTTCACTTGAAGGGAATGGTCCCCTTGTATGTTTTCCAACTGCATAACCTTGACAAACATCTTCATGATCTATGTTGAATTCGGGCATACTTGTGACCATTTTCCTTACCCCAGGTAAGGCTGTGTAATGAAGGTGAACAAATCTTCATTGCCATAATTCGGATTGAAGAGAAGTATCGCAAGTCATAGCTCCCAAAGGACTTCCCCAACTTGATAGAGACCTTCAACCCTAAATCCAAGTGTAAATGCATCTTTAGGGTTTCTTTGCCAAATATGTACCTTTCCATTAATGAATGCTACCTTGAAGCCTTTATCTTTCATCACAGAAATAGACACCAGGTTCTTCTTCAAATCGGGTACATACAATACTTCTTGTAGATGAAGGGTTTGACCTTGATTTAAGTGAAGAATGACAGTCCCTATCCCTTTCACAGGGTAGGTGGCATTGTCTCCAAGTATGATCTCCAAATTTGTCTTCTTTTCAATCAAATTTGAGAGGGCCTGCTTTTACCGAGTCAAGTGCCTTGAGGCACGACTCTCAATCAGCCAATGATCCAAAGTGTCCGGAGGAGAGGCAGTAGTGAGGGAAAAAATAAGATAAGTTTCTTTTTGTTTTTCTACAACATTAGTTTCCTCATAACTGGAATTTCTCGTCCTTTTGGGAGGTCGACCATTACCATATCGAGTAGCGAGAGCATTCCTATTTTCTTTGTTGTTGAACCTGTTGTTCCTTTGATTGCCATTGCCTTTGAAATTGTTGTGATTGTTGTTGTTGTCGTCATCCTGTGGAGTATCCTTCTTGTGAGGACACTCTATAGCATAGTGGCCAAACCTGTTGCAATTGTAGCACCTTCCTTTTCTTCCTTCTTTTAATCCCTGCTTGAATCCTCGACTTTGTCTCTTTGGACCAACATTGTTCTTCCTCTTTGCATGAGCGGAGAAAGCAATAGGTTCATTTCCATTTGAAGGCTTGTCTCTCTCCATCATCCTCGTCTATTCTTGAGTGCATCTAGCCAGTAATTCGTCAAAACTAGGAATCCTGTCATTGTTAAGAACAAGGTTACTTGGAAGCGGGAGCGGGAGCGCGAGCGAAGCGCCATTTTTAAAAGCTTCTAGTCCGGAGCGTTTTCGGAAGCGTTTATATATATATATATATATATATATATATATTTTATATTTTTTATATTTTGATGCATATATGTCAACAAAAACATGTAGAATGATGAATTAGACATAAAAAACATAAAAACATAGATTGAATCATATAACATCAATCATCTAGAAGTTATAATCTTCATCAACCACGCCCACGAGTTGGAAGCATACAACATAACCAAAAGTGACTTCCTGAAACTTCGCATGGGATCAATCCGTTGCTCTGCTTTCAAAATTCAATATATAACATTTATCATCATTGATATATAACATTTATCATCATTGATTTCAAATTTCAATATCTAACATTTATCATCATTGATTCATTGATTTCAAAATTCAATATACATTTATCATCATTGATTTCCAAATTTCAATATCTAACATTTATCATCATTGATTCATTGATTTCAAAATTCAATATTTAACATTTATCATCATTGATATTATATAACATTTATCATCATTGATTCATTGATCACCATATAACTTTCATGAAGCATCATATTCATAATTCATAATGAATTGTAAACAGTAAACTTATAAATGCCAACTTCAAAGTTTCACCTTTCAAATTCAAACTTCAAACTTAAATTGTCATTAAATATATGAAATCAGAAAGAGTCAAGTTTCAACTGTTCAACTGTCAACAACAAATAGAAAAGACTAGTAAACAACAAATCTATTTTATCTGGCACGAGAAATGTCTAATTTTTGTGAGCCAAGAGGAAATGTTGGTCTTCTAGTAATCTGAGTACCACGATACCCGACTAGAGAGTGGAGGGAGGCTGATTTTTAAAGGAACAATAGTGTGAAGTATCGAGGAGTGACATTGGCTTTTAAATGCGCCTTTAGCACTGCTGTCTGGATAGATGGTGGGACTGGCCCTGTGTGTGGCGGTGCTGCTGATGCTTCATCATCATCCCTATAAAGTTCTGCTTCCAATTCTTCTAGATGTAACGTGCCTTCCTCCAAATTATCATCCTCTGGGTTGTTGTCCCAGACTCTGTATGATTGATTCTCATTTGCCCGATCACAGTGATGGCTCAACAACCTCAAGTTATAATGCACATAAACCAAGCTTTCAGCTCGGTTTTCATTCAACCTGTTTCTTCTCACATTGTGTATAAAGCTGTAGGTGCTCCAACGCCTCTCTGCAGAAGAAGTGTTCACAACCTGTGAGAGAACTTTTTAGCCAACTTTGGCAAAAGTCCCATGCTGCCATATGCTTCCCACCATGTGAGAGCATCAAATCTGTCCCTGTCTTCCATTGCATGGAAAGAACCAAAGTTAGCAGTACAACTGAAGTATTTGCCTAATTCAAGGCGCAATCCTTTGCTATTACTGTCGGTGCAGTTGTCAGTGATGTGTTACCCTCTAAGGGATTTTGAATGCGCGAGGGTTTCACTTGTAAGACGCCTCCAGGTGCAGGTTGGCCCAACCAAAATGGAGAGTAATATTTTGGCGTAAGGATATATGCCAAAGCATGTAGTGGAACATTGAGTTTATTCCACCGTGCACACACACAGTCATGAATCATAGCATACAAGTTGGGATCATTATCCTTAACAATATCTTTTATTTGCCCCAACATGCTGTCCATCTACTCATAAACCTCTCCAATCACTGGTTTATCAGTATCTGCAAACCGAATCATGTTATAAATGGGCTTGGTAAAATTCAAAATTTCCCTCACACGTGCCCAAAACAGAGGGTCAAGGGCGGTCTCCTCCACATGTTCGAAACCTTGCCTGTCAACTATTGTTGCTGCCCTGTCCTTTAATAGCTGCTAGTGTGGGCTTGATACCATTGCAGCCAATGACTCTCTTACCTTCAAAAGGCGCCTGAAGGTGAGGTAATAGCTAGCAAATCTAGTTTTTCCTATTTTCAACAACTCCAATTTGGAGTGGGTACGGAAAAGCCCATGGGTATTGCTATGATTTGTAATAAATTTTATCATTTTTTTACCTCTCTTGTACAAATCACCAAGCCATTTGAATTGAGGTTGTTTGTTTTTGATGATATCATGCATCAAAAGGTTCATTGTATGAACCAAACACCCAGACCAAAAAATGTTGGGGTATTTATCCTCAATAATTGCTCCTGCTGCCTTACAGTTAGCAGCATTATCAGTGATGACCTGTATGACATTGTATGGCCCAGTCTTTTCAATTATATCAAGTAATGGTTTTGCAATGTTAATGCCGGTTTTGAATTTCTCTGAATAATCATACGCTGCCAGGAAGACTGCACCACTAACCGACACAACCAAAACATTTATCAATAGTTTTCCTTTTACATTGGTCCATCCATCAGAGACAATGGACAACCCATGCTCATTCCAAGAACTTGTCATTCTAGCCAAAGAATTGTTTATTTTAGCTCTTTCATGATCAAGACCCACGGTTCTGGCCTTGTCATACCCAGGGCTTTTGTATCCTTTGGGGGCATCATTAATGGCAGAAACCATTTCATGCCAATAAGGTGAGCGAAGAACATTGAATGGCACTCCACATGCATATAGAAACCGGTAAACTTTTGAATCCACATCATTCCTACACCCTTCGTCTAGGAAATCGGATATGGTTCTACGCCTTAATCCAGTGCCACTGCTTCCAAAACCACTGGCATGGGTGAAAGTTGAACTTGTTTGTCCATGATGTGTTGGGGCTGAATCAACGAAACCCCTAGATCTTTTAGATGATCTCTGTAGGGCAACCCCCTCTTCCTTCCTATATATCTCTCTTTGTGGTGCTGGCACAAAAGTACAAACTTTGATTCCAATATTTTTAGTTCCATCCCCTGGCATTATCCCACAAAGGTGCCTTCTCAGACGGGTGTATGAACCATGGTATTGTTTATTTCAATGGGGGCAAATAAATTTAGTGGTTCCACCACCTTTCCCTCCTTCCATTTTCTGAACATATTTCCACAAAGGAGTTTGGTCTTGTTTAGTTGGGGAATCTATGTTCTCAGGTTCTCCACTCCCCACTTCCTCCTCAGCATAATCCTCCTCCTCTTCAGGATTTTCTTCAGATCCACCATAACCCTCCTCTTCATCATCCTCTTCTCTGATTTGCCTCTTTCTTCTAGCACTCTCCAACACCATTATCACAAAGAAAGGAACCAACATGAGGAAAATCCCTAGCCATATAGCCATGATGAAACAAGTTTCAAGTTTCTAGCCTGCAAAACAAATGGAAAAATGCCAAATGGGAATAGGAAATGCAACATAGGAAAAAAACAATTCATTTTTTAAGTTTTAAATCCAATAAAATGCAACTTTCAAGAAAAATTCAAGTTTTCATTTCTAAACAATTTAACAATCTACAAATTCATCCTAGAAAATACTAAATTGGATTAGAAGGCCTGCCTCTTTCTTGCAATCCTCTTGTTGCCTTGCTCCTTGCTCTTGGCACTTGCTCTCCTTCAACTCTTGCTCTCTCAATTCTTGCTCTCGCTCTCTCAACAGTGAACAAACAATAAAAACTAAATCCCCCCCCCCACCTTTTAAAAATTCGTTTTCACATAAAAAAAAATTTCCGCGTGGCGGAAAATTACGAGGAGGCGTTCGGGGCGGCATCTGTCCTTCCGGCGTTCGCAGCTCCCGAAGCATTTTTTAAACGTCGGAAGCGCTCTCGAAAAGACAGGGAGTGTTTTAACAGGTTCGGAAACGCGCTCCCGAAAACGCTCCCCTCAGGAAGCGTTTTCAGGAGCGCGTTTCCGAAATGCTCCCACACGGAGCGCGTTTCGGAAACGGGAACGCAGGGGGTTTGAAGCTTCCCTGCAACCTAGGTTAAGAATAATGGTGTTAAACACATCCCATGCTCTTGTGAGACCTCCAAGAGCAATGAGAGTGAGCTCCTTGTCAGCAACAACTTCTCCAATAGATAGAAGATCATTCTTGATTTCGGTAATCCTCATGAAGTAGGATTGGATAGACTCCCCTATATCCGTCTTGATGTTCTTCAACTTGTTCTTGAGAAAGAGGATTTGATTTGCATTGTTTACTTTGAACATCCCAATCAACTTATCATACATCTCCCTAGATGTTACCAAATCAGAAATAAAGGCAACCAAATTCTTTTGAATGGAATCAATGATAATTCTTTTAGCTTTGACCTCACCTTTCTTGAACTTTGTCTTTGCAGCAACAGGTGCATTTGAAGGAAGTCCCACCACTTTTCCCTGCACATAGTCCATAGCATCATTTTCTTCCAAAGTCGAATCCAAAGACATCTTGCATGCATGATAGTCGGATTTGTCCTTGAGCTTATCCTCTGATTTGAAGTATGATGTAGTCGTCGTCATTGAAGCTAGACCAATATTCTTGGCAACAACTCTTTCTTAGTGATTGCTTTTCTCTCTCTTGCTTGGGCTTTGTCTTCACCTAGGCTCCGATACCATGTTAATTTTACTTAACAATGGTATGTTCTATGCTTAGCACAATTACTTCAATGTTCCTTTAGCAACCCAATGATAATTTCCAATTTAGATTTTTAGTAGCAATCACATTAACCATTAATCACATTGACAGTAAAAGTAGATAGAACATGAAACAAAATGCAGAAAACAAGAGGACAACAGATTTGGCAGATTCCAGGGGAAAACACCAATGTGGGGAAAACTCTTTGATCAATTCTTCTTATTATTATATCAAAAGTTCAACAGAGAGAGAGAGAGTACAAAAGTCAAATTGACTTCCCCAATTCAAAGTCAAAACAGTCCTGGCAATTTCTGCAATCAACTGCAGTCAAACTTCAGTCCTAACCAGAAAGTCAACATTGGTCAAATCAGCAAAAAATCATCCTCAAAACAGCTGTCTTCTATAGTCAAACTCGGCCTGATCAGGAGGTCAAAGTCAGCCCAAAACAACTTGGTCAAACTCGGTCAAGTAGAGAGAAAAGCTGCTGTAATTTCTGTGGTCAAACGATAGTCAACCCTGAAGTCAATGCTGGTCAAGCTGCCCAGATTCGCTCGATTTATGTGCCCATAAATGCGGCCTAAAGAGACAGAAAAGATCCTCCAAAAAACGCACCCAAAGCTGGTCAAAAAACCCTTGGTCGACGCTGGTCAAACTTGGTTTGCAGCCTGTAATTTTCGGTCCTGCAACTCAACCCAAAAAACTTGTCCTTGCCACACGTGAGAGAGAGAGAAGCTGCCCAAAAACTGTACGAACCAATGAGAGAGGGAGAAAGAAGAATGTGTGAGTGATGATGATGCCAAATGAGGTGTGAGGTCACTTGTATTTATACAATTCACTGTGGTTGAAGAGACACGTCCATTGGGCTTCTTGAGCCTACATGTTGATGTGGCCGACTTGAACAATTTGCACATGTGTGGGCATAAATTCAAAATCACACTTCCGCTTTTCCAAATGAGATGATCTTGATATCAATTTTGGTCCTCTCGAAAAGAGGAATTTAATGCAATCATCATCTCCATCAAATGAGCTGTCCCAGGGTGGAATTTGGCCCTAGTTGCCAATTTTAACAAATTGGAATTTATAAACTCACGTAGCACCAACTCTCTATCACCAACATACCCTAGACCAAAATTCTTTGTGCCCTTCAAATATCAAAGCATGTGTTTGGCAGCAACCTAATAAAGTCATAAACTTTGCCCAGACTCCACCATGTAATGATTCAAAGTGCTGATTGCAAAGCACATGGCAGGGTTGTTGTTTACCAGATACATGAGGGGGTCCATCAATTGCCTATACATAGATGGATCAATCAAATCCAAACTAAAATAACAAAAGACTTTAGATTTGCTACCATAGGAGTAGCCATGGGCTTACAGTCCATTGTGTGAGGTCTCTTCAGAAACTGGATTGCATTTTTTATCCTATCTAAGGAAAATGTCGCCTGACGTTTCCAAGCCTATACACCCAAAAAAATAGTGCATCTTGTTGATTTCTTTTATTTCAAAGTCTCTTGCTAACTCTGCCTTGTTCCTTGCTACGAGTTCCTTTAAACTTCTGATAAGTATAAGATTATTTACATGCAAGACTAAACAAATAGATTAGAATCAACCACATAGTAAAGATTGGAATCTGTATTTGTCTTAGTGAAACCCAAAGCTAAAAGACACTCACTGATCTTGGAGTACCATTCACATGGTGCCTGCTTCAACACATAAAGGGCCTTCTTCAACTTGCAAACACAGGTCTCATGCCCATGTGATTTGAAGCCTTTTGGCTGATTTATGTACATCTCCTCCTCAATCAGACTATAAATAAACTATGTTGCACTGCCTTTGGGACGGGCGGATGTGGAGATGAGTTTCTGGTATGGCTAGAGCGCACCCCCAAATTTTCCAGGGGACAACAAGTTGGGGATGAAAATAATATATACAATTTATAAAATAATAAATATTATTCATAATAATTATTATTTTAAATCGACCATGTGCATAAAGATAAATAATAATTAATAAATACATCATTGCAATAAAATTATAAACATTGAACCGGCTAAGAATTCCGAAATTCATATTAATAATTACAAAACCAAATACATAATCTGAAATCTAAAATTCAAGTTGAAGTTTTTAATTGAAGGATGATGAGTCAAGAGCAGTGTTGAGCATGTGAATTATTCTCCTAGCGATAAAACACTAACTGTTGTTGGTCTGACCTTTCAAAGACCTAATTTTGTCTTGTCATAGATGTCAAATAAAAAACATAGGTGTGAATTGCTAGAGCTAGTTGTCTTGCTTGCTATTTTTGGTCAAATACAAAAGCAGATTGAGTTTTACTATTCTTGGTCGACATTCTTACATGTAAACTAATTTTCCTTATTATCCTAGTTGGCAAGCATGCTAATTTTGTCAAAATCAAACCTTGGCTCAAATTCCTAATATTGCCAATCTCAACACCTAAATCGATCCTCTCTGTTGTTAGGTTTGTCAAATAAAAGCCAAGATTGACTGGTTAACCACACTAGATATTTTCCTAATCTTGTGAAAGCAAAAAGGGCTTTTCTTACAGTCATTGTGTTGAGAATTTTAAGTGCTGGGGTTTAATTCAAATTCTCTTCTTGATAATTACTTGTGAGCTTGCTTATGTATTCTCTTAGTTAGTCCTTCATCAAGTCAATTATCATATTACCTAATAAGATGTAGAGACAGAATTGATTTTACTTTGTAACTGAATATCTTGTAATATAGTTAGGAAGGTAAATCTCCTTACTTTCTCTACCTTTAGATCAGCCTTTCTTCTTGTGATCACTATCTTTGACCTTGGCAAATTCTTTTCTTAGGTACTTCAAAACTTAGAGAAGTCCGTACTGTACACTTCCTGCTTCTATCCGCAATCTGTATACTTATATTCCTTCCTCAATCTGCTCCCTCTTCAACGCTGTCTTTGTCCTTAGATTTGCTCCTTTTCAACGCTGTACAGTCTCAGACTAATCCGCATTTTATCTGCTCCTTTTCAACGCTGTCAACCTCAGACTGATCTGCACATCCTGTCCCCTTTTTCAATGCTATTCAAACTTAGGCTGATCCGCAATTTCTGTTACTTTTCAAACGTTGTCTACCTTTGAATATCCGCACTAATTCAGAGCTTGACCCGCAGACTTGACCGCAGACTTTTTCACAATTCTTATGCTCCAAATGAGCCGCAGTGTGGACATATATATAGGAGACTTGAACAGCTTTTAGGCCGACCATTCAGATTGATACTTAGGCCGACTTGTAGTTTGTTTCTTTGGCATATTAATACACATATATTCCAAGATTGATGAAGGTTGTTTCTGCCATATTTTGAGCTTGTCTTCCAACACGTTTTGGAGGGTTGTTTGAGAGTTACTTTACACGATCTGGATCCTTCATGACTTTGACACTTAATCCTATTTATGCTTTAGAAGACAAGAACCTAATAGACATCAAGAAGAAGTCTATCTACATAAAATATTGCTCATGAAACCCATGAGACAAAAATACATTTTTATTACCATTGTCTTCTTCTTTTCATAATTATATAGTTAGCATGAAGACTGACCTAGTTACATTTTACAATACATTGCTACTTATATGGCCAAGTTAAACACATTCAACTTCCTTGGCATAGTTAGTAAAGTTGCAAAGTGTGTTAGAGCCTTAAACATAGTGTGGTTTCTTTACATTAGTTTGACATGTAAATCAATCTTGAATCCTGGTTTATTATTCTTGAACAAGGTAAGTGCAAAGAACAGTTTTGGAAACATTAGTCTTAAGAAGAAATGTGCTGAAATGAGTCATTGCTGGAAGCCTTTACTTCACAGAAGAGGTTGTATTCACAAATAAACATCCATACAACCTTCATTGTTTGAGGGAAAAAATCTGTGTCTACCAGGACAACACACACCAAAGCAACAACCCAATAATTCCTTGCAAACAGTGCTAAACACAATTCAACAACTTTCTTGTAGGATAGGAGTGGGTTTCGAAAATTGTTCAATGTGCCACATAGGGACAATCTTAAAGACAGTCTGCTTTACATTCATGACACAACTAGAAGGTTTTCATCAACAATAACCGTGTCCTTGATTCATGCCACAGGAAGTAAATGTCGACAGACTTCTTAATTATCTCTAAAGTGATGTCGTTTTAAGCATCAATAATTATGGGATGAAGTCTAGCACTAAGGGTTGTAGCTTTAGACAATTAAGTGACATAGAGAGGAGAAAATAAATGCCAACACTGAATAGTAGTATTTTTAGCAGTTATCATTGGAAGTTAGCATAAACAACTTCTTTTTCATGTTAAAAGCTCATCCAAAACAATCAAGAAAAGCCATCCAAACATCAAGGTAAATCTAGTCAAAATTGGGTTAGACATACTGTTTTTTATTGGGGTCAGCGGAACGATACCCAAAAAGTACCCAATATCTTACTGGGACAAATTGGGAACAACTTGGAAGTGTCCAAGTCCCCATTAAAGTCCCCCCAAAATTGGGGATGTTCCCAACCCCTGTAAAAGTCCTCGGTACGCTGGAATGTCGGGTACGAGGGATTTTTTGGTGGGGACGGGTCCCCGTGCAACATAGTTAATAAATGTTATCTTCACATCCTTTTGATATAAATGCCAACGAAAGACTAGTGCTAAAGACATAATGACTCTTATGGAGGTATATCTGGTATTCAAAGCAAATGTTTCCTTAAAGAAACTTTCTCTTTTTGAAAGAACCCTCAAGCCATAAATAGCGATTTGTATTTCTCTATGTTGCCATTTGTTGCATGCCTAACCTTGTAGAACCGCCTAGAATCAATCCCTCACTTCCCCTTTGGTCTAGGTACAATCTCCCACATTTCCTTCTTTGTAATGGAGTTGTATTCCTACACCATGGCATCCTGCCAAACCTACAAACTTGTTGCCTCCTCAAAACTAGAAGGCTTTGCATCAATGCCACATAGTTTGAAAATTTCTTAGGAGGAGAGCTTAATTGAAATGATTTTATAGGAGCTCTAACTTGCACATGCTCCTCCTGTACTGTATAGGTGAGCCACATAGGATTTTTGCATGAATTGAATGATAAATTGGTGCTCCTAGCACCTGTTGAATTTTGTAGCTATGGTCGATTTTCATAATTATATTTTTAGTCATTGTAATGTATAAAGAATTTGAAAGACATGTTCTTAATGTTATTTTGATTATTTAGTCCTTGAAAGAATTTATATGAGACATGTTCTTCATGTTGGATTTAAAAGAGAAAATTTCAAAATTTGAAAAATGAGTTTTTGGCTCCAAGATAGTCAAGTCGTCCCTCCCTCAAGTCAAGTCGGCACAGTGAAGAGACACACCCATTTGAGACAGACAAATCACTATATAAAGGCATTTGACCTCCTCCACAAGTGCACCATCACACAAGAAAGACAAGTTTTGGGCATCCAAGTGAAGGACAAGAAGAAGGACCAAAAAAAGGAGGACGAAGATCTCTCTCTAGCTCGCATCTCTCTCTCCTTCTTTCGGATTTCACACATGTGATCTTGTTTTGGGTAGTTTTTTGGGCAAGCGGAAATTTTGGGCAGTCCGAAATTCTGGGCAGATCTGAGAAAGCTTAATTCTTGAAGAGTAGAAGTTTGACTTGACTTGAGGGTTGGAGACCAGGTTTGAGCATAGCTTGTTGTTCTTGTTGATGTCATAGTGGACTAGCTGCATTAGATGTATCTCTTGTTGAACTGAAGAATTTCTCTAAGAAAAAGGTTGCTGGGTTTTTCACCCAAGTGGGTTTTCCTAGGGTAAATCTTGTATCCTTTTTTTGTGCATTGTAATCTCTACTATCTTTATGGTTTATGGTTGAATTTCCGAAGTGTAATTGACTGGAATTGTTAAAACAAGATTTACATCATTCAAAGTAATTACCAATAGTTCCGAAATATAATGCTTGTATCTATTGCACTTGAAAATCAACATGGGATCAGAGCTTTGGTGACAAAAAGGACGTTGAGATCACTCTTGCAGAAACTTTGATAAAATATCATTCTTAAAACCCTAGATCCACAATCTATTTGCTTGTCTTTGACGATGGGTTCCCACACAAAGGCAAAAAACAAATTAGAAGGAGCTACAAATTTTAGGGCTTGAAAGACAGGGATTGATCTTCTCCTTGCAAAAGAAGGTTTCTTGGGTATTGTTAAAGGCAAGGTTATCGAGCTAGAAAAACACGAAGATACAACAAAGTTTGAGAAGGACGATATCACAACCATGAGCATCATTGTAGACTCTATCAAGGATCACTTGATTCCCTATGATTCAAGTCTTCAATCTTCAAAGCAAATGTATGATGCCCTAACCAATTTGCTCACTATCAACTGAAGCAACAAAACTAGTAGCTTGTTGACTTAATAGCAAAAATACACGAGGTATTTATAATAATAATTTATTAATAAAATATATGATATGATAAGATGATTGAATGTTTACAATAAGGCCCTGCTTATATACCCCTGCAGGTGCCCTTTCACTAACCTAATGACTATTTACATAATCCTTAATTAACTATTAATAATTATATTTATTATATTAGTTATGAATTATATTCATAACATTGCCCTTCCCTTCAGAAACTTTGTCCTCAAAGTTATATTGTTGGCAATTGTCTTCATCTTGCAGTGGTCATATCGGTTGTCACTGATACTTTCTTTATATATTTCCCTAGTACATTGTCCTGAATCCATGTTCTTGTTACGATTATTTTTTTATTTTATTTTTTTTTTAAATTTTTAATTTTTTTTTAATTTTTTTAATTTTTAATTTTTATAATAATATATATATATATATATATATATATATATATATATATATATTTTTTTTTTAATTAAATCTTATATAAAAATTAATTAAAATTTATTAAATTTTATATAAAACCTAATTAAACTTTATTTAAGTTATATGGCTATCGTAACTATATCGAATATAGTTAATATGAATATTCGAATCGGTTCAAACATAAGTGGAGAGGTTGCGTTGTTTGACAGCATTAATGACCAAATGGCGGTGGGTTTTTCCTGAAGCAATACAGTAATGTTGGATTCCAAGAAATTCGATCTAAAGGGCACAGATGTGAGCATTGCCAACGCACTCTGCAGGGTGATGATAGCAGAGGTGCCCACGGTGGCCATCGAGCTGGGGGATATCATGGCCAACACCAGCGTGCTTCCCGACGAATTCTTGGCCCACAGGTTGGGGCTCATCCCTCTTGTCAGCGACTCCGCATTCCACATGCTGTACGCCAGGGACTGCGATGCCTGCGATGGCGATGACAACTGCGAACGTTGTATCGTCGAGTTCAACCTCGACGTCAAGTGCGAGGGTGATGAAAACATTGATATTACTGCCGCCAATCTCATATCCACGTCGATGGGCGAGTCTGGTGTGGAGCCTATCAGCACCCGCAAAGGGACCACGTCGATTACCATTGTCAAATTATCCAAGGACAAGAACTGAAACTTAAAAATATTGGAGGGAATCTGTCCAGCCCGACTGTCTGAAATCACAGATCTTGGAAGTCCAAATCTCTGTAACCCTGATTTTGCCGACTGCTCATTGTCTAAAATAGCAATTTCTGACCTTGGAATAGTAATTGGTTCCAACTTTGACGTAGAGCTTTCCACAGAATGGTCTGCAGTATGTGTTATGTCTGTTGCTGATGAAGATTTTGTATACGATTCCCTGAACTGGTCAAGACAGTTAGAATGCCTGTAGCTAGTTGCACACATATAAGGACGGCTTCCTTTATCATGTGACAAGCACAAAAGCTTCTGCACACACATAGTGGCTTCAAACGTTTTGTTTTTCTCTGTTTCCTTCTCCAATCCTGCCCAACCTCCAAACCCGCGACTATTGAATGGTCTTGGGGGCTCAACAGAAAGAATTCTGGTTACTGTAGTATCATGTGATTTTTCTGATTCCTTTTTTGTGGGGATGGTAGTGTTCCCCGAGATGAGAACAATCATAAACCCACTTGTAGTTTCAGGTCCTAATGAAAGGTGAGTAACATCGAGAAGCAACAGGTCTTGCACTTCCTCATTTCCCTCGCAACTCACAATAGCAACTTGCACTGCAACTTCATTTTTTGCATTTTTTGCTTGCTTATCATCATTGGTTTGTGAAAGACTCTCAGGTAATACCTCAATGAATTTTTTTCCTCCACCATGTTCACTACCTTCCTCCAATGAGGAAACTGTGATTCCTTGCTTTTCTTCTAACATGATGTTATTGCAAGACACATTTCCATCATGCTTCTCTGCATTATGCAGACAAACTTCAACCTTCATCAATTCTGATATTTGTTCTGGTTGCCCAATATTCTTTTGGTTAACTGTTTTAATATCATCATGATCCCAAACTTTATTGTCTTTATCAGCATCATCTTTTTTAGCTTCTTCAACAGTTTCATTTACATATGGAAGTTCTTGTTTCTCAGGATAGCCTTCTTCCAATTTATCCTTATCTGAATCATCATGATCTTCATATCTATTTAAACATGATGTAATTTCAGCACATGATTTTTTAATTTGCTAAAACTTTTCTTGAACTTCTTTAGTCTTCCTACTTCTTTCAGGATATTCACATAATGGCACATTGTATGGTAAACAATGTTCATAGGCTCGTAAACTATGTTCATAGGCTTGTAAGACTATATTGTGTGCCATGGCTTCAACTTGGCTTCAATATGGCTCTGATACCATTGAAGCAACAAAACTAGTAGCTTGTTGACTTAATAGCAAAAATACACGAGGTATTTATAATAATAATTTATTAATAAAATATATGATATGATAAGATGATTGAATGTTTACAATAAGGCCCTGCTTATATACCCCTGCAGGTGCCCTTTCACGAATGGGCATGTCTTTTAGACATGCCCTTTCACTAACCTAATGACTATGCCCTTTCACTAACCTAATGACTATTTACATAATCCTTAATTAACTATTTAATAACTATATTTATTATATTAGTTATGAATTATATTCATAACATCAACAATGTTGGTCAAGTTGTGAGTTTGAAGAATGAACTTCGTGATATTAGAATGACAAGGAATGATACTATAGCGTCATATTTTATGAGGATATCTCGACTAAGAGATTAGCGACAAGCAATTGATGAAATCGTTTATGATAAGGAATTATTAACTACATAATGGTTTACTCGAATCATGGGATGCTTGCAATAGGAATATGCGCAAGAAAAGATGCTCCAAAGTTTGATGAACTATGGACCAATTGTACTCAAGAAGAATCAAGTCTCATATCAACAAGAAAGATTCAGAGATCTGATGAAGCCGATTCTAAGCATATGCAACTCGTTTCAAAAAAGGTGGAGGAAGAAAGAAGTTTGGTTTTCAAGGAAGAAATAGAGGAAGAAGAAATGAAGGAAGAAGACTGAAAGAAAGAAGATCTGCCCCTTAAGGAAGGAGAAACATGTGAAAGGTTCAATGGGATTAATGTCACAAATATGGTCACTTTAGACACGATTGTCCTGAAAGATCAAATGCCAGAAAGAGAAAAGGGAAGCGACATGCCTTTGCAACAGATTTTGAAACACTGCCAAAGAAACCAAAGAATGAAAATCTAGGTAAGAAATAATTCTTCTATTTTTTTGTTCTTATTGGTTTTGTTGCAAATAGTGAAGACTTGTGGCTAGTAGATAATGGTGCCTCAAGGCACACAATGGGAGATCAAGACAACCTCACAAGTCTATTGGAGTGAATATTAGCACAAAAGGTGGAACTTGGAGATAACAACAGTTATCCAGTCAAAGACATTGGAAAGATCTCTAATGAACTAGAATCAGGTGATAGTGTTCATCTCAACAACATATTATATGTGCTAAGTTTGAAGAAGAATTTGGTTTCTATTTCATGCTTGGAAGATAAAGGGGATAGAGTAGCATTTGTTGATGGCAAAGTTCTTTTTTGGTCCAAAGGTTCTAGTGTTGATTTTGCTAGAATAATTGGAGTTCATGAAGGAATGTTGTATAGACTTTTGAAACAACCTTCTCAAGCACTTGTACATAATGATATTAATACATGTGAGCTTTGGTATAGAAGATATGCCCACCTTCACTATAAAGCTTTTCCAACCTTAAAGCAAATGGTTTTAGGAGTTCTTGATTTGCAGGTAGAGCATAAAGGGTATGCAAAGGATGTGCGCTTGGAAAGAATGTCAAGAAGCCTTTTCCAAGCAACGAAAGTAGATCCAAAGAAGTTTTGGGCTTAATCCATTCTGATGTATGTGGTTCTATGCCAGTGAAGTCTCTTCGAGGCTCTTGTGTAACATTCTTTGATGATTTCTCTCGCAAGACGTGGATCTACTTCATGAAGATGAAAGATGAAGTCTTTGACAAGTTCCAAGAATTCAAAGCTGAAGTCGAAAACTTAAAGGGAAAGAAGATCAAAATATTGAGATCTGATAATGGAGGAGAATATACCTCCAAGGAGCTCATTGCCTTTTGCAAAGACGCTGGGATTAAGAGGGAGTTGATAGTCCCATATAATTTGCAACAAAATGGACTTGCTGAAAGAAAGAATAAAACCATTAAAAAATTCGTGAAGGCAATGATGCATCACCAAGACCTAGCTATGTTTTTGTGGAGCGAAGCATTGATGACAACTGTCTACCTTCAAAACAAAAGTCCTCATCGAATCTTGGAAGACAAGACTCCTGAAGAAGCGTTCATCAGATAAAAAGCTCAAGTTGATCATTTAAGAATATTGGTTGTCCTTTCTATATTCATGTAACTAAATATAAGAGAAGGAAGTTAGAGCCTTCAGGAAAGAAAGGGATATTTGTTGGTTACAATGGATCATCAAAAGCATATAGAATATATATTTTAGGACAAAAGCAAGTTGAAGCTAGCAGGGATGTGAATTTTGATGAGAATGTGGCTTATTGGAAGTCTAAAGAAGTGGACTTTGATGAAGACGAAAAACATGATGCTCCCAAGGAAGAAGGATCCGGTCCATGGAATCTTTCTTAACACCACGTTGATCATCAAGAAGAGCCAGAAGGGCCAAGCGAACCAATGGACTCAATTGTTCCTGAAATTAAGAGAGGTCAGCTTGGTTGAGATTCACTTTGTAGGAAGCCGAAGGACATGCAGCACCACATGGCACCTTCAAGGAAAGCAAGAGGCCAAATAGGTATTCTGGTAATGCAACATTGATGACTAATCTTATTGATGCTGAACCTTCCACCTATGAAGAAGTTGCTAAACAACAAGTTTGGAAGGATGTGGCGTTGGAAGAATACCAATCAATTATGAAGAATGATTTATGGGAGGTCGTGCCTAGACTCGAAGGAAAATCAATGGTGTCCTCCAAATGGGTATTCAAGATCAAACATGCAGTGCATGGCAACATTGTCAAATACAAGGCAAGATTTGTGAGCAGAGGTTTCTCCTAGAAAGAGGGAGAAGATGATGAAACTTTTGCACTGGTTACTAAGTACACTACTATTAGATCCATTATTTCTATTGCTTCTATGGGTTGGAATTTACATCAAATGGATGTAAAGGCCACTTTTCTTAATGGCATAATTGAAGAAGTAGTGTACTTAGAGAAACCTC
Organism: Pinus albicaulis; assembly: GCA_034641835.2. Lineage (NCBI taxonomy): Eukaryota > Viridiplantae > Streptophyta > Pinopsida > Pinales > Pinaceae > Pinus > Pinus albicaulis. The sequence continues at coordinate 542,894,499 of CM076579.1, read as the reverse complement.
AAGGTTTTGAGGTCCATGGCAGAGAGTCTCATGTTCGCATGTTGAAGAAAGCCTTGTATGGACTTAAGCAAGCATCGAGAGCCTGGTATACACGAATTGACAATTATTTGACGAGACTTGGTTTCTCTAAAAGCGATGCTTATACAAATCTATACTTCAAGATCGAGAAGAAAGAACCTGTGATCCTATTGTTGTATGTTGATGACCTATTTCTGACAGTCACAAGTATAGATCATTGATTATTCAGTGTAAGAGGGAGTTAGCTTCTGAATTTGATATGAAGGATCTTGGATTGATGCACTATTATTTTGGGCTAGAAGTATGGCAAAAGCGTGACGAAACCTTTCTTGGTCAAGGAAAATATATTATCAAGATCCTGCAGAAGTTTGGTATGATGGATAACAAGTCGATGCCGACTTCGATGGTTACGAATGAAAGTTAAGAGATTTTGAGTTTGATTTAATAGTTCCATCAATGTATCATAAGCTGATTGGCTCACTAATGTATCTGGTTAATACCGAGCCATACATTTGCTTTGTAGTGAAAACATTGATTCAGTTCCAGGTGGAACCTAGACACGATCATTGGATTGCAGCAAAGCGCATACTGAGGTACTTGCGTGGTATGATTGAATTCTATTTGAAGTATGTCTCAAACGACAATATTTAGCTGCAGGGTTATACAGATGTAGATTGGGTAGGGAGTGCTGAAGACAGGAAGAGTACATATGAAGGTTGCTTTAGTTTGGGCTACATAATGATTTCGTGGATGAGCAGGAAGCAAACATTCGTCGCACTCAGTATTGCCAAGGAAGAATATATTGCAGCTAGCTTAGTGAGTTGTGAAGTAGCGTGGCCTCAAAAGTTAGTCGCGAGATTTTTTGATCATGTGCTCGAGCCGACCATGATATATTGTGATAATCAAAGCTGTGTAAAGCTGACAAAGAATCCAATGTTTCATGACAGGTTGAAGCACATCAAGATCAAGTACCACTTCATCAGTGACATGGTGCAGAAGGGAGCAGTGAAGCTCCAATATGTCTCCACTGATGAGCAAATTGCATATATTTTGATGAAGCCTCTGTCGTGTGCGAAGTTTGTGTACTTCAGAGACAAGATTGGACTTGTGGAGAATGCCTCTCTCATCGAGAGGGAGTGATAAGATAGCATCATGGATTGACATTCTCCCTGTGTCAAGTACTGTGACCCGCATTAGGAAGATTGTCCTTGTGTCAAGTATTATGACTCGAATTAGGGAGAATGCTTTGGAGGACTGACATTCTTCCTGTGTCACGTATGACCCGAATTAGGAAGAATGGCCTTGGAGCATCATGTTCATTTAGGATTGGGCCCCAAATTACTCTATTAAGAGCGTGGCCTTTATAGATTCACCATGTGTCAAGACATTGACCCGAATTATGGTGGACCAAGACTAGTATACCATGTGTCAAGTATTGACCTAAATTATGGCGACTAGTTAATGCTAAATGATGTACCATGTGTTTGAAGTACTGACCCATATTATGGTGAGGAGATACCATAGGTCTTAGGTATTGACCCGTATTATGGTGAGGGGATACCATAGGTCTGATGTACTGACCCAAATGATGGTACTGTGACGATGCTGTTGAGTTACCATTATGGATTACCACGTGTCATAATTGTGACCCAATTATGGTGATGATTTGTTATAATCTTTTCTTAAAGAAATTTGTTCACAACGAAGAATATTTGTCTAGTCATTATGAATACCTCCCTAGCTAAGAGATAGTGTTGAATTTTGTAGCGTTGGTTGGTCTTCATAATTATATTTTTAGCCCTTGTAATGTATAAAGAATTTGAAAGACATGTTCTTAATGTTATTTTGATTACTTAGTCCTTGAAAGAATTTATATGAGACGTGTTCCTCATGTCAGATTTAAAAGAGAATTTTTCAAAATTTGAAAAATGAATTTTTGGCTCCAAGTTAGTCAAGTCGGCCCAATGAAGAGACACACCCATTTGGTACAACCAAATCACTATATAAAGGCATTTGACATGCTCCACAAGTGCACCATCACACAAGAAATAGAAGTTCTGTGCATCCAAGCGAAGGGCAAGAAGAAGAAGAAGGATGAAAAGAAGGATGGAGATCTCTCTCTAGCTTGCATCTCTCTCTCTCTCTCTGATTTCGCACGTGTGACCTTTTTCTGGGTAGGCCAAAATTCTGGGCAGCTTTTGGACAACATATTCTGGGTAGATATGAGAAGGCCGAATTGTTGAATAGCATAAATTTGACTTGGTTTGATTTTACTTGAGGGTTGTAGACTAGGTTTGACCATAGCTTGTTGATCTTGTTGATGTCATAGTGGACTAGCTGCATCAGAAATATCTCTTGTTGAACTAAAGAATTTCTCTAAGAAAAAGGTTGCTAGGTTTTTCCCCCAAGTGGGTTTTCCCAAGGTAAATCTTGTGTTCTCTTTTTGTGCATTGTGATCTCTACTGTCTTTATGGTTTATGGTTGAATTTCTTAAGTGTAATTGCTTAATGATAAACTAGAATTGTTAAAAGAAGATCTATATCATTCGAAGTAATTACCAATAGTTAGAAATATTGTGCTTGTATCTATTGCACTTGAGAATCAACAATACTTTTGGAATCTTGTTGATCTTAATCCAATTTTTTTTGAAATATGCAAATCGACATGATCTGTAAACTGCTGTGGATATTCCACTGGGTTGTTCGTCACAACAAATCTTTGAAAATAAATGGAAAATCTTTACTATGAAGGGTTAATTCCTTTAGATTCCCAATTTTGTTATTATTGTTTCGCTGTTTATGCATGCAATAGATAAAATATGGAAAACAAAGAACAAGTAAATACAATCACTCAGAAACCATAATGAACACCAAGCCATGTTTTGGAAAACCCTTAAGGAAGGAAACCCAACTAGAATATGAGTTGCTTTGCTCTCTTTTCTCTAGAATGGAAATGATGCAATTACAAAGGAGAAGGCACCATCTATGGATGCTTAATACCTTTGGCCCAAGGGTTGCTACATAACACAAGCCCCCTCTGCTATGCTCTCTTTATATCCACACCTAGTGGCTCTACTCTACTATGGAACAAAATGCCGACAAATAGAATGGAACCCCTTCTCCTCCTAGTGGCTCAGTTGGGTTAAGTTTGACTCCTTCAATTCTCAATTAGAGTTACTACTTTGACCCTTCGAAAGAGTTCTTTATAGTCTCCATGTGGGTGGTCCCCTTCTCACGAGTAATGGAGGTTGATGTGGCAGCCTCTCGAATTATGCTGGTCAATCATGATAGGTCAACTTTCGAGAGGCATAACTTTTGCATTGAACTTTGATTGACTTGTTTCTAGAATTGTTAGAAATGACTTCGAGTGTAGAACAATGTCACGGGATCCAACGCTTAAGAGAGAAAGTTTTACCTGCAAAAAAATGTCATTTAAGGCCTCAAACTAGCCCTAGAATGTTTCAAACCCTAATTCTCCAAACTGGGTCCCGTTGATAAAATTGCTCTCGTAAGTTGATTTGTTCAATTTTTCCACTCTCAAAGCATCAAGATGGATGAAAAATAATATAATGATCCAATCTGGATCACACCTCCCCATTTTGGGAGGCTTTTGGTCCCCAACAACTTTACTAAATGAGAAATCTAGTGTCCCTGTTTGAAATGATGCTCCTCGGTATCCCAAAATGAACTCAAACCTGTTCAAAGAACAAGTTTGCTGCTTCTTGCCCTTTGATGGTCTTTTTACAGGGCATGAGAACACACATCTTGTTGAATCTGTTAAATACCACAACTAGGTAAGGGTTGTGGTAGACCTCCCACAAAGTCCATGGCAATGCTTTCCCAAGGGCGAGTGGGTATAGGTAAGGGATATTATAGACTCCGCTTCCTATTATTAGGCTTGTTGGTACAACAGAGTATAAATTCCTATAATGAAACTAAGCGAAATCTTCTTGCATCCTAGGCCAATACACATACCCCTGAAAATTGGCAACTGTCTTTCCAACACTAAAATGCCATTAATTCGATCTTCACTCTTTGCCTCTCTGGAATTGGAAAACTTCCTCAGATCACTGTCTCTACCCCTATCTAGCTGTGCATCCCCTCTTTGGCTTGAACTTTGCTGCTGACTAGCTCGAACTGCCCAAGGAACTCGCACTAGTGGCTCTCTCTTTGCGTGTTTCTCCATCTACCCATCAACCTCTTCTTATAATCTCTAGTTGGGACTCCAACGGCCACAATCAAAACTTAATCAGTGGTTGAGATCATTACTAAGTCGATCCATGTGAGTTTCTAGTGAATTCACACCTTTCTCAATTAATTACTATTAATTAACCAATTTTCATAAGTTAGATTTAGGAAAAATTTAATTGATGGTCAATTAATTTAATTGAGCTATCCCTAGGTGGAATTTCCATAATGATTTTTGGGTTTTGGAGAACTAATGTTTTTTAGCCGCTCAACAAAATTTCAAGACTAGAACACCATCCCGATGCTACAAAAAACTAACACTCCCTCTTAGCGAGGAAGGTGTTCTGCAATTGTCTCCATAACATCCTCCGTACACGCTGCTGATGTCTGACAACTGTAGTTTCCTGTCATTTCCCATCAACCAATGCGCTAACTTTGATTCATCTGCTACTAACTGTAGCTGAACCACGCTGTGTCTGTGCTGCTACTGACACTGCACTGCACAACTTGTACTGCTGCCAACTCTGCATCTTTGCACTACAACCCAACTAACATCCATTTCACTGTTGCAACTGAGAAGCATCCAAAATACTGAATCAATTGTGTCTTTGAGCTGCAACTGTCTCCTCAGTCTCTGACTGCTACTAGCTTCTGCACAGCTGTTGACTCTGCACTATGCTTCATGCAATGCTATCAACATTGCTCCATGCTTCTCAGCATCTGACTGCAACTATTCTGCAACTGTCACTCTGGAATTGACTGCACCAACTGACACTGATTCTCTTGCTACTGAATACTGTGGGCCCATGTAGTAAGGGTAATGATCCAGGAGGAAACACCATCCAATGCTTACCTTGATGGACCCTGCCCAAATCTCTACGCAACTCTGGGACTAATATCGCCCCACCTCTCTCTTAAAGGTATAAATGCATACATGGCAAATTGTTCCTCCAATTTGGAGGACACTTGGTCTATCTCCGCGGATGCTGCTGCTTGATCCTGCTTCTCCTTCTTGTTCTTCTTCGTTTGAGGACACTGAGTACTGTAATTGCCAAACTCGCCATGCCTGAAGCACTTGATCTTAAATAGATCCTTCTTTTTCTTCTTCTTCTTCTCTCCCTGCAAGCCTTGTCCCTAACTGGGACCTTTTTCTTTCCCATTGATGCAAGGGCCACATTGTCTTCCTCCTTCGCACCCTTTGATCCTTTGTTGCTACTGCCGCTGATGGAGCTCTTTACTAGAGCTTGCCTCATCTCCTCTTGTGAGAGATTAGCCCACATTTGATCCCACCCAGACAACATATCTCTTCCCAAAATTCCTTGGACGAAATTCTCCCAATCCTCGGTGACACTATTGAGGACCAACCTCACCATTTCTGTAGGTGGAGGCGTCTCTCTTATAGCTGCAAGCTCATCCCAGATATCCTGAAGTTTGGTGAGAAAGGGGTTGATGCCTTCACCCTTTTGCATCCTAAAATTCCTCAACGTTTCCTTCAGAAACATCTTCCATTGCTCGGAAGTATTCTGAAATAACCTGCGAGAGCATCCCACATCTCTTTGGCCATATTCTTGGTCGCTATGTTTGAGACTGTGTGATCTCGAACTCCATTGAGAATCATTCGCTTTGCCTTGGCCATTTCTTCAAAACTCGACTTGGGGTAGAAACCCCCCACTTTCGCCTGCTCGGCTGTTAGAACTGCTATTTGCACTCCTTCCTGGAGTGAGAAAATCTGCTTGCTACAATTGTAAATTGTTGGATTTTTGAAGCAAGAAACTCTCTATGTGTGCACTTTCTCTTGCACCCAACACATAATCAACATTAGCAAACTGCTGCAAACTCTCTGTGCCTAGACAAGAAATTCGCTTTGCAAAACACTGAGCTGCTGCTCTCTGCCAGCTGGAATCACTTTTTTGAACAAATCGAGTTTTCCTACCTTTTGCTACTGGAAAATCGAACCCTTGTCCAGCAATTCACACCGCTTGGCTAGGCACTGCGCAACCCTTGAAAATTTCGTTCTGCTGCTCCCTCTGAACAACAAAATTTCTGCTCTTCGTCTCTGAGCCTCCTTTTCATCAAATATGCTTTGATACTATGTGAAAATTCGCTTGAAATGCAACAACTGGAAATTATTCTTCTAATTGGTTAATTATTATGCAGTTTATTTGCTACGACAAATAACGAATAATTCACATTGCAATTTCTTCACCATAATAATAATAATAATAAAAATAAATAAATAAATAAAATGTTGCGGAAGCAAAAATAGGAATTGAGAGATGCTAGCACACATAAAAATTGACACAATTATTTTTGGACAATTGGCCTTGGAAAAACCCAATGTGGGAAAACCGGTGCAACAATTGAGGTTTTTTATTTTTATGCAGCAATGAATTTCTGAGCACAATAAATATGGATGCCCAACTGGCTATCCAATCTGAGAGAAATACTGGCAAAATCAACTGAGGGAAATTACCCTCTTCTCCAAGCAATCCTGGCACACACTGACAACTCCAAGCAAGCCGTCTAAACCCTCTGCGCAGGCTTCTACGTCACCTCTTTGCAGCCTGTCACATGCTCAGCCCAAAACTATTGCCACTCAAGCCGTTTTGCCTGCTGCTGCTCTGGAATCGATACTACTGGCCTTCTGGAAATCTTCCCCACCTCTAGCAACTGAATCCACCTCTAGCTTAGCTAAATCGAACTACCTCTTTGAGGATTTGCGCAACCTCTTGGAGAAATTAATTCGACCTTCTCTCTTTGCCTCTCCGGAACTAGAAAAATTCCTCCGGATCACCGTCTTTGCCCCTCTTTAGCTCTGCGTCCCCTCTCTCACTGGAACTTTGTTGTTGGCTAGCTCAAACTACCCAAGGAACTCGCATGGATGGCTCTCTCTTTGTGTGTTTCTCCATCTACCCATCGACCTCTTCTTATAATCTCTAGTTGGGACTCCAACAACCATGATTAAAACTTAATCGATGGTCAAGATCATCTCCAAGTCGATCCATGTGAGTTTCTAGAGAATTCTCACCTTTCTCAATTAATTACTATTAATTAACTAATTTTCCTAAGTTAGACTTAGGAAAAATTTAAATGATGGTCATTTAAGTTAACTGCGCTATCTCTAGGAGGAATTTCCAAAAACGATTTTTGGGTTTTGGAGAACCCCTATGTTTTAGCCTCTCCACAAAGTTTCGAGAGTAGAATACCATCCGATGCTACAAAAACTAGCATTGTACGCCTTGGATGTCTCGCTATAGCCCACGAAGATGCCCTTCTCTGTTGTGGGCTCCAACTTTGTTCTTTTCTCCTCTGGTACATGGCAGTACACTAGGTTACCAAATATTTAGAAATGTGACACATCCGGTCTCTTACCTGTAAAGGCCTCCTCTGGTGTAACTCACCCCAACACTCTATGTGGGCTGCAGTTCTACAAGAAAACTGTTGTATTGCATGCCTTAGCCCAAAGAAACTTGGGTAGCCCCTAGTCATGCAACATGGCTTTAGCCGCTCCAACTATGGCCCTGTTCTTGCACTTGGCCACCTTGTTCTAGTGAGGGTTATATGGTGTGGTCAACTCCCTCCTGAAGCCCTCTTTGGCACAAAGCTCCTTGAAGGCATATGAGGTGTACTCCCCACCGTTATCTAACCTTGCGCCTTGAATTTCTTACTATTCTGGTTCTCTACCAAGGCCTTAAACTCCCGAGACTTCGAGATGACTTCGTCCTTTTTCTTCATGAAGAATATCCAAGTCTTCCTTGAGTGATCATCTATGAAGGTGACATAATACTTGTACCCCACGAGGGATACTAATGAGAAGGGACCAAAAATGCTCGAATGAACAAGGTCCAAGATGCCCTTGGCCTTGTTATCTTTACCTAGAAAAGAGGCTTTAGCATACTTGCCAAGTGTGCAACCCTTGCACACCTCATGTTTGTCTATGCTGCACTGTGGTAGCCTCGTTGCTATCTCCTTGAGAATTTTTAGTGCTCCATGGTGCAGATGCCCCATGTGCCTATGCCATAACTTTCCAAGCTCCCTGTTTGAGTCACAACTCCCTCTGTTAGTAAATTTGATGATTGTCTCAAATTTTAATCTGTACAGGTTCTTTTGTCTAACCCCATTCAACGTGGCCACTTTGGAGTTTGAGGGTTTTATAAAAACCTTATTCTGTCTGAAGGTCACCTCTTACCCCTTATCTGCAAACATGGAGACTGAAATGAGGTTCTTATTAAGCCCTGGTACGTAAGGAACATATGTGAGAAGTAGAGGGTTTCATGCCTCCCTCTCAAATATGACTGTACCAATGCCCTTGGCTCAATACCTCCCGTCATCTCCTTTTTAATGTGGAACTGCATGTCCTTCTCCGTTAGTTTGTTGAAGTAGTTCTTGTTTCTCGTCATGTGACAAGACACACCACTATGTATATACCATATACTTATAGCTACTGAGCTTGCCATGCAAGCAATAAGTGAGAACTCCCTCTCAAAGTGAGAAGATAACTCATCTATCTCTGCAGAGGCTGCTACTTTGTCCTTCTTGGACCCTTTCTTCTGACTAGGGCACTTATTAGCATAGTGCCTAAACTAGTGGCACGAAAAACACTCATTATTGCTGAGATTTTTCTTCTTCTTTTCACTCTCGGAGCTTGGCTCACAATCACCACCTCTCTTCCTGCCCTTTGACTTATCCCCTTTGTTGGCTAGGGCACAGTTCTCTTCATCTTCGGTCTTAGCACAAGGCTCAGATTAAGCTTGTCTGCGAATCTCTTCTTGGACATAGTCACCCCATAATCGCTTCCAGTCTAGAAGCTTTTCTCTGGTACATATCTCGTCCGTGAAGGTTTCCCAAGCCTTGGTGAAAACCATTAGGGCAAAACTCACCACGTCTCTATCTATAACAATTTCACCCATACCGGCCAACTCATCCCTTACTTGGGTAAACTTGGTGAGGTAAGACACCACAAAATATGACATGGACATCCTGATAGTCATCAGTTTATCCTTCAACACTAGTTTATTGGCCTCGCTCGAACCCTGATAGAGGTCACTGATAACAGCCCACATAGCTTTGGATGTTTTCTTTCCGGTCAGGTGGGGAATAATGTGGTCTTTTACTCCTTCCAGGATGATTCTCCTTGCCTCGACATCTCTCCTGTTATGCTGAGCCTACTACTGAGGATCATTGGGTGCAACTGAGACATTATCCACGAACTCCCACACTCCTTGTTCATCTAGTACCACACCAATCCTTTCACGCCATGAGCATAAGTTGGATGCACTGCCCAACCTATCATCAAATATGAGACCCTGATATGCCATACTTCCAATTCGCATTGCACAGAAACCCTAGTGGCAAAGTTGAACTGGTGGACTCGCTTCCTCTAAAAGTAGAACCTGCTCCTGCAGATGAAACACGTGCTTGGTTTCAATTAAAGGCTTGCTTTAATACTCTGTTAGTTTTCCTTAAATCCCGATAATTGATTTGTAATTTTCTAAGTTTGTAACCATAAATAAAATTCAAACTGCTGTTCTGAACTTAAATCACAAAGACACTGACTTGTCTAACTATGGCATGCATAACGAAAATAAATAAAGCTGAAGACAAAACACATTCAGCACATAAGACACCAAAAATACCCAAGAAACCCCAACTATGAGGAAAACGTGCAAACTGTGTGTTTTGTATTATCTCAGCAAAACGTTATCTTTAGAACATTTAGAGCAAGGGAACACTTCCCTTTCACTACTGAAAACCTATGATTAGCTCCCCAAACAAAAACAAACAAACTGTTGTGCACTCACTCTGTTGTACGACCTTTCTGTGCTCAGTTCGCATTGTACAGACTCACAACTTGTCCTCTTTGTGCCCTCATGCGAACCGTACGAACGTGCTGAAGCAGACTGAGTTAGGGCTATTCAAACCTCTCTCTCTCACTCCTTGGTCGCTGAATCTCTGGTATCTGTTGAAACCCTAGTCTTCTTTGCTGAGATAACACACACACTTGTGCTAAAATCAAACTAGCCACTTCTGCACCCTATTCCCTCTTATAATTTGATTTGGGCCCCACCAACACTCTCAATGGCTGAGATTAAAACCTGATGAAGGGTTGAGATTAAATCATAAGTTGACTTCATAAATTAAAATTTTTCGTCCAACTTTAGGAAATAGTTAATTAAATTAAAAATTCTGCTAAGCAGTTGTCTTGTGGGTCCCTCTAGGCCAACAGGATCCTTCCTTCTCTACTCCAATCAACAAGAGTCAAATAATGAGAAACAATATATTCAACAATTGCAACAGGAGAATCAAGATTTCAAAAAGAAACTTGACGAGAACTCATTAGAAAATGATGAAGAGATTTCTCATATACAAAATCATAATCAAATCATACACAAGTTAAGAAGTTAAAGGTTGAAAAGGAGTCACAACAGGGAAGGTTAAAGCCACTTATTAGCAGGGAAGCATTGATTGATAAGAAACGACTAGTTGAATTAGAGAAGTCATTAGATTTTCATTTAATGATACAAATTGCAGAAAAAGGAACCAATACAGATCTAGTGGTCATCCAAAATAAGAAAGATGCTTACATTGAAATATTATCAAGGAGCAAATTGCTAGTAGTATCAAAAGATGAATGTTCCAAGGAACATGACATAAGATACAAGGATGCCCTATAGTCACCCTAATTATAGTAGTGATTGTACTGTTCAACCAATTGACCTAAGATGATATCAATATAGAAAATTAAGTGATGATCCTAACAAGTTGGAAGGAAGCTTAGGTGTGGAATCTTATCTTCTCCAAAATCACAGAAATTGTTGCCACATAGTGTTATTGAAAATTGAATTATGGTGGTCTAACTCTTTCATAATTAGACAATTTTACTTAGTGCTTCATCATTCATATTGTCCCGTTTCTTCAATGCACACAACTTCAAGTTTTGAGAATCATTAGAAGGCATTGTAGGTTAGAACAAAGATGTAGCTTTTTCCATAAAATGATTCAAGGACAAAACATCTTTGAAGGGAAAGGCAATGTAATGATTATAAAATATATGAAGAAACATTAGATCGTCATCGTCGTGACTCATAATCATCATCATGATACTACTATTACTGATATTAAATTGAGGGACATGACCTAAGGGATGCAAACATTCACCTTTTTGACAAGTCAATGCATATAAGTGTATTGTTCATAGGCATTGTATCAATATCTCACCAATTCATTTATCAATTATATAATTGTTATCCTTTATGGATTTCAATTATCCATCATTCCTATGTGGGATCTTCTTGCGTAAATGAGCTATTAGTCATTATGACTTGGCTATGTTTGATAAGTCTGATCTATAATTTGTATATTAAAATCGGCATTTTCTTTTTATATTTATTTTTATTGTGGGGTGTAATCCAATATGATATTCCCTATAATTTGGCCTTAATCTTCAACCATCTTGAAAGCTCCTATTCCATTCCCCGCCCCACACACCCCCAAAAAAAAGAAAAAAAAAGAAACCTTGGTGGGACATAGATATTTACCTTTTCATTGTGCTATTGCCGAACTGGCCATTATGTTGCATCGTGAATACATTTTGGATGAGATGAAAATAAAGTATATATTCCCATAAATGCTTTCATTCCTTGAGATATATATTGTAATGATTTTTTTTTTCCTTGAAAAAAACCTTATATTTCTGGATAGAAATATACATTGTGATGGCCTCAATGGCCTGTTCTTCAAAAAAGCCTCTTCTTTAAAGGATCATAACAGTCGTACATTGATATCAGTCTTCATTCCAGAAGTTTATGACCACAGCCTCCAAGACCTGGTCATACCGACATTCCATGATATTCATTGTTACCTAATGAACCAGAATAGCTTCCTTAGATAATCGATCAGCCACCATGTTTAACTCTCTGTAGATATGTTTGCATTCTAACTATTCCAGCTTCGAAATTTTATTTTTATTTTCCTGCAATATATGTGCTAAATGGGGAGCCACTAATCTGAAACAATCACAAATCCAGTCAACAACCAGTTTGGAGTCCCCATATCTTGTAATGATAATTCCCATTGTGGACCATGTGTATAGTAATTGTAGCATCGTCATATGGAACAGTATCACATTTCGGTGGTGGAGAAACTTAAAAGGCTCCATTCTCCACCTTAGTAGTTAGTTAAGTTAATGTGAAGATAAACTAGTTTAACATAATTATTCAACTAGAGGAGATAGTTCAAGTGGTTGATTTTATTTTGTTTGTTGCATGTTAATTTTAAGAAATGCTTTGCTCCATGATCCCATGATCTAAGCATGTATCATTGTCTTTAGTTCATAGAGCTTGAATTGAACCTCGTTTTTGGATTACTATTTTGAATTTTATAGATGAAAGTGTGCATATAGGGTTGCTTATCTCATTCATTTTGTGAGTTTAATATCAATTTTTGTTTATGCAATCGTCTAAGCTTGTCTGCCAATTGATTGCCTTGTCCTATAAAAATCTAGAGTCATTCTTCCTTATTTTGTAAAGTATTTCTTTGGGTACAATTAGAGGGCTATCCCTTCCTATCAGTAATGATATGTTTCATTGATGCAGTGACCCAAGGAAGCACATACCCATTCTTCCTTTCTTTGTAAATTAAGTTGCATGGAAACAAGCAAAATTCTTGCTTTTTATAATAACAAATAGTGAAACACTAGTATGTCGAATTTATTCATTACAACACCAAATCTGTATCTAGAATATGGAATCCTGTGCTTTATTCTAACAAAAATTCGATTATTTTCCATTAAATTAAAAGCTTCTTGGTATTTCATAATCTTTTATAGTATATAAGTTAGCTAACAGTTTTGCTAACTAAACCTGGGTGACTTAACTAAAGAATAAATTTACATGATCTTTAGTTAAATTAATAATAACTTGATTTATTTCAAAGCTAAGTAATCCTAAAGAAGATCTAATACAATTTGATATAATTAATTAATGATTATTATTAATATTTTTCACCTGTAACTCGTGGAGATATTTCCCAATGGCTCTAGGTGGGGACACCTTAGTGCTTGAGACTCAACTATGAAACAAACATTTCCATTGTAGTGAAGTATAATACACCCGAACATGTCAAATGAATATTTGCTGAAATTGACTTTGGTAAACAAGTTACAAAACACATATATTTCTGATAAAGAGTCCTTAATAAGTTGCAAGAAATTGAGAAACTTTTATGTTGAAGGTGGGAATCCCTACCAATTTTGAAAAACAAAATTTTGATCTGAAATGCTCTTGCATTGCTTGTAGGGTCTGAAAACTGCAATTATTGAAGGAGATGTCATTGGAGGTACTTGTGTCAATAGAGGTTGTGTTCCCTCTAAAGCACTTCTTGCCGTGAGTGGGCGCATGCGTGAACTCCAGAGTGAACACCATCTGAAGGCAATGGGCATACAGGTATCTAAGGCTTGATATTATTTTGTTAAAATTTCTAATAAATGTAGAAATTGCACCACACCTAGCTGATATCCTAAAGGCAATGACAAAATTGCAAGCTGGGAAAGAAAAACTCAAATCCTGATTTTCTCTTGTCCCATCTTTAAGGCAGGTTATTGTTAGGTATAACTAAAATTAACAACATTAAGAAAGCACTTGATCGTGCATAAACATGTTTGCGTTTTATGTCTGCTTCTAGTATATTGCTAGACATGAAAGGTTCTTCACTATGATTTTATATTTGCTAATTACGTCCTTGAAGCAACTCATTCCTTTATTGTTTGCTTACTTTTTCTAGACTAAAAGAATGTCATAAATGTTACGAATTTGGTCAAAAGAAATGAGTCTTTAAGGCCAGGTAGATGTAGAACACTCTCGGAAATACCTTGTTCCATATGCTAGTATGATTCCATTTATGTATCCTTTCTACAACTTTTTCAAGAAGCACTAATGTTGATTTTGCAGGATGGATAGTTCTAAGATCCCTGTCTCTGATGTTGAGGTTTACTGGGATTGACAATAGAATTGATGGAACTAATTCTCACCAAATTTTGAATTAACCACTTCATAGTTGTACTAGAGAGTGATAGGTCTAGTGTGCTAGATAGAGAATGCAAAAGCCAAGCACAAGTGCACTGGAAATGGAAATGCGCAAGTGTACCCAAGAGAAATATACAATCACAAGAGAAAACACCAAAATATATGTGCCCCGAGGCTTGTATCACTTTGTATATTGGATATAGAAGATCACAAGATGAGATAATAAAAATGAGAGCTTGAGTTGTGCATTTATACACAACTCAAGTGAGGCATCCTCGCAAGAGGCCCACATAACAAGGGCACACACTCCAAGAGGGTTATTGAGCCTACGTATCAGGTTTGACTAGGTTGGCCTTAACTATAAAATTAATATATGATAAAGAAATCAAATATGGCCTTAGCCATAATTACAAGTATGTAATGATACATGAGTTGTAAGGCCATGGAGGGATTATGGTGAATTTGGCCTTGAGCCAAGTGACTGGTTTTTAGGATTCTTATTTTGGGGAGAGTATACTGATAGCTTCTTTGACTAGGTTTGTGTGGATCAAGGGTGATGGGAGTGTATTTGCCTATCTAGGGGTACTAATGCTCATTATGCCTGGCCATTTTGCTTTTTGGTCCCTTGGGATGCCATGATCGAGTATGTACTAGCCTAACTAGGGGTATTCATCAACGACTTAGGATGATAGTGTTGCCGCCTTGTTTGCACACCTAGTTTAGTGTGGGAAAAATCCTTAACCCCATAAGGTGAGACTTGGTGGCAAACTAAGAGAAGGGTTTGCCACCTATTCCCAACTCTCTCCTTTAAAGCTCTCTCCTAGTTAAAGCTGAAGGAGGTGGTCCCTAAAGAAGGTTAATGAAGGAAATGTGAGTTTGTAGAAGACTAAGATGATAGCTGCTTTGACCAGGTTTGTGTGGATTAAGGGTGATGGTAGTGTATTTTCCTATCTAGGGGTACGTGCTAATGCTCATTATGCCTGGCCATTTTTCTTTTTGATCCCTTGGGATGCCATTATCGAGTATGTACTAGCCTAACTAGGGGTATTCATCAACGACTTAGGATGATAGTGTTTCTGCCTCGCTTGCACAACTAGTTTAGTGTGGGAAAAATCCTCAACCCCACAAGGTGTGACTTGGTGGCAAACTAAGAGAAGGGGTTGTCACCTATTCCCAACTCTCTCCGTTAAAACTCTCTCGTAGATAAAGCTAAGGGGGGTGGTCCCTAAAGAAGGTTAATGAAGGAAATGTGAGTTTGTAGGAGACTAAGATGAGTGGACAACTTATCAAAAATGATTTGATCCCACGATATAAACAAGCAAATAAATATAGATGAGCAACATTCAATGATTCATTCAAATATATCAATATAGACCAGTGCTTAGACAAATAATTACTCAAATTAAATAACAAATACTTGCTCAAATGGAAATTTTAGAATATGATGACAAGCAATCCTGCCAAGGAACAATGTTAGAGAAATAAATGAAATATCACTTGCCAAATGAAAATATTGTACTTATAAACAAATTCTCAAGTAAAAAAACAATATCATCCTGTAATCATGAGCTAAACATCAAGTACATGAGATAACAACTTAGCAAGTAAAGTAAAGATTGCAAATATAAAGATCCACACTACATGCAAAATAAGGAGAGTGCTCTTTGAAAAATGGACAATGCTTGCAAATGAGATTCAATAAGCTCAAGAGTATTACTTGAAAAATGTGTATAAATGTTGCACTTATTGAAGGAAGTACTCAAATAACAAGAGATGATAACATCAAGAAATAATGAATCAATCCATCGTGTCAAGTACATGAGATTAATAATATTGCAAGTAGATCTAAAGTGCTCCAAGATGACTAAATTAGAATGAAGTGCAATCTATCTAATGTGGACTACAATTATCTTGTTAAATTTTAAGTTAAATGCCTATTTAGATGTAACCTTTCTCTCAACTCTTTTGAAACAAGTCTCTAATGTGAGTTGTGGAGGGACACCCAAGAAAAGACAACTGAGGCTGTATTAACGATACCTCCCTTGGAAGGCCCAACCACCCGATGCCTTTGGCGCTGCAGAGACTGTGGCTCTGACGATTGCAAGGTCACCGTGTTAACCACAAAAGAGGGTCTATGTTCCTCAAGTTGGGCGAGAGAGAGGGTCCTAAAAGTATTTCAACCAAGCTTATGTTTGGAGGAAAATTAATTGGGGATGCAAGTTATCACTAATGATGCCTAAATGAGATGCATGTGAACATTAGTGAATCCAAAGAAAGTGTAATGAAAGAAAATCTTCAAGTAATGTCAGCAACAACTTTCAATGGAAATCAAATAAGAAATGATGTAAAATGACAAGTCCAAGATGTATTTTTTGCAATGAAGTAAATTTATTCAAAATGGAATAACACAAGAAAATGTTTCAAGAAATAACCATCAATGACCAAAGTGCCATATGAACATGGAATGATAGAGATATTGAAACAATATTCTCATGAACTTGTATAACAAAGTCAAATAATTTAAATTTGCCAAAATAAAATATTTGCTTGCTCAAATAAAATGTGTATGTATTGTGAGTAGATTGCACAAGTAATTGGAAATGGAAAAATGTAAACTAACATAAAGCATGTGCTAGATTAGGAAGAATATGAATGCTTTGTTAATCATGCATGAAATAATATTAGTAACTGCAGAAAATTGGAGCAACTATCTAAAAGACTAGTCGATCCACAGACCAAGTTTCTCCCTCTAAATGGAGAGAAGAGATACCATGGAAAAAATTCCGAAGCTCCCACAAAAGAAATCAGCCTTTTTATTAGATTAGTTATAAAGGGATGAGAGCCTCTAAGGCCTCAAAATAAGATCAAAGAAGCCTTTACAATAATAGCTTTTGACTATAGACTTCCCTTGATAAACAATTGATACAAATGAGGCCCAAGAAAGGCCTTTGAAATCTGAAAATTAAGTACAAAATACAGATTTGAATAGAAGACAAATTAACATGAGACAAGAGAGACTAAGCCTCCTCAATGCCCAGGCTTGGGGAGAGAGAGATGTTCCCCTCAAAGAGAACTCGGCCTAGCCAAAGATGAAGTCTCAAAGAGCCCACGACCTTGTTGGAAAGCTGCCCAAAAAAGTGCAAGAGGTCCTACAAAAGATGTGTTGGTAGTTTTAGAGAAATCCTTCCTCTAACTTGACGCCCAAATGGATTTGTATTTCTGCTCAAGGGGCTGCAAAACAATTTCGAAAATAAGTGGAGAGAGCATCCAAAAAAGAGAAACAATAATTCACAACTAATGTACAAGAGCTAGATCAAGTTATGGGAGTAAGACTCCATAGTTGTCTAGTTTAAATTCATGCTCTAATTGTTGAGAATTTAGAGGGCTGATGTTTAATACAAATTCTCTTCTTGATAATTACTTGTGAGCTTGGTTGAGTTACTTATGTCTTTCTTTCTTTAGCTTAGTTAGTCTTTCATCAAGTCAATTATCAAAATGCACGAGAAACAAAATTAGGCTCCTAGAGCCAGGGCAAAACCTGTCCCTCTTGGAGAGGAAAATCGGCAAAGAATTCTTCTTATAGATCTTCAAATGACAAGTACCATGACCCAGACTCAGATCCTAGACTTAGGAATGTCTCCAAGATCTTGTCACTGCCCTTTCAAGCTTGATTCTTCTCTTCTTCAACGATCTGCACTATTCTGCACTAGAGAACTCAATCTCCAAGATTCACTTACTGTATTGTAGTTAGGAAGGTAAATCACAAATTTACCTTCCTCACTCTTATTCACCTTTAAGAATGCTTTCTCCTTATAGTCACCATCTTGTACTAAACCGTAGCCTTCAATCAAACTGTCCTTAAACTTTATATTTTCAGGATCTTTGCTTAACTCAGGAAACATGAAAATGGCAGTGTTATATTTGCACCTTCTTCTTGCTCTAGTATCCGAAATATAGGCTGTGACACATCTGCAAATGACACCCTATAACTGCTTCTTGAAATCCGCAATTATACTTGGAGAAACCTGCACTGATTATACTTCAGGTATCCGCACTTGTCGCTCAGATTGATCTGCACAACATCAACGTTATATATCAAGTAATCAACACTGAAGTTCTTCAACCTTCACACTGAAAAACCTTCCTAGAAATCCGCACTGAAACACCTTTTAAGAATCCGCAAAACTGTCTCTTGGATGACCGAAAAAATTGACTTCAAATGGACCGTAGAACATCTATTTATATGAACTATTATTTTGTCTTTAGGCCGACCTGTCAGTAGGCTTGAAGGCCGACTTATCAACTGTAGGATAGTTGACTTTAACATATTATCATAGCTTCTTTTCCAGCGTTTGAGAGAGGTTTGATTTTAGACATTCTTCCATAGTTTCTTGGACGTGTGACCGGGTTCATGTCAAGATCTGGAGCATATACTGATGACTAGATCCTTCATATATATATGACACTTAATTACATTTATACTTAGAAGACAAAACCCTGGATAGACATCAAGAAGAAGTCTATTATCCTACAATAAAATCTTGCTCATGAAACCCATGAAGCAAGTACAAAATACATTTTATTATCTTTGTCTTCTTCTATAAATACATAATTACATAGTCAACATGAAGACCGACCTAGTTACACTTTTCAACACTCCCTCTTAACTAGGGAGGTATTCATACAGGTACATGGTCACTTTCAAACTGAAGAATCTCATAAGAAGAATTGGATTGGTAATCGCATCTATATAGCATCATATCAACCAGCATTGTCCTAGTGCAAGGCCTTGACTAACAACCCCATCTCTCAGTGAGACAATGGGCTACAATGTTGGCGAGACACATGACTAATAGACACCATAGTCATTGTCTCTCCAAGTTACATACTCCACCTAGGTGTTCCCAAAGTATGGCCTTCTTGGACTATTCTTCTCTTGGGTAGCCAACCCTCAAAAAATACCGGTCCTCGACTACTCTTATCTTGAATGCCCTATCTCATTCTCAAAGAGTATCGAATGCTAGATGATTACTCAATCCTCCATTCTGTCTTCCAGGTGAAGACCATAATTTTGTGTCTATCCATTCTCTCTACATGGCCTTCACTAAGACTTACGGCTGTTAGTCCTGGTCTAGTGCATGACACATGTATTAGAGAATCACATATGTCATTCCCTCTCAACACAAGAAGGACATACTTCAAGTTTCTTCCAAGTAAGAAACTTACCACCAGGCTCCCTCTCAACTAGGGTCCTACAGCAGCAATCCAACTACTCATGAAGACTTCCTCCCCTTGATGTCATGGATTTTGATATTGAGGAATCTTCAACTTTTGGCTTCATAGGGCACATATCATCCATCACTTTCAGTGACAAGTCATGTCCACTATTAGAAAGTGGTTCATTAGTCTTTCTCATCTGGTCCACCGTTATGCCATGCTGCTTTCCTTCAAATCATCTCCAAGGATCATGTATCCTTTCTCATGATTAGCAGCCTTGCACAAATTCATCCAGATAAACATATACATATGAACCTTTTAAAACAAAAGTTACCTTAGTGATGATCTTTCACTATGACATCTTCCTGTAAGCATCGACATCCTCTATTCAGATTGACACATCTCCTAATGATATGTTTTATCAAGGGTCTTCTTATTTACCAAACTTCAGTTAGAGTCTACATATCCTCCCAGGAGATCTCCTAGTCACATCTTCTTGGCTTCTGGATGATAGCTACCTCTTGACACGGTTGCATTTCGTGATCTCTTATTCTCTGCACATTCTTCATTCCCAGGAGATTACAAATTTTCCAGTTTCTTGTTCATGTACAACCACCTCATATTCCATGAGGATATAATATGTTGATTTCATTTGTTAGTGCACCGAGAGATCCTTTCTTCATAGATCATACTTCTAAATATGGAAGTCTTTTACCTGCAACCATATGACATGGCTTCACAACATCTAGTGTCATCATATAAATATCTACACACCTCATACCTTTTTCCCTGGAGTCATCCTGTAGCAATTTCTCTAGAGTGAAGACCTTCAGTCCCTTAGTCTGCTTCATCAATATGTCATCACATACCAGAATCTAGTTTCCATGATGACCCTTGATCTTGATGACTGCTTTCCAATAGGAATGTTATCAGAGAGGTTTTCCCGGAGCTGATTCACCAAGACCTAACATGCTTTTCATCATGATGCTATAATATACATTGCTTCCTATTGTACTATTTTACATCCAACAGAAATCTCTTGAAGGAGAGGATGATCTCAATCATAATAGAGATCCCTTGCTTCTTCTTGCTTAGATTTCTTTGCATCTGGTTCTTTCCTCACATCAGAGATATGGGCTTCTTCCCTTTTCCTCTCGTCCTTGTTAGATTTAGGACAATCTCTTTTATAGTGCCCAAGTTCATTACATCCAAAGCATTGTACATTGTCCATATTTCTTCTTTTATTCCGAGGACCAAATTTTCCAAATCTTCCTTTCTTCCTATATGTGGCTGCAAAAGCTTGATTCTCTTCACTTGGTCCTGTATCAGCGTTGGCTTTTAGTCTTGTTTCCTCTATTTTACATAGAGACCATAAATCATGGAATGGAGTGGCTTCTTTCTTCCCATATAAACTTGAAGTGAAGTTTCCCCATTCCTCTGGTAGAGCATTCAACACCACTGTAGTCATCTCAATGTCAGACATTACTTCTCCCAGTTCTTGTAGTTGATCTCTTATTTCAGAAATCCTCATAAAGTATGGAGTGATTCCTTCTTCCCTTGATAATTTCATTTTATATAGTTCTTGTCTCAGAGAGATTGCTTCTCCTGCAGTACTCACAGAAAATAGCTCCACCAGTTTCTTATATATTTCTTTTGCAGACTTTAGTTTTGATACATAAGGAATGAGTGAGTCCTTAATGGATTCTATGAGAATCCTCTGGGCTCTAATTTCTCCCTTCATGTACTTGGCATGAGCTGGAGCATCTTCTTTTGGAGGTTGGATTGTAGAACCTTCGATATATTCCATAACTTCGTCTGCAATCAAACTCAAATCTGTCCTCTTCTTCCATGCACTAAAGTTCGATGACCCAACTAGCTTGTTGCTCTCTTTACAATAAGTCATTTTGACAGATTTAAGTAGGGTCATAGATACTTACTTGAGTAGAGTGGCTTGCAGCTTCCTTGATGATGTTTGAAGATGAAGTCAAGGGTTTCCTTTAAGATAGGAATCTTCAATGTAGGAGATCTTGAATCCTTGATGAAGGATATCTTTAGAAGTCGAGGTCCTCCTTTTAACAAAGTCTTGAATGTAAATCTT
Organism: Pinus albicaulis; assembly: GCA_034641835.2. Taxonomy (NCBI): domain Eukaryota; kingdom Viridiplantae; phylum Streptophyta; class Pinopsida; order Pinales; family Pinaceae; genus Pinus; species Pinus albicaulis. The sequence goes on along the minus strand of CM076579.1, from coordinate 542,872,957 downwards.
TGATGGCAAAGATTACTTTCTTGATTGAGTTGATCCTTTAAATGAGATAGGAGATCGTTCTTGAAGTAGCTAGAGAGTCTTCCTTTTCAAACTGATTTGATTTTCCAACCCAAACTTTTGATCTTCGCTTCCTGGAGTGTCTCCTTTGTCAAGCAACCCTTGAGTTCAACACCTTTGCTCTGATTCCATGTTGAGAATTTAGAGGGCTGATGTTTAATACAAATTCTCTTCTGGATAATTACTTGTGAGCTTGCTTGAGTTATTTATGTCTTTCTTTCTTTAGCTTAGTTAGTCTTTCATCAAGTCAATTATCAAAATGCACAAGACACAAAATTAGGTTCCTAGAGCCAAGGCAAAACCTCTCCCTCTTGGAGAGGAAATCCCGCAAAAAATTCTTCTTATAGATCTTCAAATGACAAGTACCATGACCCAGAATTAGACCCTAGACTTAGGAATGTCTCCAAGATCTTGTCACTGCCCTTTCAAACTTGATTCTTCTCTTCTTCAACAATCTGCACTGTTCTGCACTAGAGAACTCAGTCTTGAAGATTCACTTACTGTATTGTAGTTAGGAAGGTAAATCACAGATTTACCTTCCTCACTCTTATTCACCTTTAAGAATGCTTTCTCCTTATAGTCACCGTCTTGTACTGAACCGTAGCCTTCAATCAAACTGTCCTTAAACTTTATACATTTCAGGATTTTTGCTTAACTCAGGAAACATGAAAACGACAGTATTATATTTGCACCTTCTTCTTGCTCTAGTATCCGAAATATAGGCTGTGACACATCCACAAATGACACCGTGTAACTGCTTCCTGAAATCCACAATTATACTTCGAGAAACCCGCACTTATTATACTTCAGGTATCTGCATTTGTTGCTCAGATTGATCTGCACAACATCAATGTTATATATCAAGTAATCAACACTGAAGTTCTTCAACCTTCGCACTGAAAAACCTTCCCAGAAATCCGCACTGAAACACCTTTTAAGAATTCGCAAAACTATCTCTTGGATGACCGAAAAACTTGTCTTCAAATGGACTGCAGAACAGGTATTTATATGAACTATTATTCTGTCTTGAGGGCGACCTGTCAGTAGGCTTGAAGGCCGACTTATCAACTGTAGGATAGCCGACTTTAACATATTATCATAGCTTCTTTTCCAGCGTTTGAGAGAGGTCTGATTGTAGACATTCTTCCATAGTTTCTTGGATGTGTGACAGGGTTCATGACAAGATCTGGAACATATACTGATGACTAGATCCTTCATATATTTATGACACTTAACTACATTTATACTTAGAAGACAAAGCCCTAGATAGACATCAAGAAGAAGTCTATTATCGTTCAATAAAATCTTGCTCATGAAACCCATGAAGCAAGTACAAAATACATTTTATTATCTTTGTCTTCTTCTATAAATACATAATTACATAGTCAATATGAAGACCGACCTAGTTACACTTTTCAACACTAAGTAGCTCATAAAGTCATTGAAAGCTCCAAATTTTGATTAAGAGAAATATGAGATTTGAATTTTATATGATTCTAGAAGAGTAGAGGAAAATGAAACTCCCCTTTTTGCTTTTCGTTGGATGAGGTCCATGGAGTCAAAATCGATGGGTCCTTCAATTCTTGAATTTGAGAGAGTTGATCTATTTGAGATTTCTCCCTTGCCCAAATGATCCTTCACAAAATTTCAAAAGAGTTTTCTACACACTTGGAAACAAATATCAGCATTCATAAAGGAATTAGAGAAAATACAATGGGTGAGAGAACTAGAGATTCCTCTTAAAATCGGCTAGCACTATTAACTCCTAGAATATTTCTCTAAAACAAAAATACATACAAGATAGCTTGCATATATTAATCCACAATGAATGGCAAAATTATGCTAATATATTTCAAATTGCATAAAAATTGAAGCACATAAACTAGAAAGATATCACCCCAAGAAAGAAGGAGAACACCATCAATCATGCCCCAAAGTCTTTTATATTATTATCAAAGCAAGTATACAATCCAGCAGAGTGTCCTCAAGCCCTATAGCTCATATCAAGAATGTAGAATGAGGAGCATAGAGTAAAATATATAGAGTTGAGGGAGCAAATCCCAAGGACCAATCCATCAAACAAGTGGAAAATTATTTTTTTATCCCAAATGACATCAAATTCTCCAAGTGGCAAGATGACTGTTGTAAGGCTGTTGTACGTGGTAGTGAGGATTAGCTAATTGACCAACGTACTGCCTTCTTCACCTGTTAGTGTGTTTCACTGTTGGCTGATGTAAGTCACAGGCTTGCCAAATGTATCGATGGCTGAGGTGAATCGAGGAAAACCCCCTCCAAATCTGCACTTAATTGCTGTCATAAATCCTCCTTGATAGACGTGTACAGCCTGTGCGTATCACCTTCTCTGGCTGGTGCGTGATTCTCTGTGACATGCCACATGTTATGGGAATGAAATGGCAAAGCTTCACCAAATTTTCTGTGCAAATCCCAATCGAACTGTCAACCAAATCTTGCTTCTAATTAACTGTGTGTAGCTGGAGATGACTTTAGGAAATTTGTTAAGATTTATTGTGATATGCCAGCGTAAAGGTGGAGCTAATTCCTTGATTCTCTGCCTGAAAAAATCTTCACTGCCTGTCCACCAATCTGCATGTATGTTCCTGTTGGCATGTGTGTGGAGGCTTGTTGCCTACGTGGATTTTTGGCTGCCTTTTGCAATTTTTATCCGTTAACTAAACCATCAAATCTGTGCTAAGATTCCTTGACAGCTGCGTGTAGACTTTGACTGGGCCTATGCATGGAGTTTCTTTTGGCACGTGAGCATTTCCTTTGATATTGATCATACGTAGAGAATGGGAGAGTGAGGTGGGGTCCATTCCCCACTCGCTCATATTACCTTTATATAATATGAATATACAATACAAAAAGGAAAGAAAGATGAGTTCATGCAAACAAAGCAAGAAGAGTTAATATATCTAGGCAAGAATAACCCAAAGCTCTTTTGGCATGAACTTCAACCAAGGAATAAGCAAATCAAAAATAATATTGCAGCAAATCAATGGTTTGAATATGCAAGACAACTCTATGAGAAAGAATCAGAGGCTTAGCATCCTTTGACGATCAACACAACTACGAAGCTTTTCACGTTACAGGAGGTGGAGATTGGAATTAAGAAGCTAAAAACAGGAAAGGCAAAGGGCTTGGTTGAACTTCAAGCAGAGTATCTAAAATGGGGAATGAACACTCTCGCACCGCACATCATGGAAATATTCAACAACATCATTCAACAAGGATTCCCAAGACACTAGACAACTACCCTAACAATACCCCTTTTTAAAAGTGGAGACATTAATAATCCTTCGAGTTATAGAACCATTATGATCAATCCTTTGTTTGCAAAGCTTTTTGGCAGCATGGTAGAAAATAGAATCAGTAAGTGGGCAGAAGTAAAAGAAAAGAGGGCAAAAGGACAAGCGGGTTTTAGGCCGAAGCATCTTACAGTGGATCATGGTATCATGTTGAGACACATTATTGAAAAGGTTTGGGGGGACAAAGAAAAGTATTCTGCCAATTTGTTGACTTCAAAAAGTCATTTGACACAATCCCTAGAGATAAGTTATGGCGTAGAATGGAAGAACTTGAAATTCCTTTGCATTATAGAGCCGCTGTAGGAAATTTATTTGCTTAGTTAAAGTAATTTCTAGGGATAAAATAACTGTAGGAAACTTAAATCTGAACCATGTACTTAGAAATTAACATGGTTTCAAAGCTCTAGAAACTCTGAAGAAGAGATGATTAGCAGCACAAGGGTTATAACAACACATTTATTCACCATATTTTTGATCTTCAAGAAGGGTCTTGTTGATAAAAGTTTATCTGGACAAAATGACTTGAGTGGGTTGAGATTTGAAGAAATGCTGGAAGAGGCATCTAATTTCAGTTCATGGAAGGAGAGGATCATGCTAATTCTCATGGAGGACAGTGTGTGGGAGTTTACTGAGATTAATATCCAACCTCCTTCGGATGCTACAACATAGGCTGCTCATAACTTGAAGGATGTGAAGGCTAGATGCATCATTTTAGATGATGTGAATGATCTTGCGATCCCCTACATATCAAGGAAGAAGATATCACATAACATGTGGACAACCTTGACAACACTGTACCAAAGAAAGAACGAAAATCAGAAAATGATGTTAAGAGAGAAGTTGAGAAACATTAAAATGAACAGATCAAACACAATGGCTTCATACCTGACTAGGATTTAGCAAGTTTGAGATGATCTTGCAGTTGTTGGGGAAGTTGTGCAGGAGGATGAGCTTGTTAAGATAATTTTTAGTGGTTTCTCTGAATAATGGGCTACTTTTGTGATAGGAATCCTTGCACGTGATAAGCTTCTTTATTGGACTAGGTTATGGGACGATTGCACCCCAAAAGGAGATTTTGGATTAGTCATTCACTGGTGGATAACATAAGGGTGGGGGTGAGGATAACCTTGCTTTTGGTGGGCAAGCAAATAAGGGCAATGCGAAAGCCATGTAGAAGTCAAGTGGAGGAGCATCTTTAGACAAGAAGATGGACAAGAGCAAAGTCAAGTGCTTTACATTTCATAAATATGGACACTATGTAGGTCAATGTCCAAACAAGAAGAAAGGCAAGGGGATGACACCTATGGTTGCATTTTCACAGATCGATGAGTTAGCCAATAAGTCTTTCTGGTAACATTACACGTGGGGTGTGTTTTGTGGATAGTGGGGCTTCTTGTCACATGACAGGATCTTGTGATCTATTCACCGATATGGCTAAGGAGCAAAAATAGGTACATGTGGAGCTTGGTGACAATGCCAAGAATGTAATAGAGGGTGTGGGCAACATACAATTCCAGAAGGGTCCCCGAAGTCCTATGTAGGTGAATGAAGTGTTGTATGTACCAGGGCTTGAAAAGAACTTACTCTCAATTTCGACCATGGATGACAAGGGGATGAGGTTAGCTTTACATGAGGACAATTACTTATTAGGCTGAAAGGATCTGATCCTATTGTGAGGCGAGTAATTGGATGTAGAGAGAGTAACTTGTACTTGTTGAGAGGACGACCAATACAAGCCCCAGAGCATGGCAATAACAACCTGTGTAAGCTATAGTCACTAGTCCTATGGAGTTCAATGTAGAGTAGGATGGAGTGTGTAAGGTATGTGCACTTGCAAAGTATGCTAAGGCCACTTTCCAAGCAACAAAACCAAGTTGAAGTGTAATAAACTTGTACATCTACCCAAGTTCTTCCATTAAGGATATCAATTATACGATAGATGGAGCATACCATGAAACTTAAGCTAGGAGCAACACTTGCCGATGTCAAAAAATATCACTATGAACATTAACATGAATGGTGATAGATCACTGGGGGATCATTGGTAGGATAATCATCCATGGAAAAATCTCTTGTTGAAATTTGATAACTAAAAAAGTTTCCTGCAATCCCAACCCGGTTTTAATTTCACCTTATCACTCCCATTCAGTTAAATGCTTTTTCCCATAAACTTACATTCAACATATGGAATTTTGGAAATGAAATTTTTAGATTAAAACACATGGGACCGTCAACACATGCTGAAAATAAATATGAACATAAACATACCAGCAATACATAAAAAATACACACAGATTTTTGGTCAACTTAGACCCAGGCAAAACCCCTTAATTTCTTCTCTGGGGAAAACCTGTTAGAGAGCTCTTCAAATTTATTTATCTTTCAAGTTCAGGAAAAATATATTTGCAGACAAAAAAAAACAGCAAGATACAACTTTTCTCTTCAGCCTAAAACTCCTCGATTACCGTGCCCACTTTGCCTTGATTTCTGTGCCCACTTTGAAGTTGAAACAATACTATACGAACACAGACGGTATTGTACGAATTCCATATGGACTGTATGGATTTCCATACCACTGTACATATTTTTTTCTCCATTTTTTGTTGCTCAAAATAGCCCTCAAGTTGCGTGCAACTCACAACATTAAATGCTGTTCGAACTGTACATTTTGCTGTTTTCTTTGCCTTGATTTCCGTGGCTAACTTTGCCTAGAAATCACTCCTTCAACTTGCTGCAACAAATTTCTCTTTTAGAGCTTTTCTCCAGCTCTCAGCCTCCTTTCTCCAATATGCTCATGAAGAATGAACGAATGCAGTGTCTCTTTTCTTTTCCCTCTTTTGTTTCCCTACATGACTTTTGGGCAACCCTAAGATCTAATGGCTCAGATTCATTTAGATCAAGAGATGAGAATAAATGTGCATTGAATTCTCACTTTCTATTTTTTAACTCACCTATTAAATAAAGTACCCACATTGTACTTTATGTCTAAAGTCACTTTTCACTTTATAATTTAACATTGACTTTACCACTTATAAAGTCACTTTCACTTTATAATTTAATATTGACTTTACCACTTATAAAGTCACTTTCACTTTATAAAGTCACACTTAGGAAAATAATAATTTTGGACACTTTTCCCTAGGTAGAGACTAACCCATGGGAAACCACTTGTCCAAGGTACATTAAAAATCAACACTCCCTCTTACCGAGGAAATTGTTTCTCACCACACCCATCTTGTCCTTGAAATGGACATGTTTGCCTCTTGGCAAGGACTCCGTGAGAACATCAGCCACCTGCTCATTTGTCGATATATGTAGAAATTATACAAACAATATGTATATCATGGATTCAATCCGATTTAACAATGTACTAAAGCTAGATACTGAATCGCTTCTACAAATCAATTGCGGAAATTAAAACACAATCGCCAATCACATGAAGCAAAGAAGAATCAATCAAACCACAACACAGATAATTTCTCGGGGAAAGCTTGTTGCTCAAAACCCCACTATCTTCTATTGTATATTCAGCATGGATACATGAAACAATTACAATACACTCTTCTCACAAGAGTCTCCTATACTCAACTAATTGTCTCACACTGTCCTGGACAAAACTGACTAACACTTCGCCAATTCTCAGCCTCTAAACAGCTTGACTTGCTTGCACAATTCCTGATGAATGCAATCCCTATTCTTTAGGAATTTTGGCCTTCCTAAACTGCGCAAGGATCATGGGCAATCCGATGAGTGTTTAATTGCATGGGTGCAACCCAATAATCCTACAACTGATAGTTAACATCCCTTTCACCTATATCTCAACTGGGTCTCCACTGGAACTGACATGCATGCAACTAATAATAGTAAATCATCAATTGCATGTTAGATCACTGATTGTGAATTAAATAATATTTAATTCACTTGATCTCCCACTAGTGCAACAAACAGTTACAACTAGCACAACTGACTTTAACTCACTTAACTGAGTTAATTGATTACACATGCATTAAACTAATGCACGAACTGCACTTCGAACTCTGTTACAACTAGAATTACTCTGCATGCCTCACGAACTACCCTCAATTCGAAATTCATGAGCTAACTGAGTTTATCACATTCAGTTAACTATTACAAGTGATTATGAGATAAGATTACATTTTATTGTCCATTTTAATTAAGGGAAAACTAAAATAGACACTGCACCAAATTTAGCCCACACCAGTGTAGGTGTTGCTAAGACCTCCTGGTTCCACACTAGTGTAGGTGCTGCAATTTCTTGTTGGATTTCAACACTTCCTCTTAACAAGAAAGGGATTATCCTTCACCTTGATACTACCTCTATGGTATTGGAATTTGCTCCTTGTAAGCGCCTTTGTCAGAATATTTGCATCCTGATCTTCCGTGGGAATGTACTGAAGTAACATTATGCGCCTTTGAACACAATCTCTGAGATGGTGGTACAGGATGTCTATGTGCTTGGACCTATCATGAAACACAGGATTAACCAAGACTTTAATGCAACTTTGGTTATCACAATGTATCACTGTCGGATCCATCTGAGAACCAAACAAACCAACCAGGATCTTTCTCATCTAGATGGCCTCACATGCAGCTTGACTTGCTGCCATGTACTCTGCCTCCGTTGAACTCAGTGCCACAGATCGTTGCTTCCTGTTGTACCTAGAAACTATTGTCGATCCTATGCTGAAGATCCCTCCTGATGTGCTCTTTCTGTCTGATGGATTCCCTGCCCAATCTGCATTCGTGAAGCCTTAAAGCTTCACTTCCTCTGTCCGTCTGTACCATAATCCATACTCTGTAGTGCCCCAGAGATATCTCAAGACATGCTTCCCCGCCTTCCAAAAGAGCTTGGTCGACTTAACCATAGCTTCACTCAGCTGGTTAACTGCGTAGCAAATGTCTGGCCTGGTGTTCACCAAATACATCAATGAACCTACTAACTGCCTGTACACAGTAGCATCCACTACTTCTCCAGAAGTAGCATCCTCTTTCCTCCAATTTCCTGGAAGAGGATTGTCCATGGGTTTACAACTCTCCATGTGAAACTTACCTAGTATCTCTTTGGCATACTTGCCTTGAGAAACAAAAAGTTCACCATCCCGCTGCCATATTTCCAAACCAAGGAAATAATGAAGGAGTCCCATGTCCTTCATTTCGAACTCCCTTGCAAGATCCTCCTTGCATGAGTGTATCAACTGCTCATCACCTTTCAAAATTAGATCATCAACATAAAGTATGATAATCAAGAGCTTACCATCTCCAATGAATTCAAATAGGCCATACAATAACTTGCGAAGCCAAATGGCCTCACAACTAGCTTGACTAGCGGCCATATACTTAGCCTTAGATGAGCTCGAAGCAACTAACATTTGCTTTCGACTGAACCACGACACAACTGTTGAACTGAATCCAAAGCAACACCTTAAAGTTCTTTTCCTGTCAGAAGCACTTCCTGCCCAATCTGAATCTGTTTAACCTGCCAACCTCACTCCATCTCCCTGCCTATATCCCTTACCATAATCAACAATCCCTTGCACGTAGCAAAGAATGTGCTTTGCAGCTACCCAATGCACCATCCTGGGCTCAACCATGAACTGGCTAAGTGTGTTCACTGCTAAGCATATATCTGGCCTAGTGTTGACCAGATACATCAAGGAGCCAATAAGCTGCCTATACAATGTGGGACCCACCAAATTAGAATCTGAAGCATGAAGCTTCTTAAAGTTGGTGATCATAGGTGTAGACATGGGTCTACAGTCTGCCATGTGAAATCTGCTCAACACATCCACAACATACTGCCCCTACCCCAGAAAGATATGCCCCTCCTCTTGCCACACCTCAAGCCCCAAAAAGTAATGCATCAACCCAATGTCCTTCATCTCGAACTCCATAGCAAGATCCTCCTTGCAACCACTAATCATTCTCTCTACCCCAGTAATGAACAAGTTGTCAACGTATAGCACAAGAATGAGCGGATCATCCCCTACAACAATGTAGTATAGGTTTGGATCTGCATCACTCTTCGTGAAACCCATCTGCTGCAAGTAAGTATCAATCTAAGTCACAATGTGGGACCCACCAAATTAGAATCTGAAGCATGAAGCTTCTTAAAGTTGGTGATCATAGGTGTAGACATGGGTCTACAGTCTGCCATGTGAAATCTGCTCAACACATCCACAACATACTGCCCCTACCCCAGAAAGATATGCCCCTCCTCTTGCCACACCTCAAGCCCCAAAAAGTAATGCATCAACCCAATGTCCTTCATCTCGAACTCCATAGCAAGATCCTCCTTGCAACCACTAATCATTCTCTCTACCCCAGTAATGAACAAGTTGTCAACGTATAGCACAAGAATGAGCGGATCATCCCCTACAACAATGTAGTATAGGTTTGGATCTGCATCACTCTTCGTGAAACCCATCTGCTGCAAGTAAGTATCAATCTAAGTCACCTGATACGGGGATACGGGATACAGGGATATGGGGATTCGAGGAATCGGATTCGGGTACGATGACCCCCGGAATAGGATACTTCTGGGATACGATACGTTATATATTATTTTATATATATATATATATATATATTAAAAATTAGATATTTTTTACACAAATTCATTGATTCAAACATAGATACTCATGAGTCATACATGATCATTGATCATTGATACATTGATACACCATACATGATACAATTGTCAAATTTACTCAGAAAGACAAGATTGAAGATAGTAAGATACTGTAGTTTTCTCATTAAGTCATCAGAATCAAAATGTGTTACATAAGTACACTGCCAATGGCAAATAGAAGTAGAAAATACAAAAAAACTACAGTCTAAAAGACTGCAAGCCTGAAGCCTCAATGAGTCAGAGACTTAGAGTTAATGAGTCATCAATCCTCATCATCATAATCAACATGATAGATGTAGTGAGATTTCCAAAACCTTGAAACACTTCTTCGTAATCCTTGCCATAATGCCCACTACAATGTGATCTTCAGTCTCCTTAAACCTTAGCTCTGAAACCATGTTGGAAAAACTAGAGACTTGTGTATAATAATTTATTTTCCTTAGCTTGATTATTACTTGTTGACAGCATCACTATCCTCATCCCGATCATCATGCTCACCACTGCTCTCCTCTGGCTCTGATGCATCCTCCTCCTCTGCCATCTCTGCATCTGCTGGTGTGGAGGATGACGCCTCTACTCCATCATCAAATGTGACAGGCTTTAGCACTGGTGCAAAATATAGAGGGACAGTGCACTTACCAGATGCTCGAATCTCTTCGAAAGAACTCCCTTTCTCCTTGCTCACACTTGCTCCTTGCTCACCCTAGCTCCTTCTCACTTCACAAAATGAAATGGGTGAGAAACAATGAAGAAAAAACTTACTTTATAAAAGAAACAACGCTTTTTTTTTGGACCGACGGGTATGGTTGTATCCGATTCACCGGGTACGGCGTATCCGTACAGGGATACGGTCGGGATACGCCGTACCTTATACGGATACGCCGTACCCGGTGAATTGGGGGCGAATCGGGTATGAATTCGTATCCGATACGGGGATTCGGGATTCGGTGACCCTTTTTGACGAATCCGGTTACTTAGGTATCAATCCTCAAATACCAAGCTCTTAGAGCTTGCTTAAGTCCGTAGTGTGCTCGCCTCAACCGACATACATGGGTCTCCCGCCCAAGTACCTCAAAGCCTTGTGGCTGCTCAACATACACCTCCTCCTCTATAACTCCGCTCAGAAATGCAATCTTCACATCCATTTGATGGATCTGCCGACCCATTTCTGCAGCAATAGAAATAAGGGACCTGATAGAAGTGTACCGAGCTACGCGAGCGAAGGTCTCATCATAGTCAACTCCCTCTATTTGTGAGAACCCTCTAGCCACAAACCTCGCCTTGAACTTCTCAACGCTGCCATCCACAACATGCTTGATCTTGTAGAGCCACCTAGAAGTCACAACTGACTTGCCCTCAGAGCTAGGCACCACCTCCCAGACATTGTTCTTAATGATAGAGGCATACTCCTCCACCATAGCCTCTCTCCATACCTCCTGGCTGGCAGCCTCCTCATAACTAGTAGGCTCAGAGTCAACAATGCTGGTAGCCTTAGCTACATAACTGCAAAACAACTCAGGTGGCACACTCTCCCTGTTCACCCTCTTCAAGGGACCAACAGACTTTGCTTCCTTCATGGTGTCTTGAAGCCACTTGGGCCTCCTCTTCCTTGAAGAAGCTTCCGCATAGGGAACCTCATCCTCTGCCTCCCAGTCTAGTGAACCTGAAGGTCTGCCAACTGACGTGGATGTGCCTGTACCAACACCTGTCCCGACTCCTCGAAGAACCTGTGGTTGTGTCAGCTGAAGGGCCATGTGAACTCTGTACCGGTGGACTCCCTAAAGAAGTGCTCGGTGAACTCGCCACTGGTGCCCCAGATGTCACTGACACTGAAGTACCTCCTGTACCGGTCGATTCAGAACCCTGAGGTCCTGCTCCCTGTACCTGACCTCCCTGTTGAGGAGAAGTCTGTGACTCTCTCTCATCATACTCCCGTGAGCTCCGATAGGCCCTCTCCTCTTCGAACTTCACATCCCTCCTAATCACCACCCTTTTGTTTAGAAGGAATGAAGATCCGATAGGCCTTCGAAGTCTCGCTGTAACCCATAAAGATACCCTTCTCTGCTATGGGTTCCAGCTTCGTCCTCTGCTCCTTGGGGCTATAAGAATATGTGAGACATCCAAAGATATGAAGATGTCCCACATGAGGCTTCTCTCCAGTGAAGGCCTCCTCCGGAGTCATATTCCCCAATACTCTGTGAGGACTCCTGTTCTGAAGATAGATAACAGTATTGCAGCCCTCAGCCCACAAAAACAAAGGCAACCCCTGATCATGAATCATTGCTCTAGCAGCCCCAACAACAGCTCTGTTCTTCCTTTCAGATACCCCATTCTGTTGGGGGTTGTAAGGAACCGTGAACTCTCTCCTAATGCCCTCCTGTGCACAGAAGTCAGAAAACCCACCATCGGTGTACTCACCACCATTATCTGACCTCAAGACCTGAATCTTCCTACCTCTCTGCTTTTCCACAAGAGCTTTGAACTCTTTAAAGCGACTGAAGACCTCACCCTTGGTCTTTAGGAAATATATCCAAGTCCTCCTAGAGTAGTCATCAATGAATATAACATAATACTCATAACCACCCAAGGACACATGAGACATACGACCACTAACATCAGTATGAATCAAGTCTAGTATACCTGTAGATCTGCTGTCGCTCGTGGAAATGGTAACTTGGTGTACTTGCCCAAAGCACACCCTCTGCAAACCTCATAATGCTTGACACTGAAATCAGGAACTCCAGTAGTGATCTCCCTCAGAAATCTCAAAGCTCCATGATGCATATGCGCCATCCTCCGGTGCCATAACTCGCACAAGTCTCTACTGCTGGTGGTACTAGTGTGAGTGCTACCAGATGTGCTACTCACCAATGCTGCTGCCGACTGAAAACTCAACCTGTATAGTTTCCTAGAGCGTACTCCAATGACTTTCGCCGAAGTGATGGAAGCTCCCTTGGGATGCATCAATACCTGCCCTCTTGAGAAGGTGACGTCAAACCCCTTCTCCTCCATAGCAGACACTGAAATCAGGTTCTTCTTCATCCTCGGAACATACAAAACATCCATGACCATCAATGGAGGCAAAGACTCCCTCTCAAAGGTCACAGTCCCCACACCAACAGCTCTCACAGTGCGGTCATCTCTTAGTACAATCTCAATATCAAGTGCCCTCTCTGCAAGCTCTGAAAATAACTCCCGTGCACTTGTCATATGGTGGGAAGCCCCGTTGTCTATGTACCACACATTGGATGATGTACTCCTACGAGATGTAGAAGTAATAAATGCAAAGTCCTTGTCAAACTGTGAAGCAAATTGCTCCACCTCTGCTGACACTGCAGTACCTTCTTCCCCTTGTTTTTCCTCTTAGGACACGTAGCAGCATAGTGTCTCATCTTCTGACATGCCCAACATTTGACTTTGGACATATCCGTATATTTGTTGTTCTTCTTCTCCTTTCCCTTAGCCCCATCTGATGAGGTCCCTTTCTTGGCCTTCCCTTTTTTCTTCCACCTGTCTGTCAATGCTACATCCTCCTCATTTGCTATCTTCACCCCACCATTGCCAGTCTTCCGTATCTCATGCTACACAAAATCATCCCAGAATCTGTCCCAATTGGGAAGATTCTCCCTAGAGGTAACAGTGTCTCTAAAGACCTCCCAAGACTTAGGAAGTCTTGCAACGACTATCTTGACTAATTTTGTGGGTGCAACTACCTCACCAATAGTAGTCAAATCATCATGTACCTGTTTGACCCTGCCAAGATAATGAACTACACTTTCAACCTTTGTCATCCTGATGTTCTTCAATTTTTCTTTGAGTACCATCTTCCTACTCTCATTGGTACTCTGATAGAGAGTAGTTAGCGCTGTCCACGTTTGATATGCATATGTGTTTCCTCTCACCTGAGGAACCACATGATCCTTCAGACTGTCCATCAAAATCCTTTTTGCCTTTGCATTATCTTTTGTGAATTCAACAAGTTCATTTGCATCAGTAGGAGGTACAACCTCTTGCCGCACTATGTCCCACACTGATGCCTCCTCAAACACTGTCTGAATTCTGTCCTTCCAAACAGCATAGTTGGATATCCCATCCAATCTGTTCTCTATCCTTATGATCATGGCCATGATTGCTGTCCAAAATTTACAAAACCAAGAAAATGGAGAAATGAACTTTCCAGCACACCTTACTGTCCCAAAAGTTCAGTTTGTGTGAAATTTCACTTTGCTGTCCCAAAATATCAGTTTGCTGTCCAAAAATTAGTTTGCTGTCCAAACCACTGTTTGCTGTCCCAAACTACTGTATGTTGTTCAAACTGCAATTTTCAGCTTGTAGCTCTGATCCCATGTTGAAATTTGATAACTAAATTTTTTTCTTGCAATCCCAACCCCGTTTTAATTTCACCTTATCACTCCCATTCAGTTAAATGCCCTTTCCATAAACTTACATTCAACATATGGAATTCTGGAAATGAAATTTTCAGATTAAAACACACGGGACTGTCAACACATGCTGAAAATAAATATGGACATAAATAGACCAGCAATACATAAAAAATACACAGATTTTTGGTCAACTTAGACCTAGGCAAAACCTCTTCATTCTGCTCTGGGGAAAACCTGTTAGAGAGCTCTTAAAATTTATTTATCTTTCAAGTTCAAGAAAAATACATTTGCAGACAAAAAAAAACAGCAAGATACAACTTATCTCTTCAGCCCAAAACTCCTTGAAAACCGTGCCCACTTTGCCTCGATTTCCATGCCCACTTGAAGCTGACATAGTACTGTACGGACACAGACGGTACTGTACGGATTTCGTACGGACTGTATGGATTTCCATACCACTGTACAGACTGTATAGATTTTTTCCTCCATTTTTTTTTGCTCAAAACAACCCTCGAACTGCGTGAAGCTCACAACATTAAATGCTGTTCAAACTGTACATTTTGCTGTCTTCTATTCTTTGATTTCCGTGCCCAACTTTGCCCGGAAATCACTCCAGCTTGCTGCAACAAATTTCTCTTTCAAAACTTTTCTCTAGCTCTCAGCCTCCTTTCTCCAATCCGGTCATGAAGAATGAATGAATGCAGTCTTTCTTTTCTTTTCCCTCTTTTGTTTCCCTAAATGACTTTTGGGAAACCCTAAGATCTAATGGCTCAGATTCATTTAGATCAAGGGATGAGAATAAATCTGCATTTATATCTCACTTTCTATTTTTTAACTCAACCATTAAATAAAATGCCCACATTGTACTTTATGTTTAAAGTCAGTTTTCACTTTATAATTTAACATTGACTTTACCATTTATAAAGTCACTTTCATTTTATAAAGGGACACTTAGGAAAATAATTATTTTGGACACTTTTCCCTAGGTAGAGACTAACCCATGGGAAACCACTTGTCCAAGGTACATCAAAAATCAACATCTTTATGGTTCAAACAAATTATTCAATACCTAAGCACATAGACATGTTGATGTTTGTAGCTCAGACATGTATTTTCACACATGTCTAAGTGTCTAGAAGCTTGGAAGCCATCTAATAATCCTTTAACCTTAACCATTACTTTACTTATTAAAATGATTTATTTTTATGAAAAAAGTGAATTAATCGAATGAAACACAAATGTTATTTGCATTAGTGAATTAGATGAATCTCAACCATTGATCTCAAGTGATGTTGAGATCTAATCTCAACTATCAATCACTTTGGAGATTAGGGTTATGGATTCGGTCAATAACTCAATTTTATAAAAGGAAGGCTAGCGTAAGGGAGAAGACACATCAGTGAGCACGAGTTATAGTGAGACAGTGAGACTCAGTGATTGGGTGGAGAAGGACATTCATTCAAATGTGCAAAATTTCCAAAAGAAGAAAGCAAAGGTTCAGTAAGGGAGGAAGACCCAATTACTAGTGAAATTGAAGGACTGATTTTTCTGGTGGCTATTCCAGCAGGTAACCTGTTTGTACAGTTCATGGGCAGCTTGGAAGGGGCAATGAAAGGTAGTACAGATGCATGGGCAACATACAACACTTAGGAATCTCGCATTGTAACAGGTGTTATGTAATATCCCCATTTTTGGTTTCCCTTATGATGCAGTTAGGATGGATTTCCAGGGTTGGTGTGAGATAGGTCACAAGAGCTAGATTACATCATCAGTGGGCCTGAAGGGTTTTGAGTTTTATGGGGTCCGACGAGGTTCACCTGCCATATTTCATCATCAGGTACAATTCCACATAGTTCATTTTTGGTTTTGTTGCATTTCGACAATTCCCGTAAAATGAGGTTGTTATCAAGCATATTTTAATTAAATACACCAATGGTGTTATTCGGAGTGGATTATTTGGAGAAACACGTTAGTGTAATAGCTCGTTGGAATTGGGATGAAGATATCTACATGATGGGATGATGAAAAGTGACTTTCAGTGGCTGGAGAAATCATAGAGATAGATTAATCATTTTCTGGATTAAAAGTGACTTAAATAAATAAAAATAAGGAGTTAGATAAAATAAAAGGGAGGAGCTTCTAGAATGAAAATAAAATAATAAAATAAAAGTGCTTCTAGAAGGTAGGATAAAGATCCATCAAGTCTTTAAAAGAGGGGAGAGCAAGTCATTAGGGACATTTTGGATTTGGATTATTTTCTTGGAGAGCTTGGGAACTTGGTTTTCAGGTTCAGAAAGCCGTAGGATGAAAACCCTTGGGTTTCTTGGTGTGTTGGACGAAACCCCAACTCACAAATGTGGAGGTTTCATTTAGACACCTCGTAGAGATTCATCGATATCAGTTGTGAGCATATCTAGAGCAGATATGTGGATTGGACTTCATTTCCAGTTTCATTTTTAAGAGGCCAGGAATAGTATTGCAGCAGCAATTTTGGAGGCCATATTGTTTATTTGGAGTGGATTTTCAGCTATTATCAGCCATTCAGATATCTTGCTGGTGTTTAACAGGTTCCAATTCAGATTTGGCATGTAATATCATATTCCAGTTAATGAAATAAGGCTGATTTTCAAATAAATATTGTCTGTGTTTTCTTGCTAAGTTTTGCCAAGTGTCATGGTGTTATTTTTGCGGCAAATATATCTACGAATTTCCTGAAAAATTGTCAAGAAACGATTTATCGGAAGTTTTACATATTTTCTGGGTATTTATGTCTAAATAAATAAAAAGGTATATTACAATGGTATTAGTGCAATTTCTGTGGATTTGTACAAGATTTTAATAATATTTCTGGCAGAATTTATGCTGTAATATATTCTGGGTATATTTGGCTAATTTCCAAATGGAATATTACATGTTAATTTTCTCTAACCCTAGCACATGGTTAATTACTTCCTAGCAGATCAGATCTACTGAATAGAAAACACAGCTAGAGTTTTAACATAAACAAATGAGGATTTCTGCCCTTAAAATCTGTTGTTTATTCATTAAATTGTAGAATTTACGAGGGATCCCTTCCTGGGATAATGGCCCACTAACAAAAATACATAAAACAATAAATTGGAACTGATCCAACTGATCAAGCCCCATATCAGTCGCTTGGTCTGCTTGGCTGATCTGTATCTCCCTTTCTGCCCCTTGCACCTTCTTTGAACCCCGCACACTTGAATGTAACTCCTTCTCCACCCAATCACTAAGATGTTCTTCTCTCAATGTCTTGTGTGTCTTCTACCTTAGCCTAACCTTTCTTTTATAAGTTTAAGTCATTGACCTAATGCACAACCATAATCTCCAAAGTGATTGACGGTTGAGATTAGATCTCATTTTACTTGAGATCAACAGTTGAGATTCATCTAATCCACTAATGCAGATAACCTTTACAATTCATTAGATTAACTCACTTTATCATATAAAAGTTTATTACTTTAATCATTAAAGCAATTGCTAAGGTTAAGGGTCTATAATCTATTAGGCAAATTCTGCACGCCTGGAAAGTTAGGCCTATGCAGTAGTATCTGCCTGAGCGACAAATATCAACAATCGGCAAGACTGTACAAGCTGTGGGTACCGTACAGCGCGCAGGAGGGTTGCTGGGAGGCTGTACAGTTCAGCGAGTGAGAGGTTTTCATCAGCTGGGAATTTCTGTTGTAATTGTGATTTTCTTCATTGGGTAAATTTTCCCTATTGGGAAAACCTTTGTATGCTAAAGAATTGATTAATAAAAAAACAGATTTGAAGGGAAGATTTTATTTGTGTTTTGTGCACAAAATTTGCTGTTTTTGCTTCCGCTAGATCAATTTTATTTGCCAGTTAAAATCTCTGTGGTACTTTTTATTCAGTAATATGAAAAATTAATTAAAATCTGCAAGGAAAATTGCTAGGAAATAATTCTTCATTTACTGGGGTTAGAAAATTAACAAGAGGTACCTGCTTATAGAAGCAATATCATGGAAAAATGATCTTTTTTCAGATCTAAGCATGCTTTGAGTACAAGCATTTAAAAGAGGGGAGGACTTGTAAGTTTGTAACATAACTGATTATAATTATTCACTGGCATAATTGAAAGTTGAAGTCATCACTCTTCAATAAATGGTCATGTTACAATATAAATATAAACACTTTATAATTCAAATCATCATATACTCACATCATCTAAATTATATTTTTGTCATTTATTACTTTCTTCTTTGGTATTATCTGCTCCAAGTGGTACTGGTAACCGGAGCAAGGGCCTTTACTTGTTGTTCGTTTGTTCTGGTATGGAATCTGTAAAAGCAAGAAGATACATGGTTCATAAGTGTAATTGTGAATTCATCAAACTTTCTTATTTGCAACTCTTTTCATTCTGTTATGCTTGGCATGTAATTCAAAAAGTATACAAATACGTAACGGAACTTGAAATTATTGTTCCTTTCTTAATTTCCAATTTTTTTATATGTTATTCCAAAAAAATCTTTATAGAACTTAATTAACCCTAGACATGTTTGCTTTTCATGCTGAGTTGAGGGTTGTAATGTGGATACTAATTATAAGAGCAACCACATTGATGGTAATTTTGTGCAATTTTGCTTCATTTTTAATTCTTGAGAGTATGCAATAATGTGGTAGTGACATGACTGTTTTACATGTCAGTGTTTAGTATTTACATGGTTGTTTGCCTAACATGACACCAGTTCAATTGGTCCATCATGAAGCTTTATAAATCTCTGGTGATTCAGAAGGGACCACCTCTTCTCTCTAAACGATCAGAGAGTTAATGTAGTCCAAGTGTTAGGATACAAGCTATGAGTTGTTATAGAAACTTCAATATAAGAAAGATATATTTGCAACAAAATAGAAAAAATATCTTGACCATGGACTGATATTTTATTAGTTTATTATTTTTAAGTTTTTCCTAGGGGCATATGTTGAGAATTATATGCGCATGTCATGCTTTATAATGGTGGTCCAGGTTTGTGCTTGAAAATCATGTTATGTTTAATAGTCTTAGACACTTGGAATTCAATGGGACTGTTTAGCTTAAAATTAACTAATATTTAGTTTATCTCTTTGTCTTAAAGCTCATTATATTTTCTACTGCTCATTATTATTTCAGTGTGTGTTTTCCATTAAATAGTGTTCTGACTTGGGATTCTGGTACACTTTGGCATTAGGTTGCAGCAGCAGAGTATGACAGGCAGTCTGTTTCAGACCATGCAAACAATCTTGCTTCGAGAATAAGGGGAAATTTGACAAATTCAATGAAATCTCTTGGTGTAGACATTTTGACAGGTGTTGGCACTATCTTGGTAAGTCTGAAGTGTCATTTGTCCTAAATTTAGGAGATGAAATCATTAGATTTGAACTTCCATATTCAGCATGATTGAATCTAATAAGCACGGAAGAATGCTTAATATCCTCCCCAAGGTCTACCTTAGCTCCAAAAAGTGACGAAAGAAGATAAACAGGTTTTGTGACTTTCATAAATAACTAAAACTGACCAATACCATGTCTGAATACAATAATAAATTGTATAAGAAATGAGAAGTGCATGGGACATACCTATACTATATCTTAATTGATACTAATAATAAAAAGCAGAATCATTCAAGTTGGCAGGTTCAGTGGTTCTCAAGGAATATTGAAAGCTTGGCAAGTATCTCCCAAGAACTTTATTGGTGGTTTGAACTTTTAACAACCAAGAAATGGAAGGGATTTGCTAGCAGATCTATTTGGACAGTTTCTACACAGGTCAGGTGTTCCTCAAGATCTGTGCAGGGAAAAAGCTATCCATGAGGGTCTTCATGTACAGGGAGGCTCATGAGACAGAGATACATGACTTTGAAAATAGAGGATGTTACAACTCTTCATATGAAGACTGGTGTAAAGAGTCAAGACAGCTGCACTATTAGGGGTAAGTGAGATATTGGTGTAAGAGCATGTTTCCAGAGAAGAGATTGGATATTTTCATCTGAAAAAGAAGGAAAATTAAGGATCAAAGAATGCACAACGATTAGGTTCATTTATGGCAGCTAACCCTATTATATATCACTGTCATATTACTCATACATGGAAGACAATCTGGTCATGAATGACATAATTATGGCAGCTTCTCAGTATTTATTACTGAGACGACCTAGAAATTTGTGGATATGTATTAGTATAAATAGAGGTGATGGTAACCTTTTCTTGCCATTAGGACAACACTTCTTTCACATCAATCAACTTGCAATCCCTCGACACAATTTTAGTCATGTAGTCATAATTTCCATAAGCGCATTTTCTCATATGATTTGGGCTTTGTGGGCACATTTATGTTCAATACTAATCTCAGTTCCACACCTTACAACTATAGTGTAATGATTCAGTTGGGATAAACCTCCACAGTTTGTTGGTGAGTAATTGTCATAATCATTGAGGAAGAACTTGAGCGTTGCATTAAAAAGAGGCAATGGTATTCTAAATTTCATCTAATTTCAAGGTGTGTGTGTATATATATATATACACACACATAGCTATCTTGGCATCATCATGAACCTTACTTATGGTGTTAGAATTGATGATTGTAAACTTGCATTCACCTTTCCTCGCTTTGATGTGAAACTTTTTGACATGAAATCTTCTTTTGAGTATTAAGAAAACAATATGTACATAGGTTTTATGAAAACAAGGTGGGCTTCTCTTGCAGCATCCACAAGCACTAGCATAGTCTAAGCAAAATGGTCGGCTTACATGGTTACACCAAAACCAAACAACCACAAATACCCATAAATACAAAATAATTGTAAGTACAAATAAACACAAGTTCCAACTATGAAAGTTTTATCTATCACAACAATTGGAGATTATTTTCCTAATTGTTAATTTATTTAACAATTTATATGCTGTTTGCTAAGACAAATACCAAATAATTCACACTATGATTTTCTCAAATAAACTGTGGAAGAAAAATAGTGCTGGAACTGAGAAAATACTAGCATACACACATAAAATGACACCGTTGTTTTTGGACAAATGTCCCAAAAAAACCCAACTTGGGAAAATTGGTGCAACAGTGAGGGTTTTTATTATTATGTATGTAGAAATTTTTAGCCCAACATTGGTTATCAGTTTCTCCTTATTACTCCCATGTACTTAAATGCCCATTCCCATAACCATACATTCAACAAGCTGGAAATAATAAATATTTTTGAAAACACAAATTCTGGAAATTTCAAAGTGCTGGAAAATGCAGAAATAAAACTTAAAAAATATATCAGCCATACACACAGAAAATGACACGCTGATTTTTGGTCAATATGACCTTGGAAAACCCCCCTACAACTCTTGGGAAAAACCAGTTCGAAAGCTCCTCTTCATTTCTGAATATTGCTTTTACAGTGAGACAGAAAAACACAGTAAAAATTCCAGCAATCAAAATAAAAGGCTTATCTCGATTTCCGTGCTTGCACACTGCCTCGGAAATTGTGCCAAATCAACAACTTACAAAACAAAAAATATTACAACATTAATGACAGCAATAAATGCTGTACGTGCACCTCGGAAAACGTGCCGGAATACGCTGTACGAAACTGTACGGACTGTAAGGATGTGTACAACAGCGCTCCTCGAAATCTACGCTGAAGCTGTTGTCCCTTTTCTCGGTTTTGTGCCGAAAATATCAGCTGCACTTCTCGATTTTCGTGCCCAGATTTCTGCCTCGAACTCCGTGCCTAATGCTGCTGCACTCTTCTTGATTTTTGTGCCTCCCTTTCTTGGAAACAGTGCCTATCTCTTGTTGTACGGATTTCTGCCTTGGGATTTGTGCCAATAAGGTGCTGTACAGACTATGTCACAGGGTTCGCCGATTTTGAACAAATTCGAACCTAAAGGCGAACCGAAAGACGAACCTTAAGCCAAATTTTATAATTTAAAAAAAAAAAAAATTGGGGTTCGAGGTTAGAGTTTGGGCAGTTTTTGTCAGTTGTTTTAAGGTTTATGAGAAAAACAATGGGCAGCACATGGTTTTCTCTTGTTTTGCTTCCCGCCAGTGGCCACTGGTTTGTCTTTATTTACCATGGTTGTCAATAGATTTTCACAAGCCAACTTCAGCTTGAGTGTACACGCTCTATTCTGCTCAGTGTTGTATTCTCTGCAATTTCCTGAATTCAATTTCTAGACGTTGCTTGTCCCCACCTCCCGGAGCGTGAAGTGAATAACAGTTGTGATTTGTGACTCATGCGTTCTCATTGTTATTCATATAAATTTATTGATTGATTTTGATTTATTATATATATATATATATAGTCAAACTTAATGCCGAACCTCATGCGAACCTCAACGAAAAATTTGAATTTGAATCGAACTTAATCGTTGCCGAACTTGAATTCGAACCCGAACTGTGTGACATAGTGTACAGATTTGCTGAAGTCTCCTTGTTGCTGCCCTCTTTCTTCTCACCGCTCAGAAATATCTCTTTGCTTTCTTCTCCTCCTCTCTCAATCTGTTCATGAAAGAATTAATGATCTTTTCTCTTCTTTTCCTCCTTTAACCTAACCCTAAGTGACTTTGGGGAATTCCTAAATCCAACGGCTTAGATTGCTTTAGATCTAGGGTTGGGATTAAATGTGCATTTAAATCTCACTTTCTATTTTTTAATTCACTCCACTTTAATAAAGACCCACTTAGCCTTTTATTTCCAAAGTCACTTTTCACTTTCTAATTTCACATTGACTTTATTAAAGTCATTTTAAAATTAGACTTAGTAACTTTATCACTTATAAAGTCACTTTAGGAGAAAAAGTTAAATATATTTGGACACTTTTCCCTAGGCCAAAGATCAAAGCTTTAGGGAACCATTTGTTTTCTGGTATCCAAATTTTAACAATGTAGCAATGAAATATGAGTACAATCTATGGGTGCTCATCTGGCAATCCAAACAACAAGAAAATCTGGGCAAAATCATTTGAGGGAATTACCTTTCCTCCACAAGCAACCTCGACACAACTTTCTTGGAGTATATAGATTTAGTAAATAACAGTAACACATATATATCTTATTAATAAATTGAAGGATGATGGTTTACACTAAGGGTCCTGTTGACCACTGGAGTGGCACCTGATGATTATGTGAAGACTCCATGCCCAAGGATGAACCAGAGGACACTTGTGCCATCAGAAATCATCAGTTCAATAGAGTTTTTAAACTCTACTTCTTCTTCTTATCATTTTCTTCTTTAGTCCCCAAATTTCGCAGCCCTATGGGGATATTGTATAAATGTCACTAGCATGATGAATAAAGCCATGTAACAGGCCTAAGATGTTGGGACTCGATTAGCAAGTGAGTACACCTTGGAGTGTTTTTTTACTTGGTTAATTATTCCTTCTTTTTAGCGGCGAATACTTTTCTAGGATTTTTGACTCATTGCATTACCCCAAAGCCGGGGTGACGGCTAGAAGGTTGAGTCCCTAATGCATCTTAGTGTCTAGAGTCAATGTATATTACCATGCTAGGTCATCTATGAAATTTCGTAGAATTTGACTAGGTCTAAGTAGGATTTTTTAATAATTAAAAATTTCCTGCAAAACGGGATTTTTTAATTAAGTTGTGTGTAATGATGTAAATAAGTGGTCTTAAGAAATGTTTGGGGTGTATGACTACTCGAAATTCATCTTCAGAAACCCAACATTATCCTAGGACCCACTTTGAGGGTCAAAAAACGACTTATAGTCCCTCAAAATCTGATTTTCTGATATCAGTGGCAAGAAATGAGGAAATTTTTAAAAAAATTGAATAATTGGAAAAATTTATAAATTTTTCCAAAATCAAAATAAGTCAAATTTTGGCATGGCAGATTGAGGATAAGTCAAAGGTGATGTGGCAAGCATGTGGGGCCCACCATACAAGTTACAACTCAAATTCAAAGTTTCTATGTGCTAATTCAACAAGGCAACACGTTGAAATTTTGAAGCACCATGAATTGTTGGAAAGTGATGATTTATTTAATATGTTTCAAAGGCATAAAAGGGAAAGCTCATTAAAGGTTTAAAGGGGGGCAATAATGCCACATGGAACAAATCTTATACCCCCACTTTGACCACACTCAAAACAATGCGTTGTTAAAGTTATGTCCACATAGATTTGAGATACGCAGATCAATTTACAATAGTGAAGGGGAACAACACAACCACGTAGGACAAGGCTTGTCTCCCACTAAACACTGCTAGCCAATCAAAAGTTATATACCAGTTAAAAGGGATATGCAGGCAGAGATTAGAAGCTGATACACAAATCATTTTACAACAACTTACACAGTAGTTCGTTGGCTTGATGATCTGAGGTGTCATCATAGAGTTTTTTGCATTTTCTTGTTGAGAAATTATTGGAATATTACTCTTGTAGGGACCTAATTTCTAAATTAAACTAAGAAGCCTACTGTAATTCTAGTTCAATTCTTGAATTTCACCATAAAAAATCTAGCAGGTATAATTTCTAGGTAACCTTAAAGTCTAAATTTTCAATAAACATTAACACTCTAATTTTAATTCTAACATTCAAAATAAGAATTTAATTTTATAGTAGAATGAAGTAGATTTCGAAATTTTACTAACCATTTACAGCAGACAGACAGAAAGAGAACTAAATTACAGAAGAATACCTGAGTGGCGAGATTGAGA
Organism: Pinus albicaulis; assembly: GCA_034641835.2. Lineage (NCBI taxonomy): Eukaryota > Viridiplantae > Streptophyta > Pinopsida > Pinales > Pinaceae > Pinus > Pinus albicaulis. The sequence continues at coordinate 542,847,849 of CM076579.1, read as the reverse complement.
TAAGTTGGGTTGTGGCCTTCCCGCGCTTGGTTACCAAACCAATCTTTGCGTCCTAGCCAATCTAGGATTTCCAGTAAATTCTTAGATCTAGAAGATACCTCTTCTGGCCTCCGTGCCCAGAATTCCAAGAACCAAAGAGACTTATCCAAGAACAAGTTTTAAACAATCTCTTCTTTCTTTCCTCCTGCAATATTTCTCTTCCGTGTAATCCCAATTCCATGTAATCTAAACTCTGTTTTTCCTTTTCCTCGTTCAATCTCTGTATTACCTCCTCCTTATACCTTTTGTTCTTCCATCGCCTCCTTTTGTTTACCGGATGTCTCCCTTGCCCTCCAGCACGTGGAGACCTACTTGTCCATTTACCTTCTCCATTGCTTTACAACCTTTGTTAAACTTACTTGATCATACATAAATTTTCTTCCCGAATTATTTGTAGTTTGAGATTTAAATTCTATGTTTAGATTTCTTTTATATTTAATAAGTATTTTAATTTAATTATTATTTATTTAATATTTATTTTTATAATAAGTTTAAATCTATAATAAATTCACTTTAATTCATAACCTTTTATATATATTTTGTCACAAAATTATAATGGTGGTATGCTTATTAAATCTCTCGTTTGACATTTATCTTACTTTGATGAATTTAGGTGTTTATATCACAAATCAATCCATTAACCTGTACTTAGACATGTTCCATTATATACTAGCAGTGATAATAGTGCCATACATGTGCTGCATGCATATGTAGCTATCATATGCATGCTTCGTATGCATGCTAATAATCAAATTCTAGGTGAAATTTAAAATGGGTCATTACATACTTCGTCTCTTCAGAAAACTTAGTCCCGAAGTTAAAATTCATAGAACAAATTTAGTAATGGCTTTAATGATTAGAGTGATTGTGTAAGGATTTGTATTTCCGGATTGAACTTATGTTTGAATATTTACGTATTTATAATTTAATTGTTATGTTTTGTCTCAGCCGAGTCTCCAAGCTAATCTAGAATCATCCTATCTTTCCTAATCTCTTCCGCTCCCATCCTATTCGTCTTCTACAGGAATATGACACGGCATCCGTTTTACTAACCATTCATAAACCTTAAGGCTGTCAGCGTCGATTATACCGACCTGATTTCCAGTAGGCATTTAGCAGTCATCATCACATGTCTAGGGGAGCGTGACTCGCACAGTCCTCACATGACTCCAGGTATTGGAGGATAAACAGTGGGCAATACCTCCACCCCTCCTAATAGGACCAGGGATAACACCCTATTATAGAATCTCATTAAGTCTCAACTGTTCTTGGAATTCTGTCATCACACGATTGGTTTGGTAATGATGTTATCTGCAATGTAAACGCTTGTCCATACATTATAATATATGTATCAATATATTCAAAGCAAATTGTATTTAAATAACAATTTCCACATATTCCAATATGTTGCTATCTACGATATCGATTTTTGAATTCATATAACATACTTGGCTATGTCTATCCAATATATATGTAAGTTCATTTTCACCTTAAATAGTCAAGTGTAGTCATTCTTTTATTTTTATCTCATCATTCATGTTGATATGTAAAATTATAGATACTACATCCATGACATAATTCATAATTTATATTAGTATCCATGTACCAACAATACTTAAGCAAAACATTCTTACATGTAATAGTACGAAATGACCGTCTTAAGTTTTCATCCAAAATAAGTTAAGGTTATACAAAATAAATTTTTATTTTTATTTTTATTTATTTTATTTTATTTATAATTTTATTTTTGGCTTATAAATATAACCTACAGTTATAAATGTTATATAGAAGAATCGAACATAGAGACACGAATAAGGGTGTAGCTACTATTTTCTATACTATATTAACTTACTAACCTTATGGAGGTCACAGGTTGATACTCCATAGCTAAATGGAGGGATGTTGCAATCTCCATGATTGGATATATAGAAATGAAATTTTCTCAGTTGATGCATGATCTAAATTCCTGGTATGGGTCGCCCAAGGACTTTAATACCGAAATTACATATGGATCCAACCAACCTTTTAATTCTTGTTATTCTTTTTGTTTTTTTAGTCTAATTATCTTCAATCTGTAATCCGGATCCAAAGAGACAATAATAACATTAACTCCTATATCATGTCATTCCAACTCATCTTCAGCTTAAAAGTCTAGAAACCATGGAGTAGGGTTTTGCAGGGTTGACCATTGGAGTTATGTTGGAGATGGAGGAAGGGTTAATTAACTACTCTAAAGATTCCTTAGTGGGAGGTTCATTTTCATTGAAGGACTTTGTCACTGCTTGAAAATGCATTGTTCATTTTTGCATTAGAATAGGCATTCTTTTCTTTGCAGTGCAACAAACGTGTTCTTGGTCTACTTTGTCCAAGCAGAGTTCTCTTCAAATTTCACGAATAGACCAAGGTGTTAGAAAATCAATGTTGGCTTTTACAAATGTTTATAAATGTTTCTCAATTGAGGGTGTCTTTCACATTATCCAAGGAGTGACGTACATATGTGGAGGCATTTGTTTTGGTCACTTGAAGTGTTAATTTCATGGTTTCAATATTAATTAGTAACATAAGTTTTAAACTTGCATATGACCATAGCCTTTTCAGATATTGTAATGATCATAGCCCTTTCATTTTTATTACATTGACTTATTTAATCCAAACATATGACTTGTCATTGGCATACCAACTTCTTATTCTTCACATTAATCGTTTTCTCATCAGTCCCTAAACCTCATCTTTTCATCAAATATATCCCCTTTTCTAATTGTATACAATTATTATCTTTAATACTTACTTTTAAACATTTTCTCAGTTTATCACTTGTTATTTTTATCAAATTAGGAGTGTTTAGAACTCCTTATAGTTCATTGCTTTAACTCTTACCAATCATGTTGCTCATATCCTTAAGAAGATTTTTCCTTGATAGAAAACATCCCTTCACTTCCGTATACCAGATATTCCTAATATTCCATGTCTACTTCAATTTGAAAAAGAATATATTATAAAATTGACTTTGTTCTCTCACCTCTAGTTATCATGGTTTCCTTTCCTTCTCTCTTAATGCATTATTATATTTGAAAATGTCGTTACTATTCCCCAACTTGAGTAAGACCCTATAGATAAATTCAATAAAGTGGATATGTAATCTACTTATCATTTCATGTTTTAAGGCATTACGAGATAGAATTGCCTAATCATGCTCCATGATGTCCATAATCCATGCATATAGTTAGTCACCTAAGAAAAACTTTATAATGTGACTCTCCTATTAGAGGAAGAGACTATTACAGATATTGCCATGTATATAAATCTATTCTCCAATTGATCAATTTTATTATAGATTCACTCTTTAATCTAATGTTATTGACTTCTTATATTGTTTTGTGAAACTTCCACTCACTCACCTCTAATGCTACTTTTGTTGATCTCATTATGATAACTAACATTCCTTATCATCATTAGAAGTTTGTAATTTATTTCTTTTCTTTTGTAATGAAGAGAGTTGTGGCTCATTGGTTAAGGTGATGTTAATGTCTTCATTTTAATATAATAATTTGAATGTACTTTAAACTTTACTTGTACGATATACAAAATCTTAAACTTTATTGTGGAAACTTTTGCAGTTGATATTCATGAGTTATCTCAACTCCTTTGTCGGATGGAATATAAAATAAAAGTAATGCTTAGGAATTAAGTGGGATTGAGCTTTGATCAATGTTTTTGATACATACATTCGCATTAAATATCCCATCTCTTCTAATAAAGTGTATCACCCCATGCTTCATAGCTTTCCAAAATCGAAATTTTATTCTTCCAAAAGTTGAAAACCATTTTCCTTGTTATTGAATATTATATAACATTGAATACTTTGAGTAAATTATCAAGGATTACTTGAAGTAATATACCTCGGGTTATATTATGATTGTCGTTGTAAAATAAGGCGGTGATATCCAAGAATCAACACAAGATCTCGGGAAATAGTTAAAAACTAAGTTATTTCCCATTGTGATCATTCCTCGTAGTACTTTCAACTTAGTCATATAGACCCTTAGATCATCTTTGCATTTCTCAACACTTAAATATGTGTACTGAAGTTCTCTGGAAGCCATTTTTATCTGTTTGAAATCATTTTGTTTACAGACTACCAACCCACATTTATTTAATGCATATGACGAAATGAAACTATCAGTAGCACCAGTATCAAATAAGATTTTGAGTTTTATGTCGCTAATAGTACTTGAGGACTCCACTACAATGCACTGATGTTTTGTTCGGTTCTTGTTGACTACTGCGTAATAGTTCTTTGCGAAATGCATGGGTGTTCATAGACCATAGTATCAATTTTATTTTATTTTATTTATTTATTTATTTTTGCCTTAAATGACTTTTGGTAATAAGGTCTCTTTGAAAAAATAAAATAATGGAAGGTTAATAACCCTTGCACAATTGTAATTAAGAAAGTATATAATTATGTTATGAAATATTATTATAAAACTAGATAAAATTGATTTAAACATTTTCTTTCATAGTTTTGAACATAATGATACAACTACTAGAGTAATTGGTTGAAATAAATTGTTTATCATGTATATATTTTATTTTAATTTATAATATATACAAGTTTTCGTAATAGAGGTAAAAGAGTATTGAGCACATATCTTAATAAAACTAAAAACATTCCCTGACATTATTGTTTGACTTGGATGCAAATGTAATCCACAAATTCCACTAATATAGAATTATTTACTTTTGATCACTAAATTGACTTTCCATATGAAACACTTAACCGTGAGAGTCATAATAGCTTATTGGTGTAGTAGTTTTTTTTTTCTTTTTCTTTATGTTATATATATATTTTTTGAAACATAGCATACATAATGGTTTCTAACTATACATGTACCTTGCAATAGAAAAGACTTCAAATGCAACACCAGCTATTTAAAAGTCGTTTCCATATCCATTTATGTTTATTAATGACACTACTTCTAATGCGTATAGTAGGGTTTCTATTCATGAAACCTTCCCATTATTAGATATTTGTCCCTTTTATTTAAATGTTTAAACACTAATCATAAGTTTATTACCTTTATAGCTGATTGCAATATTCAATCATCACCATAGGTTGATTATTTATTTTTTATGTGTGATTTATTGCTGTGAACACTATGGGCCGTTATTGGAGAGCATTATTTCTTCAAGCACCATGTATCGATTTATTACGATTGGATGTAGTTTTCTAACCTGCTTGTAAATGAATATTATAACCCTCTATACCCTTTCTGGCTCCACCATACCGAAGGTGGTAGCACATATAGTGGAACGAATTTATTTTAGACTAAATAAATGCGCAAAGATTAAGGTGGAGTGGAATGCATTATGGTTACATTGGAGCTAAACATAAGTAATGGAGAGGAAATGTGACTTTTGCATAAAACGTTACCCAAATCAAGTTAGCGGAGTTTGATGTGTCATCTGGCGGAGGTATGTAAATGGTTCAATAGTTATTACATGCCACGAGTTTCGCCAAGCCACGGAAAATTATGCACAATAAGATTACTGACAAGGCAAGGTTTCTAGTTTGGACCCTTTTGATAGATATACAGTACATTCATAACTTTATCTTTACAGACATATATCGGTCAAACTATTGTTATAAATTTGAAAATAGTGGAAATGGGAATGAACTATGGTCAGACATTTCCTATGCTCATTAATCATCAGTCGATTAATTCGTTCAGGTTGGCTCTCTGTACAGAGAGCTCAGAGTTTTGTGCAGAAATTCATAGGTATATAATTAACCCAGAAAATCATAGGTATATAATTAAAAGTGGCCCTTTGGTTCCGCAGAGTTTGTAAACATGGCTTTGATACCAAATGTAGGGACCTAATTTCTAAATTAAACTAAGAAGCTTACTGTAACTCTACTTCAATTCCTGAATTTCACAATAAGAAATCTAGCAAGTATAATTTCTAGGTAACCTTAAAGTCTAAATTTTCAATAAACATTAACACTGTAATTTTAATTCTAACATTCAAAATAAGAATTTAATTTTATAGCAGAATGAAGTAGAGTTTGAAATTTTACGAACCATTTACAACAGATAGACAGAAAGAAAACTAAATTACAGAAGAATACCTGAGTGGCGAGATTGAGATAAGTTGGGTTTTGGCCTTCCCGTGCTTGGTTACCAAACCAATCTTTGCCTCCCAGCCAATCTAGGATTTCCAATGAATCCTTAGATCCAGAAGATACCTCTTCTGGCCCCTGTGCCCAGAATTCCAAGAACCGAAGAGACTTATCCAAGAACAAGTTTTAAACAATCTCTTCTTTCTTTCCTCCTGCAATAGTTTTCTGCAATATTTCTCTTCAGTGTAATCCCAATTCCATGTAATCAAAACTCTGTTTTTCCTTTTCCTCCTTCAATCTCTGTATTACCTCCTTCTTATACCTTTTGTTCTTCCACCGCCTCCTTTTGTTTACCGGATGTCTCCCTTGCCCTCCGACACGTGGAGACCTGCCTGTCCATTTACCTCCTCCATTGCTTTACAACCTTTGTTAAACTTACTTGATCATACATAAATTTTCTTCCCAAATTATTTGTAGTTTGAGATTTAAATTTTATGTTTAGATTTCTTTTATATTTAATAAGTATTTAAATTTAATTATTATTTATTTTTATAATAAGTTTAAATCTATAATAAATTCACTTTAATTCATAATCTTTTATATATATTTTGTCACAAAATTATAATGGTGGTATGCTTATTAAATCTCTTGTTTGACATTTATCTTACTTTGGTGAATTTAGGTGTTTATATCACAAATCAATCCATTACCCTGTACTTAGACATGTTCCATTATATACTAGTAGGTATAATAGTGCCGTACATGTGCTGCATGCATATGTAGCTATCATATGCATGCCTCGTATGCATGCTAATAATCAAATTATATGTGAAATTTGAAATGGGTCATTACAACTCCCACTCACCTCCACTTATTTCCCACTTGTCAGCAATCAAAGAAATGTGCACAAACAGTTAGAAGTACGCTGATCCTCACAAGGAATGCACACAGCAGATTTGAAAATATTCGATGGACAGTCAAGGAGTCAAGGCTGCCACCTACAACAGTCTACAAACAGTGATCTCCAACACTCTCTGCACTTGGAAAGTTCTTACAACCACTTGAAAATTCGTTTTTCCTTTGGGATCTTCAACTCTCCACTTGTTATGAGGTTCCTCATTGAGATCTTCTCCAGTTTTTGTATAAATTGAGCCTTGGGCTCTCATTGTAATCATGGTTTTGAAGCTTGTGCTTATTGTTACTATATCGAAATTGTTATTGAGCTAAATAAAGGAAAGTCTTTGGGGTTACTAGCTAGTCTTGTGGTGCATTCTTTGGTTGATGAGGTATACCTGTTTCATTTGATGTTGTTATTCGTTTGATTTTACATTGCAATCTAGTTGGTTATTTTTGTGCATTTGCCTAAGGGCACTCTTGTCTAGGGGGGGAGATTTGTAGCTATCTCAGATCTCCTTTGGGCTTGGCATATTTTGTGCTCTTGTTGTAGCTTGTTATTTTCGGTTGAATGATAAGCTCAACGTGGCCTCTATATGCCAAGCTCTTTTGCACCAACAATTGGTTTGCAGAGATTTGTGTGTTCAAAGGACAGGTTGCCAAGTCTATGGGAATGTGAAGACTTCTTTGGTTGGAATAAGTCACCTCCAAGGATATCAAAGATCCCACAAGTTGTTCAAGCCAACAATCTCATAAGACATCAAGAGATTTATTTAAAAGGGGGTTTCATGAGCCCTTTGCTTATTTTCCATCTCTAAAAAATCATATATTTTTTCTCTCATTTGTGCACATATTGATTTTATCTAGCATTTGAAGCTAAGTTGTTGCATTTAAATCCTAACTCTCACTCACTAAATTAACACTTTCAAGTTGATCTTTGTTAGGTTCCTATATTACTAGCATAGTCCCTAATTGTTGTTAGTGTAGCCCCCTTATTGTCATTGTTGTACCCCTATAACCCCCATATTGTTATTATTGTGCCCTTACATTATTATTGTTAGGTCGACTAAGATTATATTGTGACCCCATGGACTCCTATATATAGAAAGGAGGTTTTGTCATTAGTATCATCCAATAATTGTTCATTTATGTAATGTAAAAGAGGTTACCCTCTCGAAGTGGCTTATTTCTAAGGCGTTGATCTCTCTTTTCTTCTATTTTTGGAGATGGTTTCATAACATTTGGAATCAGAGCTTTGGATTTGAGGTTTTCACTGCTCCAAACAAGTCATCGTGGCATTTTCGCTATAATTTTTTTTCTACGAAGGTTCAGAAGCTTAAATTTGTATCACGAGAAGCCAAAATCTCGAGGAATTTCGTGTAAAAATTTCAGATCTTGGTTTGCAATATTTTCGGAGATACGATTTGTGGAAGTTAGGGTTTTTGCAGGCTCCCGAATTTCATCTAAAACAGGTGACCTTGGGAAAATCTTCATAACTCTCTCTTCGAGCATCGGATTGGAATTATGTAAAAAGTGGCCTAAAGTACACAGATTGCAGTTTTCTGTGTATCAATTTCAGGGCCGAAGGAGGAAATAGTGAAACGTGGCACACTGTACAAGTTTTCTCCACTGAACCAGTCCATCATTAGGTCATTGTGGGAGATTGGGCATAACTTTGTCTTGAAGCATACAAATAAGGTCAGACCTGTGGCATTAGAAAAAAGATTCAGAGGGCTACTACAGGACTGAATTTCAGATATTGAAGATCCAAAACCACAGAGATAAGTTAGTTTCAATATCGAGCTCCTCAAAAGCAAGAAAAATGTGTGTATTTTGTTTTTCAAATTGCATAAGTCTTGTTTGAAAAATCAGTTTGAAGTGATTCCAAGGGCATGTTGAAGTATAAATATCAGTATTGGGTTCTAAAATGCCCCTTAAAAAGAATTCAACACCCATTAAGCCCTCAGAATACTCTACTATGACTGATGAAGATGAAGAAGTGCAACATGATATATCAAAATTACAAGAGCAAGTGCACCAAATTTCGCTCTCGCAAAGAGCAACAAAAAATGAAATGGAATTTTTGAAGAAAGACGTGGAAGCTAAGATGGATGGTTTGAAGAAGGGCATGGAAGCTAAGATGGATGGTTTTAAGAATGGCATGGAAGACATGGAAGCTAAGATCAATTGTATAGAAGAAAAAATGAAAGACAACATGGAAGACATGAAAAATGATCTAAAAGCAGACATGGAAGGTTTGACAAAGTTGATACAAGAAATGATTCCTAATGGCGAAAAGATAGTGGAGGAAATTCATGATGAGAACAAAATAAATGTTAATCGTGATTTCATAAACTCTAATGTTGGATTGAAGACCCACCATATTCCAAAGATCGATATGAGGAAGTTCGATGGCAAGGATCTCGTAACATGGATACTACAGATGGAGCAATATATTGATCTCAATATTGTGCAAAACACACAAAAGGTACGCATTGCAACTTTATATTTAGAACATAATACATTTGTATGGTATCGACGGCTTTGCTCCTGTAAAAAAATTGTCACTTGATTAATTTTAATGGAGGAAATGATAGCACATTATGAGGATACAAAGAGAAGCACCTTCTTTAGCCAATTTATAAATATCAAACAAAAGGGTTTAGTGGTGGAGCACATTGAGGACTTCCAAAAATTGAATATAAGGGTAAATGATATTCCAAAGGAACACAGGGTTGATGTCTTCATAGGGATTTTCCAAAGGAACACAGGGTTGATGTCTTCATTAGGAATTTGATTTCTATGGTTGTTAGATATGCATAAACAACAAAGGAAAGATGATGTCAACCCTAAATGAGGAAGGTTAACCATGCACTATACTAGATTTTTCCTTTATTTGATTTATAGATGCAAGTCCTAAATTATGAGTCACAAACATCTAATCAAAATTGACTTTTATGCATAAATTTGCCCTAGAAACCCAAGCGACTAATGCTAGACATTTAGGAATGGGAGAAATAAGATGAAATTAATAAAAATTATGGATGATAAACACACCAATGATTAGTGTCTTATCCTACTAGGGTTTTCTTACCCACTACCTGTGGGTAGTGTCCATAACAGAATTTTTTTCTCATATGTAGTCCTTAGCCGGCAGCCAACAATCCCTTGCAACCACCAGATAACTCTATGTGACACTATCTCCGCCACCTGAGTTATCCACATGCTTCCTTGCCCATCTGTTATGATTGTATGTTTCAATGTGGGCCTTCCAACCCCAACGGTATGGATTTTCATTGTGTAGTTGGGTATTTTTGTTTACTTATCATGGACACTTTTGGGCATGGATTGGTGGGGTGATTCAGTGGAAAGAGTGGGCTTGGCTTGTACTCTTGTCTCCTCTATCCAATTTGACGGTTAGCCTTGTATCCTAGTCCCGTGGTTTCTCCTTTATTGGCTACTAGCTTTAGGGGTGGCACTACATGGGAAACCTTGATTTTGGTTGCGTGGTCCCGCTTCCTATCACCATATACATCACCCCCCTCTGCTCACTCTAACCCCATTCATCATGTTTCCCATCTGGGTCCACATTTGTCGACTGGGTCCACAAGAAGTTAGCCTCCCCCTCCCCTTGTCCACACCTTTGGTTGTGCCTGGAACGATGCCGAGGTTGATGCAGCTAAAAGAAAAAGAAAAAGCATAATTTGGCCTCTCTCAACAGGAAATGTACCATAAAATGCAAAAGATGGTCAAGACATGGACATTTAGGACATGTGCAAAAGCCAAACGTGAGCTCTACCCCTATTATTATGGCCATCACCTCGATTCCTAGGGTCCCTCATATTGACCCCTTTCATCATTAAGGAACCCATGATTGTCCCAACCAATGTTGCAGGAATTGTCCCCCCAAGGATCAGGAGGTGGAACCGCGTTTGGTACGGATTCGCCATTGATCCTTCGACAGAACCGTGGATTCGAAATTCAGATTCGCAGTTCTACCATTTTTTGGCGATTCCTAGAAAATTGGATTCGCGGTACCCGCTGCCTGATCCGTGGATCTGGAAAGGATCGACTGTGGATTCATTAAGGTTCAAGTGTGTATCCGCCGCAGATCGCGAGCAGATCCGAGAGAAGGTGGATGGTTCACACAGTTCCACGAGGCTTTTTTTGTTTTCTTTTGGAAATTTTGAACTGTAATGCGAGGAACTATGTTGTCCAAATATTCCTAAGGTGCCCCTTGATGCTCCCTAGACGCTTCCTAGATGCTCCCTAATGGTAATGTTAAATTCTTGAAGTAAAAGTGACATTCTCCTTTATCTTTCATTTTCATCATTTTACTTAAATTTTTAACATTATCATGAAATGACTCAGGATGTTTGAGAGTGGTTCCAACCTCATCAGAATTCATATGGAGAAAATAGAATTTCTTATCCCATTCAAAATTCAGCAGATTTAATAGTTTTCAGGATCAATAGGATTGTGGCATTTCATTGGATTATATCATGTATGAGGGCATGTGATTGGCATTTAATCAAGAGCACCGAGCCCTATATGTATCCCAGTGTTAGTGTTGTTCATTGTTGAACTCCTTTGTCATGGCCTTAACAAAAATGTACCGTTCACTGCAGTCAAAATCATTGATCAGGCATGTTAAGCTTTCTCTACGATATTATAAGGCTTGTGTTAGGCCATTTGATCAAAATTGGGCAATGTTGACTAATATCCCTAGAGAATCGAAAGGCAAAGGCTAGACATGAGAAGAGGAATCTAGATTTTAGATGGTTGATGCTAGAATAATTAATCATTGATGTACAATGGATGCCATATCTCTCTCAATTTATGTAAAAATATGCATGTTTTTATGTCGTTTACAACTAATTTGGTATTTTGGATGTTTTTTTTAATATAAATGCAAATATATATATATATATAGTAGACGCTTTGCTTCCTAGATTTTTGGGAAATGATGCTTTTGCGGATCCACTTCCATAAAACGTCCTTGCTTCATGCAACATTGGTCCCAACCCTTGGTGGATGATGAACTACCTCACCTTAAAGGGGTATCCACTACTATATCTTACACATCATGCTCTCATCCCCTCGAGTCTCGATCAGTTATAAAAGAAAAATCAATAAAAGGAAAAGGGCATATGAAGAAGCGTGGAAAAACAAAGGCCAGGGCATCTCATGTACCACGATTGCTCCCGCCTACATTCATATACCCAAGTGTGGGCTTCCCTTATTATTGCTACCCTTGTACTGTGGCATGTGGCTTGGAGCCTTCTCCTGATACCTCACTCTGTTCCACCATTATATCACGTGCCACCCGCCATTTGATGGATGTACCATGGACATGTCACCCCCTTAGTGGCTGAAACCACCTAGTAGGGTGCTTGGTTAACCTTCGTCTTGAACTTGGAGACACTTGTATGTTCTAAAGCCCACTATGGAAGGGCATGCCACCATGAAGTGTCCACTTGGTTCCATGATTTGTAAGCTCATTTACTCAATGGCATTAATGATTTATTGTACTAGAAGGTGAGGGGACGCATTGAATCTTATACAAGATTATTCATCTTGGGTTTGGTCTCCCTATATGGGGTCCAAGCCCTCCAGAGCGTCATATTTGCAATTGTAGGGTGAGCATTAAGGGTCACGGGTCTCCATCATAGCCCAGAGCAGATTGCCACTTCATGGGATCCTTCAGTTTCACTCATGGCTTGCTTGTGCTCCACCTATTGGACGATGATGATGCTCCTGGACCACCTTGCACCGTTGGCTCCACTCCTCCAATTTCCCCTTCTGCAACACACACTTGGCAAATGCACCCAGGCTCCGTATGAGGATATGCCATCCCATAGGAGACAATAGGATACAAGCTTCTTTGATCCATTTGGAGACCCATGGGGATGTTTTGTGCCCCCATAGCCACTTAGGGGCACCATAGGTCAATTGCTAGGATATCAAGGGGCCACCCCCTTTATCACTCTGTTTGGAGCTCATTTATTCAACTTCGTGTTGGACTCCATTATGTTGAGAATTTAGAGGGCTGGTGATTAATACAAATTCTCTACTTGATAATTACTTGTGAGCTTACTTGATTTACTTATGTCTTCTCTTCTTAGTTTATTTAGTCTTTCATCAAGTCAATTACCAAAATATAAGAGACACAAAGTTAGGCTCTTCGAGCCATAGCAAAACCTCTTCCTCTTGGAGAGGAAAATCCATAAGGAATTCTTCTTATAGATCTTCAAATGACAAGTACCATGACCAAGACTCAGACCCTTGACCTAGGAATGCCTCCAAGACCTCGTCACTGCTTCTTTGTCTGACTCCTTAGATTGTTTCTTCTCTTCAACACAGATCTGCACCGACTTGCACCTTTCTACACCATAAGTAGAGAGCTCGATCTCTATTCGATTCTTCCTTCTTTTACCTTGACCACCTTTTATCATATCATAATGATACCTTTATATATGGTTATGTTCTCATACTATAACATAGTCCCCTTTTAACTAGACTTCCTACGCATCACATTACATTCATGAGCTAGCACTGTAAGTGAGAAAATACCACATAATCATATGCCCAAACCTTAGCTTATACATTGTACATATATAACATCCTTCTAACATCTTCAATCCACTACTCTGTCTTCTAGCATCTTCAATCCACAGCTCTTTCTCTTCTTAATTGCACTTATATTGCAGTCCTTAAGTCTGCACTTGAGATCCGCACTAAACAACAGAGCTGGTCTCTTTCTTCGCATATAATTACTTTCTCGCTTCCCTGTCCTTTGAACACAACCTTAACTCACACTTCAACGCAGTCATATCTGTATACACCTTATCTGCAAATTTCAGACTTAACCAATTTGTTTTTCTGTGTCTTCAGCGCAACACATGTAGGCGTATATATAGTTGTTCCTGCCAGTTAATAAGCCGACCTATCATATGTTAGGAGGCCGACTATATCACTGCTTGTAGGTTGACTTGGATGGCTAATTTTCCAGCGTTACTGAGGTTGTCTTGAGCATCATTCAGGTGCTATTTCTTCACGGTATCATGACAAGGTCTTGGAGCATTTTAGATGACTAGACTCTTCATATTTATGACCCTTAATTATAGTTATAACTAGAAGACACAACCTAATAGACATCAAGAAGAAGTCTATTGACCTATAATAAAACCTTGCTCATGAAACCCATGAAGCAAGCATAACAAAAATACATTCTATTATCTTTGTCTTCTATTTTACATAAATACATAATAACATAGTCAATATGAAGACCAATCCTAGTTACACTTTTCAACACTCCCTCTTAACTAGGGAGGTACTCATACAGGTACATGGTCACTTTCGAACTTAAGAATCTCATAAGAAGAATCGGATTGGTAATCACATCTGTATAACATCATATCAACCAGCATTGTCCTAGTGCAAGGCCTTGACTAACAACCCCATCTCTCAACGAGACAATGGTCTACAATGCTGGCAAGACACATGACTTATAGACACTATAGTCATTGTTTCTCTAAGGTACATGCTCCACCTTGGTGTTCACAAATTATGACCTTCTTGGACTATTCTTCTCTTGGGTAGCTAGCCCTCAAAGAATATCGGTCCACAACTACTCTTATATTGAATGCCCTATCTCATTCTCAAAGAGTATCAGATGCCAGATGATTACCCAATCCTCCATTCTATCTTCCCAGTTGAAGACCATAATGATGTGTCTATCTCTCCCTCTCACCCAGGGAGGACCTATTCCGCTAGGGAATGTACTCATTCCTATACAAGGAATGTACTTAAGCTCATTCTTAGGAATTACCAAGTTTCTTCCAAGTAAGAAACTTACCACTAGGTTTCCTCTTAACCAGGGACCCACAACAACAATGGTGACACACCCAGCTGCTCATGAAGAATTTTTGCCCTCAATGTCATGGATTTCGATATTGAGGAATCTTCAACTTTAGCTCCATAGGGCCCAGATCATCCAACACTTTCATTCATGAGTCATGTCATCTATCAGAAAGTGATTCATCAGTATTTCTTATCTGGTCCACCTTTTATGCCATGCTACTTTCTTTCAAATCATCTCCAAGTATCTTACATCCTTTCACATGATTAGCAGCCCTGCACAAATTCATCCAGATAAACATATACGTATGAACTTTTAAAAACAAAAGTTACCTCAATGATGATCTTTCACCATGACATCTTCCTGTAGGCATCAACATCCTCCAATCTCCTA
Organism: Pinus albicaulis; assembly: GCA_034641835.2. Taxonomy (NCBI): domain Eukaryota; kingdom Viridiplantae; phylum Streptophyta; class Pinopsida; order Pinales; family Pinaceae; genus Pinus; species Pinus albicaulis. The sequence continues at coordinate 542,832,541 of CM076579.1, read as the reverse complement.
ATAAATTATAATATGTCTTGTCAAGGGTCTTCTTCTTTACCAAACTTCTATTAGAGTCTACATATCCTCCTAGGAGATATTCTAGTCATATCTTCTTGGCTTCCGGATGATAACTGCCTCTTGACATGGTTGCAATTCATGATCTCTTCCTTTCTGCACATCTTTATTCCTAGGAACTTCCAATTTCTAGTTCCTTGTTCATATACAACCACCTCATATTCCATATGAGGATATATTTTGTTGATTTCATCTGTCAGTGCACTGTGAAAAATCCTCCTCCATAGATCATACTTCTAAATATAGAAGTCCGTTACCTGCAACCATATGACATGACTTCATAGCATCCAGTGTCAACATATAAATGTATATACCTCATACCTTTTTCCTTTGAGTCATCCTGTAGCAATTTTACTCGAATGAGTAACTTCATTCCATTGACCTGCTTCATCAATATGTCATCACATCCTAATCCCATAATTCTATAGCATTGAATTCTTTTATGAAACCTTTTTACTTTCTTTCTAACTAGTGAATTCATAGAGAATTCCATTAGAAACTATTAGCACCTGTTGTTTCCATGATGACCCTTGATCTTGATGACTGCCTTCCATTAGTATTGTTATCAATGAGGTTTTCTAGGAGCTATTTCACCAAGAGCTCCTACCATGCTTCTATCATGATGCTATCAATATACATCGCTTCCTATCATACTATTTTACAACCAACATAAATCACTTAAAGAGGAAGATGATCTCAATCATAATAGAGATCTCTCACTTCTTTCTTAGATTTCTTTGGATCAAGTTCTTCCCTCGTATCTGTGACATGAGCTTCTTCCTTTTTCCTCTTGTCCTTTCTAGACTTAGGACAATCTCTTTTATAATGCCCAAGTTCATTACATCCAAAGCATCGTACTTTGTCCATATTTCTTCTTTTATTCCGAGGACCAAATTTTCCGAATCTTCCTTTCTTCTTGGATATGGCTGCAAAGGCTTGATTCCTTTCACTTGATCCTGTATCGGCTTTGTCTTTCAATCTTGTTTCCTCTATTTTACATAGAGACCATAAATCATGGAATGGTGTGGCTTCTTTCTTCCCGTATAAACTTGAAGTGATTTTTCCCCATTCTTTTGGTAGACCATTTAGCACCACTATAGTTATCTCACTATCAGACATTACTTCTCCCAGTTCTTGCATATGGTCTCTTATTTTAGAAATCCTCATAAAGTATGAAGTGATTCCTTCTTTTCTTGACAATTTCATTTTGTATACTATATAGTTATTGTCTCAGAGAGATTGCTTCTCCTGCAGTACTCACAGAGAATAGCTCCACTAGTTTCTCATATATTTCTTTAGCTTTGATACATAGAGAATGAGTGAATCATTGATGGTTTCTATGAGAATCCTTTGGGCTTAGATTTCTCCCTTCATGTACTTGGCATGAGCTGGAGCATCTTATTTTGAGGGTTGAATTGTAGATCCTTCGATGTAGTCCATAACTTCGTCTTTAATTAAATTCAAATCTTTCCTCTTCTTCCATGCACTAAAGTTTGATGACCCAACCAATTTGTTGCTCTCTTTACAATAAGTCATCTTGACAGATTTAAGTATGGTCATAGATACTTACTTGAGTAGAGTGACTTGCAACTTCCTTGATGATGAAGGATATCTTCAAAAGATGATGTTTCTTCCAATAATGTCTTGAATGTAAATCTTTAATGGCAAAGATTATTTCCTTGAATGAGTTGATCCTTTGAATGAGATAGCTTAAGAGTCTTCCTGGTAAACTGATTTGACTTTTCAACGCAAACTTTGATCTTCACTTCCTGGAGTGTCTTCTTGTCAAGTAGCCCTTCTGTTCAACACCTTAGCTCTAATTCCATGTTGAGAATTTAGAGGGCTGGTGATTAATACAAATTCTCTTCTTGATAATTACTTGTGAGCTTACTTGATTTACTTATGTCTTCTCTTCTTAGTTTATTTAGTTTTTCATCAAGTCAATTACCAAAATATAAGAGACACAAAGTTAGGCTCTTCGAGCCAGGGCAAAACCTCTCCCTATTGGAGAGGAAAAACCGTAAGGAATTCTTCTTATAGATCTTCAAATGACAAGTACCATGACCAAGACTCAAACCCTTGACCTAGGAATGCCTCTAAGACCTTGTCACTGCTTCTTTGTCTGACTCCTTAAATTGGTCTCTTCAAAGACCGAGTCCTACACTGCATTATACCAAAATGGGAGAATGTAGTAATAATTAAACACAATATAAGAACTGAAACAAGATAAACAATAAATATTAAGACAACATCAGAATTTACAGAGAAGCTGAGCCATTTTATTAGATTGGAGACGAATCAGTTACACAATGTACAAAATATGAGTAGATCTAGCCAGAAAGTTGGTCTAGAATCACCCATAAAACATGCTACAATAGGTACAGCGTAACTGGAGAGGAAATGAAGCAAATATTGTGTTATCCCTTCAACATAATATGAACATATAGTTGCAGGCCGAATAGGAAAATGCAGATATAATAAAAAATGAAGCTCAAATGATGCCAAGATTCAAGATCTGGCCAATGTGATGGATTCCCAAGATAACCCAGAAAGGATTTTCCAGATCTACAACTTTGGAAAATCACCCTCCTAGGAATTGATCCTTGATCTGTTGGGAAATACAGATCTGAAGCTAGATCTGACAGATAGATGGCTGAAATATGATGCAAGATCAGATCTAAGCTTGAAGGGATGATCTCTTCTGCAAATCTACAAGCTAGAATCTCTAGATCTAGCTTCTCAATCCTCCAATGATGATTACAGCTGCTGCAACACAACTGCCAATAGAAACTGCACTGTGAGGGAAAGAGAGGCCTCCTTCCTGCTGAAAAATGTCGCACAAACGTCGATGGTGAGATCGATGGCATTGTGAGAAGGATGATCCTCATTGTGATTTCTAGCTTCGAAATACTAGCAACTTCCTTCCTCCCTTTAGATCTACAAGATAGACATGTAATTCCTGAAGGAAGTATTGCTACTGGGAGGTCAATAACTTTTGGCCTGATGCCAGATCTACAATGAAGCTCTGCGAAGCTGATATTTAAGCCCAAGGTGATAGGAATAAACCCTCACTAGTTCTCTAGCTGAAGTACTGAAGACAACTTCCTCCTTCCAAACTGATCTTTAGAAATCTGCAATTTCTGAATATGATTATTCTGCAGAAAGTAGGAAAAGAGATATGGCACTCAAAGACTGATGTAGAATGAAGTACAATACTCTTTGTAGAGCTGCTCTAAGAAAGAGGTGGGATTCCCGACCACGAACACCCTGTGCTAAACAACACATGTAATCTCTGCTAAACAACCTAAGAAAGTAGTGGAATGTGACATGACAATTCCAGATCTAAAAAGAGCTTACATCAAGAATAATCAACATCCCTCATCCTTGCCTCCATCTTCTTTAAATAACATTTTAGCCTTCCCAAGCCTTGGCCCTCATCTGGACTGCAGTGTATGTGGACAAGATCCTCCAAGTTGGACTACGATGTTTGACCAAATCAGCCATCATGTCTAGGTGCAATGTACACCTTCTCCATCAAGTGTGTTTTGTTTGCACATCATCCTCCATCAATTTATCATGAGTGTCTCATGATATTTTGTTTGACATCTTAAAGATCTTAGTTGACTGAATCAACCTTCGGTTTGATCCCTGCAAGATCTCAGTGGACTGTGTCGACCTCCATAATCTATCTCATTAATGAGACAGGTTCTCCAATTTCATTCACATTAGTAGTTGCTCAACTACCTTATTATGTAGATCTAGGCTTAATCAATCCATATTCACACACACAAAAGTGGATATTTATTAATATTGAGGATTTTGGGTCCCTCCACCCTTTTATTCACTTAATTTATTAAGAAAATCAAGGACTCTAATATTCCAAATATGATGTGAAAATTTGGGAATATTACAGTCACCCCGGAAAACTATTTCTTGTCCTCAAGCAACTCCAAAAGTAGATGCAAAGCCATCTATTCCCCTCCAAATGAAATCCACATAAGGAAGGCTTCCTCTATTTGCTGCAATTTATTATGCATGTTTGGTTCCAAAGTTGTCTTTTAAAAACATAAAGAATGACCTCCAACTATAGAGTTAGATGTCCTCCTTCCATCATGAAGTACCAAGTGACAACCCTATGATTTCCAACATCATAATCAATACATGAGGTGCATAAAATAAGGTGTCTCTCTTCACAAAGGAAAAGCTCCATCACACAATACATCTCTCCATCCCATGTTTCATGAATTTGATTGATCATTGATATGCTCTCATACTTAGCCCTGTTGGCCAGGTTGGATCCAAGCATCATTCCTATGTTATGAAAATAAATAAGGGAATGAGTTATATGGGTAGAAAAATATGTCAAACCATATTCTCCTAATAGAAACCACCGGAGTAAGGCCCTTTGCTGCCATCCTCGATCTCCTCCATGTAATATGGACAAGCCAAACTCCCCCAAAAGCAACCAAAGCAACAAGATATCTTGTTGCTTTCTCTCCTTCTCATGTGCATCATGAAGAAAAAACATACTAATGGACATATGGAATTTCACATCAGCCCAATTCAAATAAACATCATCAATGCACATCATGAGAGCATCATGCCAAGATTTACCCAAGACAAAACACATAGACATAGGAGATGTCATGTGGTGGCCAATCTCTCTCAAGTGAAACCAAAATGAACATGCCTTCTTTTGCTGCATTCTATCATTGATACACAAGGCATGAATCAGAAAAATATGAGCTATTGGGTGGTAACCATACTCACCCAAGAGCAGCTAGCGCAGCCATGCCTCCTCCTTCATTTCGTAAGTGTTCTTCAAGGCATGGATCAAAGAGATAGGGGCCTTTGGGTAGTGACAAAATTCTCCCAAGGGCAACCAACATAACCAAGCTTGCTGGCTCATGTCATAAATCTGCAAGTGGTCATGCAACCCCTTGCTTATCATCCTCACCCACCCACCCCAATCTGGATGATGAGTGATGTGCTGCATAATCATGGTGTCCTCCCTTTGTAGAATACCATCTTCCCAAAACTGATGAAGAACTTTGCACTTCATGAAATGTTGAAGTGCATCTCCAATGAGATCTCTTAATGAGACCTTCTTCTCATCCATGGCCTTCCAAAACCAATGAGGTTCTGTATCTGCTGTAGGAAGAAGTCTTTCTTTGAGCTGTGAGATGCTCATTGAGAAAGTGTCGTCAAGAAAGGAGAAAAGATTTCTCATATCTAGATGTCTACCATTCATCATCTTGTCTTCCATTGCTTTATGAGTGAAGCTACCTTCAGAATGCTCCAAGAATAATGGGGCCTCATCACTATCACTACTACTAGGTGACAACGCTGTAGATCTGCAAGGTAATACACATACTGTCCCAAAGCAAGGTACAATACTGATCTCATAACCAGCCATTGTACATAGGATCATGCTCATCCCTTCTTCTGAAATCCTACACTTCAACTCAAGAGGTTGAATGTAGTCCATCCATGATAAACTGGGATAACTCTTCATCTCCTCCTTGATTAGATCATGGGTCCTCTACACTTGGATTAACTGATATGTGGGAACCTCTTGACAGAACACAAGAGTTCCTCCAATCGGGACAATGGTGCCTCCAACTACTGGTAAGAGAGATGGCTGCTCTTCTTCCAATGTACCAGTGCTGGAATCTTTCTCCTCCTTATCATGCATCTCCTGAATCATGCACGGGACTCTATGTTACAAGAGCTCAAGACTATCTTGCAAAGTTGCAAGTGTCTCTTCTTCGGATGCAAGTACTTCTGCAGTTGGTGGTGAATGTAGTGACCTTTTGTCCAGAGTGACAAGATTGATAGCCCCCTCCTTAGGAAATGTCCCTTTGTAGCACATCTCTGTCTTCTCCACATCAAACTTCTTCCTCAACTTGTGAAAGAAATCTGAATATTTAGTCACCCTTGCATGCTTCATGTGACCAAACCACCAATCATTAACTTCATCTAAAAGATGAAGTGCTGCAATTTGAACATCCTCTTCTTCAGCTACAAGATGTAGCCTGAAAAATGCATCTAACTCTCTCCTCCAAGCCTTAACAGTGCTCGAGGAAGATCCATCAAATGTAGGCAAATAGAATCTATTATGCCTCTTTCTTCTATTGCTGCTATAGGATCCTCTTTCTTCTTTGATTTTGAAGAATTGTTGGAGAGTTAGCTTCTCCTTGAATGCTTTAGACTGTGCTTTGTACTCTTCAAGATATAGACTGAGAGTCTCATGAGTCTCAGGTTCATTTGTTTCTTCATTTCTACACCTTTCACCTTCTCTAAAGGGAGTGGGCATAGTGGATCTATGAGGAGATCTAGGATTCTCCGGCTTTCTTCTTTGCTGATAGGAAGTGTTTGGACCTTCCTCATCACATCTTCTTCTTGGATATTCTTTCTGCCTTTCCTCTTCCATTTGATTAACCTCCTTGGGGAGATCTTGCATAGATCTACATAAATGAGTGGCAGAATTTTCTTCTTCCATGATAGATCTCATCTATTTGCTTCTTCTTTAGATGCAAAAGATGAAGTGTCCACAAGCTAAGCCAAAGATCATGCTCTGATACCACTGTAATATCCCAAAAGGGAGAATGCAGTAATACTTAAACACAGTATAAGAGCTGCAGCAAGATAAACAATAAATCTTAATACAACATCAGAATTTACAGAGAAGCTGAGCCATTTTATTAGATTGGAGAAGAATCAGTTACACAATGTACAAAATATGAGTAGATCTAGCCAAAAATTTCATCTAGAATCACCCAGAAAACATGCTACAATAGGTACAACGTAACTGGAGAGGCACTGAAGCAAATACTGCGCTGCCTCTTCAGCAAAATATGAACATATAGTTGCAGGCTGAAAAGGAAAATACAGATCTATTCAAAACTGAATCTCAGATGATGCCAAGATTCAAGATCTGGCCAATGTGATGGATTCCCAAGATAATCCAGAAAGGATTTTCCAGATCTACAACTTTGGAAAATCACCTCCCTAGGATTTGATCCTTGATCTGCTGGGAAATACAGATCTGAAGCTAGATCTGTCAAAATAGATGGCTGAAATGTGTTGCAAGATCAGATCTAAGCTTGAAGGGTTGCTCCCTTCTTTAGATCTACAAGCTAGAAGCTCTAGATCTAGCTTCTCAATCCTCCAATAATGATTGCAGCAGCTGCAACACAACTGCCAATAGAAACTGCGCTGTGAGGGAAAGAGAGGCTTTCTGCCTACTGAAAAATGCTGCAATAAACTCCAGGCTGATGGTGAGACTGATGGCAATGTGAGGGGATGATCCCTCATAGGATTACTAGCTGAAATGCTAGTAACTTCCTTCCTCCTTTTTGATCTACAATTTAGGCAGCATAATTCCTGAAGGAAGTACTGCTGCTAGGAGGTCAATAAATTTTGGCCTGATGCCAGATCTGAAATGAAGCTCTAGGAAGCTGATCAATAAGCCCAAGGTGATAGGAATAAACCCTCACTAGTTCTCCAGCTGAAGTACTGAAGACAACTTCCTCCTTCCAAACTGATCTTCAGAAATCTGCAATTTCTGAATATGGATGTTCTGCAGAAAGTAGGAAAAAAGATGTGGCACTTAAGCCTAATGTAGAATGAAATACAAGACTCTTTCTAGAGCTTCTCTAAGAAAGAGGAGGGATTCCAGACGAGGAACACTTTGTGCTAAAAAACCCGAGAAAGCAATGGAATGTCATATGACAATTCCAGATCTGAAAAGATCTTTACATCAAGAATAATCAGCATGCCCTCATCCTCGCCTTCATCTTCTTTATATAATGTTTGAGCCTTCCCAAGCCTTGGCCCTCATCTAGACTGTGCAGTGCATGTGGACAAGATCCTCCAAGTTTGACTGCACTATTTGACCAAATCAACCATCATGTCTAGGTGCAATGTACACATTCTCCATCAAGTGTGCTTTGTTTGCACAACATCCTCCATCACTTTATCATGAATGTCCCATGATATTATGTTTGACATCTTCAAGATCTTAGTTGATTGAATCAACCTTCTGTTTGATCTCTTCAAGATCTTAGTTGACTGTGTCAACCTCCATGATCTATCTCATTAATGAGAAAGGTTCTCCAATTTCTTTCACATTAGTAGTTGCTCAACTACCTTATTATGTAGATCTAGGCTTAATTAATCCACATTCACACACAAAAAGTGGATATTTATTCATATTGAGGATTGTGGGTCCCTCCACCCTTTTATTTACTTAACTCATTAAGAAAATCAAGGACTCTAATATTCCAAATATGATAGTGGAAATTTGGGAATATTACATGCACCGACTTGCACCTTTCTACACCATAACTAGAGAGCTCAATCTCTATTCTTATTCTTCTTTCTTTGACCTTGACCACCTTTTATCATATCATAATGATACCTTTATATATGGTTTTGTTCTCATACTATAACATAGTCCCCTTTTAACCAGACTTCCTACGCATCACATTACAGTCATGAGCTTGCACTGTAAGTTAGCATATACCAAACCTTAGCTTATACATTGTACATATATAACATCCTTCTAACATCTTCAATCCGCAACTCTGTCTTCTAGCATCTTCAATCCGCAACTCTGTCTCTTCTTAATTGCACTTATATTGCAGTCCTCAAGTCTGCACCTGATATCCGCACTAAACAACAAAGCTGGTCTCTTTCTTCGCATATAATTACTTCCTTGCTTCCCTGTCCTTTGAACACATCCTTAACTCGCACTTCAATGCAGTCATATCTGTATACACCTTATCCGCAAGTTTCAGACTTAACCAATTCGTTTTTCTATGTCTTCAACGCAACACATGTAGGGGTATATATAGTTGTTCCTGCTAGTTAATAAGCCGACCTATCATATGTTAGGAGGCTGACTATATCACTGCTTGTAGGCCGACTTGGAAGGATAATTTTCTAGCGTTACTGAGGTTGTCTTGAGGATCATTCAGGTGCTATTTCGTCACAGTATCATGACAAGGTCTTGGAGCATTTTAGATGACTATAGTCTTCATATTTATGACCCTTAATTATATTTATAACTAGAAGACACAATGTAATAGACATCAAGAAGAAGTCTATTGACCTATGATAAAACCTTGCTCATGAAACCCATGACGCAAGCATAACAAAAGTACATTTTATTATCTTTGTCTTCTATTTTACATAAATACATAATTACATAGTCAATATGAAGACTGATCCTAGTTACACTTTTCAGCACATTAGGCCTCCTCAATGGCCCTTCGATTTATTGTATCTATTATTTTTCCCTCTTGGGAGGCTTATTTTTGTATTATGGAGCTATGTTGGTCAGCTTGTCACCAAGGGATGTTATTTTGCACATTATTTTATTAGCTGGGTCATTATTAGGCCTTATTAGGCAAATTGAGCCCCTTAGGGAGGATATATATTGATGTGATGATCATTGCATTTGATCACCACTTGGATTTTGACTTGTATCTCTTCTTGAGAATTTCGCTAGCCTTATTGATGGACGAATTGGGATCTTAATGCATTTCGATGTTTGGAAAGAGCTTGTCTTTAATCTTGGAGCTTTGATTTTTTTCTATTGATCATTGGAAGATTTTCTCTATACTTGTAAGCGTACAATTAAGTTTTCATGTCTATTTCTCATTTTTATCACTTGTGTAATGTTACATGTAAGAAGAATTTCGCTCATGAAGCTGCACTAATGAAATGCTAATTTATTGATCTTGTCTTTGTGAGGGCTTTTTCATATGTTCATGCAAAATTATAGTGAATAAATATCCTAGGGGTATATGATTGTTCATAATTGCGTTGATAAGTCATCAATTACAACATCAAAGAAGTATAAATTTTCCTAGTAGACTAGTTGCTGCCTCTAGGGCCATACGAAGTTGTTGTGGAACTCCTTGATTGGGTATAAACATCTCTAAACATTGAATCATATTGATTCCATTCTCCCAATAGGCTAGGCATTGGTCTAGTTCTAGGTGGTCAACAAAACGAATATCTTTCTCACCACTTTATCTCTTTCTAAGCCCTAACCCTTGTAGGCTTCCTAGGGCATGACATGAAATCAATTGTAGCCATCCAAAATTGATGAAACTTGGTCAAGAGATGCGATGGTGTATCCTTGGGAGGTCCTCCAATTTTGAAGCCATTCTGATGGTGGAATCTCAAGTTATCCCAAGCCCTAGCTCAAGAACCGTTTCTCCCTAGGTTTTCTTTGGTTAGTGGCTTCATTAAGGATCATTGCATTGGAAATCTAAGTCAAATCCTGTCTCTTTGATCCTTTTCTCCCCCCTCACTTGGTCAAGTCCATTTGTTTGAAGTTTCACCCCAAACCCTTGGCCTTGTTTGGGTCCACTAGGGCTTCTTTGTGGTCCTGCAACCTTATCACTCCAATTTCACAAGGATTGCTTAGAAACCCTATCCTTCTAAGATTCTTTGGTCTAGACTCTAGGGCGCTTCTTACCAAGAGATACTCCTCTAAACCTTAACTTTGGTCCTCTTCTAGCCCTTCTTGGAGAGCCATTCATCTTGCTTCTAAAGCAAGCAATCCCTATCATTAGAGTCACTCCTTTGAATAGGGTCTTGGAATCACTACCTTTACACTATTGTTATATTTCTCCTAGTGATTTCCCTAATACCGAGACTCCTCCCATTGGTGAAAGTTCGTAAAGAGCAGGGAGCTTTAACTGAGGTGACAATGGGCTATTGCTCCATTGTTGTCCCTTGACCTAGTAGTTGCTCTATAGGAACCCCTCCTAGGACCCCTGCTAGTTTGAGTAGTAACAGGTTTAATGGATTCTTCTAGGGCTCAATTTCAAAGGAAAGACTTTGATGGAAATGTTGAACAGTGTAACTAGGATCGGTCTTCATATTGACTATTTAATAATGTTATTATGTAAAGAAGAAGACAAAGATAATAATATATATTTTTGATATGCTTGTCTCATGGGTTTCATGAGCAAGGTTTTAAGTCAAAGGACTTCTTCTTGATGTCCTCTAGGGATTTGTCTTCTGGTCATAAATGTCCTATTTAAGGAGTCATGTATGAAGTGTCTAGTCAATAAAGTATGCTCTAAACCTTGTCACATAAGCCTTGAAAATCCAACATTAAACACCTTCAAAAGAACAACATATAAGAGTGAATAGAGTCGGACTACAAGTTGGCCTTCTCACCTATTGGAAGGTCAGCCTAAATTTAAGAGAAGATGCCACTATATATATATATATATATATATATATATATCTAACTGCGGTTCATTTGGAGGATATCATTCAGACATAAGTCTATGATTAAATGCGGACTTTAGGGCAAGATCTAGTGCGAGCTTAAGGACAGAAAGGAGTGCGGATATCCATGAGATATCACAACATAGTAAGTGTTGCGTTTTACTGAAGCAGAAGTGCGGATATACCAGAGATCTTCAGACTGTTTTAAAGGAATAAATTCAGTTGATTTACAGTGATAAGAAGCAAGGAAAAGGAGCTAAGTTTTGCTAAGCCTATAGGACAAATTTGATGCGTAGTTTGTGGCTCAGGGTTTTGGTAAGTCTGTGACCTATCTCTAGACTACAGTGCGAGAAATAAAAGAGGTAAATCTATGATTTACCTTCCTATTCTACAGTGCGTAAAGAAGAAGTATTATACATCAAGTGAAGAAGCTTCAGGGTTATGCAAAGTGAAAGGTATCAAGTGACCTTGTCTAATATTTATCATAAAAAAGTTTATGGAAAAGGCCTACTATGCAAGGTACAAAGACATTCTAGAGCAACAAGAAAGATCCGAGAAAGATAGACCTAGAGACCGAGCTCTCTAGTGTTGGTGCGGAACAGTGCAGGTTGGTGCAAAAAAGAAGAATCAGTTTGAAGGGCAAGAAAGAAGCAATGACAAGTTCTTGGAGGCATACATAGGTCAAGGGTTTGAGTCTTGGTCATGGTACTTGTCATTTGAAAGTCTATAAGAAGATTTCTCGTGGGTTTTCCTCTCCAAGAGGGAGAGGTTTTGCCCTGGCTTGAAGAGCCTAAATTTGTGTCTCTTGTGTTTTGGTAACTGATTTGATGAAAGACTAAATAAGTTAAGAAGAGAATACATAAGTAAAACAAGTAAGCTCACAAGTAATTATCAAGGAGAGAATTTGAATTAATCACCGCCCCTCCAAATTCTCAATAGGAATAAGGGGTGATCGCTAGAGCATCCTCTTTTAAAAACCCTAACTATACTTCTTGTGAGGGGATAAATTAAATATATGGAATGCATAGAGTTTCCCTATAGGCTTTAAGGAGACAATTTTGCATGCAATAATGTACTAAGATTTCAACAATAATTAAACATTTAGTCATGGCATAAATAGAAACCCTACTTCTTATGTTCGATATGCATAATATCAATGATAGAGCATTAAACTTACAAAATCCTCCATAGAAGCACATTTTTCAATCCAAAAATAACATCTTTGTGCAAAAGTCAACTCCACAAGAAAATTGCACCATAAAGATCACATCTTGCCCATCATAGTGAAAAGGACTAATTCACACATTTTCGAGAAGAGAATAGAATGTGTGATGATGAAAAAATGAAATGAGGGGAGTCTCTTTTTATATGAGGCTTACCTCCTTCATTTCTACAATAATAGAAGTAAGGACCTCTAATTACAAGTTTACTTTGAGTGCTCTACAAGAGAAAAGTTACAAGCCAAATTCATAGCTCAAAAACAAAATGAAAGATGTCAAAATCCCACACGTGGAAGAAAATGCCTCCTCCAAAAGTAAGTGTCAAGTGGGCTAATGAGTGCTCCATACTCTAAGGAGTAGCTCCATGTCCATGGCAATGCCTCCCAAATGCCTCCAAACCATGACGTCATCACCATGGTGCCCAATGTCACCCTCTAAAGGGAAAGAGATGTTATGACACTCCTACTCAAGTGTTGAGGCTAAAAAGTGATGTGCAGTCCCTATCCTGTCATCTCAAGGATAACCATCAACATTCGAACTTCAGAACAAGTAACGTCCATCGAACAGTGTCAAGGCCAACCGAGGGTGGCTTAGGTCCACTGGACACATCATCAATATCTCCAACACCAAGCTTCATGGACTCAACGTTTCAACATCTGGGGGGTACCACAGAGTGTCAAGCACCACGTGGAATCATCAAGTAGCCCAATGCTCTGCTATGGGTGGGCAATGCTGCATCAACATTGCCAGATAAGTTTGAGAATCATACGGTGGCTTGACGAAGGAAACAATGAATGAAGATGAATCACAAGAAGAATCATAGAATGATAGCAGTTGATCGCAGATGCAACTTGTGACAAACAAGACATAATATATGTGGTCGATGCTCATTGTGATACAAAGTACCTGGTAGAATCATACAGTGAACTGATGAAGGAAACAATGAATGAAGATGAATCACAAGAAGAATCATATAATGATAGCAGCAGAAGCAACAAATGTGAAGAAGCAAAATAATAACATCAATAGCTTTTCAAGATGTTAGTCAGACCTTGGGAAGAGTTATCATTCAATAGAAATCGACATGGCTTGGGATATGATGAAGGAAACAACTTGCATATTTCAGATTACTTCAAACCAGTTCAGTTTATGAGTGCATGATTTCTTCAAGATGTTCCGAATCTTGAACATAAATGCCAACATTGTCAAAGAGTTGGTCACATGGAGAGTCAGTGTTTTGATTTCCATCCTTGTCTTCATTTTGGGAAGACAAATCACTTATTAGAAATGTAGAAATTTCTATTTTCCCACCCCGGTTTTCAGTTTCACCTTATTTCTCCAAATAGTTAAATGCCCTTTCCCATAGCCTTACATTCAACAAGCTGGAAAATAAATATTTTCTGAAAACACAAATTCTGGAAAATTCTCACAGTGCTGAAAATTGCAGAAATAAAAATCAGCAGACTAAAATAGCCACACAAAACATTTTAACACTGATTTTTGGTCAACATGACCCTGGAAAAAACCCCTACAACTCTTGGGGAAAACCAGTTCGAAAGCTTTTCTTTATTTTTTGAATATTGCTTTTACAGTGATGCAGAAATTTACACAGCAAAAAAATTACAGCAACTTCAAAGCATAACTTATCTCGAAAATCGTGCGAAACTCCACCTCGATTTTCGTGCCCACAAAACAGAAAAATTATAGCAAAAATTATAGCCTTCAAAACTGTATGAACAACGTCGAAAACAATGATGGAATGGCTGTACGGCCTCCCTCGAAATCTGCAGTTTTCTCTCCTCGAAATTCATGCCCACTTGCCTCGAACTTCGTGCTTTGCCCTGCTGTACGGATTTGCTGAAAGTTAGTGCTGCTGCCCTCCTCCTTCTCACTGCTTAGAAAATTCTCTTCAGCTTTCTCCTTCTCCTTCTCTTAATCTGCTCATGAAAGAATTAATGAATGAATGACCTTTTCTCTCATTTTCCTCCTTTAATAGAACTCTAAGTGACTTTTGGGTTATCCCCAAATCTAATGGCTGAAATAGCTTTAGATCTAGGGCTGAGATTAAATGCTCTTTTAAATCTCACTTTCTATTTTTTAATTCACCTCACTTTAATAAAGACCCACTTAGTCATTTATTTCCAAAGTCACTTTTCCTTTCTAATTTTACATTAACTTTATTAAAGTCACTTTAAAATTAGACTTTAGTAACTTTTTCACTTAAAGTCACTTTTAAATTAGATTTCACTTTATAACTTTATAAAGCCACTTTAGGAGAAAAATTAAATTCTTTTGGACACTTTTCCCTAGGCCAAAGATCAAAGCCTTAGGGAACCACCTGTGTCCTCCGGTAACCAAATTTCAATACTCCCTCTTACTGAGTGTTGACGTTCCTAGGACATCTTATATTAGCAAGGAGCATATGGTATAACAGAGGAAGTTATCAATAAAAAGCTCTCATGCTATTTCCTGAAAAACAAGGAATATTAATCTGAATGGGACCAAGACCTTCAGAAACTGACACAGAGAAAGGAATATTGCAGAGGCAACATGCAAAACTCCAATATAAAATCAACAGACATTTCAGAGACAACGTACTGTAAAGAGGGCCAATTCAGAAATACCTCACAGAAATAAATTATCAGAAGGTGTATGTAGTGAATGAAATATTGAGAGAATATTGGTTGTCATTGAGCTGATATCCAGATACACAATATCACCATGTAATGGGCTTAACAATTTAAGAATCCATTCATGACAATAGCATTTTAAAAACACCCTCCCAAAGAAACTAATATAGCAGAAGTATGGTTTAGATGAATAGTGGTACAGAATATCATGCCTGAGCCATATTTAAAGCGCTTGACTAATCCAAGCATGGGTATCAACTAGGATAAATCCATACCAAAAATCACTGAGCCACTCGCATTCCAGAAACATGATATAGGAAAGATGGATGAAATGAAATGATCTATAAAAATAACACATATAAGAGAAAGTTACAAACTGTGAAATACCAAAGACCATAATCCTCTTAACAGATGGAACTCCTCCTCACTGAGACCCTACAGGCTCTGAGCCTTCATACAAAAGTTCAACAAAATGTATACAAAAATCCTTTCACTGCATAATTTTCTGATAAAATCTGGAACCCTAAATCATCTGTTCTTCGGGAGCTTTATAGGAGGAGGAAGCTCAAAAAGGGAGTAGGTGATGAACATTTAATTTGCCTCATTAAGACAAGATGGAAGAAATGTGCACGCCCATACTGCTCGATGACTTTGTAATGCTGTTTGTACTCTGCTGCCTGCTTACTGAAATAAACGCACTGGGTAGAAGTCTCTTCAGGAACACGACAAGGAAGTAAAATCACATAGACATTCCATCCTTTCCTGAGAGAAAATTCTGCTGAAATGAAACCTTGAGGGTATTGCTTCCTGTGCATTGTACCCTCTGCCTTATAAAACCTAAATTAAGGTTTAAGATCTTCAATGCTGAACATTGAATTCCTCGATCATTCACTGATATTTCTCTGCTGCTCCATTAATGTCTCCATCTGCGCAATCTGTGCTTTAAATGACTCTGCTGCCTACTTCTTTAATGGAAGTCTTGTCGACATACCTTCCCAGGCCTTTCTCCATAATTCCAGCCTCTGAAGAATGGTCCTTTCCGATGTTCTCTGCAATTGTAATCAAGACTGTAAATCATGGCAGTTTTCTGCCACTGTAACCCAGCAAAACCCGCAAACTCGTTAAGAAAACTATGCACGGAGAAGATGGATGCATTGGTGGCCGTCGGACTGGTGATGGGACTGTAGAGAGATGGTGAAAAGTGCAGCGGAAGGCGTTGCGGAATGGTGATGCAGCACGTCGGACACAGTGAGAAATGAACGTGAAAATGTGGAAAAACGAAGAAATGAACCAATTATGGACCCGGGGTGGCAGAGAGCACATGGTGAAAAATTGGAGGACAGGTGGCGCGATATCGGGAAAATGGGAAATAGATGACGTGGAGTGCTGATGGTGGGCCGGGGGTACAATTTCCTCGGGTTATCTTCCGCGCAATTTCGTGGAACGACTACCGTCGGATGGATTGCCCCAAATCGGACGGCTCTCGTGGATATCGCGCCGTGTCTACGGACGAACGATAACGCGTGATGGAGGGCGGTTTTTGAGCCGTACACGGGGACACGCGGCAAACAATGTATGGAATCGCTCCGAAAAATAAAATACCGCCTATCGCCCAAAGGCGGTGTGATAGAAACCAGGCGGGTTTAGCACAGTGCACGGTGCGGGGACCACCGGGGCAGGTGTACTGTGAGCCGTTGATCTGCGGTTTAAACGGACGGCGGACAGGGGATTTGGGCGATGAACGGAGTGGGCACGGGCGCAATGAAGACTTGCGAATGCCATCAGATCTGTACAGATCGATGGTTATAAACGCGCCCGATATATATATGTGATAAGCACCTTCATGACTAGCACTCGGTTTTAACCTTCGGCCATGTGGAGAAAAAGGTGTAGGTGCTAGGCCTTAAATATATTATGATGTGGGATTTCGGCCGCCTTATGCAGTTTTGAGGCTGGGAGAAGGTAACGATGAGCAGAAAACAAATTTCTCAGGGCAAAGAGAGGGGGTTTGAAAGGTTTTAAGCGAGATTTCTTGTCAAAATTTCAATAGAATGCTGGCGTGATCAACACTGAGGAAGGTGTTCCTCACCACACCCATCTTATCTCTGAAGTAGACATGCTTGCCCCGTGGTAAGGCTTTGGTAAGAATATCTGCAACCTTCTCATCAGTGGGAATATATTCGAGCTTCACAGCTCCCTTCTGAACATAGTCTCTGATGAAGTGATATCTGATGCCAATATGCTTTGACCGATCATGAAATACTGGATTCTCCGTGAGTTTAATGCAACTCTGGTTATCACAGTAAATCACTGAAGGTCTCAACGACTGACCAAATAAATCAAACAACATCTTGTGAAGCCAGATGGCCTCACAACTAGCTAGACTGGTTGCCATATACTCTGCTTCCATTGAACTCAATGCTACTGACTGCTGCTTTCGACTGAACCACGACACCACTGTCGAACCCAACCCCAAAACCGCTGCGCTAGCTCTTCTCGAAGCTTCCTTTGTAGTGAGAATCGGTATAAATTGCGATCTCACTCCATCCCACGCTATAATCCGAGACCATACTCCACTTGTCCCTTGCAAGTATCATGAAAATGTGTGTTTTGCGGCAATCGATGAACCTTCTGAGCTCACACATAAACTAACTCATCGTGTTGGCTGAAAACATATGTCTGATGCAGTCTTGACCAAATACATCAAGGAACCAATCAGCTGTCTGTGCAATGTAGGTTGGCCTAACTCGGAGCTCAGAAGCATGAGCTTCTTCCGGATTGGTGATCATCGATAATCGACAATAGATTAATCCTCCGTATGGAATACGCAAGGATGTCCACAATATACTTCCTACCTCAGGCAATGTGCATCAAACCTGTGTCCTTCATCTCAAACTCCGATGCAAGATCTCTCTTGCAGTGCTCTATGAGTCTCTCTGCACCTGTAATGACCAAGTCATCCACATACAACACCAGAATGAGAGGCTCCTCACCTATCACAATGAAGTATGAGTTCAGATCTACCTCACTCTTTGTGAAACCCATCTCCTGCAAGTATGTATCTATCCTGGAGTACTAAGCTCTGGGAGCTTGCTTCAGGCCATAAAGGACCTTCTTCAATCTGCACACATGGGACTCCTCCCCATGCACCTCAAAGCCCTGTGGCTGCTCAATGTACACCTCCTCCTGTATGAAGCCATTGAGAAATGTGGTCTTCACATCCATCTGGTGGATCTTCCAACCCATCTCTGCTGCTATCGATATAATGGAGCGAATTGAAGTATATCGAGCCACGGGAACGAAGGTCTCTTCATAATCTACTCCCTCTACCTGGGAGAACCCTCTAGCCACAAACCTCGCTTTGAATTTCTCAATGCTGTCATCTGCAGCATGCTTTACCTTGTAAAGCCATCTGGAAGTCACCACGGATTTGCCCTCAGGCCTCGGCACCACCTCCCAAACATCATTCTTCATGATAGAAGAATACTCCTCCTGCATGGCCTCTCTTCAAACCTGTTGGCTAGCTGCCTCCTCATAGCTAGAAGGCTCAGAGTCAATAATGTTGGCAACCATTGCCATATAGCTACAAAACCTCTCAGGTGGTCTGCTCTCTCTGACCGGCCTCTTAGGTGCAGCAACAAATGTGGCCTCTCTCAAGGTATCCTGAAGCCACTTGGGCTTCCTCTTCCCTAAGCACACCTCTCCCACTGGAGAATGAACCTCCTCCTCATCATCAGGAGCCTGAACTCTTGACTGTCTATCTGCTGTCCTCCTGCCTGCACCTGATCCTGTAGACGCTGAAGTACCGTGTGAACTGTCCATCAGTGGACTCCCTAGTGAACTGCTCTGTGGACTGCTTTGCATGTTGCCCGAAGCACCACCCCTCTAACTCCGCGAGCCACTGCTCACTGACGGACCAGACATCGTCATAGATGTACCTCCAAATCCTCCTGATCCCTGCCCACTGGATCTCTGTGACTGACTCAACTGCTGCTGAGGGTCTGGCTGATCCAGATACTCTAACTCCCGTGACCTCCTGAAGGCCCTGTCCTCCTCGAACTTCACATCCCGCCTGATAACAACTTTCCTCGAAGCAGGAATATAGACCCGAAAGGCTTTCAAGGTCTCACTATAGCCCACAAAGATACCCTTCTTTGCGGTGGGCTCTAGCTTGGTCCTCTTCTCCTTGGGTACGTAGGAGTATGCAATACACCCAAAGATACGGAAGTGACCAACATCAGGCTTCTTCCCAGGAAAAGCCTCCTCTGGAGTCACATGCCCCAAGGCATGATGCAGACTCCTGTTTTGCAAGTATACAACAGTATTGCAGGCCTCTGCCCACAAAAACAAAGGTAACCCCTGATCATGTAACATGGCTTTGGCGGCCCCAATGATGGATCTGTTCTTCCTCTCCGCAACCTCGTTCTGCTGGGGGTTGTAAGGAACTGTGAACTCCCTCCTAATGCCTGCCTCCGCACAATACTCAACAAACTCTCCAAGGGTGTACTCATCTCCATTGTCCGACCTCAGGGACTTGATCTTTCGACCTGTCTGTGTCTCCACAAGAGCTCTAAACTCCTGAAACTGCTTGAAGACCTCACTCTTGGTCTTCAAGAAATAAATCCAGGTCCTCCTGGAGTGATCATCAATGAATAACACATAATACTTATATCCACTCAAGGAAACATGAGACATCTGACCACTCACATCGGAATGAATCAAATCAAGTATTCCAGTCGCTCTGCTGTCACTGCTGGGAAAAGGGGATTTGGCAAACTTGCCCATCGCACATCCTCTGCATATATCAATGTGATCAGTACTGAAATCTGGCACACCTGTAGTGATCTCCCGCAATGTCCTCAAGGCTCCATGATACATGTGCCCTATCCTGCGGTGCCAGATCTCACACAGCTCATAACTGCTAGCTCTGCTGTCGGTGCTACTGCTTAATGCCATAAGGGGTTGAAATGCAAACTTGTACACCTTTGCATGGCGTACACCTATCACTCTAGCTGACTCAGTTGAAGTACCCCTGGGATATATCAGCACCTGTCCTCTCCTGAACAATATCTCATACCCTCTGTCCTTCAATGCTGAGACGGATATGAGGTTCTTCCTCACCCCTAGCACATATAAAACATCTGACACCTTCAAAGGAGTTTTGGGTTCCCTATCAAATGTCAGTGTCCCCACACCGACTTCTCTAACAATACTGTCATCACCAAGTACTACCTCTATATCAGTGCCACTCTCTGAAAGCTCTGAGAAGTACTCACGGACTCCTGTCATATGACGTGAAGCCCCACTGTCCACATACCAGATACCCGAAGATGCTTCGCTAGTCGAGGGAAATGCATGCTCCCATTGAACCTCCGTGGCAGGTGATCTTGCACTAGTGGACTCACAAGCACTGAACCCAAACTCTCGGTCAAATCTATCTGAAAAGTCCTCAATTTCTGTTGATGTTGCCATGGTCTGGTTCTTCCCCTTCTTCTTCTTCTCCGGACACACAACTGCATAGTGCCCCATCTTCTGACAACTCCAACACTTCACTTTGGTGTAGTCTTTCTGTGTGTTACCCTGTTTACCTTTACCTTTGCCTTTGTCCCCACCACTGCTTGTGGAAGCTTGCTTCTTTACTTTGCCTTTCTTGCCTCCTGCCAACAGTGCTACGTCCTCATCCTACTCAACTGGCTTGGCTGCTCCAAGCTGACCCTTCCTGATTTTTGTCTGAATGCAATCATCCCAAAACCTCTCCCATGTGGGAAGGGTCTTACGTGCACAAACCCCATCAGCAAAGTTCAACCATGAACTGGGGAGGCCATTCACTGCAATCCGCACCAACTCAATGGATGGAATGACCTCTCCAACTGCTGCCAACTCATCTCTCACATTAATAATCTTTGTGAGATATCCAGCTGCACTATCAGTCTTACCCATCTTAATGGTCTTCAGATTCTCCCTTAGGACCATTTTCCTATTCTCATTGGTACTCTGGTAGAGATTGGTCAAGGCAGACCACATCTCATGAGCATTTCTCTTTCCTCTCACATGAGGAATGCAATAGTCTTTGATTCCGTCTAGAATCAGTCTCTTACCCTTGTTATTCTTTTTATTAAATGCTGTCAACTGAACAGCATCAGTAGGCACATCAACAGGGTGCTGTGCGGTATGCACCATGACATCCCAGACTTCTGCCTCCTCAAAGATACTCTGCATGCTTTCCTTACAAACGCTGTAGTTACTATGCCCATCCAACTTATCTTCTACCCTCAATCCTAATGACATCCTTGCTGTCCTAAAAACTGAAAATAGCACTGCTGTAGTAAAGATAAAATTTCTGTGTGAAAAATCAGCTTGCTGGAATTTTCTGAGTGAAAAATCAGCAACCTGTAAATTTTCTCTTTGCTGTCCCAAACTGCACTTTCAGCACCCAAGCTTTGATACCATGTAGAAATTTCTATTTTCCCACCCCGGTTTTCAGTTTCACCTTATTTCTCTAAATAATTAAATGCCCTTTCCCATAGCCTTACATTCAACAAGCTGGAAAATAAATATTTTCTGAAAACACAAATTCTGGAAAATTTTCAGTGCTGGAAATTGCAGAAATAAAAATCAGCAGACTAAAACAGCCACACAAAACATTTTAACCTAGTGATTTTTGGTCAACATGGCTCTGGAAAAACCCCCTACAACTCTTGGGGAAAACCAGTCTGAAAGCTTCTCTTTATTTTCTAAATATTGCTTTTACAGTGATGCAGAAATTTACACAACAAAAAAATTACAGCAACTTTGAAACAAAACTCATCTCGAAAACCGTGCCAAACTCCACCTCGGTTTCCGTGCCCACAAAACAGAAAAATTATAGCAGAAATTACAGCCTTCAAAACTGTACGAACAACCTTGAAAACAGTGCCGGAATGGTTGTACAGCCTCCCTCGAAATCTGCAGTTTTCTCTCCTCGAAATTCGTGCCCACTTACCTCGAACTTTGTGATCTGCTCTGCTGTACGGATTTGCTGAAAGTTAGTGCTGCTGCCCTCCTTCTTCTCACTGCTCAGAAAATTCTCTTCAGCTTTCTCCTTCTCCTTCTCTCAATCTGCTCATGAAAAAATTAATGAATGAATGGCCTTTTCTCTCATTTTCCTCTTTTAATAGAACTCTAAGTGACTTTTGGGTTATCCCCAAATCCAATGGCTGAAATAGCTTTAGATCTAGGTCTGAGATTAAATGCTCTTTTAAATCTCACTTTCTATTTTTTAATTCACCCCACTTTAATAAAGACCCACTTAGTCATTTATTTCCAAAGTCACTTTTCCTTTCTAATTTTGCATTAACTTTATTAAAGTCACTTTAAAATTAGACTTTAGTAATTTTTTCACTTAAAGTCACTTTTAAATTAGATTTTACTTTATAACTTTATAAAGCCACTTTAGGAGAAAAATTAAATTTTTTTGGACACTTTTCCCTAGGCCAAAGATCAAAGCCTTAGGGAACCACCTGTCTTCCGGTAACCAAATTTCAACAAGAAAAACGTCAAAAGCAGAAGCAGGCTAAGAATATAGTTAATTATTGTTGGATGGGCTCAGTCTTACAGGTTTTTTGTTTGTTTCATGAAATTACATCTCTGTATAACGTTGTTATCATTTTGGAAATAGAATTTGGAAGTCACTGGTAACAGTGCTTTGTATCCTGTTGTTTTTTTAAGGGCTATTCCAATTTCAAAATGTTGTCCTTCACACTGGCTACATTGATATACACTTATATGCAAGATTGTTACACTGATTAATTTCCT
Organism: Pinus albicaulis; assembly: GCA_034641835.2. Taxonomy (NCBI): domain Eukaryota; kingdom Viridiplantae; phylum Streptophyta; class Pinopsida; order Pinales; family Pinaceae; genus Pinus; species Pinus albicaulis. Next base: position 542,809,584 of record CM076579.1, on the reverse strand, counting down.
GTCACTGTGCATATCCTTCAGAGAACTACAATTTAAGAGACGAATAATTAGCTTAATATTAATGTGCACTATAGACCAAATAGATCTAGGAGACTAAAGATTACATCAGTCATGTGAAGCCCAAACAAAAACAGGGGGGGTCCAAGATGCCACCCTAAGATATAGAGAGGCAATCCCTTTGTTCTTTAACTGGTGAATGACAGAATATAGCAAGATTCTGAAAGTAAAACTTTTCTTTGGTTGAAGTAATATGGTTGGCATTATTTCACCCTTAATACCATTCAATTTTTAATGAGTTCAAATATTATCTTGGTGTAGCTTCAATTTTTAATCAGAAAATAGAATTGCAAGTACAGAACTTATTTCTTCTGAAAATCTTGGAATTTAATTTTCCTTTGAATGTGTTGCAGGGCCCACAACAGGTGAAATATGGTAAAATTGGCTTCCCTGATAAGATAGTGACTGCCAAGGATATTATCATTGCCACTGGGTCTGTTCCTTTTGTTCCCCCAGGAATTGAAATTGATGGTAAGTGATATTTCTCTGCTTCCTTATTTTGCAAAAGGTGTCTGAAGCTGCTTTAAACACAAAACACGAGTTTCAAGAAATCAGAATTGTTGTATGGTTTCATTATCAAATTTAAATTTAAAACAGCTAATTTCTGTTTGGAATTACAAAAGTTGAATTAAATCTTCATGGTGTTAGAATATTTTGTAATAACATATAGTCACTGTGATCCCTAAAGATAATAATGTGGTGCTTGTGAGTCATCCGAGTTTTGTCATTAAAACTATGGATAATTTTAGTGAAAAGCATTTCCATGAAAAAATATTCAATAAATTTACTCCTGATGAGACTTAGTCCTAGTTGGTTCAGTCCAATATGTATTCGGTTTGTAATTTTGCATTTTGCTTTTTGTATTTTGTATTTCACCTAGCTTATTGTAAAACATTTCATAGGTGACTTGTGTTGAGAATTTGGAGGGCTGGAGATTAATTCAAATTCTCTTCTTGATAATTACTTGTGAGCTTACTTGGGTTACTTATGTCTTCTCTTTTTTAGCTTATTTAATCTTTCATCAAGTCAATTATCAAAATACACGAGACACACAAATTAGGCTCCTAGAGCCAGGGCAAAATCTCTCCCTCTTGGAGAGGAAAACCCGCGAGAAATTCTTCTTATAGATTTCAGATGACAAGTACCATGGCCTAGAATTAGACCCTTGTCCTATTTATGCATCCAAGACCTTGTCCTTACTTCTTTGATGTCCTTCAACGCTGATCCTTCTTCTCTTCACCAAGTTGCACTGTTCTGCACCAGTACTTCCTTTGAACCTTCAGTTATCTGAGATATATATATAAGCAGTAGGTAGGAAAGTAAATCACATATTTACTTTCCTTCTTTCTTCCTCTTTCCGACTGCTTCTTTTCTTAGCAGACTACTGTTCCAACCTTTTCCTGAACTGGGGACGAATAACAATGTCACCTTTTATCTGCAATGTTACTTCAGAATAGTCTGCAAATTATTCTTGAACAGATCCGTATTTCAATACACAAACACTGCTCTTGAACTAACCCTGTCATGCTTAGTTACTTCAAGACTATCCGCACTGCTTCAGATGGACAGTCTGCACTCTAGTTTCAGTCAACCGGGGCACTTATCACAATAAGATATCGCAAATATGTATATGTCTTAAACAGAACTGAAGCACGTCAAAGATCTGTACTGAAACTCTTATTATGATCCGCACTGAAACTCTTATTATAATCCGCACTTAACTTCAGAGATAGCCCACACTTCAGTTGCAGATATGACTGAAAATCTGAGTGTGAATGACCCACAGGACAGATTTATATATAGAGGTAATTGCACTGTCTTTAGGCCAACCTGTCAGTTAGCATGTAGGCTGGCTAGTCCAGCTGATGAAGGCCGACTTTAACACATCTTTTAAGCTTGTCTTCCAGCGTTTGAGTGAGGGCTGATAGGAGGCATTCTTCCACGGCTTCTAGGACAAGGTCTTGGAGCATTTCATGAGACTATCTCCTTCATATATATATGACACTTAATTACATTTATCCCTAGAAGACAAAATCCTAGATAGACATCAAGAAGTAGTCTATTAACCTATAATAAACTCTTGCTCATGAAACCCATAAAGCAAGTACAAAATGCATTTTATTATCTTTGTCTTCTACTTTACATAAATCCATAATTACATAGTCAATATGAAGACCGATCCTAGTTACACTTTTCAACAACTTGGTCAAAGATGATCCCTCCCCTTACTTTGTATTTTATATTTCTACATAGGAGACTTGGTCAAAGATGACTACTCTCCACCAGTTTCGTGCTTCTAAATATACCTATGTTGCACTGCCTGTGGGGACGGGGGGACGAGTTTCCGGGACGGCTAGAGCGCACCCCCAAATTTTCAGGGGACGGCGGGTTGGGGACGGCAAGTGCGGCAACTATTTATTATATTTATTAATTATTATTTAATATTTAAAATTTATTAAAAAAATTAAAATTAAATAAAATTAAACATGAATGAACACTGAAAATAAATAAAATTAAAAATACTAAAATCATAAATCATAAATCATAAATCAATGAATCATAAATCTAAACTTTAAAGACAAATTTTGAGAATTGTGCATCCAAAAAACAACTTTCGTCATCATTGCATAACTTAAACTTTAAAGGCATAAAAGCTGAATCATTTCATTATTCATACAACTTACAACCTACAAATTACAATCTAGTAATCTACTAGACTACTACTGTCTAAAGACTAATATCTACATAATCAATGATCTTTCTATGATGAATCATTTCAAACTTTAAATATCATCGAAAACATAAAGATGTAAACATGAACAATTCATTAAAATTTAAATAAAAATCTCAAATTAAGAGTCTAGAAGTAGAAAACCATGGATTATAATTTATAAATTATAGTCATAGACTATAGTCCAAGAACCAAAATACTAAAGTAGTCACTAGTGTAGCTGCCAAATAGAAAATCTGAAAATCAAAATCAAAATGTCTCAAAACAACAAAAAAAGGAAATATGAGCCAATATCCAGATGGCAGATTCCATAGTGGAAATGAAGGCTGAAGCTACTCAAAGATTCATATCTTCTGCATCAAGTGTATCTGAAAATGCTTGAGCCTCACTGTCTTCTCTCCCATCATCATCAATGCTTTGCGATTCTCGCTCAATGTCATCTAATGGTACGTTAACCAATCCTGTCCGGATAGATGGCCATTGGCCCATCATCATCATCATCAGTCTGTGAAGCATCCTCAGGATCTACATCCCACTGTGCTGCAGGTCCCTGTAAATACTGTGGAGTCTTCCTTGTAAGAAGGCGAAGACTGCTGTGAACATAAACTAGTTTCTCCGCCCTTTTAGAGGTAAGCCTATTCCTTTTAATAGAGTGGATAAAACTAAATGTAGACCAATTCCTTTCTGCAGCTGAAGAACTGGCAACCTGAGATAGTAAACGCATAGCAAGGATGTGTATTTCTGTTACTTTATCCCCATACATCCTCCACCATCCACTGGGACTTCTTTGTGCCATACCCAACAAATCTTCATTTGCGGCTCTAGAGAAAATGGGGCTACTGAACAAAGCAAAATCAAGAAATTGTTCTCGAACTATGGTTGCTTGTTCTGATGTATACATCTTTTCTATGGCTGTAATAAATCCTTGTTTCACTTCAGGGTCATCTGTTGGTGGAACTCTACCTTCCCTCTCCACATACCACTTTGGATTAAGTGCATAAGCAGCCATATGAAGAGGTGTGTTTAACTTGTTCCATCTTTTTTCAATCAACCTTTGGAGTTCATTAAATAACACCAAAGAGGGCTCCCTTTGACGAATGATGGACTCGATCTTTCCAATCATGCTATCAATTGACTCATATATTTCCCCAAGGCAAGGGGAATCTGAATCTGCATACCTGATTAGCTCCACTATTGGAGCAGTGAATGAGACAATGTATTTCACATCGACCCACCAATCATCATTCAACACCAACTGCCTTACTTTCTTTCCTTGATCTGTTTTGGATTCCCCCCATGCAGACCACTCAGAACTTATAACTGTGGCCTTTAGGGCCTGCTGCACCTCTAGCATGCGGTCAAGAAGGAGATAGTAGGTGGCATACCTTGTATCTGCCGGTTTCAGGAACTCCTTTCTTGCATAAATTCTATAAATAGCTAAAGAGGCATGGTGGTTGCAAATGAACATTTGCACCTCTCTTGCATCCAAAATAATGCGGGTGATCCAAGAAATTTTACCAATGTCTTTGAGTGCATTATTTAAAGCATGCACACAACAAGGTGTCCAAAATAGATGCTTGTACTTGCTTTGAATCATCAACCCTGCAGACCTACAAACTGGTGCAGCATCTGTGATAACTTGAACTACGTTTGTAGGACCAATCTCCTCAATTGCATCTTTTAATACCTCATATTGAAAGGCTGCATCCTTCATCTTTCTAGTACAATCAATTGCCCTTAAGAAATATGGTCCACTTGGAGAGGTGACAATGATGTTCAACAAAGGCCTTTGTTGAATATTTGTCCATCCATCCATGACAATTGAACATCCATATTCAACCCATGTTTTTTTAAGGCTTTCCATCACCCCTTGCATCTTTGTGACCCCTCTATCTAACAATGTTGTCCTCAATTTATTGTAACCAGGGGGCTGAAATGATGGACCAGCAGCGATGACTTTCTTTATCATCTCTTTGTACTGAGGGGAGCGAGTGACATTAAATGATATTTCGTTGGCAAAGAAGAATTCAGCCATTGCATCTTCTGCCTCAGTCTTGCATTGCACATTGAACCACTCTGCCACAGCACTAGTAGCTTTGTCTTTCTTACTTGTACTAGATTTGCTGGAACCTAAATCAGTGGATTTTTTTTCATTGATTCCTGTTTGAGGGTTCTCTTCTTCTATGCTTAAAATTCTAGGTTTTTTGAAGGCAGAAGTGTTTTCCAACTTTTCCTCCTCCATCTCTACAACACCCCCTGTGGCAGCCATGTGAAGTTTAGTAAGTTCAATTCTCTTTTCCAATGAACATGTGCATGCCTTAACTCCATCTCCTGGAATAGACAAAAGATGATGGTAAACTCTAGTGTAGCTTCTTTTGAAATGATGACCACAAAGGTTGCATTCCCAATCCTCTGAACCACCGCTGTTTTTCTTTTTATTCTTGGTGATTTTTTTGACAAACTGAAGCAAGGGTTTCTTTGTGTTGATGAAAGTAGAATTTTCTGTTGCCCCTGCTAATGTTTGAGTTTCAGCCCCAGTTTGAGCCATTGGTGAAGTATTGATGTCAGTGTCCATTGATTTGTTTTTAGAAGTGAACTCTGAAATTTAAAAATACAATAAATTTGTTTTAAAATTTTAAGAATATTTATTTTTTTAAAATATTAGACCACTGTTTAAAAAATAAAAATATAAAATGAAACTGTAAACTTACTTGGCAACAAAAAACGCACTATTGCTCCAAGTTTTTTGATAGCTCCCCACAGTCACTAGAGAGTGGAACTGGAAACTCTGCTTAATAAATTAAAAACAGTGAAAAAATTTTAAAAAAAAATTATCATTTATAAACTCTGCTCCCACTGGTATTAAAAACGCAGTTACTAAATGTAAATTAATTTAAAAAACTTGCAGCGTTTTAACCTGCATTTTTTCGCTGTGGGTGTGCACTGTGACATTTAAACCAGTGGTGGCTGCTGCGTTTTTTTTCTATGAGCAGAATGGAAACGAAGTGTCCTTGGCACTTGCTAGCTGAGAGAGATGGCTCTCGAGTCTCAGCACTGCGTGGTGGAGATGGCACGAGTCTGAATGATGGTAGGAGTCGGGCTCTTTGCTGCTGGCTGAAAGTTTGGTGGAGCTACTGGAGTATGCGGGCTGAAGCTCTTCAAAGAGCCAACTGAAAACTCTTGAACCTGCAGGCAAAGAGCTCTATGCTCGGTCGAGCGGCGGCATAACAGTTTCGGTTGGGCGGCAGCAGAACAAAACAGAACAGTCTCGGGCGGCCAATTTCAAAGTGTGAAATGGCAAATGCGTTCAAGCGTTGCCTTTAGAACTTAGGTTTAGGTTTTAATTTAATGAATTAAAAATTTAAAACTATTAACAAATTAATACCGTGTGTTTAGTTTTATTGTTTTGCATTTTATTTTATTTGAAATTTTACATTTATTATTTATAAAAATGATTTTTTATTTTTTTTTAATAAAAAAAATAAAATAAAAAATAATGAAATGTCAAACATTCGATTTTATTTTTATTCATAATGCTTTAAAATTATATATTTATTATTTTATAAAAATTGTGTTTTAATTTTTTTTATTTAAAAAAAAAAAAAAACGAAATATAATAAATATTTGATTTTTTAAAATTCATAATGTTTTATTTTTTGGGGACGTCTAGAAGTCCCCGATTTATCGAGGGACGTCTTGGAAGTCCCCGAAAAGTCCCCGAATTTCGAGGGACGGCTAGGGGACGGTTTTGAAGTCCCCAACTCAACGGGGACGTCCCCGGAAAATCTGGAACGTTTCCGAGGAGTTCCAAAGTCCCCGGAACGCCGGAACGGAGGAAACGACATGAAATTTAGGTGGGGACGGGTCCCCGTGCAACATAGAAATATACCTAATACAGTATAGCCTGTACAACATGTACAGTTGCAACAATCTCCTTTGTTCATGCAATTTTTCTTTTATGTGTGTGAATATTTGCATTGCTGTCTAACATTGCTCGTATTAGGTCTCAATTGTCAAATACTCGGGCACCAAGCTTTTTGACGTGCAATGTATGGATTAGCAATTCAAATTCATATTTCAGTTTTTTTGTTAGGAAAACCACACATGTTTGTGGAAAATAACTGCAAGCCACAATATAACAAGAAAGGGAAAGATATACTCAATTCTTTCTTCAATATAAGAAAGAGAGATATTTCTTTCTTCAATACGGTGGATGTTCATTCAATTAGGGAAACAATGTCCCATACCAAAATTCTGTACAACCACTTTATTAATTCAATGTGACCTAACATATTAATGACCTAATATTAATTATGTCATGTGGCTTGAATACCTCAAGTTACTTTAATACAACTTATTGTTATAGTAACTTCTAATGCTATTGTATATGACCATTGTAATAGAATAACTCAACATCTTTATTGATTTTGTACATGCTTAGTAGCGATGTTTGAAGTATGATATATATCTGTGCATGTTCTTTTATCTGCATATTTTCTTGTTGAAAGGGTCAATAATTTACAACTTTTTACCAGCAAATGTTATGTCATATGTGTTGCAAAAAAAGTCTAGTACCCTATATGATGTAAAGTCCCAAGCATCAAAGAGCTATTTGTGTAAATCAACAAGGCTACCTGCTGTGACCTCTGTAGTTTTTCCTCTCACTTTAGATCGTCTCTTATTCAACTCAAGGGGGTTTATCCCTAAGGTAGTTGTAAGTCCAAGGTTTGAAGGTGTCAATTAGGTGTTCAAGGACTCAAGGCCATCTGGTTTGAAATCTAGTTTGGGTGTTCCAATGAAGTGTATTTGAAAGTTGAGTTACCAAGGAAGAAGCAGCTCCCCAAGCGAAGTAAGAAAGAGACATTTCTCATACGTGCCAGCTTGGGTTTCTGCAGTAGAGGCCAAAAATTGCAGTCTTGAAGCAGTGACTGAAAATCTGAAGCAGAGGCCGAAATCTGAAGGTTTGGAGCAGGTTGACTTGGGTTGACATTGTGAAGGACAAGCTCATCAAAAGGAGAAGCTGATTTGGTCTTCGAGGGGTCTTTATCAAGGGTCTTAGGTCTTGGAATTCGTCATTTGAAGATTCTATAAGAAGAGAAGAATTCGTGTGTTTTCCTCTCAAGAGGAGAGGTTTTGGCCCTGGCTAGCAGCCTACCTTTTGTGTCCTCTTGTCTCATTGATTTTCATAGTTTGGTAGCTGTTTGATGATAAGAACACAATAATAATCAAGTGAAAGAAGAAGCTAATTACAATTACATCAAGTAAAAGAACATCACAAGCAGTTATCAAAGTAAGAGAAATCACCCTCATCTAGCTGCCCTTAATTTCTCAACAGTTAAATGATGTTATATGGTTGTTTTTTTACAGATTCACAAAGGAAAATGAACTTTGAGGAAAAGCAAGATGTGAAATGCATGTACAAATGCTCAAGATGCAGTCTGGAAATTTAATTTTTTGTGTTAGCTATGAGAGAAATAATTCAAAAATTTATAAATAAAAATTTAGAGATAAATTCTAGAATGTGAAAGACACAAAAATGAGTCTAAAATATGATCTAAAAGTAAAGTTCTGAGGTTCTAATTCAATCAGGAGATGTAAGTTTCTGAGTTATACCTAATCCTGGAAATGCAGTAAAATGTGAAACAGAAATTTAAATTAATTTCCATAATGTAGGATATTAACTTTAGCCTAGTTTATGATAAAATTTCTTGGCCCTAGGTCACTATGCAAGGCTGACATGTAAATTTCGGAACTAAGTGTAGTGCTGGGAAGGCACTTAACACAGAATCTAAAAGCTCATTTCCAGCAAGCATAAACAACAAACTAGCTTAGTTTAAGGTGAAGAATTGAAATCCTAGATTACTACAGTTAGCTGGAAATTGAATTTTCTGAAGTAAGAAGTAAAAATTACCAAATACTTAAAACAGAAAGCTACATTCAATTTTCCAGAATGCAAAATAAACTAAAATTTGTTAATAAATGGAACTTTGAGTTTTTTATTTTTTGTTTTTTTTGGATGATGAGGAGGAAGACTAGTGCCTAACTAATTCTTGGGATAATGGAGTCATTCTACATTCATTAGGAGGGACTACTTTATCTAAATTGAAAGATCTAATGGTTTTCCTAATGCATGCCACAAATATCCTATATGGCTGAAAATTGAAGCCTAAAGTTATGCAAGGAAACAATCCTAAAGCGTAAGTATTACTAATTCCAGTTAATACTATTTGAAGCAACTAGATGAAAAATATCTAATGCAAAGCAAAAAATAAATATCAAGGGAGCAATATCACACCTAGTTATTCCATAACTTGAAGTTGATTTCTTGCTTACATGGCTTTGGTTCAATCCCTTTCCTGGCATTACAAAAACTCCATTCAACAAGAAATGTTCATATCATGGCCTCATACACAATCAAAATAGACTCCAAAGTATTTGCTCCAAGAAGAGGCAATGCTTTAATATTTTCACTTAACAATAACCATTAGAAATGAGGGAGGCCTTCAATATATAGAGTTTGAGGCTGAACCATCTCATAATAAAGTAATAATAACATAATGATCAATTTTGTTGGGTCAAACAAGTGATAATATAATGTTATATGGAATATGAATTGGTCATCAAATAATTTTTTAATGTCACCATGTTAGAGAACCATGAGAGAAAGGACACACCCCAATAAGTTCTCTCCCAACATAACCATATAATAATCTCCAATAGAGAGGAAGTGCCAAGATAATTGCAACTAGTCTCAAGAAATGATAAAATAATAACCCAAGAGAGCGCACCCTCTTAGGATCCTCTAAGAATAGCAATAGTGGTCCCAAAATAGTCTCTAAAGCTCAACAAACATTAAAAAATAGTAAGTCATAGAAACTTGTTCATTGGATCCAAATTGACCAAATAGGATAACCGTAAAATATGTTCATGAATACGAGTCTTCCCTTGTGAAGCATGTGACCATTCCCCACAAGTACGATGAAATAGATTTAAGTCACTTTAAACCTAAGTTGCCAGAAACGCCTAGGTAGAGGGCTGGAAATGTCGTTCCCCGAATCTGAAACGGATTCTTGTACGAAATGGTACGGAAACGGGCTAAAAACGTATTGATGCCGTTTTACCTATGCCGGAAACGGAACAGCTGTTTTGTCACGCGTTTTTGGGTTTTTTGGCAAGTTTTGAACCGTTTCCGGACTTGCTGTGCCTAGGGCAGAAGAAATCGTGGTTGTTCCAACTTGTCGTCTTCTATTGGTACCTTAATCTCTATAGAGCAACCTGCTTCACTTCACTTGAGGCCTCAATAAAAACACAACACATAGCGCTTAGCGCTGTCCAGTAAACTTCAGTTGGTCGGAGAACCTCCAAGGAATTACCACTCTTACATTTTATTGAGGAATTTTGCTAGTTTTTTGAAGAACAAAAAGTAGGCATTTAACCAATTTTATATCTATATATATAAAAGCATGAAAAGTTCCATTATAGAGAGAGATCTCGTTTTTCCTTTGTCAACTCTTTGTATAAGCTTAAAATTCCTTTTTTTAATTTAAATATAATTATGCAATCCATTTTAAAATTAAAAATACAATGCACAATGACATATGTACTATGACTTTATTTTAATATTATTATGCGGGCTGATTAAATTATATATATATATGAGAATGAAAATTTTCACTACATTTGTGCGTTTGCCTTTTTTTTGTGAAGTTAAAATTAAATTTTATTTTTATTTTTATTTTTTTATTTAATTTAAATATAATTTTATAATCAATTTCCTACCATAATACATAATGATATATAAGCTAATTTTATTTTACTATAATTTAAGTAAATAAAAAATATTATAATTATATAATCTAATTTTATTTTACTATAATTTAAGTAAATAAAAAATATTATGATACAAAGTAATTATATATGTCTAGTTTTTTTAGAGCCTTAGATAATGCATTTGTGGGTGTGTTAACTTTTTGTTAGTTTATATTTTAAAAATTTATTTATTTTTATTTATTAGGTTATGTGGACCCTGAGATTACTGCTATGTTTATCGTGTTTTTTGAATAATAATGACCTGTGGGTGTCTAAGTTGTCAAAATCATGCAGCACCAAACCAACTCTTAGCATGACCTTTTCACCAAGAACTAGAAGTGCCTTCACAAAACACCTTGTCACGCTCTTCTCTAAATATTTTAAACTATTTTTTTTTAAATTTAAATATAATTTTGTAATAGATTTTATAGCATCATAAATAATGATATGTGCAATTTAATTTAACATAGGCAATGTCAAGCAAATGGCATAAATAATAATTTTCCTATAACTTGTCATGTTGATTGAAATTTGAAACAAAAACTTGATGATATGTTCAATCATGAATGTTATAATAATCATTAATGATGATGACAATGTTTATGCTGAATTGATGATGATGATAGATGATGATGATAGATGATAATTGATTATATATTTCTAGATATAACTAGATTCTATTTTCTAAAAGATGAATGGTAATATGAAATTCTTATTTTGTTATATATATATATATATATATATATATATATATGCAGTTTCTTTCCGTATCGTATTCAGATTTTTTGAAAATTTTCCATATCCGTTTCAAGCCCCGTATCTGTATCCGTTTCAGTGCAACTTAGCTTTAAACCCTCAGCCAAGTGGAAACAAAGTGTGAACTATACCTAGTTAAAGATACAAGTGGATCAACTAATGGAGCACTCCACCTAGGAGAAAAGTGGACAAGTGGATGTGAATGGAATAAATTAATGAGGAAAAGTGTTCATGCATAACTAATCTTCAAACCATGTGCAAACTCAACCACCTCCTCAAAGTATGTGCTAAGGATAAGATATGGTAAAAAATGTGGCACATGTGATTGTGAGCAAGGGCTAAAGATGCTCAATGAATTCTTCATGAGGGAAACAACTAACAAAATTTTCTTTTTTTAATAGGTTGCCTCAGTATATGTGCCAATGAGGGAGCGTTACATTCAAGTGTTGTACCACATGAGGATAAATTGTATTCTGGAGTGTTTTTTTTTCTTTTAATTTTTAAAATTGGGCTTAGGGAATAAGGCCTCAATGAAGGTTTAAAACAATGAAATATAATAGGCCAATAATGTAGCACTCAGATTATGGTTTGGGCTCAATTAATCTATAAATTTCTGTAAACCCAATTACAAATTTATTGTCTCAACAAATAATCACATATCTGAAATAAACAATGTTTTCAAAGTTGATTTGTAACACAAAATAGTTTGGGTTTTTAACCAAATAAGCAACAGAAGCAAAAATTCTCGAAAACCAATCACATGCAATAGAGAATAACACAAATATACCTTGGAAACCCTAATGTGGGGAAAACCACCAAACATTGGGCTTCTTATTCAAATTGAGGAGAAATATTTTCTTACAGTAGTTACACAAGAATTTGATTAGGCAAATACTCAGCAAAATATCTCAACCCTCTTTCTCTCACTCGACTCTTATATGACCCACACGTGCTGTCCAATAGAAAACTTCTGCTTACAAAGAAACGCAACCTCTCAACCAAAGAGAAAACTAGGCCTCCGTTGATCTCATTTGCCCTGATCTTACTCTAGGTAGCTCGATCTAGCCTTTTTTAGCGTTCATTGCCAAATATTGCACGCCACTGAATCCCAACTCGTGCCAAATTGAATGTGCTTGTCCTTCGGCTTGAACCTCCTATTAAAAAAATCGAACCCTAATATCAAGCGAAATCCATAATCTCAACGGGTACTGATATCATTGGCTATGACTTAATCTATCATTGACTTATTTTCTCTTTTATAAAAAAGTACCCAATAATTAAATTAAATTTCCATCCAAAGCCTTGACTTAGGAAATTCATTAATAAATTGTGGTATGAGATAATTAAGGTGACTCACTGCATGTCATGGCTCCTGATCCATGCAGAATCACCTTCCAAGCTACAATCTAAACACTACCTCTTAGCGAGGAAGGTGTTCTATACAACACCCAACTTATCCCTGAAGAATACAAATTTTCCCTTCATCAAGGCTTTCGTCAAGATGTCTGCTACCTACTCTTCTCTGGGAATGTATTGTAGCTTTACAATCCCCTTGTACACACAATCTCTAATGAACTGGTACTTGATCTCAATATGCTTTGACTTGTCATGGAATATTGGATTCTTAAAGAGTTTAATACAACTATGAATATCACAGTGAATGACAGTTGGATCTAGCTCCTGATAAAAAATCCCAAGAAGGAGTTTTCGAAGCCAAATAACCTTGCATGCTACATATTGGTAACAATGTACTCGACCTCTACAGAACTCACCACAACTAACATCTGTTTCCTGCTTATAGTAAGAGACTGCTCCTAATCCCAAACTAAAACTACACCCATAAGTGCTTTTCTGGTCAGTTGTATTGCCTGCCCAATCCACATCGGTGTATCCCTCTAGCTACACTCCATCCTACTGAGCGTACCTCTGCCCATACTCAACTGTGCCTCAGGGAGATCTCAAAAAATGCTTTGCAGCTACCTAGTGCACTCGCTTAGGCTCCACCATAAACTGTTTGAGTGTGTTCACTATGAAACAAAGATTTGGCTTGGTGTTGACTAGATACATGAGAGAGCCAATCAACTGTCTATACAATGTAGTGTCCAATGCCTCTGATTTGGAAGTATCGATCTTCTTCCAGTTGGTCACAAGTGGCATAGCCATGGGCTGCAGTCCTCCATCATGAAACACTCCAAGATGCTAACTATGTATTTCTCTTGTCCAAGGAAAATATCTCCCTCTCTGCCGCATCTCCAACCCCAAAAATTAGTGCATCAACCGCAAATCCTTCATCTCAAACTCTTCTGCAAGACCCCTCTTGCAGTGCGCTATGAGCTCCTCCTTAGACCCTGTGAGAAATAGGTCATCAACATACCTCACCAATATGAGGGGCTCATCCTTCACCTCAATGTAGTCAATTTGCGCATACCACTCTCGGGGAGCCTGCTTGAGTCCATACACTGCTCTCTTCAACCCGCACATGGGAATCTCTCCCATGCACCTCAAAACCCTTTGGTTGATCTATGTAGATCTCTTCCTCAATTATATCGTTAAGGAAGGTCGTCTTTACATCTAGTTGATGAATCCTCCAACCCATCTGCGGTGCTATAGAAATGATAGCCCTGATGGATGAGTATTTGGCTACTAGAGCAAAGGTCTCGTCATAATCGATCCCTTCCTTCTGCGAAAATCCCTTAGCTACAAAACAAGCTTTGAATTTTTCCATGCTGCCATCTGCAACATGCTTAATCTTGTACACCCATTTGGAGCCAAGCACTGACTTGCCCATTGGTTGTGGCCTAAGTCATCTGACACGGGGACACAGGACACGATGGACACGCAGATTCGAGTGTCGGACACAGACACGGTGACCCCTCGGAACAGGACACGTCCGAACACGTTATATATATATATATATATATATATATATATATATATATATATATATAGTAAAAATTCGATATTTCTTACACAAATTCATACAAATTCATTGATTCAAACATAGATCTTCATCTAGATGTAAGTTTTACAAAGATACATCATACAATCATACAAAATAATAGACATATTCATCAATGATCCAATAGGAGAAAGACAAGATATTGTAGATTTCTCATTAAGTCATCAAAATCAAAATGTGTTACATAGGTACTAGGTAGTACAATGCCAATGGCAAATAGAAATAGCAAATACAAAACAACTACAAGTCTACAAGACTACAAGTCTCAAGGCAGTGTTGCAGTAGGTAGCTCATGACTCATGAGTCATCAATCCTCATCATAATAATCAACATCACTGTCCTCATCATGATCATCGTGCTCACCACTGCTCTCCTTTGCTGCATCCTCCTCCTTTGTATCCAATCTCATCTTTGCATTTGCTGGTGTGGAGGATGACCCCTCTACTGTATCACCATCATAAAATGTGACAGGCTCTAGCACTGGCTCATTGAGATCCAAGTTGGCCAATGCCAACTCAACACTGCTTTCTAGACCCATATCATCAGGAAAGACATCCCACATCTTTGAATTCCCCTTCAACCAATCCTCCCTCTGCTTGTAAATAAGACGAAGGTTGGTGTGCACATACACCATTGTCTTTGTCCTGGATTGCTCAAGCCTGCTCTTCTTCACACTATACAAATTCCCATATGTGCTCCAATTCTTCTCGCAACAAGAGGATGAAGTCACCTGAGAGAGGAGCCTCATGGCTATCTGCTATAGAGTAGGGCTTGTTGCCCCATGAGTTGCCCACCAATAATAGGGCTTCTTAGCCCCCTCTGTCTCTAATCACGTCGTAGCCTGCAAATCGCCCAGTGCCAGTGGAAAACTTTGCAAAGGCATCCTCCACCTCATCAAGGGATGCCCTATCCTGAAAAATCCTCCTAAAGGCATCTTTCCTCCGGTGTGAGATTTCACCATCCATTTGAGGAGGGAATCTCCGGGAAGGTCCACCATTCAGCCACTCATGGTTGTAGTATTTTGGGTTCAAGGAGTGAGCCAAACAATGTAAAGGTGTGCAATTCTTGTCCCATTTGCTGACAAGAATATCTTGTATGCTGGTGAAGAAGGCGTCTGGTGATGTCTCATACTCGGGGCACTGACTATGTAAAATAATGTTCCTCACAGACTCAATCATGGAATCACATCTCTCATAAACCTCTCCTAGGATGCGTTGGTTTGTATCTGCAAATCGAAGCAAGGAAATGATAGGGTCCACCGTCCATGATCTGAATAAGTAGATCTACCCTCTCCCATCAGACATCATCCAACACTGTGTCCTTCACTCTTTTTGAGGCTGCTTGATCTGTCTTTCTCCAAAAATACCAAAACTCTAAAATAACCATGGCCCCAAGAGCGGTCTTGACTTCCCTCAACCTCTTCAACATGATGAATGAAGAGGCAAACCGTGTATCCGTAATCTTCAACGATGATAGATTGGTGTACTCGTTGTATATAGTGAGGGCATTTGTATGGTTTTGTACAAAGTTGCAGATAAATGGTGCATCCTCAATAATGCTTCCAATCCAAAGCACATCAAAGGTAATAGATTTCAGTGCTAAGTTCAATGAATGGACAATGCAAGGTGTCCAAAATATTTGTGGATATTTAGCTTCCACAATCATGCCAGCAACCTTGCAAACAGGTGCATTATTTGTAATGATTTGAACACAAGAATCGACACCTACATCTTCAAAAAATTTAATAAATGACTCACCCATATATTGTGCATCCTTGTATTGTCCAAGTGCATCCATTGATTTCAAGAAAACTGGACCATTCAAGGAAGACACCATGAAGTTGATGAGTGGGTGTTGTGCTGGACCAGAAACAATGCTAACCCCAGATGTTGGCCATGTTGATTTAATAGGCCCAAGGATTTTGTCCACCTCTTTCTTTGCCTTCGTCAAAAATGTGGTTCTAAGTTTCTCTGACCCTGGAGGCACATACCTTGATGGAGCTGTTTGAGTTAGAGCTCGGCACATCTCAATAAATAGAGGTGAGTGTGCAACATTGAAGGATATGAATTTTTGATAGAAAAAAATGCAATGGTGAGATCAAGCTCTTCCCGTTTCTCTTTCTAGAAAATCTTGTCCATTGGACCAAGTGCAGTTGCCTTTCTTTTGGCTACTTGTCCCCCACCAGAACTCTCAAATGGGAATTTGTTGCTGCTTTTCCTCATGAAAGGAAGGGGGTCATCATTCTTGTTTTGTTTTGTTTTGATGCCACATTTGTCGTACCAATAAATGCCTCTCTCTCCATTTCCTTCCTCTTTGCTAATGGCACTTGTGTACAAGCTGAAATGCCACAACTTGGCAAAGCCAACAAATGAGCTTTCACACGGTAGTATGTGCTCATGAAATGGTTGTGGCAAAAACTACATTTCCAGGCAACATTGCCTCCTCTCTTCGCCTTGTTGCCTAGCCCTGGCTCTCTTGTCACATATTTCCACAATGGATATTTGGAGCCTTGAGTTTGTTTTCCCTGAACATTTGAAGCTATTGTTGCAGCCCCACTTCCAATAGGTGGAATACTTGCAGACCCTGATGAAATAGGGACAGGAGGGGCATCTCCAATGGGGATATTCTTCCCCTTTCTTTGCCCCTTCCTTGCTGCCCTTGGTTGAACCATGAATGCTGTAAAAAATAAACAAAAATGACCAAATTTGTAAAACATATGCACATGCAAACCAAATGCAAAAAAATAGAGAGACAATGCACTTACCGGTTTCTTGAATCTCCTTGATAACGCTCCCTTGCTCCTTGCTACTCCTTACTCCTTGCTCAACTCACACACTAACACAAGTGAAAAAACAAATGAGAAATCACAATTTTTTAAGTGCAGGTACGCTTTTCTGCGTTGTACGAGTCCGACAAATCGGGATTCGATCGTGTACGTACAGGACATGATCGGGATTTGTCGTGTCTTGTACGAACATGATTGGATTTGGTCAAGTGAAATCGAATTTGTACAAATCATGTCTGATTCGACCGATTTGGGACACGTGGAGGGTGGAGGATGAATCCGATTTCATAGGTTGTGGCACAACCTCCCATACACTGTTCGTCATGATGGAAGAATATTTTCCACCATAACATCCATCCACGCCTGATGCTTCAACGCCTCCTGAAAGTTAGCAGGTTCAACCTTAATCAATTCACTCATCAACGACATATACCTGTAATAACGTTGAGGAGCATTGCTTTGCTTGAATATCTAGGAGCATCAACATACTCTTGGGCCTCCCTCAATGTCTGCTTTGCCCACTTGACTTGCTTCCTCCTTGTGCATGGAGTTTGAGGCTAGGTGTGTGGAATCCCCTATTCCTCATCCTGATCTCTCTGCTTGTCCTACTTGTTGTGCTCACCAACCTGCGTGACTGGAGTTAGGGGAATATGCGTTGACTCAGCCTTTGGTGTATGCTCCTCTTGAACCTCAACTATAGAAGAACTCATGCTGCCAGACTTCCAAAGAGCCCTCTCTTCTTCAAACTTCACATTCCTGCACACTATTGTCTTCCTGAGAGCAGAAATGTAAACACGATAGGCTTTTGAAGTCTCGCTGTACCCCACAAGGATACCTTTCTCTGCTGTAGCCTCTAACTTGGTCTTTTTCTCCTCGGGAACATGGCAATACACAAAGCACGCAAAGATGTGAATGTGTCCCAAATTTGGTTTCTTCCTTGTAAATGCCTCTAGCATTAATCTGCCCTACACTTTGTGTGGGCTTCTGTTATGCAAGTATACAACAGTGTTGCAAGCCTTTGCCCATAGAAACAAAGGGATATTTTGGTTGTGGAGCATGGCCTTGGCTGCTCCAACTATAGTCTTGTTTTTCCGCTCTACAACCCCATTCTATTGAGAGTTGTATAGAATAATTAACTCCTTCTTGATACCTTCCAAAGGACAAAAATCGTTGAAGTCATTCGAGATGTACTCCCATCTATTATCCAACCTCAGTATCTTGATCTTCCTCCCTGTCTGATTCTCAACTAGAGCCTTAAACTCCTTGAATCCACTGAAGACCTCGTCCTTATTTTTCTTGAAATAGATCTAGGTGTTCCTGGAGAAGTCGTCAATGAAGGTACCATAATATTGGTACCGACTCAAGGATACTGTTGACATGGGCCCACACATGTCTGAGTGTACTAGATCCAAAATCCCTTTGGACCTAGTGTCTCTACTTGAAAAACTGATCTTGGCATATTTACCCAGTGCACAACCCTTGCACACCTCAAATATCTTTGGCTTCGTATTCAGATTTTAGGGCTTTGATACCATGTTAATTTCTTTAAGCTCAATTACAAATTTATTGTCTCAACAAATAATCATAGATCTGAAATAAACAATGCTTTCTAATCTGATTTGTAACAATAAATATTCTGGATTTTTAACCAAATAAACAACAGAAGCAAAAATACTTGAAAACAATCTCATGCAATAGAAAATAATACAAATATACCTTGTAAATCCAGTGTGGGGAAAACCAACAAATGTTGGGCTTCTTATTCAACTTCAGTAGAAATATTTTCTTACAATAGTTACACAAGAATTTGCTCCGACAAATACCCAACAAAAGATCTCAACACTCTTTCTCTAACTCGGTTCTTGTACGACCCACACGCGCAACCTAGCTGAAAACTTATCAGTACAAAGAAACTCGGCCTCTCGACCAAGGAGAAAACTCAACCTCTTTGTTGATCTCACTTGCCCTAATCTTATTCTAGCTAACTCGATCTAATATTTGGAGCCTAGTAGTAAAAGAAATTTCTTACAGTTGGGATGTAGATAGAATGTCCAATCAAGCGAAGAAGAACCAAAGACAGTAGAGTTCGAGTTGGAGGGTGAAGTGTCTGACTCAACAGAAGAAGATGAACTAGAAGAGGAAGAATCTCGGGCTCTAGTATTGAGGGGGTTGATTTTGAAAAGAAGGAAACCAAAAAGGTATAACCCACCTGATTTTTGTTATTGATGATGGTCCTCGAATTGATAGGGGGGCAATAGATTCAGAGTATAGTAAACTTTGGAAGAAGACCATTGTTGAAAACCTATTGGTAGCAAATGGATTATTAAGCAAAAGTTGAATGGAGAAGATAAAATAGAGAACTACAAAGCTTGCTTAGTAGCAAAAGGATACTCATAGGTGGAGGGAATTGATTTTGGTGATATTTTTTTTCTCTTGTTCCTAAATTAACTTCTATTAGATTTCTTTTGTCTATCACTGCTAGTTTGATCTTCAAGTAGAATAGATGGATGCGAAGACAACATTCCTACATGGGTATCCTAAAGAAGCAATCTATATAAAACAACGAGAAGGTTTTGTAGTGAAGGAAAAGAAATAATGGATTTGCAAATTAAAGAAGCCCTTTTGTGGATTAAAACAATCTTCGAGAATTTGGTATAAAAAAGTTTGATTCTTATTTATTAAGACTTGGTTTCTTAAGAAGAAAAGTTGATCATTGTGTGTATTCCAAGTTGACTATCCTTTTGGTTACTTAGTGGATGACTTAGTAAACTACTTAGTTGACTGCCAACTATTGATTGACTACCTCTAAAATATTTATAGGTTTGATGTACTCACATAGCCTACTGTTCCAACATAAATGAAAGATCTTGGTGTTGCAAATTTTATTTTGGGCATGGAAATTAAAAGAGATCAGACAAACATGAAACTTTCGTGGAATAAGAGGAAATATGTTGATACAATATTGTAGAGGTTTAATACGCAGGAATGGAAACTGGTAAAGGTCCCTATTTCCATAGGTGGAAAGCTATTAGTAGACCAATGTCCCAAGACACAAGAAGAGGTAGAGGACATACCCCATGTTCCCATTACAAGCGCTGTTGGAAGTATGATGTATGTTGTGGTTTGTACTTGACTAGATGTTGACCATGCAGTGAGAGTTTTGAGCAGGTGCATGTCAAAACTAGGGAAGAAACATTAGAAAATTGTAAAGAGGGTATTTTTTGAGAAATCTAAGGGCAAAAAGTATAGGTGATTTCTCTTATAATGATAACTGCTTGTGAAGACTTATTACTTTTCTTAATTAGGTTCTGCTTTAACTTGATTGATATTGTTTTCTCTTCATCAAACAACTACCAAAACATAAACAATAATGAGACAAAGGACACAAGGAATAGGCGATTAGCCAAGGCCAAAATCTCTCCAAGCTTGAGAGGAAAACCCACCAGAATTCTTCTTCTTGTAGAATATTCAATTGACAAATTCCAATATCTAGACCCTTGCCCAACAACCCCTCCAAGACCAAGTCAATGCTTCTTCTGGATCTACTTCTTCTTCTCCAAGTCAACGCTAGTCAAACTTGTGCCACAACTTCAAATTTCGGTCCTAACTCAGAATTTTCGCTAGCTGTTGCAAACTTGCAATTTCGACTTCTTCTGGAGAAACCCTAGGTCATACATGTGGCTGGAATCTGGACAAATACAAATATACCTTGTAAATCCAGTGTGGGGAAAACCAACAAATGTTGGGCTTCTTATTCAACTTCAGTAGAAATATTTTCTTACAATAGTTACACAAGAATTTGCTCCGACAAATACCCAACAAAAGATCTCAACACTCTTTCTCTAACTCGGTTCTTGTACGACCCACACGCGCAACCTAGCTGAAAACTTATCAGTACAAAGAAACTCGGCCTCTCGACCAAGGAGAAAACTCAACCTCTTTGTTGATCTCACTTGCCCTAATCTTATTCTAGCTAACTCGATCTAATATTTGGAGCCTAGTAGTAAAAGAAATTTCTTACAGTTGGGATGTAGATAGAATGTCCAATCAAGCGAAGAAGAACCAAAGACAGTAGAGTTCGAGTTGGAGGGTGAAGTGTCTGACTCAACAGAAGAAGATGAACTAGAAGAGGAAGAATCTCGGGCTCTAGTATTGAGGGGGTTGATTTTGAAAAGAAGGAAACCAAAAAGGTATAACCCACCTGATTTTTGTTATTGATGATGGTCCTCGAATTGATAGGGGGGCAATAGATTCAGAGTATAGTAAACTTTGGAAGAAGACCATTGTTGAAAACCTATTGGTAGCAAATGGATTATTAAGCAAAAGTTGAATGGAGAAGATAAAATAGAGAACTACAAAGCTTGCTTAGTAGCAAAAGGATACTCATAGGTGGAGGGAATTGATTTTGGTGATATTTTTTTTCTCTTGTTCCTAAATTAACTTCTATTAGATTTCTTTTGTCTATCACTGCTAGTTTGATCTTCAAGTAGAATAGATGGATGCGAAGACAACATTCCTACATGGGTATCCTAAAGAAGCAATCTATATAAAACAACGAGAAGGTTTTGTAGTGAAGGAAAAGAAATAATGGATTTGCAAATTAAAGAAGCCCTTTTGTGGATTAAAACAATCTTCGAGAATTTGGTATAAAAAAGTTTGATTCTTATTTATTAAGACTTGGTTTCTTAAGAAGAAAAGTTGATCATTGTGTGTATTCCAAGTTGACTATCCTTTTGGTTACTTAGTGGATGACTTAGTAAACTACTTAGTTGACTGCCAACTATTGATTGACTACCTCTAAAATATTCATAGGTTTGATGTACTCACATAGCCTACTGTTCCAACATAAATGAAAGATCTTGGTGTTGCAAATTTTATTTTGGGCATGGAAATTAAAAGAGATCAGACAAACATGAAACTTTCGTGGAATAAGAGGAAATATGTTGATACAATATTGTAGAGGTTTAATACGCAGGAATGGAAACTGGTAAAGGTCCCTATTTCCATAGGTGGAAAGCTATTAGTAGACCAATGTCCCAAGACACAAGAAGAGGTAGAGGACATACCCCATGTTCCCATTACAAGCGCTGTTGGAAGTATGATGTATGTTGTGGTTTGTACTTGACTAGATGTTGACCATGCAGTGAGAGTTTTGAGCAGGTGCATGTCAAAACTAGGGAAGAAACATTAGAAAATTGTAAAGAGGGTATTTTTTGAGAAATCTAAGGGCAAAAAGTATAGGTGATTTCTCTTATAATGATAACTGCTTGTGAAGACTTATTACTTTTCTTAATTAGGTTCTGCTTTAACTTGATTGATATTGTTTTCTCTTCATCAAACAACTACCAAAACATAAACAATAATGAGACAAAGGACACAAGGAATAGACGATTAGCCAAGGCCAAAATCTCTCCAAGCTTGAGAGGAAAACCCACCAGAATTCTTCTTCTTGTAGAATATTCAATTGACAAATTCCAATATCTAGACCCTTGCCCAACAACCCCTCCAAGACCAAGTCAATGCTTCTTCTGGATCTACTTCTTCTTCTCCAAGTCAACGCTAGTCAAACTTGTGCCACAACTTCAAATTTCGGTCCTAACTCAGAATTTTCGCTAGCTGTTGCAAACTTGCAATTTCGACTTCTTCTGGAGAAACCCTAGGTCATACATGTGGCTGGAATCTGGACAAATTTGCCTCCTTTTGACTTCGATTGACCTTGACTCCTTCTCTTGATAATTCAACTTGCTAAATAGATGTTCTTTGACCCAAACTTTGGCTCCTTTGAGTGACTGCAATTTTTGGCTTCTACAACTACAGGATGATGCCCTAATCTTCGCACATGTGGAGGAGTTTTAGCCCAAAACAAACTAGAAAATACTTCATTGTTCTTCCTTCTTTCTTCGCTGGGTATTAGGCTTATTTTCTTGTTTAGATCGAACTTCCTTTAGCTTGAATGAATGCTACATTGAGTGAGGTCGAGTCTTCCTTTATATAGGTCTCCTATGGTCCTTAATAGGAAAACATGTGTTCTTAGGTAGGCCGACTAGCTCTTTTGTAGGCCGACTTGATGATAAGCACTTGACAAGGTCTTGGAGAATCATTTTGACACTTATTATGACTCAAATAATTTCTTTACAATATGTAACATGTCCAAGAAGGGTCATTCATACATGACAAAGACTCCCTAGACTTGTAGACTCAATGACAAGCCCTCAAAGCTCACAATGAGAACTTGACCTAAAAATAAATTTCCCTTGAGCATGAAACCCATGCCTCAAGATCAATAATAATAAATTAAATTCCCATTATATTAAATATAAAATCATGATTACACGTCATTATGAAGACCGAACCTAGTTACATATTTCAATGGTCTTCAAATATTTGTCTGGGACTTTAAATTATGTAATCTGCTACTAAGGAAGGCTTATACCTTACAAAGAAATAGATATACATGGTTTTGTAGGTACACACTGGGGTGGACATCTTGACAAGAAAGGATCCCAAAGTGGTTATGTTTTTAACCTATTTGGTGGAGCAATCAATTTGATGAGCAAGAGTTAGGCTATAATTGCATTGTTAACTATATAAGCTAAACACATGGCAACTGCTAATGGAAGTAAGGGAGCTGTATGGTTGGAAAGATTTTGTTCAGGTACTAGTTTTGTTCAGAAAGTAGTGAGAATAGGTTTTGATAACTGAAGTGCAAATTTTTTGGCAAAATACCTTGCTTATCATTCTAAGAAAAATCATATTTATGGGTGGTACCATTTTGTTAGACTTGGTTGAATGAAACAAAGTATTATTGGAGGAGGCTGACATGTCAAAGAATGTTACAAACTCATTGACAAAGTTGTCTAGAACTGAAAAATTCTCTTCTTGTAGAGAATCAATGGACATTGCTGCCTAGCAGTTGATTATATGAATCCCTTCCCATTGCTCCCATTTTTGCAAAGTACTCAACACGTGGGAGAATTATGTTCAAGCATTTTTGAATTACTCACATCAGGGATTTTTATTTTTGACATTTCGAGCCAGCAAGTGTGGCTCATTCTCCTATGTGGAGAATGTTGGATATGTGTTGTATTCCTTGTAGGTAGTCTTAGTCACATCTAGATAGGGGTTTAGGGGCCAGCCCTTGAATGAAGGGGGTCTGGTGGGGATCCACTCCCCTTGCTAAGGGGCATGTGGGGCCCTTTACCACTCAATCTAGCAGGGGACCTAAAAGGGTTTCCTAAGAGGCCAATGTTGATTTGTGGTAGCATCATATGTGCTCTAAGTCTGAAAATTGGGAGGGAGGCTTAGGCACATGTATTCCAGAGAACCCAAAAACCATTTGGGAAAATTGCACTCAAAATATGTTTTATTAAAATAATTAATTATTTTTAAAGGGAAGCTAAGTCTAAACCTAGGAAAATAAAATAATTAAAGGGTATTAATAAAACAAAGTGTGAATGTTCTAGAAAAGGTGGAGATCAAGTCAAAAGTTAATCTTAGCCATTGATTATAGATTTAATCTCTGCCGTTGAAGTTTCAACGAGAAGATTATAAAAAGGACTTGAAGGGTCATTTGGAAGATACATGGAGACAAGGAAAGAATCCAGAGATCGAAATTCTTTTGTGAGCAGTGCTTAGGGAGAAGATCGATCGAGAGGTTTCTCACAGAGAGGGGTAGGGATAATTTCCAGGAGGAAGAATTCTTGATCTAGGGAGGGCATAGCAAAGGAGGCAATAGAATCCACAAACAGTTGTGTAGAGCCAGTGACGTAGAGGCTATGTTGGGACTACACAGAGTTGCAGAGGGAGTTCGTTTTTTTTTCTTTCTTCTGTTGAGGAGACAACAGAGGGTCAGTGCCAGTTCTCGGAGGAAGTTTCCGAAGGACAGCAAATTCCAGTTTCCAGCTAGCCGAGAGATCCAACACAGAGACAAAGGCAGCTATAGTTGTGACGCAGAGACTATGCAGAGTGACACAGTCACTACGCAGAGGCAACGCAAAGCAACTCGTTTTGGGTGTTGATAGTGTCAGGTTCCTATGGAGGAGTGAGGTTTGCCTCACAAGATTTTACTTGTTAGTTTCTCTGCATGATTTGACAGATTCGTCAATCATAGATTTGTAATCAGAAAACTACTGCATAATATACAAACCCTCAGCTACTGCACTTGTTTTTCCGCATTGGGTTTTTCCGGGGACAATTGTCCAAAAATAATGGTGTTAATGTGTGTATACTTGTGTTAGTATTTTTCCTTGCATTTTTATTTTGAAGGCTGCAGTATATTTATTTCGATATTTACCGTAGCATACGTTAAATAATTTGCACAGTTAAACAAATAGAAGAATTTTAATTAGCTGCTGCAGTAGGGTTTTGGATAGTGGAATTTTCACATGGTATCAGAGCAAAGAAAACAGATCTAGAAGAACCAGTGCTGAACAAAAGAGGGAGGTCAAGAGACTGCGCAGGCGGTAAATTGGATTTCCAAAAGGATTGCGCAGTCTAGTCCAAGAGGAGAAATTTTTATGGAAAATCTTTCTAAGTGAGTCGACAGAGAAAGATTTCTGGATCGAAATTTGCCAGTGATAGAGGGAGCTGCGCAACAGGGTCAACGTAGAGCAGTTGTCAGGAGGGGCGCAGTTTCTGTTGGACTGCAAAAACATCAGAGGGGAAAATTACACACATAAGTATGGAAAATTTAGATGTCTCCGAATTGTCTTCTAGATTGGAAGAAGACTTTACATGTTTGTTAAGTTCAACATTTGCAGGTGTTTGGTACATTGATAGCGGGGCTTCAGCTCACGACTAGAGTACGAGAATATTTCTCGAGCTATCAGGAAGAACAGATGAACTTCTAGATCACTATGGGAAACAGAACCAAATGCACTCCAACAGGGAGAGGCACCATAGTGTTTCAAACGGAAGCAGGAACCAGCGTCAGAGCCACTAATGTGCTGCATGTGCCAGGACTAGGTATGAATCTAATTTTAGTGTCTCAGTTACAAGACAAGGGATACAATGTATACTTCATTGGGAAGAAAGAATAGGTCAAACATCCGAGCTGGAAGAAGAAGAGGCAAATTGGAACTCAAAGCAATATACTATACACATTTCAGCTCGAGTCTCCAATGATATTGATAGAAAACAATCTTGATGGCAAGAGAAATCTGAATGAACTATGGCATAGGAGAATGGGATATCTGCACCATGGAGCATTGAGGATGCTCAGAGAGACTGTTACAGGAGTACCAGTCCTCAGTACGGGGCATGATGACGTATACAGAGGATGCGTATTAGGGAAGTACATGAAGGCAACTTTTCCTAGAAGTGATAACCGAGCAGAAGGCGTATTGGGATTAATACACTCAGACATTTGTGGCCCAATGTCCACTAGAGCTCTTAACGGTGGCAAATACTTTGTCATCTTCATTGATGATTAGTCCAGGAAAACTTGGATCTACTTCCTAAAGACCAAGGTTGAGGTCTTTGATCGGTTCAGATAGTTTAAAGGTGTTCACTTAGATAACGGTGGAGAATATATGGATAGAGACTTCACAGATTTCTACGCAAAGGAGGACATCAAGAGAGAGTGGACAACTCCATACAATCCATAGCAGAATGGTGTAGCAGAGCAAAAGAACAAACTATTGTTGGGGCAGCAAAAGCTATGTTATCTGACCTAGACCTGCCTAGATTCTTATGGGCAGAGGCATGTAACACTTGCGTATATCCAAAATAGAACATCTCACAGAGCATTAGGGAAGAAAATGCTTGAAGGAGTTTTCACAGGGAGGAAACCAGAAGTAGGTGACCTCTGGAAATTTGGAAGTCTGGCATATTGTCACATACCAGATGAGAAGAGAAGTAGCTTGATCAGGCTGTAGAAAAGGGATATCTCGTAGGTTATAGTGAGGCCTCAAAAGCATACAGAATCTACATTCCTAGCAGCAGGAAAATTAGTGGCTCATTCTCTACTATTTGATGGTGGAGAATGAGCCACTAATTCTGGTATTATATGTAGATGATCTGTTTTTTACAGGATGATCTAGGCTCATAAAGGAATGTAAGAAGAATATTGAAGCAAAATTCGACATGAGGGATTTGGGGTTGATGCATTGTTTTTTAGGATTGGAAGTGTGGCAGAAGAATTGAGAGATTTTCCTGGGGCAAGGAAGATATTCCATGGAAATTTTGAAGAGGTTCAGAATGCAAGATTGCCGGTCCATGGCAATGCCTATGATAACCAACTGGAAGAAAATAGATGCATCAGGGGACAAGGAAGTGGACCCCACCTTGTACTGACAAGTCATTGGGTCACTCATGTATCTGGTCAACACCGGGCCAGACATTTGTTTTGTTGTCAACACCCTCAGTCAGTTCATGGTGGAACCGAAAAGGGTACATTGGGCATCAACTAGGCACATTCTCAGATGTGTGTGGAACACTCAGATACAGGTTGAAATACACCAGAGGAGATGATCTCAGATTGAGCAGGTTTACAGATGCAGATTGGACAGGAAGTTCAACAGAACGAAAGAGTACCTCCGAGCACTATTTCAATGTTGGATTAGGAATGATCTCTTGGTGCAATAGGAAACAGAAATTAGTAGCACTGAGCTCAGCTGAAGCAGAGTATATGGCAGCCAACACAACGTGTGAAGACATATGGCTTAAGCAGCTTCTTGTGAGCTTGTTTAGGAAGAGGATGGAACCGACTAGTGTTTACTGTGACAATTAGAGTTGTATCAAACTCTTTGAGAATCCAGTATTTCATGATCGGTCCAAACACATAGATATAAGATGTCATTTTATCCAAGACTATGTTCAGCGTGGGGTAGTACAATTGCAGTACGTCCCCACAGGAGATCAAGTAGCAGCCGTACTCACAAAGGCTCTAGGAAGGGCTAAATTCATTTAGTTCAGGGAGCAAATGGGTATGGTTGAGAACCCGTTTCAGTAGCAGATTGGTCTTTAGTTACAATAGTAGCAAATATCAGAGAATTGCAGTGCAGTAGTAGTTGGCAGAAGTAAGCATGGTCAACAGCAGCACAAATGCAACAACGCAGTGCTGATGGGCAACAAGGTTAGACATCAACACCGCAGAACGAGATGTTGCAAAATCAAAGCAGTACTTCATATGGTTGTATTGCTAGAGCACATTCCTCGCTAAGAGGGAGTGTTGATTTGTGGTAGCATCAGATGTGCTCTAAGTCTCAAAATTGGCAGGGAGGCTTAGGCACATGTATTCCAGAGAACCCATAAATCATTTGAGAAAATTCCACTCGAAATATGTTTTATTAAAATAATTAATTATTTTTAAACGAACCCTAAGTCTAAACTTAGGAAAATAAAATAATTAAAGGGTGTTAATAAAACAGAGTGTGAATGTTCTTAAAAAGGCGGAGATCAAGTCACAAGTTAATTTTAGTCGTTGATTAGAGATTTAATCTCGGCTATTGAAGTTTCAACGAGAAGATTATAAAAAGGACTTGAAGGGTCATTTGGAATATACATCGAGATGGAGAAAGAATCCAGAGATCAAAATTCTTTAGTGAGCAGTGCTTAGGGAGAAGATCAATCGAGAGGTTTCTCACAGAGAGGGGCAGGGATAGTTTCCGGGATGAAGAATTCTTGATCTGGAGAGTGCATAACAGAGGAGGCAGTAGAAGCCATAGATAGTTGCGTAGAGCCAGTGACACAGAGGCTACGCTGGGACTGCGCAAAGTTGCAAAGTGAGTTCATTTTTTCTGTTGAGGAGAAATTTTTTTTTTCCTCATCTTCAAAATTTGAGGAGACATGGGGAATCCACCAACGCAATTGACCCTAGGAGATTGAATTTTTCCTATGGCCATATTTCCACGAAAGTGATGCTCTAGATGACCTAATGGGGTTAGACCTGGAAAAATGGAGAAAAGCTAAAAATAAGGGTTAAAATGATCACCATGTGGTGGATGAGTGCCTAATTTCACTTGGGGATATGGAGTCAAGGATAATTAAGAAGATGAAATGTATTTCTATCGTTCAAGGAGGCTTCAAAGTCAACTTCGTCCAATGGTAGAGGATAGAGAAAAAGTGACTCTAATACATTTATACTTCTTGCAAATGGTGAAGGCTTATCAAGATAACACTATCTCTAGGAAATTTCATTCATATAACATGGCCCATACACATATATACATTAAAATAGACACATAATTCCACATTTAACATATGCAACAAAAAGCCCTAATCATGACCAAGTTCAAATGTATGCAACAACAAGAAAAATGACATCAAATTTGCACTTACACGTTATAGAATATATCCAACCAACATCATTTTCACAATATAAGAATCTCCAAGATAGAGAGAACCCAAATCCATACATCAAAAATCATCCATCATCCAAAAATCTCCACCAAGGAAAAAATGCGAAATTCTCTTAAGAGAGAGAGATCCCAATCCAAGTGATGATACATATGAATCCAACTAACTCCTATTTATACACCTTTTAGGAGTTCAATCTAGCTAGTGAGCCTACATTAGCCCCTATTTGAAAATTCCACAATTGGAATCCTTCTACAACAACTAGTTAAGTTTCTTCTATTTTGTTATAAAGTTGTTCAAAATTATTTACTGTTTGCTACAGTAAATAACGAAACCAACACATTGCAGTCTTCACCAATTAAAATTATATGCGGAAACAAGAACTGAGCAAGAAGAAAACAAACACACATATGACACCGTTGTTTTTGGACTAATGTCTCCGGAAAAACCCAATGTGGGAAAACCAGTGCAACAACTAAGGGTTTGTATTATTAAGCAGTAATTTCTGAGTACAATTCTTCTAATGCCCAGACTGACAATCCTATACAGAGACCTAACTAGACAAAAAGATGGTGAGATGATCTCACCTCGTCACTAGTAAATTCGACACTGATCTACACTGAAGATGAGCCTTTGCGCTGTCTCTGCTCAGTCTCTATGTAGTATTGTGTCACTCTTACGCAGTTATTGCGTTATTGCAGTTGGGACTGCGCTGCACCTCCTCTCGATCTTCCGCTAGCTGGAAACTTCAGCCCTCTGCTTCCTTGTCTCACACCCCAACTTCGACACTAGATACCAACTGTTCCCCAGCAGAAATACAGACTCCCTCTGAAGCTCTATGCTGCCACAACATAGCTTTGCGCTGCCTCTCTGGAATATTCCCTGTCCTCTCTGCCTTGCACTCTCCGGACCAGGAAAATCTCCAACCGGAAAACTATATTTGCCCCACTGCAAGAATCTCCTCGATGATCTCTTCGACCGCTCTACGCTGCTCACTTGAGAAATCTATCTCTTGATCTCTTCGATGTGTCTTTCCAAATGCTCATCGATGTCCTTCTTATAATCTTCTCGTTGAGAAATCAATGACCCAGTTAGATTCTAATCAATGGCTTAGATCATATAGACTCGATCTTTGTCTTTTTCTAGAAGATTCACACTCAGTTTAGACTTAGGCATCCATTAAAAATAATTAATTATTTTAATAAAACCTCCTCTGGGTTGAATTTCCCAAAATGATTTCTGGGTACTCTGGAATACATGTGTCCAAGCCTCCATGCAAATTTTGAGACTTAGAACACATCCAATGCTACCAAAAATCAACACTCCCTCTTAGTGAGGAATGTGCTCTAGTAATGCAACTTGCTGAAGCATCACCCTGACTCTGTAACATCTCCCTCTGCGCCACTAATGTCTAACATCACTGCCCACCAACTAATGTGCTGTTGTATCTGTGTTGTTGCTGACCTGCATGCTACTGCCAATTGCATCTGCGCTGCAACTCTATTGCTGTTGCAGCAGAAAAACATCCAAAATACTGAACTATGTGTTCAGCATGATGCATCTGAAACTAGAGCTCTGATTGTTGCTAGTCTCTGCGTTGACCCTCTAGCCACTGCATTGTCACTCCGACACTCCTCTGCACCAACTGACACTAGTCCATCTTGCTACTTCTGATATGGGCTCCCATATCGAGGTATTGATCGAAGAGGTGGACTCCTCAAGAATCTTGCCCAGCTGCAACTCTTTCGAACTACAGTTCTAGATCACCCCAATTCTCCCATAGAGATATGTGGGCAATCATAGCAAACTCTTCCTCCTCGATCCTCGTGATTGCAGCTTGCGGATCATGTTTCTCATCCTTGACCTTCTTGAGAAGACATTGCGTAGCGTGGTGACCAAACTCACCGCACCGGAAACACTTGATCTTTGAGATGTCCTTCTTCTGCCTCCGTTGCTCTTGTTGCCCCTTTGATTTAAGGGTTGCATTCTCCTCCTCCTTGGGCTTCGTCCCACTGTTGCTAATGCCATCAAGTTTTAACTTGACTAGATCTTGCCTCATCTCTTCCTGCTGAAGAGCAACTCACATCTCTTCCCAATTCGACAACTTCTCTCTGCCCAGGATACTCTAGACAAAGACTTGCCATTCTTCTGAAATAGGATCCATGGCCAATCTAACCATCTCTATGGCCTGAGGTGCTGACCCTACAGTTGCCAGCTGATCTCGAATATCCTGAAGCTTCGATAGGAACGGATCTATGCGTTCTCCCTTCTGCATCCTTGTGGATCTCATCTTCTCCTCCAAGAACATCTTTCGCTGCTTGAAAGACCCCTGGTATAGCGTAGCCAATGCGTCCCACATCTCCTTGCCAATCCCTTTACCATAAATATGTAAGACAATGTGATCCCTCACTCCGTCGAGGATCAACCTTTTATCTTTAGCCATATCTTTCTTGTAGGCCTTCAATGGATCCGGATCTGTGGGGACAACTACCACACTATCGATGAAGGTCTTGAGATCATACTCATCTAGAAGGAAGGAGATCCTTGCCTTCCAGATCACATAGTTGTAGGCACCCTCCAATCGATCTTGATTGCGCAACTTGGTTGCTACCATCTCATCCAAACAAATGTTGAATGATGCCTCTAACCCTCTCCACAGTTGGCTCTATGCACTCCCTGTTGGAGTGAGAAAAATAAGTCTCGGTATCTGTTGCTTCTACATGTGGAATCAAAATTTCTTGGGCAAGAAATTATTTGAGGTTAGAATTCCTTCAGTATGCTCCTTCTTCCTTCTTCTGACGCTTTTCTGCACCAGCAAATGTTGCAGCAAAAATTGCGTCCCACTTGAAAACTGCTCTGCGCTGCTCCCTTTGTCACTAGAAAATTTCGATCTGGAAATCTCTCTCTGTTGACTCTCTCAGAGAGAGATTTTCCACGAAAATCTTGCCCTCCTGGACTGGACTGTGCAATCCCTCTAGGGATTCGATCTGTTGCCTATGCAACTCTTCGATCTCCCTCTTCTTTTCATTGTTGGGCTCTTCGACTATGCCCTCTTGCTTCACCTGCGCTCTGATACCATGTGAAAATTCCACAATTGGAATCCTTCTACAACAACTGGTTAAGTTTCTTCTATTTTGTTATAAAACTGAACAAAATTATTTACTGTTTGCTACAGTAAATAACGAAACCAACACACTGCAGTCTTCACCAATTAAAATTATATGCGGAAACAAGAACTGAGCAAGAAGAAAACAAACACACATATGACACCGTTGTTTTTGGTCTAGTGTCCCCGGAAAAACCCAATGTGGGAAAACCGGTGCAACAACTGAGGGTTTGTATTATTAAGCAGTAATTTCTGAGTACAATTCTTCAAATGCGCAAACTGGCAATCCTATACAAAGATATAACTAGACAAAAAGATAGTGAGATGATCTCACCCCATCACTGATCTGCACTAGAGATGAGCATCTTCGCTGTCTCTGCGCAATATTGCATCACTGTAGCTGGGACTGTGTTGCACCTCCTCTCGATTTTCTGCTAGCTGGAAACTTCAGCCCTCTGGCCTCCTGGTCTCACAACCCGGCTCCGGCACTAGATCCCGATTGTTTCCCAGCAGAAATACAGACTCCCTCTGGCTCTGCGTTGCTACATCGTAGCTGCGCTGCCTCTGTGTGCACTGCGCTGCCTTTCTGGACTACCCTCTGCCCTCTCTACCTTGCACTCTTCGGACTAGGAAAATCTCCAACCGGAAAACTATCTCCACCCCTCATTGCAAGAATCTCCTAGATGATCTCTCTGGCTACTCTGCGTTGCTCACTTGAGAAATCGATCTCTTGATCCCTTCGATGTGTCTTTCCAAATTCCCATCGATGTCCTTATAATCTTCTCGTTGAGAAATCAACGGCCCAGATTATATTCTAATCAATGGCTTAGATCATATAGACTCGATCTCCGTCTTTTTCTAGAAGATTCACACCCAGTTCTATTAATACACTTTAATTATTTTAATTTCCCAAGTTTAGACTTATGCATTCATTAAAAATAATTAATTATATTAATAAAACCTCTTCCGAGGGGAATTTCCCAAAATGGTTTCTAGGTATTCTGGAATACATGTGTCCAAGTCTCCTTGCAAATTTTGAGACTTAGAGCACATCGATGCTACCAGAAATCAATACTCTAAACATAAGATAATGTGCAAATACCTAACTTTTGGTGACAAGCCCACCAAAATAGCTCATAAATGAAATAATAAACTTCTTAGGAGGTCAAATTATAATATGTGCATGTCATGGGGCCCTCCAAAAGGCCTGATAACGTCCATAAGTGCCATAATGATGAATAAATTCCTCAAAATGTGATGGGAAAGGGGGTGGTCCCTTGTTCTCCAAGTAGTAGACTTGTGGTGCTCCCAATGGGTGTGGGGGCACACCAATGACCCCATGGGTCTCCATATGAGTCGAAGATCCCTGAAGACCATCTATAAGGGCTCAAATGATGGAATAGACACTACCATGTCATCGTACAAGTCCTAGGATACCTGCCAAGTGTGTGGTGCTCCTGTGGGGTCTGCTGGGCATAATGTACCAAGTGCATCATCATCATCCCACAAGTGGATCTCTAGTGATCTTTAGACAGCTGTGGGGATCCATGGAGTGTTGTCTGCTGCTGTGGAGGCCCATGGCTCTTTACACACACCCTACATGTTCCAATGTAGCCCTCTGGGAGGTTAGGACACTATATAGGGAGACCAAACCCAAATGGACACCATTTGCAATCCTATATAAGATCCGATGTGTCCCCTAGTCTTCCAGTGCAACAAGTCATTAGAGTAATCATGTAAAAGAGTTTACAAACCATAGACAACAAAGTGGGCACTTGATAATGGCATGCCCTTCCATAGTGGGCTTTGGCATGTGCTGATGTCTCCAAGCTACAAAGTGTGTTAGCGATGTACCTTATTATGTGTGGTTTCTACCCTTAGAGGGGATAGTATGTCTAAGGTACATCCCTCAAATGGGGGTGGCAAGTGATAAATAAGTGAAATGAAATAGGGAATGAGAGGGGCAGTCCTAGGCCACATATTTGGGTTCAAGGGTGGCTCGATAAGGGGAAGCCCACACCTGCGTATATAATGTGTAGGAGGGAGAAATAGTGGTACATGAGGTGTCCCAACCTTGATTTTTCCACCCTTATTTATATGCCTTTTTCCTTTTATGAATTTTCTTTAATTAACTGCTCAAGGCTCAAAGGACAAGAGCATGATGTGTATGATTACCTCCTTTTATGTAGGGCGGTTCATTGCCCTCTAGGGGTTGGGAAAATCATGGGTTCCTAAATGATAAAGGAGGCTCATCGAGGACCTATGGAACTAGGGTGATGACCATGGGTATGGGGTAGAGCTCATGTATTGGCTTTTGCCCATGTGCTAATTATTTTTTGTCTCGACCATATTTTGAATTTTGTGGTACAATTTCCTGTTGAATGTGGCCATTTATGCTTTTTATTTTTTCTTTTAGCCGATTCAACCTCCAGGGCATCATTCCAGGCCTAACCCAAGGTGGGGGCAAGGGGATAGGGAAGCTGACCCTATGTGGACCCAGGCGAGATAAATGATGAATGGGGGAATATTGATTGGAAAGGGAGTAATATATGTAGATAAAGGAGCAGGACCACACACCCAAAGTCGGGGTTTCTCAAGTAGTACCACCCTAGAACCAAATGGTCAATAAAGGAGATCCCACGAGACTAAGGTCCAAGCGTAACATCCAAAAGAGATCAAGGGGACAGGAGCACAAACTAAGCCCACTCTTTTCTCCAAATCCCCCCATCAATCCATGCCCATAAGTGTCTATGATAAGTAAACCCAATAGTCAATTACCAAATGACAAGACATACCTTTAGATTCGGAAGGTCCACCTTCAAACATGCGATCAATACATATGGGTGAGGGACCACATGATTGGCTCAGGTGGCAGAGAAACGACACAACGAGCTAGTTGAAGGCTGCAAGGGGCTATTGGTTGCTCGACTAAGGTCCATCACAGACAAAAAATTTCTCTTAGGGATGTCACCCACGGAGTGGTGGGTAACATGGCTAACAGGTTAACAGATTAAGGTTGATTGACATTGCTTTATACATAAATATTTTGTAATGGTTAAGTTAATACAATGAAGATAGAGAGAGTTGTGGTTCTAAGTTAGGCTAGTTTTCGTAGTAAAAGGTTTTTGGGGTAAATCTTGTGTATATTGTGTAAATGTGCTATTGTTATTCTTATATTTCAAATTGAGTTAATATTGCTTTTTTTTGCACAAGTTTATCTTCATATGGATTGTTAACCACCACATGTGGGTAGGATATATAGGAGAAATTTTTTCTCCTAGATGGTCCTCAGCCTACAACGAACAACTCCTTGTAGCCACCAGATAGCTCAATGTGACATTGTCTATGCCACCTGAGCTAGCGGTGTGGTCCCTCAACCACTTGTCATGAATGTATGTTTGAAGATGGGCCTCTCGATCCCTAAGGCATGCCTTTTGATTGGTATAGTTGAGTAATTTTCCCTACTTGTTATGGGAACTTTTGGGCATGGATTGGTGGGGGGATTTGGCGGAAAGAGTGGGTTAAGATTGTATTCTTGTCTCCATTGCCCGATTTCGTGGTTACCCTTGTATTTTAGTCCTGTGAGATCTCCTTTACTAACCATTTGGCTTTTGGGTTGATACTGTGAAAATTTCTGAATGTCTCAAACAGAAACCCTACTATTAATTTCCAGATTTACTTCTCCTACTAACATTAAGTTATTAATGTGAAATACTTAGCATTAACATCGAATTAAATACATCAACAACCTACACATACAGATCTAAACCGAATACATGCACAATGACAAAGTGACACACAAGGATTTTTTGGACAATTATCCCCGGAAAAACCCAATGCGGAAAATCGGTCTTCTAGCTGTTGGAGGGTTTTATTATGATGCAGAATCCGAATACAACAAATCTGGGCACCGAACTGGTTAACCCGACAGAGAAATAACCACAGTAAGCAATACCTCTATCTTCGGAGACATAAAATATGGTTGATTCAACCCTTAGCGGCGAATTATGATTTTGAGCCCTTTCTAGCCCACCGGAAACCCTAGCGCTGCTTTGAAGTCGTCTGCGTCAGCCTTGATGGCCTGCGTCAACCCCTGCGCTGCTCAAGAAGGGCCTGCATCACCCCAGACTGGGTTACGTTGCCCCTGCACTGCCCTAGTTGGCTCTGTGTCAACCCTGCGTGGCCCCTACTGTCTTTGCGCTGCCTCTGCTGGACTGCGTAGCTCCTAGCTGCCTCTGTGCTGCTCTGGTATGCTGCCTCTCTGCCTCATTTGTACTCTTGGCCTGGGATCAAACCATCCCTTTCGCCAATACTGCCCCTCCTCGCAACTGAAACACACAGCAAACCATGCCCTAGAATTCCAACTTAGTCTCAGTGCTCTGCCACTGTGTGTGTTCTCTAACTGACCCCAAGCCTTTCCTTTATACTTTTCTCGTTGTGAAACCAACGACCGTGATCTAATCTCTTATCAATGGCTAAGATTAAAAGAAAGCTTGATCAGTGTGGCTTAAGTCATTTTCATCACATGTTTAATTTAATTAACTTTAATCTTTTAATTTTCCTAAGTTAGACTTTGGGTCCTTAATTAAAAAGATTAATTAATTAAATATCTATTAAACAGTATGGAATTTCTTAAATCGCTTTCTAGGCCTTGGAGATCTCATGTACTCTAGTCCCTCC
The DNA here is from genome assembly GCA_034641835.2 of Pinus albicaulis. Classification (NCBI taxonomy): domain Eukaryota; kingdom Viridiplantae; phylum Streptophyta; class Pinopsida; order Pinales; family Pinaceae; genus Pinus; species Pinus albicaulis. Next base: position 542,772,404 of record CM076579.1, on the reverse strand, counting down.
ACAAAGCTTGGGAGCTAGAGCACATCCGATGCTACCCCAACACCTCAAAATCTCAACACTCCCTCTTAGTGAGAAATGTGCTCTAGCAACAGTACTTCACCCCGAAGTTTTGCACTGATCTCTGGTGCGGGTCTCTGCGCTGATGCTTGGCCTGCTGCCCTTCATCACTGCACTGCTGCTGCTCTTTTATATTGCTGCCCATGACACTGCCACTGCCACTGTTACATCCGTACTGCAACTCCCTCTCAATCTGCTGCATCGTGCTGCCAATTGCTGCACTGCAACTCAGTTGTTGAGAGTAAGCAATTGAAGTACTCCTACCCAATCTTTGACAGACAAGTCAGTTGGGCTGCATCTCCATCACTGAAGTTCCATCGGTTGCTGCTCCGTGCTGTCATCTGGAGGCTGCTACGTTGCTGCAGCTCTGCACTGCGTAAGCAATTCTGCTCTGCGCTGTTGAAGTCACATCAGCCCCTCTGCGCTGCTGCTGCATCTGCATTGTGCTGCTCCTTCTCTGCATCCAACTTTGCCTTTGTTCCATCTGTGATTCTCTGCACCCACTGCTCCACTTGCCCCGCTACCGTCTTAAGACTATTGTAGCTCGTATGTGATCCAAGAGTTGGGCTACTCAAGGATCCTGTCGCCACTCTGTAGATATTCTACAGATCCATGCCACCCCACTTTCGTGGTTCATGAGCGCTCATGGCTACGTCATCTTTAGAGCCATCGTCTGCCACAACAGCCTTGGACTTAGAAGCTTCCTTGTCCTTTTTATTCCAAGGACAATTGCTGGCGAAATGTCCTAGTTCGATGCACCGAAAACACTTGATCTTCGACAGATCACACTTCTTTCTCTCTTGCTACCTCTTTGATGCCACAACTGCATCTTCCTCTTCTTCTTCACTCTAATCGAACCAATGTTGTACTGTTTCTTTGTCATCCGACGGATTTCCTCTTATCAGAGATAGCCCACATGTTGTCCCAATTGGGAAGGTCTGCTCTACCCAAGAGACTTACAAAAGTTTCCCATTCCTCTGTGACTGCATTGAGAGTAGTCCTCACCATGACATTGTCATCCTACCTTGACTCCCATACCAGTCAGCTGATCCTGGATCGATTGTAGTTTGGATAGAAAAGGATCGATCTCCTCTCCCTTGGCCATCATGAATAAGCTAAGCTGGTTCTCCACAAGCATCTTCCTCTGGACGAATCTTCCTTCATACAGTGTGGTTAGAGCCACCCACATCTCATGAGTTGTTGCCTTTTCGGCTATGTGTGGGACCATATGATCTTTGACCCCGTCCATGATAAAGCGCTAGGCGTGTACCGTGACTTCTTCATGCTTCTTCAGGAGAAGAGCACTGGTCGACGTGGCCAAGAATTTCTCTACATGCTCACTCAAGTTGTATGCCTTCATGACAACCAAGATTTTGGCCTTCCATATTGCAAAGTTAGACAGGCCATCCAACCTATCCTAATCACGTAGTCCACGAGGTGGCATTTGCTCAGAAAATGTGTCGGAACGAATCCTCCTCTCTATGCTAGAGAATCAGATCTAGGGTCCTGGGCGAGAAAGACACCCTCTGCTCCCTTTGACAACTGACTCCCTCTCTTGGAAGTCCGCCAAACTAAACGAATCAACTCTCTTCGATCCTCTGATCGATCTTCAGACTTATTTGGCAGGAAGTCTTCTGAGAAGTTGTTCTCCTCCCGCTCTTCGTCAACTTGGCTTAGGCTAAATTCTGCACCGTCAGGATTTTAACCCCACCAACAACTACTGAAGGTCTTGAGCTTGGCTTCCGACACTCTGAATCAACAATCAGCTTCAGGATTGCATCACCCTGGCTGGCCTCTGTGCATTAAGTGTGTGCGCCTGCGTGGATCTGCGTGGATAATGCGTCACCCTGGCCTCTGCTTGGCTCTGCTTCCTTTTGCTGCTGCACTGCCTTCTCTAGTCCAGTTTTCTGCTGCCACTGCTGCTTTCTCTGCTGTTTTTCTTCAGTCTTCTTGCTGGAGATCCAGGCGAGATCTACAATCGCTCTGATACCATATGAAAATTTCTGAATGTCTCAAACAAAAACCCTACTGTTAGTTTTCATATTTACTTCTCCTACTTACATTAAGTTATTAATGTGAAATATTCAGCATTAACATCGAAGTAAATACATCAAAAACCTACACATACAGATTTAAACTGAATATATGCACAATGACAAAGTGACACACAAGGATTTTCTGGACAATTGTCCCTGGAAAAACCCAATGCGGGAAAATCGGTTTTCTGACTACTGGAGGGTTTTATTATTATGCAGAACCTAAGTACAACAAATCTGGGCACCAAACTAGTTAACCTAACAGAGAAATAACCATGGCAAGCAATGCCTCTATCTTCAGAGACAAAAAATATGGCTGATTCAACCCTCAGCGGGGAATATGAATTCGAGCCCTTTCTGGCCCACCGAAAACCCCAGTGCTGCTCTAAAGCCCTTTGCATTAGCCTTGATGGCCTGCGTCATCCCCTGCGCTGCTCAGGAAGGGCTTGCATCACCCCAGACTGGGTTATGTTGCCCCTGCACTGCCCTGGCTGGCTATGCGTTAGCCCTGCTTGGCCCTTGCTGTCTCTTCGCTACCTTTGCGTGGCCTCTGCTGGACTGTGCTGCTCTGGTATGCTACCACTCTGCCTCAGTTGTACTCTTGGCCTGGGATCAACCATCCCTCTCGCCAATACTGCCCCTTGCCGCAGTTGAAACACACTTGAAATTCTTAGCAAACCACGCCCTAGAATTCCAGCTTAGTCTCAGTGCTCTGCCACTATGTGTGTTCTCCAACTGACCCCAGGCCTTTCCTTTATACTTTTTTCGTTGGGAAACCAACGACGATGATCTAATCTCTCATCGACGGCTAAAGATTAAAATAAAGCTTGATCCGTGTGACTTAAGTCATTTTCATCACATGTTTAATATAATTAACTTTAATCTTTTAATTTTCCTAAGTTAGACTTAGGGTCCTTAATTAAAAAGATTAATTAATTAAATATCTCTTGAACATGATGGAATTTCTTAAATCGCTTTCTAGGTCTTGGAGATCTCATGAACTCTAGTCCCTCCACAAAGTTTGAGAGCTAAAGCACATTCAATGCTACCCCAACACCTGAAAATCTCAACAAACACTACATGGGATATCTCGATTTTGGTTGTGTGGTCCCGATTCCCATACCACCTACGTCACTCCCCTTCCACTCATTTTAGCCGCATTCATCTATTTTCCCTTCCGGGACCATATGTGTCTACTAGGTCCACATAGGGTTAGCCTCCTCCTCCCCTTGTCCATACCTTAGGTCGGGCCTAGAATGATGCCTCGAAGGTTGATGTAGCTAAAAATAAAAGAAAAAACATAATTTGGCCACTCTCAACAAGAAATGTACCACAAAATGCAAAAGATGGCCAAGACATACAAATTTAGCATGTGGGCAAAAGCCAAACTTGAGCTCTACCCCTTATCCATGGCCATCACCCTGGTTTCTGTGGGCCCTAAATCTATCATTAAGGAACCCATGATTGTCTCAACCCTTCGTGGGCGATAAACCACCGAACCTTAAGGGGGTATTCACTGCTACATATTACACATCATGCTCTCATCCCTTGGAGCCCTAAATAGTTATGAAGAAAAATCAATGAAAGGAAAAAGACACATGAAGAAGGGTGGAAAAACAAAAGGAAGGGTAACTCATGTACCATGATTTTCTCCCTCATACACTCACATACCCAGGTGTGGGCTTCCCTTATTATAGCTACCCATGAACCATGGCATGTGGTCTGGATGATTTCCCCTGATCCCCACTCCACTCCATTATTATATCATTTGCCACCTACCATTTGAGCAATGTACCACGGACATGTCACCCCCTGTAGAGGTTGAAAGTTGAAAGTTGAAACCACCTAATAGGGTCCTTGGCTAACCCTCTATTGAGCTTGGAGACACTTGTGCATACCAAAACCCACTATGGAAGGACATGCCACCATGAAGTGCTCCATTGATTCCATGACTCATAAGCTCTTTTACTTGATTATTCTAATGATTTGTTGTATTGGAGGGCAAGGGGACGCATTGGATCTTATGTAAGATTGTAGGTGGATCCCCATTTGGGGCTTGGTCTCCCTATACGGGGTCCTGGCCCTCCAGAGAGCCACATTGGCACTTGTAGGATGAGCTTCGAGAGCCATGAGCCTCCACCATATCCGAGATTACTTCATGGATCCCCAACAACGCTCATTGATTGCTCCTATTCCACCTTTTAGATGAGGATGATGCTCCTAGTTCACCATGCCCAACTGGCTCCACGGATGTACCATATACTTTGCAAATGTTCCAGGATCTAGAGGATTGTCCCCTGTTGTAGAGAGAGGGCTTATGTCATCATTCTAGTCCTTACAGATGGTCTATAGGCACTTCCGATCCATTCAGAGACCCATGAGGATGACCTTGTGCCCCCACACCCACTTGGGAGCACCACAAGTGTTTGCTTAGAAAACAAGGGGCCAACCCATTATCCACTATGTTTGGAGTCCATTTCTTGCACCCCTTGGACTTCATTAGGCCTCCTCAAAGGCCCAATGACTCACTTGGTTGATACTTCGATCCTCTTGAGAGGCTTATTCTTGTATTATTGAGTTATTTGGTGGGCTTGTCACCAAAAATATTGTTATTGTGCACATTATTTTATTTTAGGCTCTCAATTAGGCCAAATTAGCTAAATTGAACTCATTAGAGTTTGTATAAATAAATGAGAGGTGACTCATTCTCTCATCATCACTTGGATTGGTTTATCTCCTCTTGTGAGAATTTCACTATCCTTTTGGAGGACGAGTTTGGATGAATGGATGAATTTTGATGTTTGGATATCTTTCATTTTCTCTTGGAGCTTCTCTATTGGCATATCTTAATGATTGGATATACTCTTTCTTACATGTAAGTGCTCTTTTAATGCTATTCTTGTTATTTAATTGTGTCACATGCATGTTGTTGGGATTTTCGCTATACTAGGCTGAAATTTACTGCTTTTCTTATGCAAAATTGTGGAAATTTGTTCCTTTATAGCATTGCATCTGTCATGGGCCATTTATGAATGAGTGAATGTTCCTAGAGATAATTTGTGTCAAATTTATCTTGATAAGTCACCAAATACTGCAACATTGAAGTATAAAGACCTTAAAGCTGCTTCTAGCATGCCCTAATGCCATGCGAAGTTCTTTAAGGCCTTCTTGACTAGATGAATGTATTTCAAGCTATAAATTCTTCCTTGACTCCATCTCTCCCAAAGGATTAGGCACTGATCCTTCCATATGTGTAACATTAAAAGCTTATTTCTCTCACCCTTTTTTTTAGGTCTAGTTTACATAGGTCACCTAGGACATCAATTACTTCACAATCTAGCCATCCAAACACTTTAATTTTTGGTCCACGACTGTGTTGATGTTTTCTCTAGAGGCCCTCCAAATTTGAGGCAAATTCGACAATGGGATCTCGAGATATAGCAAGCCCTAGCTCAAGGACCATTTCTTGCCCTAGGTTTCCCCTGGCTAGTGACCTCATTTGGATCATTGCATCAAAATCAAAGAAATTTTTTCCTTTGATCCACTTCTCCTCCTTAATTAGGTCAAACACACCCTTGGTTGATCAATTCCATCCCCTTGACCTAAATTTGGGTTCGCTTGGTCTAGTGTGGTCTCGCAACTTACTAAAGCTTATTTCACAAAGACCACTTGGAAACCAAATTTTCACAAGGATTTCTAGGACTAGGTATCTACTTTACAAGTTTTATCCTCAAACCCTAGCCCTTGAAATCCCCTCGGCCCTTCCTAGAGAGCCTTACACCTTGCTTCTCAAGCAAAAAAGCCATACAATTGAGTCTCTCTTGTGAATAGGCCTTAAGATTCACTCCTTATCCTTTCATTGACCTATCCATCTAGTGATTCCCTTTATACCTGGTCTCCTCCCATCGGTGAAAATCCGTAAAGAGCAGGGAGCCTTAGCTGAGGTGACAGTGGACTATCGCTCCATTGTTGCCCTTGACCTAGTAGTTTCCCTTTTAGGATCCTCTCCTAGGACCCCTGCTAGTTTGAGCGGTAACATGGGTTTCTTATGCTCATGAACAACTAACTTTTTAGCATATTAATTTTACTTACATTCCGAAGTCAATTGACTTGGATTTCAGCTTTGGTTAGTGGACTCAAAGGCTAAGAAATTTTTGCCTTGACAGGTGACAATGAAGTTGGATACTTCCTTCCCACCTATTTTTAATGGTATTATTAATTATTTTTTAGGGATTTCATTTGATACATATCTATAGTTACATTCATTAATTCATCGAATATGAGGTATATAATTGTATTGCATAATGATATACCTTTATTTACAGTGTCTATGTGGTGTTATGAAGTATGTCTACAGTTATCGGCCAAGGGACATAAATTTTATTGTATGTACAATTCTGGGTTGATTTTTCTGTAAATATGCCTTTATTTATCTAACAAATTTGTTCTACTCAAACTGCTCTATTTTTTTGGAATTTAGTAAATGGTGATAATGCAACAACCTTTGTAATGCAATTCGTTCAAAGCCATTAATCAATATACCAATTGCAGTGGAAGTGTTTCCTGGTTTTATTTTTATTTTTTAGTGTCTCATAGTGTTTTATAAATGAAGGTTTTCTTCTACTATTTTATGTATTTTCATTCAACCATGGAATTCAGGCAAGACTGTATTTACCAGTGACCATGCATTGAAGTTGGAGTGGGTACCAGACTGGATAGCTATAATAGGGAGTGGCTATATAGGGCTTGAGTTCAGTGATGTGTACACAGCACTTGGGAGTGAGGTAAGAAATGTTTTCAAAATACTCATTGTGGCTTTCAATGCTGCAAGCAATGAACAGGTCTATACATAAAATAGAATTTGGCAGTTCTTGAAGTAGAAAGCTACTGAGTTTTTGATGTGGAACATTGTTTGAAAAGTAGCTTCAGAACTATTTCATGAAATATTAAAGCTTAGGATTGTGATTGCCATTTTTATGTTCATGAACTCATGACACGTGCAATTTTTAAAATTGAAGCAATTAGTGTAATCCTCTATTTGTTGTTGTCTTCTTCACTATAGTCAGAATCAGTTGAGTTAGATTGACTTGGCTGATTCTAACTCAAATATCATGAAAAATCATCTGAAACAGTTGTTGACTGCGCTAGAAATTTGAGTCAGCACCTAATTCTATTTTGACTTTTCTGAGTCAGAGTGTTACTTAACTGAGTCAGGCCCTAACTCATCGAGTCTCCAGAGTTGCTGTTGCAGAGTCATGTAAGCCTTCTGGTGGGGCCCATGCCAAAGAACCTGGCAAAAACAATAATCAAGAAATAACTAACATATAGAAACACTAAACTTACCTTCCTGAACCCTCCCTTACCCTTCTTACCTTTTTTTTATTTTTTTTAATTGCTTTTAGCTGGTTTGGAACTGAAGAAATCCTTCCTCGGAAGCCTGGTGTTGGAGCTGATTTGGCAATGACTTGAAAATTTTCGGAGGAGAATCCACTTATGGTCACCATCTACCCATGCATGTAGAGCCTCAATGTTTCTGTATTATGTCTTAGTGAATCAATAGCTTCTAAAGACTTTGATTTTATGTACCTTGGAAGTTATATCTTATGCAGATTGATGTGATTTAGTCTACCCTTACTTGCAATGTAAAGCAGTACGAGCCTCAATGTTTCTGTATAATGTCTTAGTGAATCAATAGCTTCTAAAGACTTTGATTTTATGTACCTTGGATGTTGTATCTTATGCAGCTTGATGTGATTTAGTCTACCCTTACGTGCAATGTAAATCAGCAAACTTAAATATTTGGTGTTTAATTGTTCACATTTACATTTATGTGCATGAATATATATTTATTTTTGAGTGAAAAAAGCGTATTATATTGCTTTTCAAGGGAAAAAACCAGTACGTTTAGTATTTAATATTTATGCCCTTGGCATAATATGAAACCTCAAGTCCCAAAAAGACAATAACTGAACTAATACATCACCAAAATAGCTCCTATGGGTCATCAGAAGATGCTGTACAGAACATAATTAGCAAGAAAAGCCACTACAAATCCTGACTCTAGGTCAGTTTTCTGCGACCAAAAGGCTAATGAACCATAGAACAAACTATTACTCCAGAAATGACAATGTAGCCAACAAAGTCACAGCAGAAATGACAATTTACTCCATTCTGCGCCTTCTGGATGTTAGTCAATTTGGCCTCCAATGACACCCCTGATTTGGAGCATCAATCTGTCCTGTTGTGTTTTCTAAAGATATGGGCAAAGGAGATCAACTGGAATTTAGTCCTCATATCCGAGATCTGATTCATTACTGCCTGGAGGCCCACATTCTGAACAGTGAACTTGCCATTTAGCCCAACTACTGTAAGCATGGAGTCACCATAGACTTGAAGTCCATTTAGCCTTTTCTGAGTAGCTATTCTGAGGAGCGTTGCCAGGGCTTGTAGTTTTGCCTTGTTATTGGACCCCTCCCACAATCTCAAAGAGAAAGAAATGGAATGAGCTGAGTTGAAATAGAGACATCTAGCAGCTGCACACTTCCCAGGATTTTCCTGAGAAGGACCATCAAAGAAACCCCATGGTTGTGAATCATCTGTCACAAAGGGAAAGATCTGGGGCTGTATTGACTCTTTCACTATGTCTATTAGTTCCTCAACTGGATCGAATCCTGTTGAAAACTTGTTCAGGAGTATAGGAAGAGTTTTGAAAGATGATATCATTCTGAGATCGCCAAATAGCCCAGCAGACTGCAAGAGGGAGAACCTTATATTCACAGACCCTCATACCAGGCTTTGAAGGCCTTGGATAGTGAGTCTTGTTCCCATTTCCCTGTGTAATGTTCCAAAATAGGAAAAACAGTGATATGCAAAGCAACAAACAATGTAGAAATTTTGTAGAAATTTCAACCGCCACTCCGGTTATCAGTTTTCCTTATCACTCCATGCATATAATTTTAAATCTGAACATGACATAAATACTAAAATCTGAAAATGACTGAAATTTCTGAAAACACAAATTTGGGGATTTTTGCAACTGCTGAAAATGCAGAAATAAAACACAGGAAAATAATGACAGCCCCACAGAAAATAATACAGTGATTTTTGGTCAATGTGACCCTGGAAAAACCCTCTATAACTTTTGAGGAAAACCAGTTTGAAAGCTCTTCTTTATTTCTGAAAAATGCTTTTACAAAGAAAATGAAATACACAGTAAAAAATTCCAGCAACCACAAATTTATTTTTTCTCGATTTCCGTGCTTGCACACTGCCTTGGAAAATGTGCCAACCAGCGAACTTACAAAACTGAAATTTTACAGCATTAAATGCTGAACTGTCACCCTCGAAAAGCGTGCCCAGAATTCAACAATACGGTTGTACGGACTGTACGAAAAGTACACCTGTACTTCATCCTCGAAAAATGTACTAGAATCTGCCTCGAAATCTGTGTTGTCACTGCTGTATGGATTTCTCGAAATTTGTGCTAGAATAACTGTAGTGCCTCCTCGATTTTCATGCCCAGAAATTGCCTCAAAATTCGTGCTAAAGCTGCTGTACGGATTCCTCGACTTTTGTGCCTCCTTTCTCGAAAACTGTGCCAAACTTTTGCTGTATGGATTCTGCCTTGGGATTTGTGCCACTAAGCTGCTGTACGGATTTGCTGAAGTCTCCTTGCTGACTTCCTTCAACTTCTCACTGCGCAGAAATTTTCTCCTTGCTCCCGTTCTCTTTTTCTTTCAAATGGTCATGAAAGAATGAAGTGATCTTTTCCTCTTCTCCTCTCATTTTACGCTAAGTGACCTTTTGCGTAACCCTAATATCTAATGGCTGAGATTCATTTAGATCTAGGAATGAGAATAAATGTGCATTTAATTCTCACTTTCTATTTTTTAACTCACCCACTTAAATAAAGACCCACTTAGCCTTTTATTTCCATAGTCACTTTTTCACTTTCTAATTTTTCATTGACTTTAATAAAGTCACTTTAAAATTAGGTTTGGCTTTACCACCTATAAAGTCACTTTAGCAAAAAAGTACAAATACATTTGGACACTTTTCCCAAGGCCAAAGATCAAAGCCTTAGGGAACCACTTGTCCTCTCTTACCCAAATTGTAACACTCCCTCTTACCGAGGAAAGTGTTTCTCACCACTCCCATCTTGTCTCTGAAATAGACATGTTTGCCCCGTGGTAAGGCTTTCGTCAAAATGTCCGCTACCTGCTCATCTATGGAAACATACTCAAGCTTGACAGCTCCCTTCTAGACATAGTCTCTAATGAAGTGATACTTTATCCCGATATGCTTTGAACTGTCATGAAAAACTGGATTCTCCGTGAGTTTTATGCAACTCTGATTATCACAGTAAATCACTGAAGGTCTCAATGTCTGGCCAAATAGACCAAATGACATCTTGCGAAGCCATATGGCCTCACAACTACCCAAATTGGCTGCCATATACTCTGCCTCAGCTGAGCTCAATGCAACTGATTGTTGTTTCCGGCTGAACCATGACAAAACTGCCGAACCCAACCCAAAACAACACCCTGAAGTTCTCTTCCTATCAGAAACACAACCTGCCCAATCTGAATCAGTGTACCCTGCCAGTCTCACTCCATCTCCCTGTCTATAATCCAGACCAAAATCCATTGCCCCCTGCAAGTAACGAAGAATGTGTTTTGCAGCCACCCAGTGCACTCTCCTAGGCTCACACATGAACTGACTCATCATGTTAACTGCAAAACATATAGTTGGTCGAGTGTTGACCAAATACATCAATGAACCAATGAGTTGTTTGTACAAAGTAGGATCCACCAATTCGGAATCTGAAGCGTGAAGCTTCTTCCAGTTAGTGATCATCAGTGAAGACATGGGTTTGCAATCCTCCATGTGAAATTTGCTAAGAATGTCCACAATATACTTCCCCTGTCCCAGGAAGAAATGCCCCTCCTCCTGCCACACCTCCAATCCCAGAAAATAATGCATCAAGCCGATATCCTTCATCTCAAACTCTGAATCAAGATCTCTCTTGCAGCGCTCAATGAGTTTCTTTGCATCTGTAATGACCAAGTCATCAACATACAACACCAGATTGAGAGGCTCCTCACCTACCACAATGAAGTATAGGTTCAAATCAGCCTCATTCTTTGTGAAACCCAACTGCTGCAAGTGTGTATCAATCCTCCCACAGTTGCTGTTGCTGCCACTGATGGTGTTCTTCACCAAATCACGCCTCATCTCTTCTTGTTAGAGATCATCCCACATCCTCTCCCAATCCGACAATTTTTCTCTGCCCAGAATGCTCTGGACGAAAACGTGCCATTCTTTTGAGACGTTGTTCAGGGCTAATCTCACAAACTCCGTAGGCTGAGGTGCTGACCCCACAGCTCCCAGCTGAGCCCAGACATCCTAAAGCCTTGTAAGAAACGGGTCTATGCGTTCACACTTCTACATCCTTGTGCATCTCATATTCTCTTCCAATACATCTTCCGCTGCTCGGAATATCCCTGATATAACGTGGCCAATGCATCCCACCTTTCTTTGGTTGTGCCCTTGCCTGCTATATGAGATACAATGTCATCTCTCACTCCGTCGAGGATCAAACTTTTGGCCTTCGCCATCTCCTTCATGAAAGCCTTAAGCTAATCTGCATCTGTGGGCTCAGCTACCACATTATCGATATAAGTTTTAAGATCATGCTTATCTAGAAGGAAGGAGATCCTTGCCTTCCAAATCACATAGTTAGAAGCACCCTCCATCCGATCCTGATCTCTTAACCCAACTGATGCCATCTCGCTAATCAAATGTCAAATTGCCTCCTCTCTCCTTTGCGCAACTGCTGACTCGCTCTACGCACTCCCTGCAGGAGTAAGTAGATCTGCTCTTAGTTGCTGCTGCTTTGCAATGAGAAATTGAATTCCTTGGCTAAGAATTCTCCGAGGAAGGAATTCTCTCAGTTTGTGCTCTTCTTCCTTTCTGACACTTTTCTGCTCTAGCAGGCTGTTGTAGAAAATCTACGTCACAGCTAAAGATCTACTCTGTGCTAAAGGTGTTGTGCTGCTCCCTCTGCCTCTGACAAATCTCGATTTGGAAAATTTACTCTTTGTCGAATCACTTAGAGAAGTAATTTTCCACGAAAATTAGCCCTCTCGGCTAATGGACTGCGCAGCTTCTCTAGGGTTTCGAAATGCTGCCTATGCAGTGTTTTCGAACTCCCTCTTCTGCCTGCAACTGAGCACTTCTTTGCTTAACCTACGCACTGATACCATGTGAAAATTCCTAAATCAGAATCCCAACTGTAGCAACTAATTAAATTCTCCTACTTGTTAATTACTGAACAAGTTATTTACAGTGTTACACAACAAATATCGAAATAAATTCTACTACAGCCTTCACAACATAAAATACTGCGGAAACAAAATACTGCATAGGAAAGAAATGAACACACACACATGTACATCGTTATTTTTGGACAAGCGTCCCTGGAAAATCCCAATGTGGGAAAACCGGTGCAACAGCCGAGGGTTTTATTATTATGCAGTATTTTTTTGAATACAAATCTTTGGATGCCCAAACAAGCAATCCGATACAGAGAATAAACTGGCAAAGAGGTAGTGAGAAAATATCTCACATTGTCATTGGCGATCTGACACTGATCCGGGCTTTGGATGGCTAGCCCCACACTGCCTTTGCGTAGTCTATGCGTAGTCACTGCGTCACAACCTCTAGGAACTGCGTCACCCCTCCAGCTGATTGTTTGCTGACTGGAAACTCAAATCTCTGGCCCTTCGGTCTCACACTCCGACTCCCGGTACTAGATCTAAACTGCTCCCCAACAAAACTACAAACTCACTCGAAAGCATTGCGCTGCCTTTGAGTGTCACGACGTTGCCTCTCTGAACCTCTCAATGCCTTTTTTGCAATGCATTCACTGGTTCAGGAAAATCTTCCTCCGACCAACTATCCTTGCCCCTCACTGCAAGAAATCTCTTGATCTGTCTTCGGTAACTACTGCACTGATCTCTTGAGAATTCCATCTCTAGATCTCTCTCACTCGATTTGTTTTCCAAATGCCCATCGAGCTCCTTCTTATAATCTCTCGTTGACATATCAACGACTAAGATTAAAACATAATCAAAGGTTAAGATTAACTGGGAGTCGATCCTTGTCTTTATGTAGAAGATTCACATCCGACTTAATTAATACACTTTAATTAATCACATTTCCTAAGTTTAGACTTAGGAATACATTAAAAATGATTAATTATTTTAATTAAGCCATCTCTAGATAGAATTTCCCAAATCGATTTCTAGGTTTTGGAAAATGCATGTGTCCTAGCCTCTCTACAAAATCTCGAGGCAAGAGCACATCTGACGCTACAAAAATCAACACTCCCTCTTAGCGAGGAATGTGCTCTAGTGTTGCAACCTCCTAAAGCATCACTCTCACTTCTGCACCATCCAGCTGCACTGTTGATGTTTGGCTGCTGTTGCCCACCAACTACTGCGTAGCTCTCTCTGCGCTGCATCTGTGTTGTTGCTGATTGTGCATGCTGTTGTCAACTACTGCATCTGCACTGCAACTCTGTTGTTGTTGCCACTGTGACATCCACAACTCCCTCTCATCTGTCGCTGCTGCAACTGAGAGATGTCCATCATACTAAACCGACTATGTTCAGTCTGATGCATCTGTCACCCGAGTCCTAACTGTTGTTGAACTCTAAACTGCCACTGAAGCCACTACGCTGCTACTGACTCTACAATGTGCCAACTCTACAGTGCGCTGCTCCATCTCACGCTACCAACCACTGCATCTGTCACTCTGGCACCTGACTGCACCAATTGTCACTGGTCCATCCTGTTACTATTGCTATAGACTCTTGTAGCAAGGTGATGATCCAAGAGGTGGACGACTCAAGGACCGTGCCCAACTTGTAGCACTTTGGGGCTACAATTCCATATCACACCACCTCACCCCTAGAGGTAGCTCGGTGATCATGGCAAACTCTTCCTCCAATCTGGAGGACAACTTGTCGATCTCTGTGGATGCAACTTGTGTATCTTGCTCCTCCTTGTCCTTCTTCCAAAGAGGACACTGAGAACTGAAGTGATGCGAGGTTGCATTCTCTCCTTCCTTCACCTCTGCCTTTGTCCCACTGCTATTGGTGTTGCCACTGATGTTGTTCTTCACCAAATCACGCCTCATCTCTTCTTGTTGGAGCTCAGCCCACATCCTCTCCCAATCCGACAATTTTTCTCTACCCAGAATGCTCTGGACGAAAACTTGCCATTCTTCCGAGACGTTCAGGGCTAATCTCACAAACTCCCTAGGCTGAGGCGCTGACCCTACAACTGCCAGCTGATCCCGGACATCCTGAAGCAGCGTAAAGAAGGTGTCTATGCATTCCCCCTTCTGCATCCTTGTGCATCTCATCTTCTCTTCCAAGTACATCTTCTGCTGCTCGGAAGATCCCTGATATAACATGGCCAATGCATCCCTCCTTTCTTTGGTTGTGCCCTTGCTTGCTATGTGAGATACAACGTGATCTCTCACTCTGTCGAGGATCAACCTCTTGGCCTTCGCCATCTGCTTCTTGAAAGCCTTAAGCTGATCTGCATCTGTGGGCTCAGCTATCACATTATCGATATAAGTTTTAAGATCATGCTCATCTAGAAGGAAGGAGATCTTTGCCTTCCAGATCACATAGTTGGAGGTACCCTCCAACCGATCCTCATCTCTCAACCCCGCTAGTGCCATCTCACCAATCAAATGTCGAACTGCCTCCTCTCTCCTCTACGCAGCTGATGACTGGCTCTACACACTCCTTGCTGGAGTAAGTAGATCTGCTCCTGGCTACTGCTGCTTTGCTCTGAATACAAATCTTTGGATGCCCAAACTAGCAATCCGATATAGAGAATAAACTGGCAAAGAGGTAGTGAGAAAATATCTCACATTGTCACTGGTGATCCGACACTAATCCGAGCTCTGGATGGCTAGGCCCATGCTTCCTCTGCACAGTCATTGCGCTGTTACTACGTCACAACCTCTAGGAACGGCGTCACTTCTCCAGTCGATCGTTTGCTGAGTGGAAGCTCATATCTCTGGCCCTCTGGTCTCACACCTCGGATCCCTGCACTAGATTTCGACTACTCCCCAGCAAAACTGCGGATTCCCTCTGAAGCATTGCGCTGCGTCTCTGGACCTCTCGATGACTCCTTTGCAATGCACTCATCGGATCAGGAAAATCTTCCTTTGACCAACTATTGCTGCCCCACTGCAAGAAATCTCTCGATCTCTTTCTGACAACTATTGCATTGCTCTCTTGAGAAATTGATCTCTAAATATCTCTCACTCGATGTAATTTCCAAATGCCCATCAGACTCCTTATAATCTCTCGTTGACATATCAATGACCAAGATTAAAACATAATCAAAGGCTAAGATTAATTGGGAGTCGATCCTTGCCTTTATCTAGAAGATTCACATTTGACTTAATTAATACACTTTAATAAATCACATTTCCTAAGTTTAGACTTGGGAGTACATTAAAAATGATTAATTATTTTAATTAAGCCATCTCTGGATGGAATTTCTCAAAACGATTTCTGCGTTGTGGAAAATGCATGTGTCCTAGCCTCTCTGCAAAATCTCGAAGCTAGATCACATCCGATGCTACAAAAATCAACACTGTGTTTTTCCCAAGGGTGGGGTTTTGCCCTGGCTGTCTGCCTACATCTGGTGTCCTTGATCTCCGCGCTATTGTTTTGGTAATTGCTTGATGAACTAAGATAAGAGAAGAACATAAAAGTTAAATAAGATCACAAGAATCTCACAAGTAATTAATCAAATATAAGAAAATATTTCTGCCTTTCTGATTTTCTAACAAGCGAGACCCAAGACTACAAGAGCTAACTTGGTGCTGGCATATGTTGTGTGACAATGAAGCAGAACTCCATATTACTGCTGTGGAACTTCAAGTTGATTGTGTTGTAAACCACTAGATTTTTGAAAATCTATCGATTTGTGCTCCAAATGCCGAGATAAAATTGAAGACTGAAAGAAATAGCTGGAGAACTTGCACAAAATTTTCATCTATGTGGATTTTCTTCGGAAGAAATGAAATTTAGTTCAAGAAATTATTTTGCTTGTCTACGATACGGAAGCTACTGCAACCTGGCATTAGAATTCGCCAGATGTGTCCTTTCAGAAAGATCCTTGTTCCAAAACTGTTGCTCAAATGCATTTTCATTCCCCTGCGAGTTTAATTCCCAGGAGGTAATTCAGGAGATTGAAGAAGCTGCTCGAATTCTGCTTTGAAAGAAATGAACCATGAGTCCAGCCGAGGCCATTTCAGCCACACCCATGTTGGTCAAATCCCGCGACGGAGTGCCTGCGACAGCTGAGCAAAAGCCTTTACACTTGCCTAAAACCCTGGGATGCAAAAGTCTATTTCAAAAGGATTGTGATGCATTGAAGGCTGATAACCTTGTCGAGGCCATTGATTCTCTAAGATGTGCACTGGAGGTTAGGATGAACCCTCTACAGTATTTCCTATTAGAGATGACATGGGTAAAGGCTCTATCAGTGATCATGGTAGCATTGATCAAGAATTGGAGCAATCTCAACCGTCTGGTGAGACTTAATCTCAGCCCTTCGTGGGACTGGTGGGCCCAAGTCGACTTCTAAGAGGGAAGAAGGTCACAAAACTTGGTTATTATGCACTAGAGAACTTGGTGTTCAGATCAGCAAAGAAGAAGAGAGTTCTGTTCAGCGACTAGGGCTTCAGATCAATGAAATAGAGGGAGAAAGAGAGGCCTATTCAGCCTCAGAACACTTCCAGCCAGCGCATAATTCTTACAGAGGCTGAATTCAGTACACAGAAGGGGCCGTACAGGCCGTATGAATTTGTACAAGGCGTAGAGGAGAGGCCGATTTGGTGAGAAGAGCACAGATCATTAGCGAAGAGGATTAGCTGGGTGAAGGGAAGTTTTCCCTCACATTTGTAATCCTTTTTCTGAAGCTTTGCTGAGTAGAATAATAAAAGCACCAAGGTTGCAGGTTTTCCCCAGTTGGGGTATCCTGGGTAAATTTGCTGCGTATTGTTTTCTGGTGTTTTGTCTTCATTTGTTCCTTATTTCTGCTGCATGCAAGTTAGTAAACTCAACATATTTGTGGGTTAAAGTTAAAGTTCAGTTTTCAGCTCTTTACTTGGTAAAAATTCACAGGTTAGATAGCTGAGTTTTAAGAATACTAACATTTGAGAGGGCCTAGCTATGTGATCTTGGGAGAACTTAGAAGCAACTAGCAGAAATTCATAATACCTGAGGTTGATAGGAAGAATCGAGTGACATGAGTTAGGGTGGTTGGGGATTGTCAAGATAGTACCCACTAGGAATAGTTATTTCGTGTCCTAGTGTGAATGGGTCTCCTAGCCCTTGAATGTGAGGCTGTACATAATCTCTTGATACGTTACCTGCTGTGCTTAACTCTCAAGGGCATGTTTCATGCCTGGCAGCAGAATCTGTGATGGTGTGAATCCTGTGAAGAAAAACTGCAAGTCTGACAATGTTCTTAAGGCACAGGGGATGTGTGCCAAACTTGGTCTGCATGATGGCTTGCAGGATTGTTTACTTGCAGTGGATCATATGCTGTAACACAAGGGATTTATCTCTATCTATATGGGCCTGATCTACTAAGTTTATGTGAGGACCCCAAATTTTAAACTCATGGAAAACAATCAACTTGATAATCATGTTGAAGAGATGCATCTGAACTGAAATGTCTTGAAAAGCTTTATGAAAGCACTGGCACTCAAACGTGGAAAGGGACTCATATTGCTTGTCAAGGTGGGGTCGGGCAATAGATCTCAAACTAGATATGGGATTGATGAATTGGACCCCAAATAAGTATAGGCTATAGTGATCTTTACCTCACTCCCTTTGAAGAAGTAGAAGTCTGATAGAGTGTTCTCAAATGCATTGGAAATCATGATCTTAGTCTTGCTAAGGTTCACCACTTTTTGCCTGAGGTTAATGAAATTGGTGAGGGCATCACACTATCTCTGTAAGGCCTTGGGAGAGGAGACCCAGAGATCTACACCATCAACAAACAAGAGATCTCTATTCTCAATAGATCTCAAACTAGATGTGTGATTGTTGAATTGGACCCCCAGATAACTATAGGATATAGTGATCTCTACCTCAATCCCTTTGGAGAAGGAGTGGAAATCTGATAGAGTGGGTCTTGGATGCATTGAGAATCATGATCTTAGTCTTGCTAAGGTTCACCACCATCCGCCTGAGATCAAAATAATTCGTGAGGGCATCACATTATCTCTGAAAGGCCTTGGGAGAGGAGATCAAGAGGAGTGGATCATCAAAGAACAAGATAAGAGCAATCAAACATGATGTAAAAGTCAACCATCATCCCTATGCATGTGGAGCAATCAAACATGACGTAAAAGTCAACCATCATGCTTATGCATGTGTTTCCTGGGTTGTGCTTGAAGCTTATCAATGTAGGTTTCAAACAAGATTGGTATGACAGGGAACCCTTGTCTAATCCCTATAGTGCTTCTAATGAAGTCAGAAAGGCCATGCAATCTGAGAAATGGAAAAATAACGATCTCACAAATTCTTATGTTAGTTGTGAGGAGAGACTCAAAGTACCAATGTCTGTTCTCTAATGCATTCTAATGGTTTTTATTAGTGATTTGTGAAAACGTAACATAATTTCTTGTCATAGTGTATCGATTTCTGAAGATGGCTGTTTTCATTTTCTTGCAGTAAGAATATGGTAGCTCCAAAAAATGCAGATTTGGTTTTCAAACATATTTGGATACACTTTGGGCTACCATTCACTATTTTCTCAAATTAGACTCTCAATCCTGCGCGATTTTCAGTGAGGCTTGTGGAAGATGCTTGGTTGTTGGTTGCAGATTTCTACCTTATTTCATCCTAGAGTGATGGGTAGTCAAAAGTTGTCAACATAACACTTACACATGCACTTCATGTCTATTATCAGTTGAATAAATTGTGGGACCAATATCTTCACATAACTTGGCACAACTATAGTTGGCCTTCATGTGCTTCCATGGGACTTTCTCCTTTTGAGTTTTGTGATGGCATTCAACCTCTTGCTGCATATGAGCTTCCTGTGCATTTCCTGGTTCTTCCACTTCTCATCAATCAAAAGAACGAGACAAAGCTACATCTTTTGTTGAGCAGTTGGTAAACTACTTGCAAGGGTCTAGAATGTTCTTCTCAATACTCATGCTAGGTTAAAAAGGCCTGCATGAGAAGCACAGTGTCCTACATACTCCCTGCTCCTTCCATTTCTCTTCAACAAAAAGAATGAGAGAAAGCTACATGATTTTTTGAGTAGAACTAGATGGCACAAATATAAGCAAGGTTCAGAGCTGCCATTCTCAAGACTCAGAGCAAATCCCTGCACAATAAGCATGGAATTTTGCATACATTCCAAGTAGGACACAAGGAATGGTTGCATGTGGACAAAGATTCAAGAAGAAGTAATATCATAGGTTGAAGTTCATCTGGTTTGATCTTAGTTCATCTTGACATGTATTTGCTAATATTTCTAAGCCAGTCCTTTATTATAATATGAACACATGGAACTTTTAGATTTTATTACAACAAATTCCAAAGGTCTGTTATACATTGGGTTCAATGCTCCCTGTGTGTTTCGCGACATGGACTAACCGCCTCTCGTGGATCCTAACTCTGGTGATTGTAGCAGAGACTAATGTCTATGGATTTTAGTCTAACGGCAATCGTGATTCCAATAAGTGGTATTAGAGCGACAAGTCTCGAGTTCAAAATTCACTCGTCTCGCGTTTGTGGGGGGGATTGTTGGACATTGGGTTCAACACTCCCCGTGTGTTTCACGACATGGACTAACCACCTCTCGTGGATCCTAACTTTGGCGATTGTAGCAGAGACTAATGCCTATGGGTTTTGGTCTAACGGCAATCTTGATTCCAACAAGGTCATACTCATTCAATTGATAAAAGCAATTTGCTTTTCATACTATTAGATACACCATGGAATTTATCCAGTTGCAATCAAAGATGAAAAAATCGTTATCGGGATATTATCGGCGAGGGGAAAAAATCGGAAAAAATCGTAATTATCGGGAAAAAATCAGGACATACAAAAATATTCATTTTTTTCCAATTTTTTTAATATCTAAAGCATCTACAGCATGAAATAAATGCATTGACACATAAATATGAAAAAAAAACTAATATATAAAATGTGCAATATCATGTCTAGTGCTACATCACACATAAAACTGAATCCTGTCCTGAATACTAAGTCCTGAGTCTCAAGAGTCAACTCAGCCTCAAAATATCAACAAAAAATATAATAATGTATCTCATATCATGAGTCATAATGTCAACAGTCATATACAAAGGAATGTCAATGCACCGGTGACCATATAACCTATGGTCCTATACTATTGATTTCCTCTGCCCCTCTTGCGAGAAAATACAACAGCTTTGCCTTTCTCTCTAGATGAAGACGCTGGCGGGACTGGCAATGGGCTCTGTCGTGCTCTAGAAGAAAAAAATGAAGCACCAGAACCGAAACGGGAACCTGAACCACTAGGAGCTAAAGGAGGCCGACCACGTCCTCTACCGGTAGTAGTGGTAGGTGGTGTCACCTCCTCCTCCTGCTCCTCCTCCTCCTCCTCCTCGTCCTCCCCCTCCACTACCTCCTCCTCTATCCAATAAGGGGCTGACTCCATGACAGGCCTCTCAGCCTCAACCCTCCATTCAGCAGTGGTGTCAATCGCATCTAAAGAGATGGCCTCCACATCAGGAGTCCTCTCAAGTTGTCTCACCCACAATCTAAGATTGTAGTAGACGTAAACCATGTCATTGAGCCGCTGACCCTCCAACCTGTACAAGGGTCATAAATTAATAAATTAAATATTTAATGAATTCAAAAAATCAGTTCGAAATTTGAATATGTTAAGTGTTTTACCTGTTGCGCCTTTTGGTGTGTATTTTTTCAAATACACTCCAGTTGCGCTCGCATCCTGAAGCGCTACATGTTTGGCTGAGTATTCTAATGAACCGGTGACCGGACCGGTGGCCTAATGAACCGGGTTTCTAACCGGAACCGGTCTAACCGGCAGCGGTCAGATGCCAATGAACCGGTTTAAAAAAAATACATTAAATAATTATTTTTTTAATAAAAAAAACTATTTTTAAGATTTGCAGCCATGATTCCAAGCCAATAGAGACAAAATATGCAAAGTTTGCTCATATATATACCATGCAAAGGTGAATATATCAAAATGGCACCGAGTGCAATACATATCATCGAAAAATACATAAGCAATGAGGCTCCAAATGGCCCATAAAGTCCAAAAACAATGCTACAAGCTATGAGGCCATTGGCCTAATACAAGACTTCATATTAGTGATCAACAACATGATCACTCCTCATCATGATCAAAATCATCACCACTACTAGACAAGGGATCATCAACATGAGCTACATAAATAATATGGTTCAAAGTTTGAGGACTCCTAAAACTCCTCTACAACTTTAGTAGTAGTAGTAGTAGCAAAAATAGACATCAAAACTACAAATCACTGAGCAACATGGTCTCTCATGAAACTCATCATTGATTCATCGCTACTAGAAATGGGATCATCAACAAGAGATACATAAACATCATCTAGCTCAAAGTCTTCAGACTTGGATTGCTCAACGGTCAACCTTATAACATGATAGAAATTGAAAAAGTTTAACATGCCTAACCAATGATTTTGGTTTGAGTGAAGGGTTCATTTCCTCAACCTTAAAATGCGATAGAAAAAGATTAGCATGTCTAACTAGTTGTTTTCCTTTGATTGAAGGGTACATCAAGGTTCTTAAAGGACTTCATTCTCTTGATCAAATGCCAATATCATACCCTTACACATGATAGAATCAAGTGGAAACATTGCAAATTCCCAAACCATGAAACCCTGAAAACCATTAAGTCTGCTGAATTTTGAGTGAAACCTAAAATTCTAGTTTCTCCATATGAAATCCAATGAGGTCGAAACCACTCTTAAACATCCTGAGTCATTTCATGGTAATGTTAAAAATTTAAGTAAAAGGATCCTTTTACTTTAAGAATTTAACATTACCATGAAATGTCAATGCTTCCCTTACCTCCACATCAGCCCTAAAACTCATTTCTGGCCGTGCGTGGGTCCACATAGGGAAAGAGTAGCTAAATGAACCCTCCCATTGGCTCCAAATCAGCCCTAAAACATAACTGCTGCCGAAAATGTGGGTCCGCGGATGAGTTAGCACCTAACCGGCCGGTTAGGTCCGGTTTTTTCAAAAAATAGGCGAAATGCCCTAGAAACCGGGTTGCCTGGCCGGTTTCGACCGGTGGGCTATCTAACCGGCCGGTTTGGCCGGTTACCGGTTCAAACCGGCCGGTTTTTAAAACACTGCTGCCACCATAGCTCCTCCACCATGCATCTACAAGTTACAAGTTACAACAAATAAGATAAACTTATAATTTATAAAGTTACAAACATAAGAAAATTTTTAAAATAATGAAAATCTTACCTGGCATTTTAGCAGTCCTATCCTGCACAGCCATGTCGAAGCTCAAGGTGCCACCTGCCATTCTGTATACCTCCATCTCTTTGGATATCTCTGCACGTTCTGATGGACTTGGCACCATCTTCTGAACACAAGTGAAAAAGCCATCCATGACCTCGGCATCAAATAGAAAACCACATGAATAAGCAAATGCGGGGTTCAGGAAGAGCCCTGCAGCATGAATGGGACGATGGAGTGTGTTGTTCCATCGATCATCAATCACTTCCATAAAAGAAGTTGTCTCTGAAACCCATCATCACCCTTATCATCATAATAGTTGCGAACAGCTTCTTTGGCCCTATCCATGGCCTCATACAAGTAGCCCATTGCGGGCTTCTCTCCATCCACCAATCTAAGAACCTTTACCAAAGGTTCACTAATGCTGCACACCTCTTCCACTCCAGCTCAGAAACTTTCCTGATATGACACCAACCTGCAGATGGCCTGTCCCTTTGATTTGCGGCTGATAGTCAAAGCACGCCACTCATCTGAAAGAAACATTATCTTCAAATCCCACTTAGAATTCAAGAGGGATTGAAGAGAGATGAAAGTAGTGGCAAATCGTGTAATAGCAGGCCGCACCAACTCCTTATTGTTGGTGAATGTCCTCATCAAATGAAGCACAGATCCATGGTTATATATAAATTTTGTGATTCTCTTTGATGATTCTACAATATCTTTGACAAAATCAAGCTTTTCGATGTCCTCCAACATCAAATCAAGGCAATGTGCAGCACAAGGTGTCCAAAATATGCTCGGATACCTCTCCATAAGCATCTTGCCAGCAGAAACATAGTTTGCAGCGTTGTCCATTATGATTTGGACAACATTTTGGGGCCCAACCTCCATAATGAACACATCTAATAAATCACATAATAATCTTGCATCTTTGACATGTGCAGATGCATCAACAGATTTTATAAACGTTGTCCCCTTGGGACAACTGACCAAGAAGTTAAGAAGGGTCCTACCCCTTTGATCAGTCCAACCATCTGACATCACAGTGCATCCTGTGACTTCCCATGATGCCCTTAACTCTTCCAATCTCTTGGTGCAGTCAGCTTTCTCATTTTGCAGAATGCGCCCTTTAAGGTCATTATATGAAGGGGCTTTGTATCCTGGGCCAACAATAGCGATAGCATCAACCGTAGCCTGATAAAATGGATTGTTCTGGCAACATTGAAAGGAATATCACTCCAAAGAAACAGTTTGCCCAACAACTTATCAGCTTCTTCCTTCTCCTTTTTTTTAATAAGGGAGGAGATAGATGGTTGTGCCCCGGGAGTGGTTCTAGGAACAAAAAATGAGGAGGCAACTGCGGGGCTGCCTGTAGAAGAGGCTGATGCTGAAGAGCCACTACCACTCTCACGCTCAACTCCAAACCCTGATATTTGACTCTTCAGAGCTGCGTTGCTGACTTTAGCGGCTTCCATTTCTTCCAATGAGTTCATGGCTCTTCTGATTATTTCTGGATTGGTTTTATTGCAAGGGCCTACTTCATGCCCAGGAATTTGTGCCAGGTGGTATTTCAACTTGTATACCCCCCCTGCCATGTGTTGACCACATAATTTGCAAGTCAAGTTTAATCGGTCAAACCCCCCATCAGGTTCACCAAATTCCCAGAAAGGATCTAATTTCCTTGGCATGTTGAAAACTTTGAACTTTGAATGTTGAAATTTGAACCTAGGGCACAAGAAAAATTGCTAGTTAAAAAATAAAATAAAAAAATTACAATTTTACATGCAACATTTTGATTTTTTTCACAAAAAAAAACCCTCAACTGAATGCAATAATAATAGGAAAAAATACATGTTGAAACTTGAAACACAAGCAAAAATAATGGGAAGAACCTAAGAGCACAAGAAGAAATATAAAAAACAAAATTTAACAAACAATTTTTTGCATTTTTGACCAAAATAAACCCTCTCCTCTCAATAAAAAAAAAAAAAAAACACAACCAAATGCAATCACAAATGATGAAAAATACATGGGTAATAGAAACCCATGGAAGAACAAGAAAAAAACACAAAAAAATGGGTCAAATTTGATGCCCATACCTGGAAAAACGTTTTGCCGGAGACACTTGGTCCAAATTCGATTTTTGTTCGCTTGGCTTGCAAGAAATTCTTCACTTTTGTCCAATCTTGGGCTTGTAAATCACCTCCTTCCCTCCTTGGCTCTCATAACCCACGCTGTCAAAGTAAAAATGAAAAAAAAAACCCAAAAATCGGCATATAACCGCGCTGTTGGAGGCACCCACGATAAATTCAGTTCGAATCGCGATTATTTCGAAATTATCGCGATAACGATAATTTCAAATTATCACCGATATTATCATTTGGTTGAAAAAATCACGATAATTTCAAATTATCGCGATAATATCGCGATTTTTTCATCTTTGGTTGCAATATCTGATTCATTTTAGAGAAGCTAACTGTTGTTTTCTTCTTTTTAATACAAGCAGCTTGCTGTGCTCGCAGACTTAGCTTAAAGCTCTTATAATCATATATTGTCCCTTGTTATAGCTTTGTTATAATAGCAATATTGTTTTTACAAATTTACATGTTATGACAGGTCACATTTGTTGAAGCTTTAGATCAACTTATGCCTGGTTTTGATCCTGAGATTGGAAAGCTAGCCCAAAGGGTCTTGATCAACCCACGAAAAATTGATTATCACACAGGTGTTCTTGCAAAAAAGGTATGTTTAACTGATACATCTTGTTTAACATTTTGCTAATTTAACCAAAGCAAACAAATTTAACCCAATAGCAACTTCACCTAGCGTTGATTTGGCACTACTAAGTTATTTGGAACATTATATTGTAGATAACTCCCGCCAAGGATGGGAGACCTGTGACTATAGAGCTTGTTGATGCCAAAACTAAGGAGCCAAGGGATACTCTGGAGGTAAGCTAAAAGATGAAATGTTTTTGTTTCTCAAGTTGTAACCCTTAATGACAGGCAGGAAGTTCTTTTATTATATGTCGTAAATGCTTCTTTATTTTATATCATATCAAAACATTCTTGTTTGTGTCCAGAGGCAAGGAATGGCTGCTTTATCAATCTCTAGCTTCTTATATATGAGAAAATTTTGAGAATCAAGATAATGATTAAAGGACCATTAAAAGATATAACCACCCACAATTCTCTCTGTGACAATTGTATAAATGGTTAAAATAAAATTTCTGTTGATGGACCACTATGGTATGCATGACTTAGAACCAAAATTTATTTCATTATTGAACCTGGTAGGTTAACTCAGGCGTAGCAGTGGTTTCTGTCATTGTATTGCCTGGATATATATCAGTAACCTGGCCCATAAAACTATGGATTTAACTATTCCTCTGTGGTCTGAAAATGTAAGGCAATCCATTGATCTGTAATGAACATAAACTACTTACATTAATTGCGCTGAGATGCACTCTACAGCCCAGTATAGAGGAGATGTTGTAGTGGTGTGTTAGATGAAGCGTTAGATCAAAATAATGATAGTAAAAGATAATGTTGGTTCAATTAAAAATAAATAAAAATAATAAAAAAATAAATTCAATTGTTTATATTGTAATTTTGTTTTTACTAATAAAACTACAAACAATTTTTCGAAGAAAAAAACCATAATATGCATATCACATTAAAATAATAATGATTCATATTTGTAACCATGCCTTTCAGAACATATAAAAAAAAATCTTTTTTTTTTTGGTAGGCTAACATCCACAGGGGATATGAACAGATGACCTATTGCAAGAAGTGCCTTGACAGTACACCCATTCACAGTCAATCCAAAGCTTCGTGGGCTTCAAAACATATAATTAATAAACATTTAGAAACTTAATATATATATATATATATATAAGCTATGCATATCACATTAGAAATTAGATAAAATAAAATTATAAAACATGTCAAAGAAAAATGCCAAGTATACACACACATATATATAAACTAGGGTTTTAATAAAATTAAAAATAAGAATATTTTTATATATTGAGAGGTGAAATTTATGTAAATATAAATAATATATTAAGAACCAGTATAGATCCATTTCAACTCCAGATTTACCAAGTGCCAAGAGAAATTGTATCTCTTGAGGTGCAAACCTTTCCTCAAGTTTTGCATTGAAAAGAGGTTTGCGTTTTGAGAGATTTGATTCCTTTCGGTGCTTGGTGGATATGGAGTTAAGATGGATCTATGCTGGTAATATTAATTTAGTATACGTGGCTCTTAGTTTGTAAATAAAGGAGTTTTCAAGACTACCTATCATTCATATCTCTTGTCATTCAACATTTATTAGTATATATAATTTGTGTTCAGACTAGTGGGTTTGTCCCATTTTCTATGGATATTCCAGTAATGAATTGTAATGTTCATTACCAGAACAAGTTCGAGACTTGCTTGCCTGTGGTCAATTTCTTTCTGCTGGTGACAGAACAACTGCAGAGGGGAGGAGATTCCCTATGCTCAGTATCACGTTCGAAGAAGAAGATCAACATAGCATAGAAATTAAAATAGAAAACAGAAAGTATTTCAGCTGCTGATAAGACATAAGCAATTATCCGGTTGAATTCTGTATATACTGTGGTGTACTGGTCATGTTTGATTTCATGAAAATAAGAGTTTGAAGTAAGCTCAGTCTGCAAATAAAAAACTATCACCATTCGGAAGCCTCCACCAAAACAATATATAACCACTGGACAAAAGCAGAGCATCGTCCATGAGATAAACACCGTAGTCATCCGTCTGTTTTGAGCCCCCCCATCTAACGAGGTTTCTTCTTTTAAATCTAAAGGTCCCAATTTGATTTATAAAACAAAGACGTAAAGTAAAGGCAAATATCACTTCATGGACCGCCATCACTTAGTGTAGGCATAAAAGAAATATTATAACAAACCATGGCACAATTTATCAGATATATTTAGGGTAAAATGTGTATGATTAGACTAGGAATTGATAGAACTTATATTGAATGTTCTATTAGTTGAGGACTTTCATTTCTATTTATGAAGACCTCCTTTTCAACAATTCTTTGTTCTTTTCCCTTTGTTGAACAACTTGTTGACAATGCTGCATGGCAACCAGTCCCCATCACCAGGGGAAACGTCCCTGTGTTTCCTTGTTGCCGGGGTCTTGGGAACTGCAGGGAGAAGCTCTGTTTGGAAGCGAATTTTCTCGAGGACATGGGTGACGCCCCCCGTGTTCTCTGGATGTTTGCAGCCAAAAACTAGGAGGTCTTGGAGATATCCCTCAATGGCTTCGAGGATGTCTGGAAAGCCCCTATCTAAACTGAAAAAAATGTGGCACTGATTTTCCAAGAAAAATAATTAGTCGCTTGTTTGATGCAGTGCTTGCTGGAACATTTTGTTGTATGTTTTGTAATGGGGGATGATAGTAATGATAGTTTTGACTCCTTTGTTTGGTACTTTCTGCCTAACACCTATATGTAATTATTTTTACTGAGGTTTTAATGTCCACAAAGACTAGGTCTTTCAGACATTATCTGGTTTATCTTCAATGCAAATTACAAAATGTTCCAGCCTTGTACATTATGAGAGAGCTTGACATTAATAGTCATTATTACGGCTTAAACGGATGTTATCAGCAAGTTACTAACACTTGGTAGTTTCTTAATTGGCCTCATGTTTTGTGCAGGTGGATGCAGCACTTATTGCTACAGGACGGGCACCGTTTACAAAAGGCCTTGGCCTTGAGAATGTAAATGTTCCTTTCTTAATGAGAAGTTTGTCTCTTTCTAGCCTGTGGATAATCAAATTTACAAGGCCATAAGATATAGGCATGGTCATATGATTATTTGTGGGTGCTGTTTTCCATGCTATAAAAACATGGCAGGGTTGAATTTTTTATGAGCTTTCATCTGTTTGTTGCTCTAGATTAATGTAGTTACTCAAAGAGGTTATGTCCCGGCTGATGAGCGTATGCAAGTTATTGATGCAGATGGAAGTACGGTTAGTGCAATTGATATATTCCATAGCTTCTAAAGTTTCTATTTAAATATTCATGTTATGTACCATTTAACAATAATAGGACATGCACTTGAGTTATTTAGTCATCAATGAATTTTTGTTTATGTTCATATATTAGCAGACGCCAACAAGTATGTTACATCCATCTCTTCTTTCAACTGATTATGGAGTTCTTTGTTCTAAATTGTACAGGTTCCTCATGTATATTGTATTGGAGATGCAAATGGGAAATTGATGCTTGCTCATACTGCTAGTGCACAAGGCATCTCTGGCAAGTAACTGACTCTGTGTTTGACATTGGTTTATATTCTGGGAGTCATTAATGTCAAATTATGGCATAGGTTACTCTCACATATATGGAAATAAACAGCTGAGTTTATTCGATTTTTTATACTTATGATGAACTTTATGTGGCAGTCATTGAGCAGATTTCTGGGAGGGACAATGTCCTTAACCACTTAAGTATTCCAGCAGCTTGCTTCACGCATCCAGAGATTAGTATGGTTGGCTTGACAGAGGTATAATGAAGAAGCTATGTTACTCTTTTTCATCCATGCCAATGCCTTGATTGTTCAACTGAGGGAAACACAACAATGCATTAAAATTCTATAAAAGATTGCGGCAGCTGATTCTGCATTGTGAAGGAACACAAAATGTTTGCCATATGAGCCTTATGCCTCAGAACATAGCTTTTTGATTGGATATTGATTGCTCCATATGCTTTTTGTCAGTCGAGAGGTAGGAAAACTTTGTGTTGGAAGGATAACTCATTTCTTGTCACAGCTGTTGACTATAAATAACAGTGTTTGCATGGTATGCTATATTCCATAGAGTGAATTTCAAAAGGCACTTTTATCTTTTGATTATTTTCTCCATAGAGAAGTTTTCACAATCTTAATTATTTTGAGCCTTTGCTTCAATTGTGACATAGCAAGTGGTTTTGTGAGGTGCTTTTCTTGCAGAACACATGTACACTATCCATGGAAATGATCACAGGTTGTAGAAACCTTAAATGGGGACCAAGTTACCAACCATTATCAATAAATTCATTGACATAAGTTTAACTTAAAGAGACGAGTTCTCAACTTTAGGAGTTGTTTTCATTTTGAAACTACCTAGTTGTCTACTATTTGTTACCTACCCAGCATTACCTTAACCTTGTGCAGGCAAATATCTGGCTGCCTAAGTCAGTAAGGCTGACTGAGTGCAGTTTCAGAATGCAATGGATGCAGAATCTTCCATGCAATTGAGAATTATTGGTTGGAACATTGTCATTTATCTCAAGCTCTGTTGCCTTTGACTGAAAAGGCTCCCGGGGCCTTTTTCTGTCTTAGAATCACTTCAGAAATGGACCTGTTTTGCAAATGCCTTGAGAATGCCTGGGACATATCTCCTGTCTTTCTCGAAAACAGAAGCATTTGGGAGATGTTTCTGTAAATTTCCTAAGCCCAGCACAAAAATTAGTTCCCTACAAATTTTTATATCCAGGAATAAATTGCAGCAACCTGTAAATTCTGATTTGTAAACTAACCACTACTGGGCTCTTTAACAAATAAAGTGCACAGCAGAAACAACAGGAACAACAATCACACAATTGACACAATTTTACTATGGAAACCCACAAAGGGGAAAACCAGTAACGAGTTTGTTCTTATTGGCTCAGGAAAATAGGATTTTTCTTACAAAAACAAGGTAAAAATTCCCACAGCAAATACAGAGCCGTACGGCCTCACCAAACCCAACAAAAAATGAATCCTACGCAGTGCCTACATCACCCTGTGTATAGCTTACGTCACCTAGCTCGTGCAGCCTGTGTCACTTAGCTCACACGGCCTGCATCACCCAGCTAATGCGGCCCTATTTCACTCGGCTTGGTTGCTGATAATTTTCCCTGAAAATTCCTGTCTTTCACCATAAAATCACTCTCTTTCAGCAAATTGATCTGCCCAATTCGTCTGTCTCAATAATGTGCCTTGACCTCATGGATATGACTTATATCAAACTCCCTTGAGCCTCCTAATCTAACCATAGTGCTCCAAAGAGATGGAGGGTTGAGATCACCACTCATCTCACCTTTTGAGATCAATGGCTCAAATTAGATCTTGGTCACATAAATTATTTATCTCCATAACCTTAGACTTTGGCCCAATGAATCAACAAAAGAATATAACACATCAAATGTAGTTTTCCTAAGTTAAAACTTAGGACACTAGAACATATGCAGTCTTTTATTATATATATATATATATATACCTCATATAACAAAGCACTCCACCCTCTAGGCTGTACGCAAGAGTAAGATATTCTATAGGGCTCAAGGCCATATAACAACAAGGCTCAAAGCCAACCTGTCAGCTGCGGGAATTGAACTTAGTTGGGAAGGATAAGAATCATTCCTCCCTCCCAACCGATGCAAAATTATATTTTTATATGTACATATGAATTGCTACCCAAATTAGCCCAACGGGTTTATATGTACATATGAATTGCTACCCAAATTAGCCCAACGGGTTAGCTCAATCTGTTGTTGCAGATGTCGTTGGGCATTTGGCTAGTTCATTGCCAAAGGGTTCTTGCTGTTGAGAATTAGGTAGGGCAGTGATTATTTCAAATTCTCTTCTTGATAATTACTTGTGAGCTTACTTCTTATACTTATGTCTTCTCTTCTTAGCTTATTATGTCTTTCATCAAGTCAATTACCAAAAACACAAGAGACACAGATTTAGGCTTTTCAAGTCAGGACCTAAACCTCTCCCTCTTGGAGAGGAAAACCCACAAGAAATTATTCTTATAGACTTTCAGTTGACAAGTACTATGACCACGACTCAGACCCTTGACCTATGTATGGCTCCAAGACCTTGTCACTGCTTCTTCATTGACTCCTTGAGCTGACCTTTCTTTCCTGCACCTTTCTGCACCATTCTGCACCTTTCTGCACCAAGGCTAGATATCTCGGTCTCTACTTGTATTCTTCCTTCTCCAGCTGTATGAAATCGTTGCTTGATATTAGCACTGTGTCATAGACTGTTTTTCACTCATCTTTGTTGACTGTACATTCTTGTCTTGACTCCTATAGAATAGTCCAGCGTATATTATTAGGATGCACTTATACAATTCTGTTCATAGCCATTTTCTAACAATCCTTTCTTTTCACTATGCTCTGAGTTAATACCACATCTCAACACAGTCCTTTAGACTTATATCATTACTATGACACCGTTCCTTTTCTTGCTTGAACACAGTCTTGTATACGCACTATGACATAGTCCTCTTCTATGCTTGAATACAGTCCTGAATAGGCACTGTGATCGAGTCCTCTTCTACGCTTGAACACAGTCCTGATTACGCACTGTGATACTGTCCTCTTCTATGCTTGAATAGTCCTGTATATGCACTTATCTTCAGCTCTTTCTTTTTCCTCAAACGAAACACTTACTTCACACTTCTGCTGATCTGAATTACCGCAGAGAAACCAAACTTCTCCTCGCATTTCTGATCCAGATTAATCCGAAGTTATTCCTCCAAATGAGCCGCAGTCTATCCTTATATATACAGAACAGGTCTCTTTATTGAGCCAACATGAAGGGCTGCTTCTGAGCCGACTTGTGTAGGAGTATTTAAGCCGACTAGTTCACTGTCTTCAACGCTGAACTTAAGCCATAATGTGACAAGGTATGGAGGCATACAAATATATCTTCGACTCATCATAAACATGACTCTAATATATTTATAACGAGAAGACAAATCCCTAAAGGACATCAAGAAGAAGTTCCTTTGACATAGAATAAAGCTTTGCTCATGAAACCCATGAAGCAAGTATACCAAGAATATATTTTATAATCTTTGTCTTCTTCATTACATAAATACATAATTACATAGTCAATATGAAGACCAATCCTAGTTACACTTTCCAACACTTGGTTCAATTTCCCACTGGCTTAGGCCCACTACTCTATGCCAATAGGTTTACTAGGAATGGCATCCATGAATGTGCGGAAGCA
The DNA here is from genome assembly GCA_034641835.2 of Pinus albicaulis. Taxonomy (NCBI): domain Eukaryota; kingdom Viridiplantae; phylum Streptophyta; class Pinopsida; order Pinales; family Pinaceae; genus Pinus; species Pinus albicaulis. The sequence goes on along the minus strand of CM076579.1, from coordinate 542,739,698 downwards.
TTCCTTGGAGATTTTTTTTTTTCTACCCTCAGTTACCAAATATGGCCAAATTGCGCCTTTGCATATAGAAATTCACTATAGGTACAAATTCAAGAGTGTTCTCCATATTGTACAGACATGACATGGTCAACACATCATTCATTTTATCAAATATATATTCGTACATGATATAACATACGCTATGGTTTTGAAAATCTTTCAGCTCACCAAGCAAGATCCTAAGACTATGTGATCAATGTCGTTCAGTGTAGTTGGGACAGACAATGAGCTGTTAATTTTTCTATTAGATTGTCGAATCATTGATCAGCAACCATAAAATATCAACAACTGTTTGTTGCAAATTATTTTAACAATATGTCTGGGAGACGCTTTGTCTAAAGCACTTTGCACTGGAATAACTGAATGTGAAATCATTCTCTAATCTTTAATATCCTATCTGGAAGGTACACAATTGCTCAGTTGTGCGATAGCGTCCAAAGGCAACAAATGCGAAACTGCTGTGGGGCCAAAATGTTCATCCATTTATACCTTCTTTCCTTCCCAATAAACAAAGATTTTAATAATTTGCAATTGAGAGAGTTATGCATGTCTTGAAAATATTGTATGATATTCTTCCATGCAAGGATTACTCAAACTTGGTCCTATTGGTAAAAGCAAAAATCCAGATACAGCAATTCTCTCAGTACCATCTCTCCTCATGTTGAATAGCATTTGTATATTATAAATAAAGGCTGCTAAGTGTTGTGGATTCATGAAATGCAGCCTTCTCCTTGGGAAAATAACATTTTTGTAGCCCCATTGGATCCATCAGATTTATTATTACTAGATGTTTATTCTGCTTACACATTGCAAGTGTATTAGCAGGATAGTTAATAGTCAGAAAAAGAGCAAGTACTAAAGGATGTTGTCCTCATTTCTCTTGTTGTTTTGATTGAATGTTGTAAAATCCAATGTCTATGTGGAGATTCTCACTGACTGTCCTTTTGTCAGCCACAAGCAAGGAAAAAAGGGGAGGAGGAGGGCTTTGAAGTGAGTGTAGCTAAAACAAGCTTCAAAGCAAATACAAAGGCCCTTGCTGAGAATGAAGGGGAAGGGATTGCAAAGGTAACTATTAAAATCAATGATCTTACATTTTGAAGTTTACATTCCTACTGTGTGTGAATGCTGAAGCTATTTCTTAATTTTCATTTTAACATATACACAAACACCATTGCATTCTTCATAACTTGATCCATTTTTTTGGAAACGTGGAAATCCATAGAAGCATGTTTAGAATTAATTTCAATTACTTCACATAAAATCATGTGCAGGAGAGTTAAAACTGTGTATTCAAATTATTTTCTCTGTTTCGAAGTTTGGTTGTTCTAATAGTTTCATAGGAGACTGAAATGTTAATTGTTAAACTGCATCACAAGCCATATAATCTTCTAATAATATTCCATGAATTATACAGTTGATATACCGTCCAGACACGGGAGAGATTCTCGGAGTTCACATTTTGGGCTTGCATGCAGCTGATCTTATCCATGAAGCATCAAATGCTATAGCCATGGGAACTCGCATTCAGGTAACCACTTTTATAGTTTTGTACAGTTAAGTGTGAAAATTTACCAAGAAATGGATAGGGATATGGTTACCTATAAGTGTATGGTAGTGCACCCTTGGGTATGGAGATCCCTAGTATGTCAGTATGGGTTTTTGTTGCTGTTGTTTATTAAACACTTCCATAAATTCTTATGACACTTTTCTACTTGAGACTCTTTGGACCCTTGCCAGTGATTTATTTATTTTGATCTTCTTTTATTTGTCTTTCAAACTTTGAATGCTTTGAATGGATAGGAAACAAATGTAATGCATTTACTGGCTTCTTAATTGAAGTTGGAATAGCTTTAAAATGCTGATATTTATAAGGGTCAACAAATTATTTGATGTAACCAACTCTGACCCCAATTTTGAGGTAACTTCCTCACAACTGTGCTAGAGAGAGATATGTCTAGCGCACTAGAGAGAGACTGCAAAACCCGAGCGCTATGGAGCGAACAAAGTTCGTTACTCTAAGTGAAATACTCCAGAAGACTTGGAATATGAAAATATCAATTGAGGATACAAATATTATTATCAATGTGGAAAAAGTCGAAGTCGGGATTAAATCGACAAGGGTCAAAAAGTTGAAAAACTCGATAAAGTCGGGAGTTTTTTGAAAAAGTCGGCAAAATTAAAAAAATACAAAATTATTGAAATTTTTTCTTTTTTTTTAGCATCTAAAGTATCCACAACATCAAATAAATGCATTTCCACATAAACTTGTGAAGAAAGCTAATATATAATATGTATATGAAATCTAGTGCTACATCACATATCAAAATAGTGAATCAAGTCTTGAATCTTGAGTCCTGTCTCAATCTCAACTCTCAAGAGTCAAAATATCAACAAAAAATATAATAAATGTATATCATGAGTCATCTCCATGTCATAAAGTAATCAGTCACTGAGATACCATGCCCTTTCACGGAAATAGGAATGGGTTTGCCTTTTCCTCTAGAAGAAGAAGGCCCTGCCCCTGGGGATACAAATGGAGTCAGTCGTCCTCTAGAAGCAAATAAAAGAGTTGGCCTCTATCCTCTGCCACTGTTGCCGCCCATCCTAGATGGTGTCATCTCCTCCACATCCTGCTCCTGACCCTACTCCTCCTCCTCTACCTATGGCTCCTCCTCCCCTGCAACTGCTACCTCCTCTAGTGCTAGTGCCTCTAGATCCACATCTAACCAATCAGGTATCGAGTCCATGGTAGGCCTCTCAGTCTCAACCCTCCATGCAACGGTGAAAAAATCTCCAAATCCACACCACAAATCTTGGACAATGGCAAAGCTCAAGCCTCAATCACCTCCTCTCTCTCCATAGCCCTAATGCAACAAACAGATTGAAAATTGAATGAGAAAAATTTAGAACAAGGGCAATGTTGTATGACCAAGACATGCCCAAATTGCTGTGGGCTGAAGCTTGTAATACAACTGTCTATGTTCAGAACAGGACTCCTCACGCTGCATTGGGAAAGATCACACCGGAAAGTGTCTTCACTGGCAGTAAGCCTGAAGTGAGAATGCAAAGGCATATCGCATCTACATTCCAGAGAGCAGGAAAGTTGTAGTGTGGAGAGATGTGAAGTTCATGGAGGAAAAGGCCTTCAGAAGGTCCCGCGAGTTGCCTTCTGCTACACAATCTAAGGAGGAGCCTCTGGTTCAGCCCCAACAACTAGCGACAGAAAATTTAGTTGCCTCTCCAAGGCATGGGGATCCAAGGGACGTGTCTCTCGAGGATTTGCAAGAGGGAGAGCCGGTAAATCCACCCACCACCAGTGGAAGAACGAGTAGGGAACTACGACAGATTCTAAAAGATGCAAAGGACTTTGTCGGAGTCCCCCGAAATGAGAAGAGACAGTGTAAGCAGCTTGAGAGGTATCAAGCCTTGGTTGCTTAAATCGGAGAACCTTCCAGTTTTCGGGAAGCAGCTCAGCACCAGGTGTGGGTTGATGCAATGGTGGAAGAGTACAGTTCCATCATGACGAATGATGTCTAGGAAGTGGTCCCCAGACCTCAGGAGAGATCAGTTGTAGGATCAAGGTGGATCTACAAGGTCAAGTATGTTGCAGATGGTGGCATCGAGAAATTTAAAGCCAGGTTTGTGGCTAAGGGGTATGCTGAAAAGAAAAGGATCGATTATGAATAAACCTTCACCCCAGTAGCCAGATACACCTCTATCAGATCCGTGATATCCCTTACTGCGCAGATGGAATGGGAGATTCACCAGATGGACATCAAGACGACATTCCTAAACGAGGTGATAGAGGAAGAGGTGTATATAGAACAACCAGAGGGCTTTGAGACGCATGATCAGAAGACTCATGTGTGCAGACTGAAGAAAGCATTGTATGGACTGAAGCAAGCTCCTAGAGCTTGGTATGGTAGAATTGACAGCTACTTGCAGAAAATGGGATTCGTCAAAAGTGACGTAGATCTCAATGTCTACTATCTAAGAGTGGGGAGTGAGCCTCTGATACTGGTTTTGTATGTAGATGATCTATTCTTAACAGGATCATCAAGGCTCATCATAGATTGCAAGAAGAATTTGGCTGAGGAATTTGACATGAAGGATCTAGGACGGATGCACTATTTTCTGGGGTTGGAAGTTTGGCAGCAGAATGGGGAGATCTTTCTTGGTCAAGGGAGATACACTACAGAGATTCTGAAGAGATTTCAGATGAAGGATTGTAGACCCGTGACAACTCCAATGATCACCAACTGGAAGAAAATCGACGTGTCCGAAGACGATGAGGTTGATCCTACGTTATATAGGCAGCTCATAAGATCATTGATGTATCTGGTAAACACAAGGCTAGACATCTGTTATTTTGTAAATACCCTCAGTCATTTCGTGGTAGAACCTAAGAGGGCTCATTAAGCAGCAGCCAAGCATGTTCTTATGTACCTTCAACGAACAGTTGAGCTTGGATTGAAGTACACCCGTAGCAATGATGTCAGGTTGAGTGGTTTCATCGACGCAGATTGGGCTAGGAGTTCAGTAGATCGAAAGAGTACCAGTGGTATTGTTTTAGTTTAGGATCAGGAATGACTTCCTGGTGCAACAGAAAACAGAAGTCCGTAGCACTGAGCTCAGCAGAAGCAGAGTACATGGTAGCCAACACAACTTCGTGTGAGACCATATGGCTTTGAAAACTGCTAGTGAACCTACTTAAGGAGAAAATGGAAGCTACCAGTATCTTTTGCGATAATCAAAGTTGCATCAAGCTCTCTGAAAATCCTGTGTTTCATGATTGGTCGAAGCATATTGATATCAGGTGTCACTTCATCAGGGATTTTGTACAACATGGAGTTGTTCAGTTGCAGTACGCTCCAACAGAAGAACAGGTGGCAGACATCCTCACAAAAGATCTAGGGAAGACTAAGTTTGTCTACTTCAAAGAAAAGATGGGGATGATAAAGAATTCATTCCAGTAGCAGGAATGGATAGGATCAGTATTCAGAGGGAGTTATTGTACAAATGCAGCAGTGACAGTGGCAGTGTCAATGGCAGCAGCACAACAGATGAGGAGCAGCGTCCAAAGATCAGCAGCGCAAAGGGTGCTTCAAAAGCAAAATAGCATGCAACAGGCATATTGTTGGAACACCTTTCTCGCTAAGATGGAGTGTTGATTTTTATGGCATCAGAAAGTGCTCCAAGGCTCAAACTTTGCAAGAAGGCTTGGACAACAATATTCCAAAGAACCCAGAAACTGTTTGTGGAAATTCCACTCGGTTCATGACTTATTAAAATAATTAATTATTTTAATGAAGACCCTAAGTCTAAACTTAGGGAAACGAAATAATTAAAGGGTATTAATAATTCAGAGTGTGAATCTTCTAGAAAACAAAAATCAAGTCAAGTATTAATCTTAGCCATTGATTAAACTTCTAATCTGGGTCGTTGGTTCTCCAACGAGAAGATTATAAAAGAAGGCTTGAGGGTCATTTGGAAAACAAGCCAGGCATACACTCAATACCCGAAGGAGATCGATTCTGAAGTAAGAGAATTCACTTTCAGTGAGAGAGTTGCATGGCGAAGATTTTGCAGAAGCAGAAGGAGGAGGGAGTCAGCAAGTTACTGAGGTCAGAGACTGAGGGTAGCAGTGGGCCACAGGAGGCAGCTCTGGGCTGCAGCACAATGAACCCACGCAGACCCTACGCAGACTTACGCAATCCAGTGTTGGGACTGCGCAGAGAAACACGCAAATAGTCACAGGAGTTGGCAAAGGCTGTTCAGGGTGTCACGGATTTGCCAGAAGGAGTCGAGAATTTTGTCTCAAGTGTTTCAAATTTTATCTGCCAGTATTTTTCCTTGTAAAGAAATCATTTGCTAAAGAATTTAATAAAACCCTCATCTGTTGCACCAGTTTTCATGCATTGGGTTTTTCCGGGGACAATTGTCCAAAAATAACTGTGTACATGTGATTGATTCTTGTGCTTATGTCCTTTACTGTTCATTTCTCTGCTATATATTTGTGAATGTTGCAGTAGTATTTATTTCAATATTTGCCAGACGATTTCTGAAAATAACTTATTGAAACAATAAGTAGGAGGAATAAATCTATCATTGCAACTATATAGTTTTCATATTGAAAATTTCACAATATATATTTTAAATACTTTTTTTATTTTTATTTTTTATAACTCTTTTTTTTAATAATATATATCACCTTGTAATTAATATTTTCCTCTTTGTGATATATTAATATGGTTCTCCCTTTAGCCTTATAATTAAAAGTTAAAACTCTTTTACTAATGTAGAGAAACCAGACTCATCTTGATGAGATTTGTATATTTTCGACTCATCAATCAAATCGTACAAGGATTGATCAATTGTACAATACCGTAATTAATTAGCCCAAATCTTTAATTGAATCAGTGAATTAATTAATTGTATGAACCGAGTTAACAGTTTAATGATGGGTCGTTGTGCTGTGCAAACGTGACCACATAGTTGGTACAAATCATGATGGTTCAATTGGAGTTGTACGGACGTGAAATGAATAAAACGGTGAGTGGCAAAGTATGAACAGCGTATGGGATGGAAAATTGGCGTTTGTAATTTCCTTGATTCAATGTCGGCTTGAGAATGTGCGAGGACGGAAAGGGCATACAGATGGTGGCGGATAAGGTCCTATAACAACAATGGCACTAATGAAGAGGAGCGATGGCAGTTCTCGTGGTTTTTGGTCGAGGTTAGCGATGGTGGTGGTGTTTGTCTACAATGAATAACCAGTTATGGTGGTGGTGGACTCGGGGCGATACAGACTAGTGAAGCAATGAACGATGGTAACAATTCTCTAATCGATGTACAAGATGAGGTCTTGTCTTTATAATTCCAACTGATATCATTTGAACTTCGACTTGTTAGCAAAAAATGACATTAATGCAGTGATGTTTCGATGGCAAGATCAGCAGCAGGATTGGCGATAGTGTTGGATGGCGAGCCTTATTTCCTGGGCTATACGTTATTAAATGCGGTGGGGCATATACTGCCCACCATTAGATTTAAACAAATTTAAATCTAATGGTGGGCAGTATTGTTATGAATATTTTATTAATTATTAGTTAGTTATAGTTATATTAGGTTTTATTAACTGAAAGGGCATGATCAAAGATCATGCCTCTTCACCAAGGGACACCTTGAGGCTATATTTAAAGCCTAGGCGATCCCTCATTGTAATCATCTCATCTTTCATCATTAATAATATATATTTATCAAGTTTTACCAGAGTTTTTACACTCCATTGGTATCGGAGCCATCGCTCTTTGGATCTGTGTGATCACCCAGAATTAAGGAATCAAAGGAATTCCAAAAATTGCAGATTTTTACCCAACCGCTTTTGCTCTCTCACTCCCCCTCACATTCAACGCTTATCTGCGTCTTTCTGACACCACCGCTACCTTTAGCCTCGATTTCTCATTCCAATCGTGAGTCCTATTGGCACTAGCAACCAAGCACCCCACCCCCAAATTTCCTTGCAGATATCGCTACCATTTCCCTGCCTCTTGTTCGTTGCGGCTCCCTCACTCCATCCATCCTATTCACAAATTTTCTTTTTAACCAGTTGGTCGAATCATTTCCGCCTTATAAGAATTGCAGGTCACTGCTCCATAGACCACCATTGCCAAATTCTGACACCGCCGCCCATCCCAAATAAAATACGAGTTAAAAAATTACGTGCAAATCGGCATTCGACACTCCATTTCCTGTAGGTTAAAAAAATTACGTGTCATCGAAAAGATTTCCTGTACGTTACGTAGACAGTTCTCTGTCGTGGACATTACAGCGGCAGCAAATAAAATATACATAACAGCTTAAAATTATAAAATTATAAAATTACGTGCAATTGCAGCTTCCGCCCTCCGATTTAGGCCCTCGGCCCTGCCAACACGTTACACGTTAACGTGACTGTAATTTTACAGGTGGAATTTGCGTTTTAAAAAAAAATTGTATGAAACAGCCACAGTTCCGTTGACCAATTTCCGGCGCTGTCGTTCTACCTTGTCCGTTCTTCAGCTCTTCCGCCGGTTAAATCGACCCGCATTTCCTTACTATTCTGCCCGATAGTCAATTGCTGTCAAACGATACGCTGCGTATTAAAATTGTGAGGACCACATTTGTTCACGCAGTAAAGAGATAACGTCACGGTGAAGACTACCTATCAAACGCTGTGACTGGCCCATCAAGCTCAAGCAAACCGGTCTGTCCCCGTCACCATTGCTGACTGAAGATCACAGCGTGTCAAACGGACGATACGGTAGAGCAATTTAAACATACGTGGCCGGTTGGTGACATCAGAAAAAAGCGATTTGTTATAATTCTAAACAGTGTGCCGGTTTGCTGTGTTCCCAATAGAAGTGCGTTTATAAAAAAATTACGTTCTTTTAAAAAAAATTCGTGAATAGGTGTGACGTCACAGCATCGTTTCGTTTTAAAAAGTCCAGCATCGTTTGGTTTTAAAAAGTCGATTTCACAAATCGTATGGTGGAAATGTTCAATCGTTAAAGAGTGGATACGTTGGAAAAAAATTTATATATATATAATCTGCTGGTTGATATATATAAATAGGTCTAATTTTTATATATTAATATAAAAATTAATATATAAAAATTAGATTTAAAAAAAATAATAATAAAAATTATTATTGTAAATAATTATATAATTGATTTATATATTATATAATTTTTAAATCAATAATTATATATATATATATATAATAATTATATAAATTATTTTAAAAAAATAATAATAATAATTATTATTATTTAAAATATATATATAATAATTAATTAATTAATTAATTTTAGAGAAAAAAAAATTAATTAATTAAATATTAATTAATTAATTTTAAAGAAAAAGAGGAAAATTTGGCAGAAAATATCAGTATGTCTTTATCAATGATGACGATTGATCAGATAAAAAGGCAAATATGGCTAAAACAAATGGAGGCCGCAGAAAAGCTTAGCAAAGCAATGAACAAGATGACAGAACTCCGCAATAAGCTAAATGATAAAATAGATCAGACACAATCCCCGATATCTCCTGACAGGGAACAAACTCAACAAAACAATGCCACAGATTCAGGAAACTCAGAAGAGCATCAGGAAAAAACTGATTTCCCACATTACCATGAAGATACAGATGATTGTAAACAACAAAATGTTCCATCCCCAGAATTTAACAAAACATGTGAAGCGACAAACACATCCGAAGCCACTGATATAACGACAGAAGCTGTTGAGGCCTTCGGTGATGAAGCAGATATGGTTGTTAAGAATGAAGCATTTGATGATGAGGAGAAGTTACATCAGACAATAGTTGTTGGTAACTTACCTCTAAATCTAAAAAGGAATCACAAAAAATCACCAAAGGAACAAGGCATAGTTGGGAAATATGAAAAAATATTCCAAGATCTGCCCATAAAAGTGTCTTCCAATAGGAAAATCAAACGTCCAATAGAAGTCAAGACAGTATCCAACTCTGTCGATATCAGATCTTTTCACTGTCCACATCACCAATAGATGGAGCTCGAGAAGATGCTTCACGATCTTTTTAAAATGTGGGAAGCAAGAGCTCATCGCTTGAGAAAACCAGACATTCGTCAACGTTGTCCATCAATTACATATGCTTTGAGGACAAAGCATCTTTAAGAGAGGGGCAATGTTATGAATATTTTATTAATTATTAGTTAGTTATAGTTATATTAGGTTTTATTAACTGAAAGGGCATGATCAAAGATCATGCCTCTTCACCAAGGGACACCTTGAGGCTATATTTAAAGCCCAGGCGATCCCTCATTGTAATCATCTCATCTTTCATCTTTAATAATATATATTTATCAAGTTTTACCAGAGTTTTTACACTCCAAGTATATGCCCCACCGCATTTAATAACGTATAGCCCAGGAAATAAGTTTTTGCCCAGCCTATCAATGGTTATGTCGGCCTACAGTGGCTGGTCAAAACAAGGCTTTGGCGACTTGACTGTTTTTTTTTTCTTTTTTGGTTTATATATATGGAGGGGACGGTGACAAGGAGAAACTTTGACGGCAGCCGAAAGCGCAGGTAATTTTTTTTTTATTATAAATATTTTTTGTTTGTTATATATATATACATAGATATTTTCTTCTTTAAAAAATGGCCAAGGGCTTCTGATGATTCAGCAGCGGAGACACTCCAAAAGTGTATCGAAACGCTTCAATGACAACGAAGTTGACGAATTTGACAGTAAAGGACCCGGATCAGAGAGCGTGGCTCTGTGCAGCGGTTAAGCGGTCGAAGGCTCGAACTGCTCTGATACCAAATGGAGCAAACAAAGTTCGTTACTCTAAGTCAAATTCTCCAGAAGACTTGGAATATGAAAATATCCATTGAGGATACAAATATTATTATATATAAAATGTATGATGAACGATTGTTACAATTGAGAGTGAGAGGCCTACTTATATACCCTAGGCAGGTGACTCTTCTTGGAAGGTCATGTCCCATTTAGACATGCCTTTTCAACCTAATTACTAATTAACTAATCATTATTTATATTGTTTTCTTCATAACACGCTAGTGCTGAAAACAGGAAAAACAACTGAACCCAAGAGAAAATTGCCAAAATTAAGTACACATCTCAAGTGAGACATCCCTTAAAGAGGGAGTTATGGGCCTGTTACTGCTCAAACTAGTAGGGGTCCTAGGAGGGGATCCTATAGAGAAACTACTAGGTCAAGGGAAACAATGGATCGATAGCCCATTGTCACCTCAGCTAAGGCTCCCTGCTCTTGAAAGGCTTCCACCAACGAGAGGAGACTCGGTATAAGGGGAATCACCAAATGAATGGATCAAATAAGAGGATAAAGAGTGATTCCAAAGGCCTATTCACATAAGAGACTCAATTATATGGCTTTCTTGCCTGAAAATCAAGGTGATATGCTCTCTAGGAAGGGCTAAGAGGAATCTTGGGCTACGGTTTGGGAATATATCTTGTCAAGAGGTTTCCTAAACCCGAAAATCCTTATGGAGAATTGGCCTTTATGTGATCTTTATGGAATTAGAGTTGTAAAGTTGTGGGACCACACAGGACCAAGTGGACCCAAAATTAGGTCAAGGGTATGGAGTTGATCAACCAAGGAGGGGCTTGACCTGATTAGGGAAGAGAAGGGGATCAAAGGACAAATTTTCTTTTGAGATTTGGATGCAGTGATCATAATGAAGTCACTAACCCAAAATCAACCTAGGGCAAGAAACAATCTTGTGGCTAGGGCTTGCTACATCTCGGGATTCCGCTGTCAAAATTGCTTGAAATTTGGAGGACCTCTTGAGCAAACTACAACGCAATAGTGGACCAATTTTCAAGGGTTTTGGATGGCTACAAATGATTTCATGTCATGCCCTAGGAGACCTTCTAGGGTTAGGCCTAGAATTGGAAGAAATGAAGAAAAGAAATGTTATTTCGACCACCAAAGGGATATGAGAATCAATTTCTTATTGCTTGGGATTAAGGGAGTCAAGATACACATATATCATGAAATTTCGTGAGCTAAGGAACCCTACTTGATCTTTGCTATGCTCTCCAAGGGAAACAACTAGATCAATAGAGATTTATGCTTCAAATTTGCGAAGGACACAATTTCGAGGTATTTAGCCTATGAGGTGCCTCTAGGAACATTCGCCCAATCCCCCAAAGGTCAATGCATGCTTTTAATCACTTATTCAATGTCCCAAAAGAATTATGCATTACATTTAACCCATACAAGAATAAAGATAACAACATACATGCAGTTAACCAGTAAAATAACAAGAATACCTTCAAAATTTTGACTTACATGAGAGAGAGAGTATATCCATTTATCAACTTCGCATTAGAGAAGCTCTAAAGAAAATGACGAAATCCAAACATCATAGTGCATCAAGAAAAGTTCCAAAAATTCATCCCAGCAAAAAGTGCAAAAATCTCATAAGGGATACCAGTCCAATCCAAGTGATGATGAATGAGAGAGAGTGCCTCTCTTCTATTTATACAATCCTGTAAGGGATTCGAATGGCCTAATTTGGACTAACAATGCCCCTAAAATAAAATAATGTGCATAATAACAATACTTTTGGTGACAAGCCCACCAAATAGCTCAATAACATAATAGTAAGCCTCTCAAGAGGGTCGAATGATCAATAAAGTGAGTTGTTGGGCCTTTGAGGAGGCCTAATGAAGACCTGAGTGTGCCATGATGTGTGAATGGACCTCAAACATAGTGGACAAGGGATTGACCAGTTGTTTTCCAAGCAAATCCTTGTGGTGCCCCCAATTGCGTGGGAAGGACACAAGGACATCCTCATGGGTCTCCAAGTGGATCAAAAATGCATGTAAACCATTTGTGAGGGCTAGGATGATGACATAAGCCCTGATACATCATCATCTGCTCCCTGGAACATTTGTCAAGTGTATGGTGCAAGTGTGGATCCAGTTGGGCGTGGTGATCCAGGTGCATCATCCTCATCCAAAAGGTGGAACACAAGCAATCAATGAGCGGTGTTGGGGATTCGTGAAGTACTCTCTGCTATGGTGGAGGCCCATGGCTCTCAATGCTCACCATACAAGTGCCAATGTGGCCCTCTAGAAGGCTAGGACCCTGTATAGGGAAACCAATCCCCAAATGGAGACCCACTTGTAATCCTGCATAAGATGCAATGCCCCCCTTACCTTCCAATACAACAAATCATTAGAAGAATCAAGCAAAAGAGCTTAGAAGTCATGGAATCAATGGGACACTTCGTGGTGGCATGCCCTTCCATATTGGGCTTTGGCATGTACAAGTGTCTCCAAGCTCAATGAGGGGGGCTTAATCAAGGACCCTATTAGGTGGTTTCAATCTTTAAAGGGGGTGGCATTCCCATGGTACATTCCTCAAGTGGCAGATGGCAAATGATATAGTAATGGAACGAAGTCGGGATTAGGGGAATCATCTAGACCACATGTCATGGTACAAGGGTAGTTATAATAAGGGAAGCCCATACCTGGGTATATGAGTGTAGGAGGGAGCAAATCGTGGCACATGAGTTACCCCAACCTTTCTTTTTCCACCCTTCTTCCTACGCCTTTTGCCTTTGATTGATTTTTCTTCATAACTGCTTGGGGCTCCAAGGGTTGAATGCAGGATGAGTAGGATATAACAGTAGATACCCCTTAAGGTTGGGCAGTTCATTGCCCACTAGGGGTTGGGACAATCATGGGTTCCTTAATGATGGAGGAGGCTCATCTAGGGCCCATAGGAACCAGGGTGATGGCCATGGATAAGGGGTAGAGCTCATGTTTGGCTTTTTCCCACGTGCTAAATTTGTATGTCTCGACCATCTTTTGCATTTTGTGGTACATTTCCTGTTAAGAGTGGCAAAATTATGTTTTTTCTTTTCTTTTTAGCTGCATCAACCCTCGGGCATTGTTCCACGCCTGACCCAAGGTGTGGACTGTTGAAGAATGTAACTAGGTTCGGTCTTCATAAATGTATTTGAGTCATTATGTAATGTACTTGTCAAAAGAATGAAAAATAATTTTTTTATTATTGTTACAATGACTTATTAAAGCATGGTTTTCACGCTTGGGTAATCATGTTTTAGGTCAAAGTCTCCATTGAGGACTTCTAGGATTTATACTAAGTCATTAGAGTCATTGTACATTTAAAGAGACCCTTCTTGGGCATTTGAATCATGTAAAAAGAATTAATATTGAGTCAAATAGACTATTTGTCACCTCCACACCAAGTTGACCTCGAGGAGATCAAGTCGGCCTCAAACTAGCTAAGTCGACCTCACTAGAAGCCTATATATTTGGAGCAGTTCGAATTCTTTTGGAACTCACTCTCTCTCACACAAAAGTTCGATATCCCAGAAGAAAAGAGCTAAAAAAAGTGCGAAGTTGAAAAGAAGGCTAAAAGGAGTGCGAAGTTGGGAAGGAAGGAAGAAAAGTTCAAGATCGAAAATTTGGGATATCTATCTCTCTCTCGTGTGGATTCCTCTAGGAGATCGAAGTCTTTTTTTTCAAGTCGAAGTTGTTGCTGCTAGTTGTTGGGTTGAAATTATTGCTGCAAAGTCAAAGTTGTTGCTGAAGGGTTATCATCTACAAGAAGGAAGAAGGGATTGACTTGGTGTGGAGGAAATTTGTGCCTAGGTCAAGAAGTCTTGGATTGTCTCGTGAAACTATTGAAGGAAGAGTTGTTCACTGGGTTTTCCCCTAGAGTGGGGTTTTTCCCTAGTTGTCTGCCTACAACTGGTGTGCCTAGTCTTTATATTGTTTTGATAATTTCTTGATGAACTAAAGAAGAACACAAAAGATAATAAGAAAGTAAGAACTACACAAGTTATTTATCAAGTAAAACAAAATATTTTTGTCTTTCTGATTTTCGAACATGGACAAGGGAAGGGGAGGCTAACCGTATGTGGACCCAGTGGACACAAGTGGACCTGGATAGGAAAAGAGATGAATGGGGCTAAAATAAGTGGAAGGGAGTGATGTATATGGTGTCGAGAAGTGGGACCATGAAGCCAAAATCAAGATTTCCCATGTAGGGCCAACCCTAAAGCTAATGGCCAATAAAGGAGATCCCACAGGACTAGGATGCAAGGCTAACCACAAGATTGGGCAATGGAAACAAGAGTACAAACCTAGCCCAATCTTTCTGCCAAATCCCCCCACCAATCCATGCCAAAAAGTTCCCTTGACAAGGAAAATTACTCAACTATACGAATGAAAAGCCATACATTCAGGGTCAAGAGGCCCACCTTCAAACAATACAATCACAATAGACAGGCGAGGGACCACATGTCTGGCCCAGGCGACGGAGATAATGTCACATCGAGCTATCTGGTGGCTGCAAGGGGCTGTTGGCTGCCAACTGAGGACCATCTAGAAGAAATTTTTTCTCCTATATATGCCACCCATAGGTGGTGGGTAACGGGGCCAAGAAAACAAATGCTTACAGCCCAAGAGGGTTATTGGGCCTACATATCAAGTTCAATGAGGTTGGTTTTAACCAAGGTTACTTGGAAGCGGGAGCGGGAGCGGGAGCGCGGAGCGGGAGCGCGGAGCGGGAGCGAAGCGCGGAGCGCCATTTTTAAAAGTTTCCGGGTCCGGAGCGTTTTCGGGAGCGTTTTTATATATATATATATATATTTTAATATTTTTAATATTTTTTATATTTTGATGCATATATGTCAACAAAAACATGTAGAATGATGAATTAGACATAAAAAACATAAAAACATAGATTGAATCATATAACATCAATCATCTAAAAGTTATAATCTTCATCAACCACGCCCACGAGTTGGAAGCATACAACATATTGACTCTTGAGTCTCGCAAATCATCAATCTGAAGGTTTCAAGCTTTCAAAATTCAATATATAATATTTATCATCATTGATAATTTGATATATAACATTTATCATCATTGATTTCAAATTTCAACATCTAACATTTATCATCATTGATTCATTGATTTCAAAATTCAATATACATTTATCATCATTGATATATATATTATAACATTTATCATCATTGATTCATTGATTTCAAAATTCAATATACATTTATCATCATTGATATATAACATTTATCATCATTGATTCATCGATTTCAAAATTCAATATATAACATTTATCATCATTGATTCATTGATCACCATATAACTTTCATGAAGCATCATATTCATAATTCATAATGACTTGTAAACAATAAACTTATAAATGCCAACTTCAAAGTTTCACCTTTCAAATTCAAACTTCAAACTTAAGTTGTCATTAAAAATTTAAATATATGAAATCAGTAGCAAGTCAAGTTTCAACTGTTCAACTGTCAACAACAAATAGAAAATAGTAAACAACAAATATATTTTATCTGGCTGGCCCCTTGCCACGCCCACGAGAAATGTCTAATTTCTGTGAGCCACGAGGAAATGTTGGTCTTCTAGTACTCTCAGGAATACCATGACCACGACCAGAAGGTGGAGGTTGGATCTGCAAAGGAACAATAGTGTGATATCGAGGAGTGGCACTGGCACTGGCACCCGCACTGCTACCAGTAGATGGTGGGACTGGCCCTGTGTGTGGCGGTGCTGCTGATGCTTCATCATCATCCCTATAAAGTTCTGCTTCCAATTCTTCTAGATGTAATGTGCCGTCCTCCAAATTATCATCCTCTGGGTTGTTGTCCCAGACTCTGTATGATTGATCCTCATTTGCCCGATCACAGTAATGGCTCAACAACCTCAAGTTGTAATGCACATAAACCAAGCTTTCAGCTCGGTTTTCATTCAGCCTGTTTCTTCTCACATTGTGTACGAAGCTGTAGGTGCTCCAACACCTCTCTGCAGAAGAAGTGTTCACAACCTGTGAGAGAATTTTTTTAGCCAACTTTGGCAAAAGTCCCATGCCGCCATATGCTTCCCACCATGTGAGAGCATCAAATCTGTCCCTGTCTTCCATTGCATGGAAAGAACCAAAGTTAGCAGTGCAACTGAAGTATTTGCCTAATTCAAGGCGCAATCTAGCACACTCTTCCCCGTCAGGTACCAATTTGTCCAATGCCTTCATGTACCCTTCTTGTACCTCTGGATCTCTGTGAGGTTTCACCCTAACCCCACCTCCAGGTGCAGGTTGGCCCAACCAAGATGGAGAGTAATATTTTGGCGTAAGGATATATGCCAAAGCATGCAGTGGAACATTGAGTTTATTCCACCGTGCACACACACACTCATGAATCATAGCATACAAAATGGGATCATTATCCTTAACAATATCTTTTATTTGCCCCAACATGCTATCCATCTGCTCATAAACCTCTCCAATCACCGGTTTATCAGTATCTGCAAAGCGAATCATGTTATAAATGGGCTTGGTAAAACTCACAATTTCCCTCATACGTGCCCAAAACTGAGGGTCAAGGGCGGTCTCCTCCACATGTTCGAAACTTTGCCTGTCAACTACTGTTGCCGCCCTGTCCTTTAATAGCTGCCAATGTGGGCTTGATACCATTGCAGCCAATGACTCTCTTACCTTCAAAAGGCGCCTGAAGGTGAGGTAATAACTAGCAAATCTAGTTTTTCCTATTTTCAACAACTCCACTTTGGAGTGAGTACGGAAAAGCCCATGGGTATTGCTATGATTTGTAATAAATTTGATCATTTTCTTACCTCTCTTGTACAAATCACCAAGCCATTTGAACTGAGGTTGTTTGTTTTTTATGATATCATGCATCAAAAGGTTCATTGTGTGAACCAAACACCCAGACCAAAAAATGTTGGGGTATTTATCCTCACAATTGCTCCTGCTGCCTTACAGTTAGCAGCATTATCAGTGATGACCTGTATCACATTGTATGGCCCAGTCTTTTCAATTATTTCAAGTAATGGTTCTGCAATGTTAATGCCGGTTTTGAATTTATCTGAATAATCATAAGCTGCCAGGAACACTGCACCACTAACCGACACAGCCAAAACATTTATCAATGGTTTTCCTTTTACATTGGTCCATCCATCAGAGACAATGGACAACCCATGCTCATTCCACGAACCCGTCATTCTAGCCAAAGAATGATTTATTTTAGCTCTTTCATGATCAAGACCCACGGTTCTGGCCTTGTCATACCCAGGGCTTTTGTATCCTTTGGGGGCATCATTAATGGCAGAAACCATTTCATGCCAATAAGGTGAGCGAAGAACATTGAATGGCACCCCACATGCATATAGAAACCAGTAAACTTTTGAATCCACATCATTCCTACACCCTTCGTCTAGGAAATCGGATATGGTTCTACGCCTTAATCCAGTGCCACTGCTTCCGAAACCACTGGCATGGGTGGAAGTTGAATGTGTTGGGCCTGAATCAGGGATACCCTTAGATCTTTTAGATGATCTCTGTATGGCAACCCCCTCTTCCTTCCTATATATCTCTCTCTGTGGTGCTGCCATAGAAGTACAAACTTTGATTCCAAAAATTTTAGTTCCATCTCCTGGCATTATCCCACAAAGGTGCCTTCTCAGACGGGTGTATGAACCATGGTATTGTTTATTGCAATGGGGGCAAATAAATTTAGTGGTTCCACCACCTTTCCCTCCTTCTTGTTTTTGAACATATTTCCACAAAGGATATTGGTCTTGTTTAGTTGGGGATTCTAGGTTCTCAGGGTCTCCACTCCCCACTTCCTCCTCAGCATAATCCTCCTCTTCAGGATTTTTTTCAGATCCACCATAACCCTCCTCTTCATCCTCCTCTTCTCTGATTTGTCTCTTTCTTCTAGCACTCTCCAACACCATTATCACAAAGAAAGGAACCAACATGAGGAAAATTCCTAGCCATATAGCCATGATGGAAACAAGTTTCAAGTTTCTAGAATCTAGCCTGCAAAACAAATAGAAAAATGCCAAAGGGGAATAGGAAATGCAACATAGGAAAAAAACAACTCATTTTAAAAGTTTTAAATCCAATAAAATGCAACATTCAAGCAAAATTCAAGTTTTCATTTTCAAACCATTTAACAATCTACAAATTCATCTTAGAAAATACAAAATTGGATTAGAAGGTCTACCTCTTTCTTGCAATCCTCCTGTCAGCCTTGCTCCTTGCTCTCCTGTCAGCTTTGCTCCTTGCTCTCCTGATTGCTGTCAACCAAACCTTGCGCTCTCGGCTCTCCTTCTCACTCACTTTCACTTCTCAACTAACAAAAAATAACTAAAAATGAAACCCCCCCCCCTTTTTATAAAAAATCGGAAATTTTTCATAAAAAAATTTACACATTGGGAGTCGTTTTTTTCCTCGGATGTTTTAAGTTTAACGCCCGGCCCGCCGGGAGCTGCTTCAGCTTAACGCTCAAGCGTTTAACGTCGGCAAGCAGCAGCTGCCCGCTCAACGCCTCAAAGCAATCGATTCGTGATGCTTTTTCTGTGTCGGGAACGTCTTAAAACGCCCGACAGAGGCGGCCGAAGCGCGTTTCCTAGCGCTTCCGAAACGCTCCCGCACGGAGCGAGTTTCCGGAGCGGGAGCGAAGGGGGTACGAAGCTTCCCCGCAACCCTGGTTTTAACTTTACCTAGTAAAAACAATAAAGGAATAAAATATGTTTTAGAAAATCAGAAAGGCAAAAATATTTTCCTATACTTGATAATAACTTGTGATGTTCTTGTTTTCTTATTCAATTTACTTTCTTTTATTTCTTTCCTTTTAGTTCATCAAGCAATTATGAAAGCAATAGCACATAAATCAAGGACACCAGATGTAGGCAGACAACCAGGGGAAAACCCCTCTCTAGGGGAAAACCTAGTCAGTAATTCTTCCTTTAATAGTTTTCCTAAGATAATCCAAGACTCTAGACCTTGACACAAACTTTCCTCCACACCAAGTCAACCTTCTTCTTTTATAGATGATCCTATTTTGACCTGGCAGTAGTGTTGAGTTTTCTTGAGTGATGGGGTAGCATCGGATGTGCTCTAGCTCCCAAAATTTGTATAGGGACTAGAGTACATAAGATCTCCAAGACCCAGAAAGGGATTTGGGAAATTTCATTCGGTTTGGGAGATAATTAATTAATTAATAATTTTAATTAAGGACCCTAAGTCTAACTTAGGAAAATTAAATTATTAAAGGTAATTAATTAAAACATGTGATGAAATTGTCTTAAGTCACACGAATCAAGCTTTCTTTTAATCTTAGCCGTCGATTCAAGATATGATCATGGTCATTGGTTTCCCAACGAGAAAAGTATAAAGGAAAGGCTTGGGGTCATTTGGAGGAGACACACGGAGGCAGAGCACTGAAGCTAAGCTGGAATTCTAGGGCGTGGTTTGCTAAGAATTTCCAGAAGTGTTTCATCTGCAGAGGGGTAGTTTAGGCAAAGGGGATGGTCTGATCCCAATGCTTAGAATCAACAAAAGGCAGAGAGCAGCTTCCAGAGGTAGCGTAGAGAAGCAAAGGCAGCAGCAGCAGAGAGGGCAGCAGTTGCGCAGCGCAGGGGCAGCTTCAGCTATGCAGGTGCTACACAATCGCTTCAGGGGTAGCGCTGGTCAGCCAGGGACCCATCTGGGTTACGCATAGACCCCCAAGGGCAGCATAGGGTCAGTGTCACCCATTCTAGGGTTACGCAACCCTCTCCAGGCTAGCGTAGAGGCACGCAGAGGCTGACGCAGGGGCTTCAAGGGCAGTGCTATGGTTTCTAGGGCCAAGATCTGGCTGAGTCTTGTAAATCTCGTTTGAGGGTGTGGATCACTCAACGTTTTGGATTCAGAACAGTAGGTTAGCTACAAATCTATATTTTTATTTGTTGGGTTTACCAGTGTGGTACCTAGATTTG
Source organism: Pinus albicaulis (assembly GCA_034641835.2). Taxonomy (NCBI): domain Eukaryota; kingdom Viridiplantae; phylum Streptophyta; class Pinopsida; order Pinales; family Pinaceae; genus Pinus; species Pinus albicaulis. The sequence continues at coordinate 542,719,292 of CM076579.1, read as the reverse complement.
CTGTATTCAGAAAACTACTTAATAATACAAACCCTCCAGTAGCCAAAAGACCGGTTTTCCCGCATTGGGTTTTTTAGGGGACTATTGTCCAGAAAATCTTGTGTCACTTTGTCTATGTGTGCATGTACCTTTTCTGTTTTAGATCTGAATCGGTGAAAGTCTGTTATGTGTTTACTTCAATGTTAATTTGAAGATTTCAACATTAATAACTTGTTTAAGTAGGAGAACTATAACCAGATCTAACAGTAGATTTCTGCATAAGTAACATTCAGGAATTTTCACAAGTAGCAGCAGCAGTAACAGCACTATGCAACACTTTCTTCGACCCAGTAACTTCGATCGTGCTTTGGAGACTTCGATCTTGGCTAAAAGACTTCGATCTTGACTTAGAAACTTTGATTTTGGCCCAATACAACTTCTTGAGGTAGCCACACCCAACAACAACAACTTTGACCTATACTTGTCCTAGCAGCAGGAACTAGCAGTGACATCAATAAGAGAACTTCGATCTCCCAACCTAGGGCACGAGAGAGAGAGAGAAAGACACCAAAATTTTGATTTTCTCTTTCTCCTTCACCTTGACCAAACTTGCACTTCTTTAGTCTTCTTCCTTCACTTCACACTTTTTTCGGCTTCCAAAGAGATATCGAACTTGCTTGAGATTATCTCCTCCAAATGAATTCGAACTGCTTCTTTTATAGCCTTCAGGTGAGGTCGAATAGCCCTCCTTGAGGTCGACTTGGTGTGGAGGTAACATAATTCATTTTTGACTCAATACTAAACCTTTTTACATGATTCAAAAGCCCAAAAAGGGTCTCTTTAAAAGTAAACTGACTCTATTAACTCAGAATAAACCCTAGAAGTCCTCAACGGGGAGTTTGACCTAAAACATAATAACCCAAGCATGAAACCCATGCTTTAATACATCATTGTAACAATAATAAAAAATATTTTCTTTATTCTTTTGACAAGTACATTACATAGTGATTCAAATACATTAATGAAGACCAAACCTAGTTACATTTTCCAACAATATGGTCTTTAGTCATAATCACAATTATATAATGTTACATATGACTGAGATGTTGCCAGATGCATATATTAAATCAACAATTTTAAGACCTCCCTTGAGATGAATAGGAGGACATAGAGAGAAGTCATTACAATACAAGATTACAAAATTTACTTTTCTCCTTAATGCGAAGCACAAGACCATAGCACCCCCCACCCCCTCCCTGAAAAAAGAAAAAACCCATGTCGCTCCTCTATAAATCCATCAAGATCATCAGCTATCATAATTGAGATGCATAGGGGCTTTGATAAGAGATGTTGTCTATTGGTAGGGACATTGTGTTGAGGTTCTTGGTAGATTCGAAAAGTCTTCTACATGCGCTTGGTGTCTTAGCATGTAGGAGATGGTTGATTGCTTGGTGGAGTTAGTGATTTATGACTTCTTTCCTAAATCTAACTTAGGAAAAGTACAATAGTTAAAGTCACTTAATTATTAGGATAAATAAATAACTTAATTATTTAAGTGACTTAGATATGATCTCAGTGGTTGATATCAACTGAGGCAAGATCTAATCTCAACCATCAATTATTTAGGAGATTAGGGTTGAGGATTTGGCTTATTGAAGTTATTAAATAAGCCTAAGGGAGAGGTGAAGACACACAAGTGGAGGAAACAACTTTTTCTAAAGCGAGAGGCTCAACTAGACTGAAGAGTGCAGGGAAATTTCAAGAGTATTTCCAGGAGGCCAAGTTTAGGAAATTGAGAGGTCTTGTAGTTGAAGCGTGAAGGAGGCCGAGTTGTGGAGAGTTCGATTTACCCATGTTGAATTTTGTAGCTATGGTTGGTCTTCATAATTAATATTTTATTGATTTACTTGTAAAGCATGTTCTACGTGCTCAAAATAAATAATATTTGTTATTTATTTGTCGAAAGAAAAACTCTAAAAGGCATGTTCTTCATGACCTTCACGAAAGAAATTTTTGAATTTTAAAGTTTCAGTTTATGACTCGACAAGAAGACCAAGTCGACCCTCCTCCTTGTCAAGACAGCTAAGCCCCAAATAGGCACCTATTCAGCCCCCCCAAAAGGACTATATATATGTGCATTTGTTCTCCCTCCAAAAAGGCAATTCAGATCATTTGTTTTATATCCCTGAGGCCAACAAAGATGACAAGAAAGCAGGATGAATTCAAGGCTTGCAAACGATGAATATCTCTCTCAAGGAAAATATCAAATTTCTGTGGAAGATATTTGTTGAAGGCCGAACTTCTTTGTTGGACTAAACCTCTATATAGGAACAAAATTTTATGGAAGGATGTCTTGGAGGGTCGACTTGACTTCTTGATGGAAGTATGTCTCATCTTGTTGGTCAATTTATCTATGACTTTGATGTCCCTTGTTGAATTGATTCAGAAAGAAAATGATTGCTAGGTTTTTAGCCCATGTGGGTTTTCCCCAGGGTAAATTGTTGTTATCTTGTGTGGCTATCTCTACATGATCCTACTATCAATCAAGTTTATTTGTTGATATCCTTTGTATAATTGCTTTATGATGGATAATGAAGTCAAGTGATGAATAATGAAACGCAAGAAAAATTAAACCTAAGTAAATCATAAGAAGAAATTATCAGTGTAGAGGATACCTAGAAAAATCAACATGGTATCAGAGAAGGTTAAAGAGAAACCCTAAGAAAAGCAGTTTATCTTAGGTTTTCGCCTAGGGCTTAATCTATAACAGCCCTTAGTTCCATTCTGTTTGTAAAAAGTGACATAAATTCTTTGATATGCCTTATGTTTGAGCCTTAGTTAACTTTTTAGTAGGCCAAGGTCTCATATCGAAGATTGACCAAAAGTTTGCTTCGTATATATGCCAAAGATTTGTATGTTGTTAAGAGTCCAAAGAGGTTGAAGCATTATTGTGAGAAGGTCGAAGTCTGAAGATAAGCCTTTGTCCATTTTTGTAAGACGTAGAGAACCTTGAAATAAGTTATATCAAGTTGTTATAAGGGACGAAGTTTCTCAGGATGTTTGCGCAAAAGATAAATTTCAAATTGAATACCTTCGACCTAATCTTAGATAGACTGAATGATCTAAGGAAGATCATAAGTTTTACACCCTATTGATAGAGCCAAAATTCGTGATGTTAAGAAAATGATAATATTAGAAGAGGTTGAAAACCTAAGTTCAGAAGGTACTCTAGCCAAGAAGGTCTTAGGATGATCTCAGTCAGTGTTGCGAACATCTCAATAACATCCCGATTTTATCTCGAAATCACGATTTTTTGGCCTAGTCGATGTTTGTCGATTTTTATTGATATTTTGATGGTATCTTGATTTTGCCGATGTTTGCCGATTTTTACCGATATTTTCTCGATTTTTATGATTTTTTGGTTTTTTGGACCCTTGTCGATTTAATCCTGATGCCGATGTTCACAACATTGATCTCAGTAGAGCCAAAAATTACCAAATCTCAGAAGAAATGAGTTTAGAAGAAGATCATTTTCTTCTTTAATGGACCGAAGGTTTCATATATTTAAGTAACCTTTGTGATCGAGAAACCTCAGGAGATCCTTAGCCAATGGAAAGGCAGTCTATTTTGTTTACAACCTTGACTTGAAAGTCATAAAGCATGAGCTTGTTTTGACATGACATGAGTGTAATCTAAGCCTTTGTAATGGTCTCAATCCATGTAGATGCTCCAAAAGACATTGTAGCTAATTTATGCTCTAAATAAGTCTGAAATAGTGAGTTCTGTTCCAAAGAAGGAGGACATTTCCCTAGAAGAAATTTAGCAAGATTCAACCTACTGTGGAATGTCGAAATGTCTCGGGCTTTGTGGGGAAAACACTAGATCATTTAAGAAAGGAGCCTCTCTCAAATCACTTAAGCAATTGTTAAGATTAAAGCATTTCTTCAAGTCATATTTTGTCTACTTTTGATCCTTGAAGTGAGGAGAGGACTAATGTGACTGACATCAGTTACATTACAAATCCGAAGGACTTTGGTTTCTCATACCAAGCACATTGACTCCATGCGAAGCACATGAATTAAGACAAGTATGAATACAACTCTATAAAGAGTCAAGCAAAAATATGCCATATAAGAAAACCTTGCAGGATGTCAAAAATTGTTGGACTTGCAAGGAGATGTAAAGTGAAAGCAACTAGGGTTTGGAGGACTTGGCTATAAAATATTATAAGATTTTAGACATTTGGATATTTAGGGTTTGTAAACCCTAGCAAGTAAAAAGGCTTGGGTAAGAAAAACCCTAGGGTTTATAGACAAAACCCTAGGATTGGACGTTTCCACTGAAGAAGAAACCCTAGCTCTTGCAAAGAAGGAATGACATCATGATGATGATGAGGATGAAGTTGATTCAGTTGCAAAATGGATGCAAGAGGGAGTTGACTTTCTTCTCAAAAGATAAGTATTTTGTATCTCTCTTTTTGAATTATCACTATCTTTGTTTTTACTAGTGTTAGTCTCTTGTCTTTATATCTTGTGCTAGGTTGTAATTGTTCCTCCATGGCTTCCTAGTGAGGATTGCAGGTACATAGTGAAGGCTACCAAGACTTCAACAACAAATGGAAGTGGAAGAACGAAGCAAAGTGTGTGACAAGAAGACTTTTTCATGAGTTGAGTTAACATAAATTGTACTAGATGAAATTCGAGCTCAGAGAGAGCTTGTAGATTAGCAAGTTTGAAGTATGCAGCTTAGACAAAAGTGAGAATTGAACAAAAGATTATCTCAGTAAGAGGGAGAAGACAATAAGGCCAGGTACACATCTGTTAAAAGTTTATTATCTTTATGACTTTTGTGGATATCATCCTCCTTGATGAAAGAAGAAGTGTATATAATAGCTACCCCAAGCTTGTGAGGTGCATGAGAAGAAGTTTCATGATTAAAGAAGGCTATCATAAGCAAACATGTTGGGCTTGGTTGATCTTATTCGATTTGTCTCTGACAAAATCTGAAGGGCTCGTGTCAAAGGGAGCAGTTGTGGCAAAAAGAATTGCCTCTGTAACAAAGGGAGCAATCGGAGTCTTGTTCTAACTTCAGAGGCAGTTGACCTCTAAGTCCAAGATGATGGACTATCTTTGACATTGTCAAACTAGATAGTTGATATGCTAGAAGACAACAATGACAGAGGGAGCAACCTGAGTTACCACAACAAGATATGTCTCAATTTGAGAGGGAGCACCCAGTCAGGATGACCGGAAATCAACTGCAATGAGGGAGTCAATCTGTTCATGGTTGAGCCAGGATAATACTGCTAAACATGTATTGGAGTACCAACATGGTACAATTGATCATGGATGATTTGAGAAGTACAACTGCAGATTTAGTTTGGGCAGAGAGTGTTGAAGACAGAAAGAATACATCATGATATTGCTTCAGTTTGTGCTCTATTATAATTTCTTAGATGAGCATGAAGTAGTCATCTATCACACTCAGTATGGTAGAGGCAGAGTATATTGCAGCTGGATTAGAAGCAGAATCATTTTCAAAGGTTACTTGCAGGATTATCTTGATCAAGTGTTGGTGATGACCAAGATGATAGGTCAAAGCACATTGGTATCGAATACCACTTCATTCAAGACATAGTGTTGAAGGGAGTCGTGAAGCTCCAATACATCTCCACTAATGAGCAGATTGTTGATATTCTTACAAGGCCTCTTTGTAGAGGGAAGTTTGTGTACTTCCAGGACAAGCTTGGGCTCGTGGAGAATACCTCTCTTATTGAAAGGGAGAGTTGATGAGATACAATTATGAATGGATATTCTCTTGAGTCATTATGACCTTGGTTGGAGAGGTTATCCCTATGTCATTATGACCCTAGTTGGAGAAGGGTTTGACAGATTAGATAGCATCATGCACTGACATTCTTCTTGTGTCTTTATGAGCTTGGTTGAAGAATGATCCAACAGACTGACGTTCTTCCTGTGTCACTTTGACATTGGTTGGAGAATGATCTGGTAGAAGACATTCTCCCTGTGTCACTTTAACCTTGTTTTGAAGAATGATCCGACAAAGGATATTCTCCCCGTGTCAGTTTGAAATTGATTGGAGAATAGTCCTAGAGGTCGCTCATATGAGCAGGAGCCTCCCAGAATCATGCTCGAATCTCTTTCTTGAGTGAGCTTGTTTATCATTAATGAGGCCTTTGGTGTTTCACCTAGACTATGTCTACAGTTGTTTGATGATGAACTGTGGTTATGTTGATGCTAGTGATTATGATATTGATAAGATGCTTATCTAATCTTTATCCTTGCTTGGAGAATCTATCAACTTGAGAACATCTTGATAGTCATTATGAATACCTCCCTAGCTAAGAGGGAGTGTTGAATTTTGTAGCTATGGTTGGTCTTCATAATTAATGTTTTATTGATGTACTTGTAAAGCATGTTCTACATGCTCAAAAGAAATTATATTCCTTATTTATTTATTTGTCAAAAGAAAAACTCCGAAAGGCATGTTCTTCATGACCTTCACGAAAGAAAATTTTGAATTTTGAAATTTCAGTTTATGACTCCACAAGAAGACCAAGTCATCCCTCCTCCTTGTCAAGTCGGCTTAGCCCCAAAGAGGCACATATTCAACCCCGAAAAGGACTATATATATGTGCATTCATTCTTCCACCAAAAGGGAAATTTGAATCATCTGTTTTATATCTCTGAGGGCAGCAAAGAAGACAATAAAGTAGGACGAATTCAAGGCTTGCAAAGGATGAACATCTCTTTCAAGGAAAGGATCATTTTTTTGTGGAAAATATTTGTTGAAGGCCGAAATTTTGTGTTGGACTGAACCTCTATAAAGGAACGGAGTTTTATGGAAGGACCAAAAGAACTAATTATAAAGCAGGCCTAATCCTGTGGGTAGATGCCTTGGAGGGTCAACTTGAATTCTTGATGGAAGTATGTCTCATCTTGTTGGTCAGCTTATCTATTATTTTGATGTTTCTTGTTGAATTGATTCTCTAAGGAAAGGCTTGTTGAGTTTTTACCCCATGTGGGTTTTCCCTAGGTAAATTATTGTTTTATTGTGTAGTTGTCTCTACATGATCCTATTGGCATTTTAGTTTTACTATTGATGTCCTCTATATAATTGCTTTATGATGGATAATGAATGCAAGATGATGAATAATGAAAAGCAAGAAAATATAAACCTAAGTAAATACTTCTTATCTGTTTAGAGGATACCTAGAAAAATGAGCAACCCAATGGGTCAATTTTTCTCGAGTGTCTAGGGGTCACACAAGAGGAAAGGAGAGGACCGATTTGTTGATGGTGGACGCCGAAAGTGTCGAATTCTTCAAGAGGTTGATTTTTCTAGTGGGTCGAATTCCTTGGGTTGAGTTCTCCATTGGGGGTCAAGTTACAGGTTCCAGCAGTGCATTTTCCTGTGTATTTTTTTTCTCTGTGGGTCGAGGTGTAATTTCCCTTTTTAAGAGGATCGATTTAATTGTTATTTTCACTTGGAGAAAAAAATCAACACCAAAATATGAAATGAATAATTAAATTAAAAGGGGTTATAAAGGGAAAATCCATGGTATTTTGATGACCCATGGTATTGACCATGGTATTTCAATGACCCATAGTTTTTGGAGGGGAAAAATTATAAAAAGGAAGATATGGGCCATTCAGGGCATGATTGGATATTTGATAATTGATTTTGGAGCTCTAGTAGTTTAATAGAGCGAGAAACCCTCGATATTTCCTGATTTTGGTGTCGAAATATACACCCTAGTCGGTGGCAGTCGGTTTCGATGGTTGTAAAGCCACCCTAGCTAATCATTTGCTTTGCTTCAGAGGCCTAATTGATTATTCAAGGAGATCTAATTTCCAGACAAGGATGAATTGTTTAAGGAGGTCAATTTTCCCAATTGTAAGAGGATTAGTGAGTTCATTTTCAAGAGGGCCGAGTTGATCATTTGTTGTATTCCCGCCCTCGATGTCATGGATTTCGATATTGAGGAATCTTCAACTTTAGCTTCATAGGACACAGATCATCCATCACTTTCATCCATGAGTCATGTCATCTACCAAAAAGTGATTCATCAATCTTTCTCATCTGGTCCACCTTTATGCCAATGCCATGCTACTTTCCTTCGAACCATCTCCAAGGATCTTACATCCTTCCACATGATTGGTAGCCCTGCATAAATTCATCCAGGTAAACATATACACATGAACTTTTAAATCGAAAGTTACCTCAGTGATGATCTTTCACCATGACATCTTCCTGTAAGCATCGACATCCTCTATTCAGATTGACACATCTCCTAATGATATGTCTTGTTAAGGGTTTTATTCTTTACCAGACTTCTATCAGAGTCTACATATCTTCCCAGGAGATATTCTAGTCACATCTTCTTGGCTTCCGGATGATAACTGCCTCTTGACATGGTTGCACTTCATGATCTCTTTCTTTCTGCACATCTTCATTCCCAGGAACTTCCAATTTCCAGTTCCTTGTTCATATACAACCACCTCATATTCCATATGAGGATATATTATGTTGATTTCATCTGTCAGTGCACCGTGAGAGATCCTCCTCCATAGATCGTACTTCTAAATATAGAAGTCCATTACCTGCAACCATATAACATGACTTCATAGCATCTAGTGTCACCATATAAATATATATACCTCATACCTTTTTCCTTTGAGTCATCTTGTAGCAATTTTACTAGAATGAAGAACTTCATTCCCTTGACCTGCTTCATCACTATGTCATCACATCCCAGAATTCTGTAGCATAGAATTCTTGATGAAACCTTTCTGCTTTCTTTCTAATCAGTGAATCCATAGAGAACTCCATTAGAAAAAGTCAGCACTAGTTTCCATGATGACCCTTGATTTTGATGATTGCCTTCCATTAGTATTGTTATCAACGAGTATTTTCCGGGAACAATTTCACCAAGAGCTCCTACCATGCTTTTGTCATGATGCTATTAATATATGTTGCTTCCCATCATACTAACCAACAAAAATCACCTAAAGAAGAATATGTTCTCAATCATAATAGAGATCTTTCACTTCTTCTTTCTTAGATTTCTTAACATCAGGTTGTACCCTTTCATCTGCGACATGGGCTGCTTCCTTTTTCCTCTTGTCCTTTCCAGATTGAGGCCAATCTCTTTTATAATGCCCAAGTTCATTACATCAAAAGCATCATACTTTGTCCATATTTCTTCTTTTATTTTGAGCGAATCTTCCTTTCTTCCTGGATATGGCTGTAAAGGCTTGATTCCCTTCACTTGATCCTGTATCAGCTTTGGCTCTCAATGTTTCCTCTATTTTACACAGAGACCATAAATCATGGAATGGTGTTGCTTCTTTCTTCCCGTATAAACTTTAAGTGAAGTTTCCCCATTCTTCTGGTAGAGCATTCAACACCACTGTAGTCATCTGAGTGTCAGACATTACTTCTCCCAGTTCCTGCAGTTGGTCTCTTATTTCAGAAATCCTCATAAAGTATGAAGTGATTCCTTCTTCTCTTGACAATTTTATTTTGTATAGTTCTTGTCTCAGAGAGATTGTTTCTCCTGCAGTACTCACAGAGAATAGCTCCACCAGTGCACATATCCTGTCTTTAGGCTGACCAATCATCCAACATGTAGAACGACTTTAACCATTGTTAATAGGCCGATTAGTTTATTGCGTATAGAAGCTTATCTTCCAACATTGAATGAGGGCTGATATAAGCCTTTTCCTCCACAGATTTATGACAAGGTCTTGGAGCATTCTCTTTAGACTAGCCACTTCATATACATGACACTTAATTACATTTATCAAAAGACAAACCCTAATAGACATCAAGTAGAAGTCTATTGACCTATAATAAAAATCTTGTTCATGAAACCCATGAAGCAAGCATAACAAAAATACATTTTATTATCTTTGTCTTATTCTTTACATAAATACGTAATTACATAGTCAATATGAAGGTCGATCCTAGTTACACTTTTCAACAACTTCATCACTGCGTATAGGCCGACTTTAAGAGCACATTTTCCAGCGTTAATGAGGTTATCTTTGAGCATCATTCAGGAGCCATTTCTTCACGATATCATGGCAAGATCTTGGAGCATGTTTCGTTGACTAGACTCTTCATGTACATGACTCTCAATTACACTTGTAACCAAAAGAAAAACCCTAATAGACATCAAGAAGAAGTCTATTGACCTATAATAAAAATCTTGCTCATGAAACCCATGGAGCAAGTACAAAAAAAAATACATTTTATTACCTTTGTCTTCTTCTTTACATAAATACATAATTACATAGTTAATATGAAGACCAATCCTAGTTACACTTTTCAACACTCCCTCTTAACTAGGGAGGTATTCATACAGGTACATGGTCACTTTCAAACTGAAGAATCTCATAAGAAGAATCAGATTGGTAATCACATCTGTATAGCATCATATCAACCAGCATTGTCCTAGTGCAAGGCCTTAACTAACAACCCCATCTCTCAACGAGACAATGGGTTACAATGCTGGCGAGACACATGACTTATAGACACCATAGTCATTGTCTCTCCAAGGTACATGCTCCACCCAAGTGTTCCCAAAGTGTGACCTTCTTGGACTATTCTTCTCTTGGGTAGCTAGCCCCCAAAGAATATCAGTCCCTGACTACTCTTATCTTGAATACCCTATCACATTCTCAAAGAGTATCGAATGCCAAATGGTTAGCCAAACCTCCATTTTGTCTTCCCAAGTGAAGACCAAAATGATGTGTCTATCCAATCTCTCCACATGGCCTACACTGAGACTTACAGTTGTTGGTCATGGTCTAGTGCATAACATATGTATTAGAGAATCATATACATCACTCCCTCTTAACTCAAGAAGAACATACTTCAAGTTTCTTCCAAGAAAGAAACTTATCACCAGGCTCCCTCTCAACCAGGGACCTGCAGCAACGATGGTGAGACACCCAGCTGCTCATGAAGAATTCCTCCCCTTGATGTCATGGATTTCGACATTGAGGAATTTTCAACCTTTGGCTTCATAGGGCACAAATCATTCATCACTTTCATCCATGAGTCATGTCAGCTATCAAGAAGTGATTCATCTGAATTCCTTATCTGGTCCACCTTTTATGCCATGTTGCTTTCTTTCGAATCATCTCCAAGGATCTTACATCCTTTCACATGATTGACAGCCCTACACAAATTCATCTAGATAGACATATGCGTCGTAACTTTTAAAAACAAAAGTTAGCTCGGTGATGATCTTTCACCATGACATCTTCATGTAGGCATCGACATCCTCTATTCAAATTGACACATATCCTAATGATATGTCTTGTCAAGGGTCTTCTTCTTTACCAGACTTCTATCAGAGTCTACATATCCTCCCAAGAGATATTCAAGTCACATCTTATTGCCTTCCAGATGATAACTGCCTCTTGACATGGTTGCACTTCATGATCTCTTCCTTTCTGCACATCTTCATTCCAAGGAACTTCCAATTTCTAGTTCCTTGTTCATATAAAACAACCTCATATTCCATATGAAAATATATTGTTGATTTCATTTGTCTGTGCATCGTGAGAGATCATACTTATAAAGTTCATTACCTGCAACCATATGCCATGACTACACAACATCTAGTGTAGCAATTTTACTAGAATGAGGAACTTCATTCCATTGACTTGCTTCATCAATATGTCATCACATCCTAATCCCAGAATTTTGTAGCATAGAATTCTTGATGAGACCTTTCTGCTTTCTTTCTAACCAGTGAATTCATAGAGAATTCCATTAGAGAGTGTGAGCACCTGTTTCCATGATGACCCTTGATCTTGATGACTGCCTTCCATCAGTGTTATTATCAACGAGGTTTTCCAGGAGTTGTTTCACCGAGAGCTCCTACCATGCTTCTATCATGATGCTATGGTTTCCTATCATACTATTTTACAACCAACAGAAATCTCTTAAAGAAGAAGATGATCTCAATCATAATAGAGACTTCTCGCTTCTTCTTTCTTAGACTTCTTAACATTAGGTTTCTCTCTGTTATGAAACCAGCTCCAAAAATAGAAGAAAAGAGAGATCAACGCCTTAGAAATCGGCCACTTCGAGGGGGAAACCTCCAATACATTACATAAATGAACAATTCTTGGATGAGACAAATGACAAAACCTCCTTCTATATATAGGATTCCATGGGGTCACAATATAATCCTAGCCGACCTAACAATAATAATGTAAGGGCACAATAATAACAATATTGGAGTTACTGGGGTACAACAATAACAATAAGAGGGTTACACTAACAACAATAAGGGACTATACTAGTAATATAGGGACCTAACATGCCACTCTCCTTCAAAAAAGTGTTGTCCTCAACGCTTGAGTAGCTCCGGATGCTTCTGTATAAAATTTTCATCCTCCCATGTAGAATCTTCAATGGGTAAGTTCTTCCACTTGATGAGATACTCTGAAATTGATCGATTTCGTAGCTATCGAGTTCTTGTTTCCGTGACTGCTTCAGGTTCCAATATTATTTTTCCTTCCTCATCAAGTTCTCGCAATATTGTTTGAACTGGAATTTTTTCACCTATAACCTTCTATAAGCATGAAACATGGAAAACTGGATGCACTCGCAATGAAGCAAGAGGCTCCAATTTGTATGCCATAGTACCAATCTTTAGCAACACCTTGTAAGGACCATATTACTTTGGCGATAATTTATTATCCTTCTTAGCTTGCTTGAGGGGCATTTTTTTGTATGGTTGTAGCTGTAAAGATACCCAGTCTCCTACATCAAAACTTCTCTCGTTGCGATGTTGATTTGCTTGTTGTTTCTTTCGATTTTGTGTCAAATTTAGGTTATCCTTTAAGAGTTGGAGAACTTGTTGTTGATGCTCGTTCTGCTCTTCCACTGCTTGAACCTTAGAATTTTCTCTTAAAGATGATGTGATGGATGGTGGATGATATCCATAAAGTGCCATAAATGGTGTCATTTTTGCTGCAGTATGGAAGGAATTGTTATACCACCATTAAGCGAGAGGTAACCACTTGACCTATTATGTTTTCTTCTCAGATACAAAACAACGAAGATATTCTTCCAAACATTTATTCACTATCTCAGTTTGACCATTAGATTGAAGATGATAAGATGAGCTATGAGCTAGTTGAGTACCCAAACAAGAAAATAATTCCGTCCAAAAATTTCCAGCAAAAATGGGATCTTTGTCACTTACAATAATCTTTGGGTTTCCATGTAGCTTTTAATTGTTTCCATAAATGCAGTAGCAACTGTACTTGCTTTAAATGGATGAGATGATGCACAGAAGTGTGCATACTTGGTAAGTCTATCAACTACCACCATGATTACACTCTTTTCTTCAGACTTAGTTAAACCTGTGATAAAATCCATTGAAATATCCTCCCAACGTTGACTTGGAATGGATAAAGGTTGTAGAGGACTTGGGATCTTAATTGTCTCAACTTTATTTTGCTAACAAACCAAACATTTCACCACAAACTTTTGAATATCAGATTTAAGGTCATCCCAAAAAAAAAATCTTTCTTCACCTGTGGTAAGTTTTTAAAAATCCTGAGTGTCCTCCTAAAGGAGAAGTGTGCAATTCCAAAAGAATCTTTTGTTTTAGTTTGAAATTCTTACAAATATATAAGTGATCTTTGTACCATGAAAAAACATTTTTCCAACTAAATGTATCAGATGTACTAGGATCTTGCTGCAACTTTTGAATGAGTGTCCACACTTCTTCGTACTTATTCCATTCATCCCTTGCTTCGGTTATCCAATCTGGTTGGATAATAGAAATGGCACAAAGCAATGCTTCCACCTCGTCATCCTTTCTTGAGAGTACATCTGCGACAACATTTAGCTTCCCTTTTTTGTAGATGATTTCAAAGTCATAACCCAACATCTTTGTGACCCATTTTTGCTGCTCTTCTGAAAATAGTCTTTGTTCCAAAAAGTGTTTAAGGCTATCATGATCGGTTTTTACCTTGAAGTGTCTTCCCATTAGGTAAGGTCGTCATTTCTTTAGTGCATGTAGTATTGCCAACATTTCCTTCTCATAAATAGCTTTCTGTAAATACTTTCCTTTGATTGGACGACTTTCAAAAGCAATCGGTCTTCCTTCTTGCATTAAAACAGCACCAATTCCATTTCCTGAGGCATCACATTCCACAATAAAGGTTTTTGTGAAGCCTGACGTAGTTAAGACCGGTGCTAGGCACATTGCCTCTTTAAGATGTTCAAAGGCCTTAGTTCCTTCAGGATTCTATGAAAATGCATCTTTCTTCAATAATGTTGTTAGAGGTGCTGCTATTCTCCCATAAATCGTAACAAACTTGCAATAATACCTTGTTAACTCGAGAAATCCTCGCAACTGCTTTATGGTTGCGAGAACTTTCCATTCCTTAATGGCTTTAATTTTGTTAGGGTGTACATTAACACCCTCATGAGATACAATATGACCCAGATATTCCACCTCTTGTACTCCAAAAAAACATTTAGATGTTTTTGCATATAATTGTTTCTCCTCCAATAGTTTGAACACCTTATCAACAAGTTGAACATGATCCTTCCAAGACCTACTGTAGATTAGTATATCATCAAAAAATACTAGCACAAATTTTCTAAGGAAGGGTTTGAAAATGGAATTCATCAACCCTTGAAACATAGAAGGTACATTGGTAAGGCTAAAAGGCATGACCAAAAATTCATAATGACCCTCATGAGTTCGAAATGTTGTTTTCGGAATATCTTTTGTCTTCATTCTAATTTGATGATATCCTAAACGAAGATCCAACTTGGTAAAATAAATTGCTCCATGTAATTTATCCAATAATTCATCAATCACAGGAATGGGAAATTTATCTTTAAGAGTGAGCTTATTGAGCTCCCTATAATCCGGACACATGTGCCATGATCCATCCTTCTTGTGCACCAATACTACTGGAGTAGAGAAAGAACTTTGACTAGGTTGAATTATACCAGCATCTAATATTTCTACAATCATATGTTCAATTTCGCTCTTTTGGACATAAGGATATCTGTAAGGCCTGATCTTTGGAGGAACACATATCAAATGAATAGCATGATCATGATCACGAATAGGTGGGAGTCCTTTGGGAGTTTCAAACACCTTGAAATGATTGTCCAAGACTTATTGGAGATCTGGAGAAATATGTGGTTTTGATGTTGGAACTTCTAGTGAGCATAATTGTGCAATTACGCCTCGTTGTTCTTTCTTTAAAAGCTTTGTCATGACATTAGAGCTTATTATCTTTCCCAGCTTCCCTGTGACACCTCGTAATTCGACTTCCTTTCCTTCCAAAAAAAAATTCAAGAAAAGTTCTTGAAAATTAAAAGCTATCGTCCCCAAAGATTGTAATTTGTAACCATTTTACTCCTATTACAACATCAGCACCTTCCATTGGAATGGAAAGCATTGGACTATTCAATACATATTCTCCCATGGTTAGCTTGATATTATGACATTTTCTAGAGAAATTTATAGTTTCTCCATTTACAACCATCACTTGATATTCTGGTGCTGGGTATAAGAAACAATTCAATTCCTTGGCTACCTTACAATGAATAAAATTATGGGTACTACCCAAATCAATCAACACTATTACCTTTTTCTTCTTGATATGTCCTTCTATCTTGAGAGTTTGAAGATTGGTAATTCTTGCCAATGCATTACATGATACGGTCAGACTCATTTCTTCTTCTTCTAGGGTTGGTTCCTGGTGTATATCCTCTTCTTTTGAAGTTTCTTGTTCATTTTCTTCCTCCTCTTCACAATCTATGTAAAATAATTTATTCTCAACACACTTATGACCTTTAGTGTATTTGCTATCACAACTGTAGCAAAGCCCTTTTGCTCTTTTTTCTTCCAATTGTTGTGGTGTCAACCTTCTAGGTTGTGGAAGTCTAGGAGTAGCAACACTTTAATCTTTATAGATGTGAGTGGTAGGCTTCCTTGTCACCATAATTTTACATTCATTTTTTCTTGCCAATCTGAATGTTTTCTCTAATGAATTAGGTTCCCAAACGCGAACTTCATGTTGGATGTTATCCTTTAAAGTCCCTATGAAGACATCAATCTTGTGTTCCTTCGGAATATCAGTTACCCTTATATTCAATTTTTGGAAGTCCTTAATGTGCTCCACCATTGAACCCTTTTGTTTGAGATTTATTAATTGGCTAGAGAAGGTGTTGCTCTTTGTATCCTCGTAATGTGCTATCATTTCCTCCGTAAAAATTGACTAAGTGACAATTTTTTACGGGAGCAAAGCCATCAATACCATTCAAATGTATTTTGTTCCAAATGTAAAGTTGCAATGTGTAGCTTTTGTGTGTTTTGCACATTATTGAGATCAAAATATTGCTCCATTTATAATATCCATGTTACGGGATCCTTGCCATCAAACTTCCTCATATCTATCTTTGGAATATGGTGGTTCTTCCATCCAACATTAGAGTTTATGAAATCACGATCAACATTTATTTTGTTCTCATCATGAGTTTCCTCTACTATCTTTTCGCCATTAGGAAACATTTCTTGTATCAACTTTGTCAAATTTTCCATGTCTACTTTTAGATCATTCTTCATGTTTTCCATGTTGTCTTTCATTTTTTCTTCCATGTCATCTATCTTAGCTTCCATGCCATCCATATTAGCTTCCATGCCTTTCTTCAAAACTTCCATTTCATTTATTATTGCTCTTTGCGAGAGCGAAATTTGGTGCACTTGCTCTTGTAATTTTGACATGTCATGTTGTATTTCTTCGTCTTCATGAGTCATAGTAGAGCCTTCTAAAGGCTTAATGGCTGTTGAATTTTTTTTATGGGGCATTTTAGAACCCAATACTTATATCTATTCTACAATATGCCCTTGGAATCAATTCAAACTGATTTTTCACACAAGACTTATGCAATTTGAAAAAAAAAATACACACATTTTTCTTGCTTTTAAGGGGCTCGATATTGAAACTTAATTATCTTTGTGATTGTGGATCTTCAATATCTGAAATTCGGCCCTGTAGTAGCCCTCTGAATCTTCTTTCGAGTACCACAGGTCTAACCTGATTTGGATTCTTCAAGGCAAAGTTATGCCCAATCTCCCACAATGACCTAATTATGCACTGGTTCAGTAGAGCGAACTTGTACGACATGCCACATGTCACTGTTTCCTCCTTTGATAGGAAACGACATATATATATATATAACAAATTAAGAATTTCATATTACCATTCATCTTTTAGAAAATAGAATCTAGTTATATCTAAAAATATATAATCAATTATCATCTATCATCATCATCAATTCAGCATAAACATTGTCATCATCATTCATGATTTAACATATTATCAAGTTGTAAAATCTCTTTCGGTAATAATCACATATAATGGAACGTTGTCGACGCGTTTCGAACCAACCAGTGTGGTTCATCATCAGGACTAGGTGAGAGATCAGATCAAATCAATAAGCTTAAATAGATGTAGAGATGTTTAAACTAGCGGTTTTCTAAACGGCTAGTTTGACTTTTTAATAATTTAAAATGTTTTTAATAAGTAACGGCTAGTTCCCTCCTACTATTAAACCTACTTTTCGTGCTTTTCTATATATAGATATAAAATTGGTCAAATGCCTACTTTTCATTCTTCAAAAAACTAGCAAAATTCCTCAATAAAATGTAAGAGTGGTAATTCTTGAGAGGTTCTCCGACCAACTGAAGTTTACTGGACAACGTTAAGCGCTATGCGCTGTGTTTTTATTGAGGCCTCAAGTGAAGTGAAGCGGGTTGCTCTATAGAGACTAAGGTACCAATGGAAGACGACAAGTTGGAACAACCATGATTTCTTCAACGATGATTTCTTCTGCCCAGGGCACGCCAAGTCCGGAAATGGTTCAAAACTTGCCAAAAACCCCAAAAAAGCGTGACAAAACGTTTGTTCCGTTTCTAGCATAGGTAAAACGGCATCAATACGTTTTTAGCCCGTTTTCGTACCATTTCATACGAGAATCTGTTTCGGATTTGGGGAACGGTGTTTCCAGCTCTCTACCTAGGCGTTTCCGGCAACTTAGGCAGATAACCATCTTCCCCAGCAGCATGGATTTTTAGAGGGAGAGATTGTTGTTAGTGAGATGTCGGAATATGTTACTCAGGATTACCTCCATCGTTTACGTGCGTAGATGATGGAGGTGCAAATGGATGGAATTTGTTATATATATATATATATATATTATTGTCGTCCCCCAACTTGTCGTCCCCTGGAAAATTTGGGGGTGCGCTCTAGCTGTACCGGAAACTCATCCCTCGTCCCCAAAGCCAATGCAACATAGATCTTTACACACAACCCAAATCTCAGCGCCCTTACGACATTTTTCTTTTTGTCTTTAGTCACTCCTATGTCATACTGCTATACGACCTGCTTTCTCAACCTGCATACAGTTGACCTTAGACTCAAGACCTTGCAAAAGTAAATTTGTGCCTTGTATGCTTGTATGAACCTGAAACTGTGATCTATAGATTAGTGTCTCAGAGTTTTAGCTCTAATACCATGTTAAATCCTGAACCTAGAACTCGAGAATTAATTCTTGGTAGATTTATCACAGATCTACTGAATAAAAACACAAATAGGTACTTGACAATCACATGTGACACATACAAGTTATGCCCCATCAACAATTTATTAAATTAATAATTTGAACCTACTTGGACTCCCATCCTGGTATAATTGCCCAATTGAGAAACTTGCAGTTTCAAAATACCCTTGATCTGATCCAGCTGATCAAGCCCTAGATATGTCCTTGATCTGCTTGGTTATCTAGATCTCCAATGTTGTACCCGTGCACCTTCCTTGGACTCAACCCACTTGAATATCTCACTCCTCACTTGAGAAAATCCCTCTCACAATGGCTTGTGTGGTTGTATGGTGTGTCCTTCTCCTCTCCTTAACCTTGCTTTTATAACTTCTCATTGAGTTAAATCCCTAACCCTAATCTTCAAAGTGATGGATGGCCAAGTTTAGATCTTGCCTCATTTGAGATCAATGGTTGAGGTTAAAACATTATAACTAAAGTAAATACATTACTTTCCCTATGCTTCTTTAGCTCAATAGCCAACATAATTAATTATGTGATTTTCCTAAGTTAGACTTAGGCTTACAATAGCAACGATTGAAATTAAAACATGATCACTAAAGTAAATAATTCACTTTTCCTAAGTTTCTTTTCCTCAATAGCCAACATAATTAATTTTGTGATTTTCCTAAGTTATACTTAGGCTTACAATAGCAACTTACTTGATATTTGAGCAAGTGTTCTAAGGAGACTTTCGTCAACTTCTGCATGCCTAGACACTTGGGCCTTTGCAAAAGTACCTTCCTGAGCTACAAACATCAACAATGTCTGTTTCCCTAATTTGTCATTCTACGGCATTTGTTTTCAAAAAATAAGTTTTTTGGTGTTTTGTAAGCTTTTTATTTTCAGATTTAAGATTTTCAGTCTAAGGAATCAGGTCTGCATATCCATGAATTAAAATTTAACAAATTTTCTAGAGTAGAGGACATGTAATATACCTACTAGTAAATACCTGTATAGAGTCATGTCCATATAGATTGCCATGTCTCTGATAGCTTATACATATACCACTCTCCTTAACTACATATCACCATATCTTTGTAACTCTTATATTTAATATTATTTATTTCTATCTTTTAAATTATATGGCCTTGTTCCTTTACCTGTGAATGCCCATGGTGTTCCTTTACCATAAGGTATGTCAGAAAGGTTTTAAATAAATAAATCTGCTAACATACATATTGCTTCCACAAATGCTTCCGTAGATGCTTTTTTCTGCCTTCTGCTTTACTTACAAATGCTGTTCAGAAATTTTGCTCACATAGTTCTCCATCCTCTGTCCTCATTGCTCCAAAAAGCTGCTCGAATTAAAAACACTGAAAATGGTGAAGAAAACATGGGGTAGGGCTATTTTTATGCTTAGAAAAATAATTTAAAAATTTTTATGTTCAATAGAATAATGTGGTTTTGGGTTTTGAGATACTTTTTCCTTTTCTATTTTAATTTGCTTTAATGGGGGTTGTTTCTTGAAAGAGTTGTTCATTCAAATCTGTTTTTTTTACTGTGCTTCAATATGGCAATTCTGTTGGAAATACTTGGGGGGGGGTTGAATAAGTATCTTTTAACAATTAGCACTCTCAATCTTTTTCAGAGTGTTAGTTAATATTTAGTTATTATTATTGTTCTTCTTTAGATAATCATAAACAATAAACAACAGTAGACAACACCATACACCAATGCAGAAAGATAAAACAGTGGACACAAATATTTTTAGGTGGAAAACCCCCTCCGGGTCAAAAACCACCGAACGCTTCTTAGTAGTTGTCTCCTCTCTTTTAAAACAAAATAATTACATCAATATTTCAGCTACAACTGAGGGAGGCATCAACTCCCTAATTCACAGGCTACAACGTGTAGGATGCTCATACACCCAATAAACCTGCTACAACCGAAAGGGCGACCCAATGCTCTAAGTCAGGCCACAACCTGACGAATGCCCCAACACTTTGTTTACTAGTTGTTGTTAGAAGGGTGCTTCGTCGCCCTATAATTTATCAACCACAACTGAAAGGATGCCCCAACACCTTATGTTTTATCAACACCAATTGAAAGGACGCTCCAACACCCTGTGCAAGCTACAACCTGCCCTAGCACCACCCTGCCACCCTGAAGAGTTCTCAGGCCACAACCTAAAGGTGTCTCCAATCACCTGCTGACAAACAGGCGGACCACGTTTCACAATTTTCAGAATGGATCCCCCTATGCTTTGATTCAATATAAGAAGATAGTAGATAAGAGAATGCTGCTATGCTCAAGATGAATATCCTATCAAGTCTTGCAGCTGCATTACTGATCAATGCGCACTCCTGATCACACTGCACAATCCTGCTCAAACTGCACAATCCTACTCAATCTGACCACTGCACTGTCCAACCACTGATCAATGCACAATGCTGTTCAACTCAATAATGATCAGTTTGTACCAAACCAATCAACCTGCAGTGGTCACTGTACCACACTGCTCATGTAAGGATAAGCATCATATGCTCATGAAGCAGTCAACCAACGTCACAATGTACTTTACTATTCCAAACTGCTCATAATGCTGCAAACATCTGGCATTGTTATCATATGATGGCACAAACCTAGGCACCTCAAGTCATCCTTATGACTTGCCCGCAAAGCTCTCAAACTTGACCCAAGGAGGGCCACCAACATATGTCTTATCACTTCTATTGTTGATCACACGTCATATACTGCTATCCATTTTTCTCGTCAATAAGTTGTACAAGAAGTCATTATGTGTGTGTCAAATCACTAGGTATGTCAAGTCACTAAAAGGTATACAAGTCTATGCAAAGTCATGTCAAGTCAAAGTCAAAGTGTCAACTCACTGTCATGTATTTATAAGTCAGATCTATGTGTCAAGTCAACATGTCATGTCTGGGAGTCAAGTCATGTCTAGGTGTCAAGTTTATACATACACAAGAACTGCTGTCACATCACATGTGACTAACACCAAGAGATCTAGTCCCATCACTTGTTAACACTGTATCTCAGGTTACTGTCAATTCATTAAATATATAATGATTGTCATAGCTATAGTTCTACTGCTTAAATGTTCCAAAACTGTTTACATCAATGATCCAAATGCTGTGCTAACGTGAGGTCACATGTTATGTGCACATCTACATTCAAGGAACTGCTTTACTTCACTGTTGCACTTGTCTTACAAGGTCACTCTGTCACGTCAACTATTGTCACAACTTTCTATGCATCAAGTCACTGTCAAGTCAATGTCAATATGTCAAGCTGCCATATAGTTAATGCACATTTTACTATCCTTGTTACTGTTAGGTTATTAATATTCTCTCACAGTCTCACAATTGCACTACAACCTCGTGCCATGATAAATGTTAGATTTATGTCTCATAACACTACTGTCTCATAAGTTCACTTGGCAAAGGTTACACTCATCAACGACTAGTCTTATGAAAGGAATGTTATTCAAATCTTTTATGTCACTTTCACATCAAACATCAGTTCATTGTCAATTTACTACTGAGATCATCAATACTGCTGATACAAAGGTCATGTCAGTGCTTTAAGGTTATGTCACTGATTTTCCTAGGACAGTCACAAATATGTCAACAGGAGTTTAGTCATCAAGAGGTCATTAAATCTTTACAGTCTCACTGTTTTGCAACATAATGACAAGGTCACATAGAGTATGTCACTGTGTCAAAGAACCAAGGTTACTTGGGAGTGGGAGCGAAAACAGGGAGCGGGACCGAGACCAGGAGTGGGACCTACATTTTCAGAAGCTCCCAATTCGGGAGCGAACATATATATATATATATATATATATATATATATATTTTGATGCATATGTGTCAACAAAAGCATGTAGAATGATGAATTAGATGTAAAAAACATAGATTGAACCATTTAAATTAGTGACATACACCATATTGAATCTCATGATTCATCAATCTTAAAGTTTCAAGCTTTCAAAATTCAATATATAACATTTATCATCATTGATCACCAAAGTTGTACTTATAAGCTAAGTGTAACCATTACAACAAAGAATTTCTAACATGAAATGAAATGTTATAAAATGAAATGAAATGAAATGAAACAACTTTCAACTTTCACGAAGCATCATATTCATAATTCATTACCAATGAGTTATAATTGCCAACTTCAAACTTTAAACTTAAATTGTCATATATTGTTTACAATAAATATCATAATAAATATGAAAGAGTCAACAGTTATAAAAGCTACTAGAAACTAGAAAAGACAAGTAAATCTATTATCTGTTGCTAATGCTTGGGTCTCTTGCCGCCACGAAAAATATCTAATTGTTGAGTCTTGTTGGAAAATCAAGATCATTGTCATTACTATCACCCTCTAAGCATTAATATCCAGAGGTATCTTTGTCATTACCTCTAGATCTGTATAGGGATCTTTGTCATTAATATCACCCTCGAAGCATTAACATAAGATAGAAAAAACATAGCATGTCAAGTCAAGATTTTGTTTGAGTGATGGGTACATTTTTAGTAGGGTCATGATAGAGGAGTTCGACGATCAATGTCACTCACATGAAGGTACATAGAGGGATTGGTTCTCTTGATTAAATACGAGTTCCATACCCTAATACATGACAAAATCCAATGGAAACATTGCAATCCCCCCAATCTTGAAATCCTGAAAATTTGATAAATCTGCTGGATTTTGAATGAAATCTAAAATTCTACTTTCTCCATATGAAATTCAATGAGGTCGGAACCACTCTCAAACACCCTAAGTCATTTCATGGTAATGTTAAAAATTTAAGTAAAAGGATGAAAATGAAGACTAAGAAGAATGTCACTTTTACTTGGCTTAATGCATTTTTTAAGATAGTCACTGATACGTAATGAGATTACGGTGAGAATTGTTGTCATATATTGACAACCGTAGGTGAACAAACTTCCTTTCACTGCCCTAACTAGACTTTAAACAAACCTAGACCTACCAGACATTGTTCTTCCTTTCACTGCCCTAACCAGACCTAGAAATGGTTCTAGAACAGACCTAAAAGAAAACTAGCCTAAAACAATTAAACAGACCTACTACACCAAGAAGAAGAAGAAAAGTACCTTCGCTGTTCCTACAACCAAACAAATTCAAAACCAAACCTAAAATTCTAAGGAGGCCGAGGTGCTGTACATAAAATGTATGCTCAGAAAATTGACAAAAATTAGGAACAAACCTTACACCTAAACCTCATGTATGCTCAGAAAATTATCAAAAATAGGAACAGACCTTACACATAAACCTTCGCTGCTTCTTGTAAATGACTCCAAGAGAACCAGTCCTCAACAAACCATGTAACAATAAAATTTTCTGTCCTTAGTTGTCTCAGAAAGGTCCGAACCTCATTTGCCTCAGCAGTCTTTAAACAGACCGAATATTTCAGAAGAGAGTGTAAGTTATGTTGTTGAGATGTTATGTGTTTGAAAGTCTTTCTTTTATGGTTTTGGTTAGTCTCATTAGGGGCTCCTGAAACTAGTTGTTGGAGGAGCTTGAAATATTTTGATTGTTTATTATTCAAAATAATCATAATTAATTAATTTATCATGGGCCTTAATTAGAATGAACGCTGTCCTTTTAGTAAGTTTTAGGCTTTAGGACTAGTTACTTTAGAAATTATTTCTATAAATTGGTTAGGGCTTCTTAGGTGAACGTTGTAGGTGGTCCTCAGGGTCTTTAAAGTTATTAATTGTTTTGACTTATTAATTAGCATTATTAATATGTCAACTTAGGCCCTAAGAAAAGCCCACGTACCCTTTATAATGAGGAATTAGGCTTAGGCAAGGGGTTTTTTATGCTAATTTGTTGGATGCCCTTCCTAGAATGATTTTAGTATTTTACCATGAAACTTGACCAAGGAACCCATAAACCTAATTTTGGATGCTCACAACCAATGAAAATAAGCCAAGCCACACTCCTATGGGGTTCGAGCCCACCAACTGGGGTTATCAAATTTAACTGCGAATATCTCTCAAACAAGGAAGCCTCTCGAGGCGTGCCACATACCAACAGAAACATCTTTCCGAGGAGAATCCAATGATGTGGATCTCCAACCCAAACTCAATGTTTTGACCTTTCAAAAAACCTCGACAAAGTTGGGGTACATCCTTAGTCCAAGGAACCCAAACCCTAGGAGCTGGGTTTTCAACCATCTAACAGTGTAGCCTTCAACTTGATGTAATCCAGACAATTGTAAGAAGCATTCATTGTTCATTTGACATCAATGACTGGCGTTTCAGTCAAAGTCAAACCCAGTCAAACCCTTGCGTTTGACATCAATGAAAACACCATACAACAAATCCTTGTGTGTGTTGAGATTTCCTTTTTGTCAATATTGGCCCCTGCAATTATTTTGGCCTATGGCCTCTGGCAGGATTTGAACCAGACGATTCTCTTATAATATTAGGGACTGGTCAACATTTCGCTGTCTCATAAAATGAAATCCTTGGTTCATCTTTGGTTGTGTCAATATCCTGCCGAAGGGTATATATTAATGTTATAAGATCTTGGAAGAAATTATGTAACTTTGTTTTGGTTGAGCAATAAACTATCCTGTATATCACTTGTGGCTAGTAATGTTTATGGTAGCTTATGATTTATTGCCTTTGTTTTCCTGTCCCTTTCCTACTGGTGTACATGTTTCTATTATTGCCATTACAAACATAATAGACCAGTTCTGGGAAGTTTGATTTATGTCTGTTTTCCCACTATTGTTGTGCACATATAATGTAACTGCCAGCATATGTGGACTGGTAAAGGGAACGACTGATCTCTGTATCTCTAACACAATTACCAATAACCACAGGCTGGTCACTTTACTGTCCATTTTTTTATTTGCTTTACATTGTATATAAGTTAATTTCATGCATAATTATGATCACGCCTAGGCCAGGGCTCATTGAACATTAATACTATTTGCAGGATATAAAATTTGCCGTTCATGCACATCCAACATTATCTGAAGTGCTTGACGAGCTCTTCAAGCATGCTAAGGTATGCCCCATTTATTGCCTGTTTGTTTGGCTTACTGCTTATTGGTTTAATTTGTTTCTCTCAAGATTGTATTAACCAATCATATTACAGTGTGTTTTCTTATACCGTCAACAAGGCATAACTATTGCCACTTAGGCTGTTGTGCATGGTACAGCTTCTAACTGTAATTGCATAATAAATATCGTCAAGATGAAGAGATAGATGTAGGAAGGTGTTATCAAATTCCATTTGAATGCTTCTATATATTGACGCATGATCCATAGGGCCATTCATATTGCAGACCTCAAACTTTGAAGGTAAGATAACAATTGTCGGAAAATCCATGGTTTCGGTTGAACATGAACCCGCTGAATAACCATATCTCATACAAGGGAACCAATTTGTCTTTGAGAATAAGGAAACTCTTTCGCTGTTCTGTAAGTCTGTATTAAATCTCTGGTTTTATAGTGGAAGTGGTCAGCTACTGCTAATCTTATGAACTTTTCCAAGTTTAATTTTATCTTAACAGTAATGATTTTAATATCTATTAGCACCAATATCTTACTAACACGATAAGAATCTAAAGCTAATTACACCATACCACTTACCTAAAAAAGTTTAGATTTAAGAATGCAAAAATATCACCATACTATCAGTGAAACTATTACATCATGAACTATGCTATGGTCATAAAACATCATCTTTTAATATAATACATAGTATCCTAGCAAACTTTTGGGTTGCACCTTTTCACCAACTTGCAGTCTTTCACATACTCTGTTATATGCAATGCATTATAATTTGATTTCTCGGGCTCAGACTCGCTTATAATAAATTTTGATCCCTCTTTTTGATAATTGCATATTAGAATTATACTTTTTTACGTCAGTGTACTTCCCTCAGCTTTCTCAAAGTCAAATAATTCAGACTTGGGAGCAACTCAGCAAAGCTGAAGAGGAAGACTTGGCAATTAAAACATCTCAAGAAGTACTTAAAATGGGCAATTGTCTGTCAAACTATATCCAAAACAAGTCGAAATAGACAGACTTGGTCAAACTCATTTATTAAATCAGTCAAACATTGGGCCTTGGTCAAACTCACGATGAGAGTTTGGCTTGATTTGGCCAAATTTAGCCCAAACAAGCAGATTTAGCTCATTTTGGCAGGTTCAACGATTAGTGTTTCAATGGGCTCTCACTGCAATGCAGCACTTTTTCTTTGCTAAAACTTAGTTGTCATATATATATATATATTGCATAAGTTTCCAGAATGTGGGAATGTTCTGAAAGTTTCACTCATATTTCCAGGAAAAGGAAACTTATGCAACATTTCTGGCAGGAACTTCAACCAAGGAAGAAGTAAATCAAAAATAATATTACAGGCTACAGCTAATCAATGGTTTGAATATGCAAGACAACTCTATGAGAAAGAATCAGAGGTTGAGCCTCCCCCGGGGCTCAACACAACTACAAAGCTCTTCACATTACATGAGGTGGAGATTGGAATTAAAAAGCTGAAAACAGGAAAGGCAAAAGAGTTGGTTGAACTTCAAGCAGAGTATCTAAAATGGGGAAGGAACACTCTTGCACCACACATCATGGAAATATTCACAACATCATTCAACAAGGATTCCCAAAAGAATGGACAACTAGCTTAGCAATACCCCTTTTTAAAAGTGGAGACATTAATAATCTGTCCAATTATAGAACCATTATGATCAATCCTTTGTTTGCAAAGCTTTTCAGCAGCATGGTAGAAAATAGAATCAGTAAGTGGGCAGCAGTAAAAGAAAAGAGGGCAAAACAACAAGTGGGTTTTAGGCCGAAGCATTCTACAGTGGATCACAGCATCACGTTGAGACTCATTATTGAAAAGGTTTGGGGGATAAAGAAGAAGTATTCTGTTGTTTTGTTGACTTCAAAAAGGCATTTGACACAGTCCTTAGAGATAAGTTGTGGCGTAGAATGGAAGAACTTGAAATTCCTTTACATTATAGAGTTGTTGTCCATAGACTTTATGAAGAGGTGAAAGTCAAAATTAGAACCTCAGCGGGTATTTCAGAAAGCTTTAGAAGTGACATTGGAGTCAAGCAAGGTTGCCCTCTATCCCCTACTCTTTTTGGTTTATATATTGATAAACTGAAAGAGTGGCTAAATTTACAAGGTGGGGATGGTGTTCGGTTGGGAGAGTTTGTGATAAAGCTTCTTTTAGATGCTAATGATCTTGTATTGATTTCTAAATCGGCCCCTAGATTGCAGATGCACCTATATGCCCTTGAGCATTTTTGTAGAGCAGTGGGGATGCAAGTCAATATTAGCAAGACCAAGATAATGATTTTCTCTAATAAAAGGAAGCAGAGTCAGAGTACATTCTTCTTTGAAGGCAACATTCTTGAAGAAGTAAATGAGTACAAAATTCAAATACCTCAAGATCGATTGCAACAACAAACTTAATTGGGGGGACTGCAGAAAGAAGAGAATCTTAGGAGGGTGGAAAGCATTATATTCTCTTCAAAACAGATGTAGAGAGGCAGAGTTATGGGATTGGAAAATGATTAAAGTGCTTTTTGGACTCTTAGTTTGTCCAGTGATGCTATATGGGTGTGAATTGTGGGCTAGTAGTGCCCCTATCTCAAAATAGAAGCAAATTGAGAAAATCCAAAAACGCTTGATCGTGAGCAAGTTCAAAATAAAAAGTTTGGTACCTTATTGTTAAAATTGGACAACTAGGTCCAAACTCCGAGTTGTGCTGCTCAGATGACGATCCCAATATTTTTATTGGATTCCTCTCTCGGAGAGGTGTAAGATTGATCTAAAGATCATCTCGATCGGATGAGCAGAACATGTACTTTGAATTTATTCCACTTATGTGCCAAGTCGGCCTGGAATAAAATATAGACTTAAATGTCTTAAAGGACGTGTCACACACCCCCAAAGATTCCTATATATTGGAGAGACTTAGAGTTCATTTGACACACATATTGTGGAGGAATTCTCTCTCCCTGGATAGCATTGGAGCTGTGTATATATAGACTGTTCTTTGTTTGGGTTGTTCTGGGGTTATGTGTGACACGCTTGACTGTATGACCTGTTGGAGACTTTGCTAGTAGAAGCATCCTGTTGACTGTCGTAATGCCACCCTTCGTCATCTCTGTTTTGGCTTGTCTTCCATCGATCTATTAGTATGTTCTATCTCCTTCAGTATTGTGTGCCCTAAACTGAAATGGCATAAAACATCTACAAAAATTTACATGGAATCAGAGCTAAGGGGAAGACAAACTCCAATCTATGTCAAGGGGCAGTCAGTAAAGTACGGATCTGTTGAAAGGATGTTCTAAAGGTTAAAATTCAGACCCGTGGGGCTCGTTCTCTAGAGTTCTCGGCAGCCTAGACTTATATCCTGTGAAGCAGCAATTGACTGGTTTTTCGCATAATCTGAATTCTCCTCTAGTTAAGCGCGGAATTCGCAAACCCTTGTTGAAGGTGTCGACCCATGGATTGAGTGGCATATCTAAGTTGAAATCGAGATATCTGAAGGCTGTTGGGGCCTGGCCGGTGTGAACCTAATTACACCTTGCGACATTCGATATTGCAGCGTTGTGTCAAAATCGAATATGGACGAAAAGGTCGAAACCCGTGAAGCAGTTGTCGATAAAATTGCCTGGGTAATCTCCGCTTGCTGTAATCGAACAAGGTTGTTCTGTTGAATTCCAAAAATTCGACAGTGCGTTGGATATATATGGCCACTCTTGGCTTCGCAAAATCAGTTTTCTTCCATTCATAAGCTTCGACCGCAGAATTTTTTCCGCCATGTTCGCTGGACTCCCGTGAAATCTGCCCGCATGTAAGTATTGTCACTCTGCGTGCACTTTCATGCCAACAAAATTGAAACCAGATCTGGAGAATCGAGTGAACCAACATCCAATTTGATGCCATCCACCTATCGCATCCTTTGCGGAACATGAGATTAAATATTTGTTGAACAAATTGTGGCACAGACGAAATCTGGTAGCTGACTCGGCTACATGGAATAGATGGAATAAATTATTGTGGTCAGCCTGATCAAGCGAGGACTCCAAAATCCTGAACCAAGATATTGTTATCTGTGTGCTTTATGTTCTGAAATATTTGTTAGGTGCATCTATGAGATACTAGAATAGTGTGGATGCGGGTGTTGTTAATACAAAAGCTAAAGGTGCTAGGCAGGCATTTCTGATGTCATTAAAATGAAATGGTTCTTTCATCGTAGACAGAACAGCACATGCATGAGTGAAGCTCAGCGAAGTGCTCTGAATGCGCTTTTATTCCGAACTGGGGATCAATCCAGAGATATTGTTCTTGTTCTTGCAACAAGCAGACCTGGTGACCTTGATGCAGCTGCTACAGATAGAATTGATGAAGTTACTAAATTTCCACTTCCTGGAGAAGAGGAACGTTTTAAATTGGTAAAACTTTACTTGAAAAATATATTGCACAATTAGGTGAAAAGAAAATTGGTTGGGAATTATTCTTTCGTGGGCAACAACAAAAGATAGAGTTGAAGGATGTATCTGAAGAAGTAATTCGTGAAGCTGCTAGAAAGACTGAAGGATTCTCTGGACGAGAGATTGCAAAATTGATGGTTGGTGTGCAAGCAGTTGTCTATGGTAGCAAGGATTGTTTCCTTGATGCAAACCTGTTCAAGGAGGTGCTTGATAAGTTGTTGAACATCATCAACGTAGAGAGCTTGCTACAGAAGTTCATCGCTGATACTGGAGTTTTAGACATTCGTATTATTTTGAAAGGATCAGCACCATTATTGGCCATATAATTCTGAAATTATCAGCATCATCAATGTGTTCAGGATGCTTACTGTGTTTGGTTTTCTATTCACTGCCAACTTCACGGGTGTAGTGGAAGATGCTTAATTTCCATGCAGATGATGCATCGACTCGTTGCTTTTGCTCAAAGGTTCCCTGTAGAGCATTTTAACTACTCCAAACAGCGAACTTCTGAAGAAAATTTGTTGGGAAACCTGTATCCATAAACATCATTTTTGAGAGTTAAAGCATTGTGTTTGGAAAGGCTCTTGACTTGTGTTGACAATTCTACTGTATCTGAGGGATGGTTTTTGAAATATTGTTTACACTCCTACTGTACTGTCGCTCAGTATCAAGAGGAGAAAACTGTTATTTTTCCCATGTTTTGTTGGTTCTAGTACAAAAGAGGTAGTGTCAGCCTTTTGTACATGCTCAGCATGGGTTTTGTTGCATCTATGGTGATGTCAGTGACGATAAATGAATGGAAATGACAGTGAAGGCTGTGGGCAACAACAACCGCAGAAAAGAAGTAAGAATGTAATTCTATGTCACTGTCATAATGACAGTTTACAAAATTCATAGAAGCAACTTCGGGAGAAACAGAAAGCTCATGTGCAACAGTTTATGGCAATTGAAGATGCTTTGAATAAAGTTGCAGAGGCAAGAAAGGCCTGTGAGAAACTGTTAAAATGAATGCAAAGCATAATGATGGCGATGCGGGTTATGCACTCACTACTGGGGACAATGTTCAGAGTGCAGGAGGCCTGGGACAGTTTGAGTTTTAGTCGCAACATATATTGTAGCTATGACAATAGAGATGGTCATATGAATTATGCGCAGTAGTTGTGATAAGTTGCAAACTATGTACAGGCAGTAAGAACAACATTGACTGAGGGAATTGATGGGCTGAGTTTAAAGCAACAATATTCTCTATGAAATCTGCTGGGTACATCAAGGACGGAGGCCCTAGGGATAAGCATCTTTAGGCCCATGATTACAAATCCCCTTCCAAGTTGGTGTCTGGGATGCCCTCATTTAAAATAGATGTCTTCTCTCATAAGAGAAGATGGCATTAAGAGGGAGAATACAACTGTATATCCTCCTGAGCTAATATCATTGCTGAAAGAAAGAAGACCCTCATGGCTCAAAGACATATGGCTTCAAGGGGGAAATTCTAGAAGAAATCCGAGAAGCCATATAAATACCAGAGGTATCTAACTGCCATGAGTACATAATGAGCCAGAATTATTTGGGAAAGCTATAAAGCATCAAGTCTAGAAGGATGTGATGCACGAAGAGTATGAGTCCATAATGAAGAATGATGTCTGGGATGTGGTTCCAAGACTAGAGGACAAAGCAATTATCACCTCGAAATGGCTCTACAAGATCAATTATGGATCTAATGCAGGTGTTGAAAAGGTCAAGGCAAGATTCGTTGCCCGTGGCCTCTCTCAAAAGGAAGGCATAGACTATGATGACATATTTGCACCTGTGGCCCGATATAACACCATTCGATCTATCATAGCCCTTGCTGCTACGCAAGGATGGAGTCTTCATCAGATGGATGTGAAGACCGCATTTCTGCATGGTGCGTTAAAGGAAGAGGTGTATGTAGAGCAACCTTTGGGGTTTGAAGTCCAGGATCGGGACACCCATGTCTGCAGGTTGAAGAAAGCCCTCTATGGGCTGAAGCAAGCACCCAGAGCTTGGTACGAGAAAATAGATAGCTACCTGATGAAGTCGGGCTTTACTCGTAGTAATGTTGATCCAAAACTTTACTTCAAGGTTGATAGAGAGAAGCCTCTCATTCTGGTGTTGTATATGGACGACCTCTTCCTAACAGATGCTGACCCTCTCATTCATCAGTGCAAGAGGGAGCTCGCTGCTGAGTTCGAAATAAAGGACCTAGGACTGATGCACTATTTCCTAGGCCTAGAGGTCTGGCAGAGACCTCGTGAGATTTTCCTTTCTCAAGGAAAACACATTGTGAAGCTTCTGAAAATTTGATATGGTGGACTATAAGTCCGTGTCAACAACAATGAAGCTCAAAGAAGTTGAGTGGCAGCACTGCTAGGCCCGTGTTAGCAAATCCTACCGAGTATTGTCAACTCGTAGGGGCTCTGTCGTTCTTAGTGAACACCCGTTTGGTCGTATGTTGTGTAGTGAACACCTTGAGTCAACACATGGTTGATCATAACATTCACTGGGTTGGTGCCGAGAAACTCTTGAGATATCTCGGTGGCACGATAGACCATGGGCTGAGATACAATGCCGGGAGCATGACACTCCTTGGATATACTGATGCCATTTGGGCTAGCAGTGTGGTGGATCGTAAGAGCACATTTGGATGCTACTTCACAAGTAGATCTGCTTCGGGCAGGAAAAGGAAGACAGTAGCCTTGAGCACTGCTGAGGTCGAATACATTGCAGCTTGTAGGACCCATTGTGAAGTCACTTGGTTGCGAAAGCTCTTCAATGAACTATTCGAGCATGTGCTAGATGCCACCGTTATCTTTTGAGATAACCAGAGGGGGATTCATTTGTCATAGAATCTTGGGTTCCACGATTGATCCAAGCATGTTGATGGCTGGTACCACTTTATCCGGGATATGGTACAGCGAGGCGCCGTAAGACTCGATCATATAGGAACTGATGAGCAGGTTGCGGATATTCTCATGATGCCCTTGGGGAAGGTCATGTTCCTAATCTTCCGTGAGAATCTTGGAATCGTGGAACGACCCTATTCTGAGGGTCTTGTTGGACGATGAGCTCTGGGAGCTCCAAGGGGGTTTTGGGGATAGCTTTGGTGCTATAAGCAACCACAGGGCTAGGCTTGCCAAACCTAGTTGGTGTGCTTCTACCCCACCGTGATGATATTGAGATGGTTTACGTCTCTCTGATCTGTGCCCCGTATGCATCCTACCCATGGAGTTTCGAACTCATGGGAAGTACCTCTCATTTGGCCAATGAGGTGGGAAATGTGAATAGAGACCATAGCAAGACCGATGGACGCATTGGAGATTGTTGTACTCTCTATGTCTAGGATGGCACGTGTCCAACCACTTGATATGGGATCAAGTTTAGCAATGTTTCGGACCTCCAACTGACTTCGAGTCAGTGAAACTAACTTCGAGTTAGTATATGACTCTCTTGAGTCCTAGTGAGGTTTCGGACCTCCAACTGACTTTGGGTCAGGTAAACCAACTTCGGGTTGGTATGAGACTCTTTGTGAGTCCTATAGAGGTTTCAGATCTCTGGGCTGAATCTGTCCACCGTGTCTGATGTCTTTGTGACTGACCCACTTCTGTTCTGAAATAAAGAGGCCAACAAAGCAAGTTACGGCGAGATGACGCACGATGTTTGGATTGCACTAGTGGACGGAGTTCTCCCTAGTTGAGAGGGACTGTTAAAATTGGACAACTGGGTCCAAACTCCGGGTTGTGCTACTCAGATGACGAATCCCAATATTTTTATTTGATTTCTCTCTCAGAGAGGTATAAGATTGATCTAAAGATCATCTCAATCGGATGAGCAGAACATGTTCTTTGAATTTATTCCACTTATGTGCCAGGTCGGCTTAGAATAAAATATAGACTTAAATGTCTTAAAGGACGTGTCACACACCCCCAAAGATTCCTATATATTGGAGAGACTTAGAGTTCATTTGACACACATATTGTGGAGGAATTCTCTCTCCTTGGATAGCGTTGGAGTTGTTTATATATAGACTGTTCTTTGTTTGGGTTGTTCTAGGGTTATGTGTGACACGCTTGGCTGTATGACCTGTTGGAGACTTTGCTAGTAGAAGCATCCTGCTGACCGCCGTAACGCCACCCTTCATCATCTCTGTTTTGGTTTGTCTTCCATCGATCTATTAGTATGTTCTATCTCCTTCAGTATTGTGTGCCCTAAACTGAAATGGCATAAAACATCTACAAAAATTTACACTTGTGAGATAATGTTGAGTGAAATAGGAGCAACTCCCATCGAAGGAATTGTTGTGGTGCGACTCATAAGATATCTAAAAAGAATTGAGCAAATGGGAGTAGGTAGATGGCCTAATGTTATCTTCAAGGAAGGCATGAGTGAAAGAAAGAAAACATGGGTGAGACAAAACTACACATGGATGCAAAAATGGAATATCTACCTCAATGCTTGTCCCACAAATAGCAAGGAACTAAAGAATTTTGTTATGGAGAAGTTTCGTAAACAAGTATGGGGAAAAGAGTTGGGTAGAAAGAAGAAGTACTACAGTGAAGAATTCAACCCTACTTATGGTCTCCAATAAAAAGAGTACATTGGAGCTAACATTCCGTGGAGGGCGAAGGTTCTTATTGCTCAGTTAAGAACCAACTCGCATCATCTTCAGTGTGAAACAAGACGGTGGAAAAGGCCTAAAGAAGCTTGGGAAGAACGAGTGTGTACATTTTGCACGCCTGGGGCAATGGAATCGAAAAAACATTTTATGCGAATGTGTTAGCATCGATTTCTTGGCATTGACTTTTCAGCAATGAGATTGTTGGAAGGTTGGACCAGCTCATTGTCAATTTGAATAAGAAAAGGACTAAAATGCAAAAGGCGAAAAATAGGGAACTCATAGTCCCATAGACTATTTTTAGTCTCGTGGGCGTTAAAATTTCATTTCATATATATATATATATATATATATATATATATATATATATATATATGTATGTATGTTGCCTAAGTTTCCAGAATGTGGGAATGTTCTGAAAGTTTCACTCATATTTCCAGGAAAAGGAGGGCTGAGGGTGACAATAATATGTATGAATACATATCCAAAAAAGCAAAAAATAGGGGAAAATGGGAGAGCAAGGCGCATTAGGGAGTTCTCCAAGGCTCTCAAAAACATGTGTGACCACTAAAACCTACTAATATTAATAAGAGCCTAATGTTAATATGTCAAAACTATAATTTATATAAAATTGTATCTATAATACTAATATTATAACATAGAGCTTGATCAAATAGTATAAGTGCATTCTTAAGCATTTACTTTTACTTGTAATATGTAATGTCCTAGGGTAATTTTTCCTTCCTATGGCTTATTATTTAGACTAGAGTTTCCAATAGAAGTACAATAGAAGTTATTCCTTTATATGTTAGCAGATATTTCTTCATATAAATCAACCACAGTAGATATGTACCATTAATATAGCAATCAACAGTAGGAGATTCCTCAAATCCACAATAGTTGGACTAATTGTCCAATAACCAAATTATCTGCAGACCAATGATATTGTTGCCCAAACAAACCAGATCCAACTATAAAATCAAATTTAGCTAAGTCTTGTAGCAGCGAATTTACTCTATTTATCTAAATAGACCCTGGACTACTCCTTAAGCTCGTTGGTCTAAGAGTCTAATCACAACAGGCTCGATTGCCTTCTTGAGGTACTATCGTTTGTCCTGCGATTGTTCGGACCTGCAACTTCTGACTTGTATCTCAGAAAAGCGACAAGTTTCACCTCAGAAAAGCCACGAATTTTCCCAGACATGCCACGAACTTTTATCCTAGAAAGGCAGCGTGTTATGTTTTCTCAGATTAGTGAATCCCACGATTTCCAGACCATAAAATCTATACTCGGAAAATCTAAAGCTCGCGAACTTAATTACCCTATCTTGATTCAAAAAATTGTGTAATCATTGATCTTATGTCGTGTTTAACCAAGTAAAGGAATGAAGGGGACTATGTTTATGCACGGGGTAACTGGGGAATCCATGGTAATCTCAATTATGAATCAATACTTTCTGAAGAACTAGACCCTACACGAAATAATTGACTAGGGCAGAGAAGCTGGAGTCCTACTCGTGTGTCGCCAAGTGTTGTCACTGCGACAAGCACCCTCCAATATTTTGCCTACACTTGAATTTTGGAGCCTACTGTGGATCTTGCGATCGGTCGTTCCGTAGTCACTTCTTGGTCAATGGATGGTTTTGAGCTCTCTTCTAGGATTAAAAGTGTCGAAGTCACTTGCTCACACATGTTTAGTCTGCAACAGGTCCGTGAGTGCATTCTTTTATGCAAGCTTGAACAAGCATAGCACAGTCCATCAAGAGTGTGCATGTGCGATGTACAATCCATGTCGACAGTCAGTGCACACTGACAATGCTTCACATTGTTTGCGATAGTACTTCTATTTTGGCGAGTTTCTCCAACTATCGCTTTTGTGCACTTTCACCGTCGCAAGTGTTGTTTTCATGTTCACGACGTTCGTTTTCACTTGCTTTCCCTTTAATTAGTGTCGTTTTCATGTTATCTCCGCTATGGCATGTGTTGTTTTTAGCGTCATTTGCATATCGCAAGTGTTGTTTGCACTCTTATTTTCATATAGCAAGTGTCGTCTTTTGGCGTAGGAATTGTTGCTTGTCATGTAAAGTGGGGTTTTGGTTTGTTTCAAGGGGCAATCTTTATGATAATGAGTTGTTCTTACCATGTAAACAACTGTCACACTCATTCCCAAATTTTGAAGCATTATCGCACAAGTGTCGTCACAGTCGTCGCAAAGTGTATCTTTGGTGTCACACTTGTCGTAAAGTTGTCGCATTGAGGGGAATATGTTGTTAACATGTTTTGGATGATCTATGTTGTTATGGCGTCAAGTGTTCTATGTATGTGATCACAACGAAGTCATATCATTGTTCACATCAGTCTCATTGATCCCACACTTAGCCATTTTTCAAAAACTTCCCTGCAACCTAGCCCCATCTGGCCTTCCTCAACTGTGCATTGCGCATTTCCAACCCTCAAGCTGCAACCCTGTCCCTTGACACTATGCAATGTGCAGTTCTTACATTCTAGGATTGTGCATTGCGTAGTTCTAGTGCTCAAGCTCGAACCTTGGCCCCCAGAATTGTGCAATCCAGTCCTTCAACCTGGCCTCAACAATGCATTATGCAGTCTCTGAGCTCAAGCTCAACCCTTGAGCTCCTGAGCTGTGCAATCACTAGGTTTGCTCTGCCTCCCAAATCTATGTTGTTGAAAAAGTGGAACTAGGTCGATCTTCATGATGGATATGTAATTATGTATTTATGTATAGGAGATGTTAATAATAATAAAATATTATTTTGGTATGCCTAAACCAGATCTAATGGTCAGCCTAAAAGATGAGAACTGCCACTATATATAAGACAAGTCTACGGATCATTTGGTAAGGAAGTAACAGAGACAACACACTATCGAATACAGACTGCGGATTAAAACCGCCATCGCAGGAAGCATCTCACGGAGTTAATTGAGGTTGTTGTTACGAATTTAAGTGCGGATACCAGAATTTATATATACAAAGACTGATTGAATACTACAGTAGATAGCTTATCTATATACCAAGATAGTGCGGATACTAACAACACATATCTATATATCGATATAGTGCGGATATTACAGTTAAGATAGCATATATATATATATATATATACACACACAAAGACAGTGTGAAACCTATAGCAAAAGTGCGGAAAAAAATAACGTCAACAGATTTTGAGAAGAGAATTTTAAATCAAACGTCACCCTACTAATTTTACAACATGTGCAATTGGCTGAAACAATGTTAACCTCCTCAACCTAACTCACTAACTCCCAAAACTGCGCAATGGCTCAAGCCTCAGCCCCGAGCTCTTGAACTGCACAATTTCGCGATCACCTGGGCTCCTTTGTCCTCTAGAATTGTGCAATGGGCAAAATTAGTGCTCAGGCCTTCAACCTGACTCCCTGAGCTCCCAATTGCACAATCTTTTTGCTCAGTCCAAGTTTGAACTGTGCATTGCGCAGTCTCAAGGCTCAAGCCTGACCTTTGACTGCTTGAGTTATGTAATCACTGAGCCTCTCCCCCATCCTGTCACTCAGTTCTGGCTCAGTCAATGGATCAATATGCACCATCTTAGACTAGGGATTTATCGAACTGATGTCGTCTTGTCATGAGTGGATTGCAGATGCAAGTACTCTATCATGCTATGGCAAGATGATGAAGGAGATGGAGAAGGAGGACATGCTAGAAGACACATATGGAGCTGAAGAGATAAGATGATCATCAGGCGAGAAGATGAAGGAACACTAAATTACAACAGAAAATCAAAGATCAATACCGCATGAGGACTCCATATGATTCACAACCCTTTGGAGGATGGATATGAAGAGCAAAGCATGTCTCTCATGAAGATGAAGCATTGCACATCACTTGTTGAAGACAAAGGAGCAACAAGAATGGCTTGACATTGCCATGTCATATAGAAGTTCTTATCAACAGTGTCATGTCTTTTCCTGTCACATGCCACATCATTTGTGGATTATGCAAATTCTATATTCGAAAATGTATTGTAAAGTGAAAGACCAAAAGACATGTACAAAATAGAAAGAGTCATGTAAAGTTGAAAAGTCATATGAAGTCAAATAGTCATGAGGATAGTCAAAGGGTCACAAGGAAGGTGAAGCATCACCTCCCCATTGGTTATAACTTATATATACACCGTCATTGTATGAGCAGAGGACTTTTCACCTTGGCTCTTCCTGCAAAGCATTGGAGAGACAAGCTATTTCTTTTGAGGAGCAAGGAGTGGCTCCAACGCTCCACTATTGGAGCTAGTGGTGTTCATTGTATACATGTGTCTTGAAACTTTTACTTAATATCGACGCCTCATTGCCAGCACGTTCTTCATGCATGGATTATGAATATTTGTAAGACTATTCTGTGAATGTTTGTAATTCATGTTTTCTTTCATCTATGCTAAAGTAGTTGAACTATTTTGGTTATTTTGATACTTATCATATTGAGAATGTGTTGAATGGTTGTCATCGTTGTTGCATCCTTGTGGACTATTCTATTGGATATTAGACAAGTCTTTCTTGTTGTATTGGTTGTGATGACCGCCACATCTTTGTGGACTATTCTGCTGGATGTTGAATAGATCCTTCTTGTCTATGTGTGTCTCTACTAGGGTGGTACTATTACCTCTCTCTTAGAAGCTCACTTCTCTTTACCCTCTGTAATAAATGAACTTTGACACACATACTACTGAACAGTCACCAGGCACACCCCCCTTGCTTTTCGAAGGCACATTTGCACCCCTCTCTCTTGCTCATAGTTAGAGCCAAGGCAAATCTATAAGAATATATGGCAACCGGGCCAATACTCCGAATGGGGCTCCTATCCCAAACAGTGTGAGGTCTAATTGGGACTTCACATCGGGGAGACCCCCTTGGTTGACGGATTTCTAGCACTGTCAACACAACTCAAACACAAATTATAATAAACAATTATACAGCTTGAGTCTCAAGCCCACTACTTTCGATCAAAACCCCAACCGTGTGGATAACTAGCCCAACCAACTTACTTTTTGTGGGTTTTCTCCACTCGGAAATACCTTCCAAGCTACCCAAATTTCAATACTCCCTCTTAGGGAGGAAGGTATTTCAATCACACCTTGAAATCTCTAGCTCCATGACTTTCCTTGCATACCCATGACTTCCTTCCCATGAGTCATGAATTTCCTTGAGTGGCCATAACTGTCCTCGAATGTGCCACGTCTTCTTTTGTACTTGGCCAAGATTTATCTTACATAGTGCATGATTTTCCTTGCATGTAGCATGCCTTTTTCTTGCATGCTCCATAATTGTCCTCACATTGGCTACGACTTTCCTTGCACCACATGAGTGTCCTTGCATGGGCTACGACTTTCCTTGCACCACATGAGTGTCCTTGCATGGTTTGTGATTTTCCTTGCATGGGCTGAAAACTCCACTCTCTCTTTCTATCTTGAAGGTTCATACTTCCATTGGGCGGTTGACGTTCCTTCGTAGTCTCCCTCTGAAGCTAGATTCCCTCTGAGCTTACATAACCTCCACTACTCACTCTACTTTCCCTCACGGAAAGTGCTACTACTGAACTTGTGTCCTTCCAAAGTCAGTCCCGAGTTACATTCGAACACTGAGTCTAATCCACTCTAGACCCCGCAACTCAACCTTACATGAGTCTTGGGCCAAATACCTCATGTGCACATGGCTCCATTGTCGTATGTGCAACTCCACAACCCAATGAAGATACTAACTCTTGATCAACCTACCATCCACACGGAGCTATCTCATCCATGCCAAAGTACTTTCTCGATTGAACCTTCCGCTTCATGTCTAGTAGTTTCGCAACTCCCTCTTAAGTCACTTCTTGTGCACACTCTGATTCACCTATCCCTTCAAAGTAGCTCTAATTCCATGTTGAATATTCCTTACACCCTAGGTCAAGTCTATGGCTAGAATTAGCACACAAACACACTAGCAATGTTCAACCAAAACAACTTTGCATAGCAGAAATAATAGTAGTGAAATCAGCAATAATACACAAGAATATTGGCCCAAATCTCATTTCTCATCAGTCTATCAATAAGAAAACATTAAGGCTCTCGTACTAGGGATCATGTTCCTTCAGAAACCCTGATACAAACTTGTATACATAGTATACAATAAAATGCACAGTCTTTCCTTTGACTGATCCAGGGCTTGAAATCTGATCCTTTAGATCTTCAATTTGCCCAATAAAATATAGAGACAAAACTTGACTTGTTGTAGCAGTCCTTTTCCTTCAACCCTTTCTGTCCTCT
The DNA here is from genome assembly GCA_034641835.2 of Pinus albicaulis. Classification (NCBI taxonomy): domain Eukaryota; kingdom Viridiplantae; phylum Streptophyta; class Pinopsida; order Pinales; family Pinaceae; genus Pinus; species Pinus albicaulis. The sequence continues at coordinate 542,678,227 of CM076579.1, read as the reverse complement.
TTGTCCACTGCCCCTCAACTGTCCTTCACCTCCAATCTACACTCAAGGATTAGCTACCTTTAGATCATTTTCTAACTGCCTATAGTAGTTATCCCTCCTTTTATGCTACAGACTTCTTTTGCACATGGTCAACTCTTTTTTACCACTATTATGTCGTTTATTAGCCTCTGCCAACTCCTTGACTACCTTTGGCTTCCTTGATCTTTGTCCAGTAGATCTGGGCCTTCGTTGCACACTAGTAGGCCTCAATCTACCCTTAGACAACCTCTAGCACCCTTACAACCTTTCTTCATGTCCTCGGCATTCTCAACTCATGTGACATGTCACTGCCCTTATGTACAAAGCCAAAACAGACCTTCGGCATCATCTAATTGTCACTGCGGGTACCCTACAAGTTGTGGCCTTCACTAGACCACAATCTGACCATTTCACAGGGTTTAGACCCCCTCCCCCCCCAACCACCACCTGCGGATGCTCCTTGAAACGCTTGCCTACTCCCTTTTCCACAAGGTGCTACTACAACAGCCCAACGTAAACTTGGCCTATTCCATTAGGCCTACAGATCACCTTCAGGAACCCTTTCAGTGTCACGGTCAACCTTTTCCAAGCTTCTCAAGCCCTCAGTCCTCTCTGTCTGATCGCTATCCACCTTAGCAGACCTTGGATGGTCTCTTCCTTGCTGCAACGAAGACTAGGGTTGTCTTACTTCCAGCAACAGCTTAGGCTATAGATAGTCTAACCCTTTTCTAGGGCTTGGACCTCTCCTAGAAATCACAAGTCAACCTTTCCTTTGAGCACAGACCCCTCGACTTCCTATAACATGGTCTAGTCGACATCCAAATAGACTTCTTGACCAGAACCAAAAACCCCTAACTCGACCTTCTCTTAGACGTGTTGTGGCTCCTCTGCTTGGCAAAACCTCTTGCTCACAAATGAGTCCTTCCACTTGTGTGTCTAGGCCTCTCATTTGGCCTCTTATTTATACTTTTTGTGTGAGTGACTTGGGGGTTTTCCTTATCCATCAAGAAGCCCTCACTTAACAACTCAAACAAAAATTAGAATAAACAATTATTTAACTTTGGTCTCAAGCTCACTACTTTAGGTCAAAACCCCAACTGCATGGGTAACTTGCCCAACAAACTTATTTTTGATGGGTTTTAACTTTTCTCCACTCAAAAATACCTTCCGAGCTACCTAAATTTCAATAATAACCTAGCCCCTAGGAGTCAGCAATGCACGAAACATCATGAGAATAACGTTGGGAGTGACCTCCTCCTTACCCAAAACGTCTAGCCAAGATTCCAAAGCTTGTAGAATTGCTCCCAAAGCTCTTGGAATGTTTCCTATAAGTTCCAAAGCCCTTAGAACTTAGGACATGATGGGAATGGGTTCTCCAACTCCCAAGGGTAGTTCCCATGTAACTAGGTTATATATATATCTATATCAAAGTTGCAAACATCGCGATTTAATCGCGATTTTTTCAACAAAACAATTAAATCGGCGATGTTTTGCACGATTTTTTGAAAAAATCGCTAATCGGAAAAGTGATATTTCCTTTATTTTTCATTTTCATCCTTTTACTTAAATTTTTAACATTACCATGAAATGACTCAGGATGTTTAAGAGTGGTTTCGACCTCTTTGGATTTCATATGGAGAAACTAGAATTTTAGATTTCACTCAAAATTCAGCAGACTTAATGGTTTTCAGGGTTTCATGGTTTGGGGATTTGCATTGTTTCCATTTGATTCTATTATGTGTAAGGGTATGAGATTGGCATTTGATCAAGAGTATGAAGTCCTTTAAGAACCTTGATTTTGGTGGCATTGATTGTTGAACTTTGTTGATGTTGGTGGTATTGATTATTGAACTCCCCTACCGTGGCCTTAACAAGAATGTACCCTTCACTCAAAGGAAAACAACTGGTTAGGCATGTTAATCTTTTTCTACCGCGTTTTAAGGTTGAGGAGATGAACCCTTCACTCAAACCAAAATCATTGGTTAGGCATGTTAAACTCTTTCAATTTCTATCATGTTATAAGGTTGAGCAATCCAAGTCTGAAGACTTTGAGCTAGATGATGTTTGTGTATCTCTTGTTGATGATCCCATTTCTAGTAGCGATGAATCAATGATGAGTTTCATGAGGAGGAGGAGGAGGAGCAACAACAGGAGGAGGAGGTGACACCACCTACCCCTGCTACCGATAGAGGACGTGGTCTGCCTCCTTTAGCTCCTGGTGCTTCAAGATCTGGAGCACAACAGAGTCCATTGCCAGCCCCGCCAACTTCTTCGTCTAGAGGAAAAGCTGTTACATTTTCTCGCAAGAGGGGCAGAGGAAATCAGTAGTATAGGTTATTTGGTGCACTCCTTTATATATAACATTATGACTCATGATATGAGATACATTATTATATTTTTTGTTGATATTTTGAGGTTGAGTTGAGACTCGGGACTTAGTATTCAGGACATGATTCACTATTATGTGTGATGTAGCACTAGACATGATATTACACGTCTTATATATTAGTTTTTTTTTTCATATTTATGTGTCAATGCATTTATTTTATGTTGTGGGTGCTTTAGATATTAAAAAAAAATGAATATTTTTGTATGTGCCGATTTTTTCCCCATTTTTACCGATTTTTTCCTGATTTTTACAATTTTTTCTGATTTTTTCCCCTCACCAATTTAATCCCAATCGCGATATTTGCAACATTGATCTATATAGTGCGATGTTATCAAAATTGGACCGAACCAATCAGAACCGGCTCATCCAATCGATTGGAGGGCAAAACCAGTTTGGACCAGTGAACCAGACCGTTTTTTCCCATTTCTTGTATCGAATCGGCCTTTTTTCATTGAACCAGTTGGTTCGGTACCAAATCGGTCGGTTTTGTACAATGCTATCAATGATTTATGATTGGGGAAGCCTAGTATTTGACCATATGACCCTACTAATGCTATGCAATTAATGATATTGCTAAATTCTTACCGTGAATTGACTCGAGATGTTCGAGTGTCGTTCAAACTCATTGGATTTCATATAAAGAAGGTAGAATTTTATATCCCACTCAAAATCTAGTAGACTTAATAGTTTCTTAGGATTTGAGGATTTGGGGGATTGCAATGTTTCCATTGGATTTTGTCATGTATGAGGGTATGGAAATACCATTTAAACAAGAGCACCAATCCCTATATGTACCTTGATGTTAGTGGCATTGATTGTTGAACTCCTATATCAGGGGAACAAAATCTTGAATTGACATGTTAAGCATTTTCTATCTTATTTACTGCTTAGAAGGTGAAATTGATGACGAAGATCCCAACATAGGCAAAGATTTTGATGATATGTAGGTATTTATTGTAGCACAATTTTTTTTGGATGCTAGAGGCCATCTAGGGCTCGTTTGTTGATGTATTTTCAGTTCAAAGATGGATTGCACTCGATGTTATTTTGCTTATGTGCACCCTTACATGCTATATAAATGAGAACTTTTGCTTGTTTGTGTATATATGGTTTGGAATCTGTTCATATGGATGCACATGAATATAAATGTTTTTCTTTAAAATTTGAATATTTTATGTGTTTTTGGTTGACCAGTCTTTTGGGCCAGCTTTTTTACTGCGTCCCAGTCTAGGGGCTCTACTGGTTCGATGACCAGTTTGGTTCTGATAACATTGCTTGTAGCACGATTTTTTTTGGATTCTAGAGGCCATCTAGGGCTTGTTTGTGGATGTATTTTTGGTTCAGAGATGGATTGCACTTCGTGTTATTTTGGTTATGTGCACCATTACATGCTATATAAATGAAAACTTTTGCTTATCTGTGCATAAATGGGTTGGATTCATATGGATGCACATGATTATATATGTTTATCTTTAAAATTTTAATATTCTATGTGTTTTTGGTTGGTCGGTGTTTTGTTTCGATTTTTTTACCGGTTTTGGTCCAATTCTGATCAGTTCCCTGTCCGGGGGGGTCTACCGGTTCGATAACTGGTCCAGTTATGATAACATTGATATTGTCAATTAGGTCTAGCTTCGCTAGTTAAAATGAGAAGTTCTTATCCACCCCACCTAGCGTCAAAACCTGCCTATGATATGTTTGCCCCTAGTGCTCTAATTGAGACTGGAAAGGTACTTATGATCTCACTCTTGGTTAAGTGCTTGATGGTGGTATGAGATGATCCAACCATCTTTTAGTCCAAGGGACTAGCTCAATTGGTTGTTGCTAATGTTGTGGCAATTGGCTAGTTTCTTACCAATGATTGCTTGGTTTGAATCCGCCTTGTTGAGGGGCACTAATCTATGCTAATTTTTTTACTAGGGATGCCATAGGAAACCATGCCTTGGATTTCCATATATATATATATATATATAATGCCCACATTAGATCTCAATTTCAAAATATATGTAACACTAGCCTTCCTAACTTTTTAACTCATCAAAACAATGAAACAATGAAGATTTAGAAAGGCTTATCTCAAGTATTCTTATGCATAGAAATAAACTTCTAAGGCAATTAAAGTAATTTTTTACTATATTTTCTTCTGATTGACTGTAAGTGACAGACAGAACTAAAAGAGGACAAATTAACCCATCTAGAGCAGCCTTTGACACTTATTGGCCATCCACTGATGGAGGTTTTACTCTGCTAGCGACAGTTACAAGCCTCTTCTAGCATATTTTATAAATGGATGCTTCCAGCTCCCCATTTTGATCATTTTTTGACTCATATCATATATAAGATACCTATTGATCCATGAAATATCGGACATCTATTGATATTGCACACTGTATGGGCATGGATTTATGGAATATCAATGGGGTTCATTTGAATGATGTGATATATCATTCATTATTTATCCCCAGAGAAGAAAGTACAATCATCTTGACATGCACCACAACTGGATTGCATAGGATATTTTAAACCATTGGTAGAGTTGTAGTTATAAATTGTTTGATGTGCTTGACATACAGTGGATTTTTAGAGAAGGGTAATAGAAATAATCGAATTCAATGAAACTACACTGTTACAAAACATTGTAAACTCACTCTCCCTCCACCTTGAGTGGCTAATCCAGCTATCCTTTTCCCTATAGTTTCCTCCCCAAAACCAATTTTACCTCATATCATACACCGCACTATGTATCATGACAGTTATTTGCCATGCATCCACACACAATCTTATGTAATTGGGGATTTTAGAAAAAGACTTAATTTCTGAGCTCCATTTGTCCTGTTCAGTTGCATGCTTGGATTTATTTAGCCAGAGTGCCTCTGGTACAATTTCCATAAAATAATGTTAGATTCAGTCTAACGACATTGATATAACCTTTATCCATGCATTACTCAATGATAGCATGTTCTTGAGGGCTTTGGGGATACCATTACCTGATAAATGAGACCAGAGGATTTTGCATATTAGTGGGAATATTGCAATTCTACCTAACTACATATGATTTGAATTGATGTTAACAGGATAGATTCTGTTTATTGGGACTATGTATTAGATATTTTAGCATAAGAGAAAAAATTCATGGACCCATATATGTATAATAACGTTGGGTTCTTTTATTGCAGGTTGCTGAGCATGTTCATCAGCCATTACAGGCGCAACCGATTGCTGTCTAGAATGATTTAGTAATGTACTTCCTGTTTTAGAAAATCAAATTCAGTCCTCAGATGGTGTTGACAAAGGTTGTGCCATCAAAGTGGTTGAGCACGAGTAGTTCAGTTATACAGCATTACTAATTAGATGTCCAGAAGCAGAGGCGTATTGTCACTTATGATTATGTTTTATGTATTTTATTATTTTACATTCGATTAAGCTTCTTGCTTAGATCACTATTTTGTCTTTTATGAGGCAGAGATTATATGTTCTGAATTGTAATGCTTTCAAAGCTATTAACAGAAACCTAGAGGTGTAGTTTGCAGTTTTCTACGAATGCTTGCGATGAACGAAAGAGCTTTACGTAATTTATTCTCATTTTTTCATTTTTTTTGTTCCTGGACCTTGAAACATACTGTATAGGGTTTTCGCAATGTAGAGCTGTGCCTAATTCAATTTGTACGCGTAGTGAGTTGTCTTACTGACCGCGATTGCCTATCAATCAGAAATATTTGACATTATTTTCAATATCTGTTTTGTTGTTTCCGTTAATGCACTTTTCATGGAGATACACCACAAGCCCGAGTCACAAGCCCCGTGATGTACACGAGGAATAAGAACCCAAAAGAATATGGCGAAATATAGGCAACCATGTTTCCTTGTACAATGTATGTCAAAATATTCATCACAAAATTACGACTATTTTCGTTCTCAAAGAAATAGACTAATAGACTGCCATGATTAAGAAAAATATTGGTTCAATTTTGCTTTGAAGTTAGAATGTTATTAACTGCGAAAAATGGAGTATAAAACGTCGATAAATTGTATATCAACACATATATTTTGCTTAGAACATGAAAAAAACCAACGGCACCAATGCATATATCTGAAATTCTATAAACCGTTGACAGTCCACAAATCTGTAATGTGCCCAGTTGACAGTCCACCAAATCCGTAATGTGACCAGGTGATACATGCTACCAGAGACTTGCAACAGTTGCCAATATCGCTGTCCTTACCATTTTTACACTTAAAAAATTGCCTATAATGAGAATGTATGGAAGTTGGCATAGAAGGTTTATGGTTTGCAATGACTCCTAGAATTGTGAAGTGATAAAACACATGGCTTTATAGCAAACTTATGAAACATCTAACCATACATGGAATGAAAATATTATACTTTGAATCATTAAGATGAATAGAAAAATTTAACCAGTAAGTCAAAATTGGTACATAAAAAGGTTTTTTTTTATTGTTTATATTTTTTTTGGTCACAATAAGTCAATAAAGTTATTTTTTGTCACGATAAGTCAAAATAAATTTTGTCACAATAAATAACAAGGCATTTTTTGATTGCTTATAAGTGTTTTAGTTAATGTTTTATTTTAACAACTAATGCTATAATTAAATGTGTTTTTGTTTATTCCAAAGAAAAAAAAATGTCTATATTAGTAAAAACAAAATTACAATACATCACATGGTTAGAGCATTCCTAAAACATTGTTGTAGTCTTTTATGTTCAATAGTTCAAGAAAGAATCATCCATTTCAAAAAAAAATATTTAAAAAGGTCATCTTGATTGTTTGTCAATATATTATCATCTCTTTATACATGAAAAAATAGTAAACCAGGGAAAAAATAGTAAACCAGGGGAAAAGTAAAAACAGATTTAAAGCCATGCATCATGAATATCACTGTTCAGAAACACAGTAGATTCCATGTTTCAACCTTGCCCCATCTTCAAAAAGTCCATCAATCATGCTCCTGTCCCAATGGATGTGTGCGAAAACTGATAGAAGAGAATGAATACCATTATACAATGGTTGTAATGTGAAATTACTCTGGTATTTTCTTCCACACACATTGAATAACTAGTAGGAATCGCCCAGGATTTGAATGTTTCAGACCTTACTCTCATGAGTTAGTCTCGGGGCCAATTTGAAAACCATTAATTCCTAATAATTATTTGTTTCTTTGCCAATGCACGTTTTAAATAAATTTTGATGCTATTTCCAAATATTTCAAAATACCAATGATAATATATCTTACTTAATTCTTTGTAATATGATGCTTTATGACATTGGGTTAGAACAAAATTCATTTTATATGAAATTTGAGATTTGTGTGTTTAGATTTATGCAACATGAATTACAATGAAATCAAACATGAGTTGTTTTACTAGTAGGGTGTCTTTTAAGGGTGGGCATTTTAATGGATGCATAGGGAAGATTTAAATGTATTTTAGAAAAATAAAAACCTTGTTCATAAAATTGTTCTTATAATGAAAATTATTAAGTTATAAAAATAGTTTTGGCATTTGTATTAAAAAATATTTAGTGGACCAATTTGAAACAATTATCTATTTGATAAGAGACATCATAACTTGAAAGATTAAATTGAAATTAATTGTTCTTTAATGGAAATATGATAATAATTATAATATTTTATACTAGGAAAGAATGGAGGTAACCTTTCCGACACCACTAACATTGATAATACCAATTCTAGACTGATAGACAAACACAGATATTTACTACCATATGTATTTGAAAATTATGCACTTTTACAAGTTATTCTATAGGTAATCTAAAAAACATTTTTCTACCATATATACTAGGAAATTGTGCAATTTTACAAGTTATTCTATGGGTAGGATTAACTACCATAGAGAACAAAAAAAATGATATATAAATTGGAATGATATTACACGTTAGAATGTTTGAATAAGTAAATTTTAAATTTGGATGATTTGTCCAATGAGTTGTTTTTTAAGTTGTATATATATATATATATATATTAAAATAAATAGCCTTTTTTGGAGGAATATGAATAGGTTTTACAATAAGGCGTGAAATTATTTTTTTTATCATTCTATAAAGCTTCAAAAAATAGGTTTGATTCACAGATGTATTAAAATTAGAGGGTTGTATCTCCATTTGAGAATATTATGACAAACATGTATACTAGCATATACAAGAGAGGAATAATCACATATATGCTTGGAGTTATCGGTTCAATGTGTGCATGTGGCCATGACCCATATATTTGTATCATTATGTACTTGTAATTACTGCTAAGGCCATATTATTTATTTTGTTATTCAATTGCTATGTATGGTTAAGGTTGACTCAGTCAAACTTGATATGTAGGTTTGATACCCTCTTGGTGTGTGTGCCTTTGTTTCGTGGACCATTTTACCACAAAATCTAGCACCCTAGTGCAAAGTCTCTCTAAGTAATCTAGATTAAGGGCAACAAGAGTGTCACCATTATTACCTTAGCAATAGCTCCCCTTATTTTAGTGATGAACACAATCCAACACAAAGGAGGCTTCCCTCGTAAATCTAATGGAACAAATAGCCCAATTACCTTAAACTAAGTGCTACGTAAGAGTTCTACACTGATTTCAACCCAAGGATAAGAAAATGAAATTATGGCTTAGGGTGGATTAAAAAATTACTTTTCAAATTTGAGTTCAAAGGTTCCAATGCCTCAATCTAAAGGCTTAGGTTAACCAATACAAGCTCAAGATAGGTTCCCAAATACACATAATAAAAAAATTACACTTTGTTGTCATAAACTAGCTCTTTAAATCAGAATTTGTAGCAATACAATAGTTTATAACAAAAGCAAAATAAGCTCCAAAAACTATGATGATTGTGTAATGGGGGCTAAAATTACTAATAAACAAAGAGTAAATTACAATAATTTTATATGCTTTAAAAGATGCATAACAACACTTAAACCCTAGATGTCAAACCTAGTTTAGGTTTGAAAATGCACACAAAATTTAAGTTTTACTTATTCAATGCATTCCAAATAATTCCTAGCCCTAGGACATCAATGTCCAAATCAATAAAAACATATGCTTTTGTTGTAAATAAACCTTGATTTATCCTAGACTCTATTGAAAAGTGTAACTAGGATCGGTCTTCATATTGTCTCTATGTATTTATGTAAAGTAGAAGACCAATATAATAAAATGTATTTTTGTTATGCTTGCTTCATGGGTTTCATGAGCAAGGTTTTATTATAGGTCAATAGACTTATTCTTGATGTCTATTAGGTTTTGTCTTCTAGTTATAAATGTAATTAAGGGTCATAAATATGAAGAGTCTGGTCATCAGAAATGCTCCAAGACCTTGTCATGTCCACCCCCATTAACGTTGGAATAAATACACTACCTGTCGACCTATATATTTAGTGATCAAGTCGACCTAATATCATAAGGACAAGTCGGCTCATTTATAGACAGGATCAACTATATATACCCCAGTATGTTGCATAGAAAAACAGAGTCACAGATTTGATTTTTCTGAGTTTTTCGGACAGAGTTGCAAGAATTTCAAGACAGGAAACAGTGTGGATCGTAGGATTGGATACAGTGCGGGTTAAGGATAGAAAGTAATGCGCATCTTTCTGAAGTATAAATTGTGCTTTGAATGCGAGTCTAATACAGAGATAAAGGCGGATACTTCTGTAATTAAGTATGGGTCTAAGACAAAGATAGATGTGTTCAAGTGTTGTCTCCAGAAAAGGTATAAGTGTGAGCTCAAGAACTGAGAAAGATGCAATGTCTCTAAGACATTGTTGTGCATTGAAGTTTGGAATAAATACAAAGTTTTCAATGTGAAGGAGTTGCGGTCAGTATGAAGGAAAGTGTGGATCTAGCGAAGTAAGAACTTACCTATGGTGATGTGCACTCAAAAGTTCAAAAGGAAGGTAAATCTTTGATTTACCTTCCTATCTTCAGTACACAAGAGAAATATATTTCAAGTAAGAAGGAATGTTTTGATAAACGAAGACGAGATCAAGAAAGATCGAATTAGAGACCGATTTCTCTAAGGTCGGTGCACATCAATGTAAGTTGGTTCGGTAATGAAGGATCGGCATCGGAGGTAGTCAAAGAAGCAGTTTCAAGGTCTTGGAGGCATTCATATGTCAAGGGTCTGAGTCTTGGTCATGGTGCTTAGTCATTTGAAGATCTATAATAAGAATTCCTTATGGGTTTTCCTCTCCAAGGGGGAGAGGTTTTGCACTGGCTTGAGGAGCCTAAATTTGTGTCTCTTGTATTTTGGTAATTGACTTGATGAAAGACTAAATAAGATAAGAAGAGAAAACATAAGTAATAGAAGTAAGCTCACAAGTAATTATCAAGTAAGAGAATTTGAATTAATCTTCGGCCCTCTAAATTCTCAACATGGAATCAGAGCTAAGGTGCTAAACACAAGGGCTACTTGACAAGAAGACACTCCAGGAAGCAAAGATCAAAGTTTGGGTGAAAAATCAAATCAGTTTGCAAGGAAGACTCTCAATTTATTTTCAAGAAAGATCTCCATCTCATTCAAAGGATCAACTCATCAAGAAAATAATCTTTGCCATCAAAGGTTTATATTCAAAAACATTGTTGGAAGAAACATCATCTTTTGAAGATATCCTTTATCATCAAGGATCCAAGAACACCTACATTGGAGATTTCAATCTTAGAAGAAGCTCTTGACTTCATCTGCATCATCATCAAGGAAGTTGCAACTCACTCTACTCAAGTAAGTATCTATGACCTTACTTAAATCTATCAAGATGACTTGTTGTAAAGAGAGCAACAAATTGGTTGGGTCATCAAACTTTAGTGCATGGAAGAAGAGGACAGATTTGAATTTAATTGAAGACGAATTTATGGATTACGTCGAAGGATCTACAATTCAACCCTTAAAAGAAGATGCTCCAGCTCATGCCAAGCACACGAAAGGAGAAATCAGAGCCCATAGGATTCTCATGGAATCCATTAAGGACTCACTCATTCCCTATGTATCAAAACTAAAGTCTGCAAAAGAAATATATGAGAAACTGGTGGAGCTATTCTCTGTGAGTACTGCAGGAGAAGCAATCTCTCTGAGACAAGAACTATACAAAATGAAATTGTCAAGAGAATAAGGAATCACTTCATACTTTATGAGGATTTCTGAAATAAGAGATCAACTGCAGGAACTGGGAGAAGTAATGTCTGACACTAAGATGACTACAGTGGTGTTGAATGCTCTACCGGAAGAATGGGGAAGCTTCACTTCTAGTTTATACGAGAAGAAAGAAGCCACACCATTCCATGATTTATGGTCTCTATGTATAATAGAGGTAAAAAGATTGAAAGCCAAAGCTGATACAGGATCAAGTGAAGGGAATCAAGCCTTTGCAGCCATATCCAGGAAGAAAGGAAAATTCACAAAATTTGGTCCTCTAAATAAAAGAAGAAATATGGACAAGGTATGATGCTTTGGATGTAATGAACTTGGGCATTATAAAAGAGATTGTCCTAAATCTGGAAAGGACAATAGGAAAAAGGAAGAATCCTGTGTCACAGATATGAGGGAAGAACCTGATGCAAAGAAATCTAAGAAAGGAGAAGTGAGAGATCTCTATTATGATTGAGATCATCTTCCTCTTTAATTGATTTATGTTGGTTGTATAATAGTGTGATAGGAAGCAATGTATCTTGATAGCATCATGATAGAAACATGGTAGGAGATCTTGGTGAAACAACTCCTGGAAAACATCACTGATAACAATATTGATGGAGGGCAATCATCAAGATCAAGGGTCGTCATGGAAACATATGCTGACAGTTTCTAATGGAATTCTCTATGAATTCACTGGTTAGAAAGAAAGCAGGAAGGTTTCATCAAAGAATTCAACGCTACAGAATTTTGGGATTAAGATGTGATGACATATTGATGAAGCAGGTCAATGGAATGAAGTTCCTCATTCTAGTAAAATTGCTACAAGATGACTCAAAGGAAAAAGGTATGAGGTATATATATTTATATGTTGACATTGGATGTTGTGTAGTCATGTCATATGGTTGCAGACAATGAACTTTAGAATTATGATCTCTCACGATGCACAGACAGATGAAATCAACATAAAATATCCTCATAGGGAATATGAGGTGGTTGTATATAAGCAAGGAACTGGAAATTGGAAGTTCCTGGGAATGAAGATGTGCAGAAAGGAAGAGATCATGAAGTGCAACCATGTCAAGAGGCAGTTATCATCCGGAAGCCAAGAAGACGTGACTAGAATATCTCCTGGGAGGATATGTAGACTCTGATAGAAGTCTGGTAAAGAAGAAGACCCTTGACAAAACATATCATTAGGAGATGTGTCAATCTAAATAGAGGATGTCGATGCCTACAGGAAGATGTGAGGGTGAAAGATCATCAATGAGGTAAAAAAAAAATTTGAAAAGTTCATACATATATGTTTATCTGGATGAATTTATGCGGGGCTACTAATCATGTGAAAGGATTTAAGATCCTTGGAGATGATTCAAAAGAAAGCAGCATGGCATAAAAGGTGGACCAAATAAGAAATATTGATGAATCACTTTCTGGTAGATGACATGATTCATGAATGAAAGTGATGGATGATCTGTGCCCTATGGAGCTAAAATTGAAGATTCCTCAATATCGAAATCCATGACATCAAGGGGAGGAATACTTCATGAGCAACTGGGTGTCTCACCATTACTACTGCAGGTCCTTGATTGTGAGGGAGCCTGGTGATAAGTTTCTTACATGGAAGAAACTAGGTAATTCCTAAGAATGAGTTTACATACATTGCTTATACAGGAATGAGTACATTCCCTTGTGGAATAGATCCTCCCTCGCTGAGAGGGAGAGATAGACACATCATTCTGGACTTCACTTGGGAAGACATAATGGAGGATTGGGTAATCATATGGCATTCGATACTCTTTGAGAATGTGATAGGGCATTCAAGATAAGAGTAGTCAGGGACTGATATTCTTTGAGGGCTAGCTACCCAAGAGAAGAATAGTCCAAGAAGGTCATACTTTGGGAACATGTGGGTGGAGTACGTACCTTGGAGAGACAATGATTGTGGTGTCTATAAGTCATGTGTCTCGCCAGCATTGTAGCCCATTGTCTCCTTAAGAGATGGGGCTATTAGTCAAGGCCTTGCATTAGGACAATGTTGGTTGATATGATGCTATACAGATGCGATTACCAATCCGATTCTTCTTATGAGATTCTTCAATTTGAAAGTGACCATGTACCTGTATGAATACCTCCCTATTTAAGAGGGAGTGTTGAAAAGTGTAACTAGGATCGGTCTTCATAATGTCTATATGTATTTATGTAAATTAGAAGACAAAGATAATAAAATGTATTTTTGTTACGCTTGCTTCATGGGTTTCATGAGCAAGGTTTTATTATAGGTCAATAGACTTCTTCTTGATGTCTATTAGTTTTTGTCTTCTAGTTATAAATGTAATTAAGGGTCTTAAATATGAAGAGTCTAGTCATCAAAAATGCTCCAAGACCTTGTCATGTCCACCCTCATTAACGTTGGAATGAATGCACTACATTTCGGCCTATATATTCAGTGATCAAGTCGACCTAATATCATAAGGACAAGTCGGCTCATTTATAGACAAGATCAACTATATATACCCCAGTATACTGCACAGAAAAACAAAGTGACAGATTCGATTTGTCTAACTTTTTAGGATAGAGTTGCTAGAATTTTAGGATAGGAAACAGTGTGGATCTCAGGACTGGATACAGTGCGGGTTAAGGATAGAAAGTAATGCGGATCTTTCTGAAGTATAAAATGTGCTTTGAATGCGAGTCTATTACAGATATAAAGGCAGATACTTCTTTAATTAAGTATGGGTCTAAGACAAAGATAGATGCATTCAAGTGTTGTCTCCAGAAAAGTTATAAGTGCGGGCTCAGGAACAGAGAAAGATGCAATGCCTATGAGACATTGTTGTGCGTTGAAGTTTGGAATAAATACAAAGATTTCAATGTGAAGGAATTGCGGTCAGTATGAAGGAAAGTGGGGATCCAGTGAAGTAAGAACTTACCTATGGTGTTGTGCACTCAAAAGTTCAAAAGGAAGGTAAATTATTTATTTAATTTCCTATCTTCAATACACAAGAGAAATATATTTCAAGTAAGAAGGAATGTTTTGATAAACAAAGACAAGATCAAGAAAGATCGAATTAGAGACCGAGTTCTCTAAGGTTGGTGCACATCAGTGTAAGTTGGTGCAGGAATGAAGAATCAGCGTTGGAGGCAATCAAAGAAGTAGTGCCAAGGTCTTGGAGGCATTCATAGGTCAAGGGTCTAAGTCTTGGTCATGGTACTTGTCATTTGAAGATATATAAGAATAATTCCTTACGGGTTTTCCTCTCCAAGAGGGAGAGGTTTTGCCCTGGCTCGAGGAGCCTAATTTTTTGTCTCTTGTATTTTGGTAATTGACTGGATGAAAGACTAAATAAGTTAAGAAGAGAAAACATAAGTAATAGAAGTAAACTCACAAGTAATTATCAAGTAAGATAATTTGAATTAATCTTCGGCCATCTAAATTCTCAACAGACTCAAGTAAAAAATTGATTTTAAGGTTATCACAAGAGCAAAAGGACTAGTGCCCTCAATCTAGGGTTATTGGAGTCTAGGAACATATCAACTTAGGGGAGATTTGGAGTAGAATATCAACTTAGATGGGCTGAGCCAAATCTCTCTTCATCTAATCACCCTCGTGCCATAATTCAATCATGAATGTGGGACTCATAACCAACCAAAAAGAACCAAACAAGCATGCTACTAGAGTTCTGCACCTACACCGTGAGGAATTTTACTACCTCCCAGTCTCTCAAGCTTTACCGTAATCCACAGTTTGATCCAGGGATCACTAGTCTCTACACCAACACCCACTCTCCAAGATTTTTTTGTACATCCCATCTCGGGACTATTAGGCCCAACGAAGAGAAATCCACCTCTTTTACCGTATATCCCGCCATTCACTGGCAAGGATTCTTAGGCACACTAAGGCACACAATCCTAGCTTTACCATAACCCACAGTCTAGTTTAGGGGTTACTAGGCCAGTGGCTTTACCGCGATCCTCAGTATGGTTCAAGGATCACTATGCCATTTGTTCATCATTTCGGAGATCCATCTCACTCAACTTCGAATCCATTCGATAATCCAGCTCAACCAAAGCATGAGAACCCACCTCATTAAGGCTATCCGGAAATCGAAAGGCTAGGCTGAAAACATTGTCACGCTTGGAAAAACCCATGCCATGACATAAAAGAACCACATGCAATACCATGCATGCCAAATATAGCAAGGAAATCACACATGTAAATTAATACCTGCAAAGAATCATGTTGTAGCTACTTGATCCTACTCTTCCTTGCTTGATCCTTCCTTCCTCTTACCTTATTTTCCTTTCTTGATCGAATGTCAAAGTGCTCCAAGAAAACTCTAAGTGTCCAAGAGTGTGAGAGAGAGAATAACGAGAGAGATCCAAAACTGAACGGACAAAAGGTACCAACTGATCCTCAAAAGCCTTTTTATTGATGAGACCTCTATTTTCTTCATTTTCCATTATTTTCCTTCATTTTCCTCCTCACATGAAACCTGCCAAAAATGCCATCTTGTCTTTCCAAATCCTTTGCCTTTGCCAATTTCCTTAGCCATAATAAACCAAATGAACACATACTAAGATGTCCCATACTAAACTAAATGAACACCTACTAAGTGTCCCATCAACCGTCGTTATTATTTTTGCCTTTATTAATGAAGCCATAGGCCATAGGCCTGCAAATTATCAATAAACACACACATAAAACTAAAATCAAATGCATACCCAATATCTAAAATAATTAATCAATAAATAAAATATTTACAGAGAATTTTTGACCTCGTGCTCGGCCATCATTCCTCGCACTCGCTCCCAAACTCTACATACACTTTTCTACATGCCTCATGCCTCATAGGCTCACCTCTATTTATACAATTGGATTAGAACCCAAGGAGGTTCTAGATCCTAACCTAACTCCCAAAATATATCTCCTAATCCCTAACATCTCTCATAAAATCTCTAAAATCTCTCATTCAATCTCTTATCCCTATAAAAGGGCTAATTAATCTGGGATCCTCTCAAACCTTCCACAATCCTCTCGAATATTCTCCTATTTACAAGAATTGTCACTCTCTCCTAAAAACTATATAAAAATCCATTAAATAATTAAATCCTCACTTTACAAACTAACTCCTCTAGTGAATAGTTGACCTGGTTTAGATGCATTTGCATCAGACTCCCAAGGTAAAAATAAATTCATGGTCTCCCAACCATCAGTCATGATAAAAATCATCCTAGATCCCAAATTTTCATTTGCAATAAATCAGTTGTTTTTTCATGTTGTTGTTGTTCTATGGTTGTTCTTTTATGTCTTCCAGGCTTCCAAAATTTATGTTGTAGTTGTTCCTTCTCCTTGCTAATGTTTGCTTGTTTTGTTGTCATCATCAAGCTTTGCCATCTTCTTTCCTTCCTGCAATATTTTTCTATTGGGACACTTTCACCATCAATCTTCTTATCTCTTCAATTGGGACAGATCAACCCCATCGTAACGGACTTCTCCTACGCTTACATTGCTCCACACATAGGTCCACGACTAGCAATGGTTCTAAAAACAAGTTGCTGCGATGAGTCACAAAAACATATTTCCTTGAAGTAAAAATCCATGGCAAACATTCTTGCTTCAGGCTCTTGTTAATTCACTGCTTATTACCTAACAATCAGTAGCCTTCAGATAACTCGGTTATTTGCATATTTGTGCTTAATTTATGGCATGAGGACTCAATTTATGGTGTGCAAACTGAAGGATTCAATCTCGTCATTATGTTAGACTCTCCCAACTCTACTCCTTATTGCTTCCCTTTGTATTCCTTAAATTCCCCTGCACTGAGTCGACTTACTATGCTCAACTATTAGATGTCTCTTTCAATTTATTAAGTGAAATTCCTGAAGAGATTTGTTTAGTGACTGCATTGTTTAAATCGAGCAATAAACTAACAGCTCTACCTGGCAGTCTTGGAAAATGTTCAGTTAACGGAAATGAAGGCATCAAACAAAATTACCAGATGAATTGATGCTCCAAATGCATCGAGTTAGAGTTTGGGGTCTCACAAATGGTCTTCTCCCTCACAACGCTTGATTCACGCATTCTATCACCGACCATATTTAAACTTCGAGCGCCAAGTTTTGTAACTCGTCATGCAGCAAATCAATTCCTTCAAACACTGAGATCTGCACTCCTAATTTCTTCAACAAACTAAAAATCACAATATTTTTCACCCATCCACAAGCGTAATAGTGCTTTGTGCCTCTCACTAGAACTTCTCTCTCTGATACCAAATGACCCCATAGGCCATATGCTTGCAACTTATCAATAAACACACACATAAAACTGAAATCAAATGCATACCCAATATCTCAAATAATTAATCAATAAATAAAATATTTCCAGAGAACTGTTGGCCTCATGTTTGGCCATCGTTCCTCACACTCACTCCCAAAATATACACACAAATTTATACATGCCTCATGCCTCATGGGCTTACCTCTATTTATACAATTGGATTAGAACCCAAGGAGGTTCTAGATCCTAAGCTAACTCCCAAATTATATCTCCTAATCCCTAACATCTCTCATATAATCTCAAAAATCTCCCATTCAATCTCTTATCGCTAGAAAAGAGCTAACTAATCCATGATCCTCTCAAACCTTCCACAATCCTCTGGAATCTTCTCCTATTTACAAGAATTTTCAATCTCTCCTAAAAACTATAGAAAAATCCATTAAATAATTAAATCCTCACTTTACAAACTAACTCCTCCAGTGAATAGTTGACCTGGTTTAGATGCACCTGCATCAATTAACTTTTATTACATGGAATTTTCACCAAGGTTGTTATAGGCTGTGTGCCCAAGAATCAGGGTGAAGGTTAAATATTTAGGCCATAACTTGGAGAGAAGGTTGCAGGCCTAGTTAAGCAAGCCACGGGATTGTGTAAGGTCAATCAAGGAGCCCAAGACCTTTTGAAGTAGCCACAACCGCAAGGAAAGAGCAGACCAAAATCAACTTGAGGTGACTGGTTGCCTAAACCATGTAGGCCGAGGACTAAGAAAATTAAGTCACAGGCTTGTAGGTAAAGAATAAGGGCTACAAGAAGGTAACTAAAGTAAAACAGGATAACTAAATTAAATGCTTTACTTTTCCTAAGTTTCTTTAGCTCAATAGTTAACATAATTAATTATCTGATTTTCCTAGGTTGGACTTAGGCTTACAATAGCAACAGCTCAAATTAAAACATGATCACCAAAGTAATTACTTTACTATTCCTAAGTTTATTAATCTCAATAGTTAGCATAATTAATTATGTGATTTTCCTAAGTTAGAGTTAGGCTTACAATAACACCTTGCTCAATACTTGAGCAAGTGTTCTAAGGAGACTTTGGGTGACTTCTACACACCAAGACACTCAAGCCTGTGCAAAAGTACCTACTCGAGCTACAAACATCAAAAATGTCCCTTTCTTGTTTTTTCGTTTCCGGATTACTCACATTGAGGTTTTTGTGGTTGACATTTCGAGCCATCAAGTGTGGCTCATCCTTGGGACAAAGAAATCAAATTTGATCAATCATTAAGAGATATATAGGTGAGAGATGCGGGAATTTGTCACTAATTTATTTGAACATTAGGAGGTCAAATATGGAAAAACAAAAATCAAGCGCCCATAATAAATCAAAAGGTCAAAAATGTTAATAAGAAAATTAAATAAGTAATTAATAAATAATAAAATGAAATATGACTGTGCCCAAATCTATGTCGAAGTAGATCTAGAGGTGGGCTTGCCGGAGGCAATAAAAATCAATGTTCGAAGTTGGTCTCATGTGCAAAATCTCAACTATGAACAGCTTTCGTTCAAATGCCGCAAATGCCATGTTTATGGGCACTTCGCTAGAGGTTGTCTGAGCAACGGCGAGGCGGAAAAAGGAAAAGAGAATAGATGGAATCAAGTCAAGAGGTCAAAGACCAGTAAAAAGGTGGTTGGAGCCCCAAACGAAAAACGTCCTCAATCTGCTTCTGATCAGCAAAACCCCAATTCTAAAGGGAAAGGAAACAAATTTGGACCTCTCAGTTCAGATTCAGTAGAGGTCCAGGAGATCGAGACACAAAAGAAAGGTTC
The DNA here is from genome assembly GCA_034641835.2 of Pinus albicaulis. Lineage (NCBI taxonomy): Eukaryota > Viridiplantae > Streptophyta > Pinopsida > Pinales > Pinaceae > Pinus > Pinus albicaulis. Next base: position 542,658,556 of record CM076579.1, on the reverse strand, counting down.
TTTAGACAAAGGGACACCCTCAAGATCAAAACAGGGGGAAAGCGCTTTAGAAAGATCTAAAGAAAAAAATGCAGAAGCTGAAGATGAGGAACAAGCCTCAGAGGAATCTAAGGAGGAAGGAGAAATAGGGGAGTCACAAATCTCGATCAGAAGATCGACAAGAGGACGACTCCCTGCCCGGGAAAAGAGAGAACAAGAAACATACAAAGATAAACTTCAAGGTACAAAACCAACTCTTGAGAAACTGTTGGCAAAAATGCCCAAGAGTACAAGAAATCAGCCTCTGGGCTCCAAGGGAGCCCACCACTCCCAAAAAAGTAAGTGATGAAGGTCGTCTCTTGGAATTGCAGAGGCTTGGGAAGTAAAGTGAAAGAAGAAGATATGAGAAGCATGCTTCGAATAGAAACCCCGAATTTTCTTCTAATCCAGGAGACAAAGATGGAGGACAAAGTTTTCCTCCAAACAAGTTAGAATTTTTGGAATAAAGGTGGAGGCCAGGCCATCTCTTCTCGAGGAGCATCAGGCGGACTGGGCACGTTGTGGAACACAATAAAATATTTTCCAGTCACTGAAATTCTAAATACTCATTGGCTATACCTGAAACTCCAACATATAGAAACAAAGGACGTAATTAGCCTTATCAATGTATATGTCCCGATCAATGCAGGAGAGAAGAAGTCCTGTTGGGATTCCATTAAAAATATGGCTGACATGGAGAATCTGGAAAATACCATCATAGTTGGTGATCTTAACCTTACCTTGCTTTTGTCTGAGAAGCAAGGAGGCAGCATGGTGAGAGATCCGGCAAGGGAATGGGTGGAGGACCTCATGCAATATTGGGACCTTCTCAACATCAAACCCATAAAAGGTAAGTTCACTTGGTTAAATAAAAAAATTGGTCCAGGTCATATTGTTGCTAGATTAGACAGATTTTTGGTTCAAAGTTCATTTCTACTTCTTGGTCTAGAGTCTAGAATGAAAATCCTTCCTTGCAGTGCCTCTGATCATAGGCCAATCATGCTTGAACTAATGCTCCAAAAGGACCTGGGCCCTATTCCTTTTAGATTTAGCCCTCTATGGATTCAAAATCCGAGCTTCATGGAAAGGGTTAAGGAAAGTTGGGATCGCGCTGTAAATGGCTCGCCCTTCTTTGTTTGGGAGGAAAAGCTCAAAAGATTGAAAGTTGAGTTAAAATGTTGGGCCAAAACCCTTCCCAACCCGGCTTTAGAAAGGAAACTCGCTCAAGTTAGTCTTGAGGCACATCATCTCCAAATGGAAGATGTTGCCATTTCTAAAGAAGTCCTTGACAGGGAGACTGTTCTTTAACAAAAATTCCATAGGGCCTGCCTTGCGGAGGAGGAATTTTGGAGGCAAAAATATCGCAGTCTTTGGCTTAAGGCGGGTGATAGAAATAAATCTTTCTTTCACAAGAAATCTCATGCGAGAAGAAATTTCAATTCCATTTTAGAAATCAAGGAGGAGACCTCTACCCATAAGGACTTCATGAGTATTAAAAGCACTGCCTACATCCACTTTAAAAGCATGTATGGCGATGAAGGTGTTGGGAACCAAACTGCAAAAATTTTGGATGTGGTTCCCACAGAGATAACCTCCAAAATGAATCAGTCTTTGGAGGAAAAAGTCTCTAAAGAAGAAATAAAGGTTGCCCTCTTCGATATGGATCCTGACAAAACCCCCGGACCAGATGGATTTACAGCTAGATTTCTTCAAACTTGTTGGCATATTGTAGAAAAGGATCTGCACAAAATGGTCCTGAAATCTCAAACTTGCCAGAAAATTGGGGGCAACACAAACTCTGCTTTCCTCGCCCTCATTCCGAAGGAAAAAGGAGCCAATACCTTTAACAAGTTTAGACCTATTTCATTATGCAACATTAGATACAAAATCATAACCAAGGTGATTGCAAACAGGCTGAAACGTATTCTTCCAAAAATTATTCTGGAAAATCAAGGTGTATTTGTGCATGGAAGGCAGATCGTAGACAATTTCATTCTTGTGCAAGAGGCGATCCACTCAAGAATTCTGCGTAAAGAAAAAGGAATGGTTTCTAAACTTGATCGTGCAAATGATTTTGATCGATTGCGACACAGCTTCCTCCTTGGGGTTTTGCACAAGTTTGGATTTGGGGTGAACTTCATCAACTGGATTCGTGCGTGCATTTCTGAGCCCTGGATAGCCCCCTTGGTGAATGGGTGTGTTGCGGGATTCTTCAACGCCTCAAGAGGTCTCCGCTAGGGATGTCCTCTCTCCCCTCTCCTCTTTTTTATCCACGCATCGGTGTTAAGTTTGTATCTGAACAAGAAATTGCTTGGTCAAGAAATTTTGGGTCTTAATATTGCAACAGGTGTTAAAAATATCAATCATGCTTTGTTTGTTGACGATTCCTTATTGATGGGCACAACCTCTCTGCATTTTGCATCCAAATTCAAATAAGTCCTTAACGATTGTTGTGATGCCTCTGGCAGCGAACTCAATAAAGAGAAGTGTCATATCTATAGTTGGAACATCTCTCCCTGCATTCTAAATGCTATCTCCAGATGTCTTGATTTCGTTGGCTCAGCTAATTGGACATCCTTCAAGTATTTGGGTCTTCCTATATTTCACAAATCCACATTCAACAGAGATTGGATTCCTCTCCACATTCAAAATCTAGGCATGGGGCCTCTCCTGGCTTAACATTGCTAGTAAGACAGTGTTGATCAAAGCAGTTCTCAACAGCCTTCCTATTTTCAAATTCTCAGTCTTATTGGCTCCCATTGGCATCCTCAAGAAAATTGAGGAGCTCATTCGAAGATTTTTCTGGAAAGGAGGTAAAAATAATGAAAATCGAATACCTCTGGTAAGTTGGGACAAGGTTTCTAAACCTCTCTTGGAAGGTAGTTTGAATTTTAAATCTCTCCGAGCTCAAAACATTGCAATGGGAGCAAAAAAAATTTGGAGAATAATTGCTCCCAAGCCTGGCTAGGCTCAAAAGGCGTTATGGCGCAGATACTTCACTGGGCTAACGACTCATTGCTTAGACAGTCCTCCTCCATTTGCTGGCACACATTTGGCCAAGCTCTACCAGAATGCCATCCTCTGATCCAATCACAAGCTTTTTGCATTCCTGGAAACGATAAACTGATTAATATCTGGCAGGACAAAATTATGCAAAGCTCTTCCCTAGCAGACGTTCCCTCTCTGCGTTCTCTGCGAGATTGGATGACTAGCGCAGGCTACACCATGCTATGGGACATCTCCCTTTGGTCAGATGATCGTTGGATGAGTTGGAAGGACGTTCACGTCCCCGTGCACTTGAAAACAGAGTACGATACATTGCTGGCCCTCCACCATGGTTTAGCTCCGCTGCACAAATTCCAGTTGGATAAACGTGGTTGGGGTCATACAGGGTCTTACACAGTTGCCATGGGATATTCAAAACAGTTGGAAATGACCCACGTCCCTCCAAACCCAGCAATCTGGAAGGGGCTATGGAACCTCAAATCCATGCCCAAAATTGACTTCTTCTACTGGCTTATGTGCCATAACAGAAATTTAACTGACGATAGATTAAAAAAAAGAGGTTTTCAAGGCCCTTCAATATGTCGGATGTGCTGTGAAAATGAAGAAAGCATTCGTCACATCATGTTGGACTGTAAATTTGCTGCAAAGTTTTGGCATGAGGCCCTGGCCCCTTGGGGCAATAGCTTCATTCTCCCGAACTCCATTCCGGGTCTTTTTGCCAATTGGCTTCACAAATAACCAGGGGGGCTCCCTAAAAACAACAGCTTCAAAGCCATCTGGTTCTCGCTTCCAAAAATTATCTGTTGGCAAATCTGGCTTGAAAGAAATAATAGAACCTTCAGAGACAAAGAGCAGACAACGAAAATTGTAATAGTAAAGATCAAAAGTCAACTAAAAGAAAGCCTGGGTGGACAGCTTGAAGCAGCCAATTTAAATCTGCAAGATATGGAATGGGGCAACATGATGGGCTTTAACATCTCAGTGAAAACAACCGAAATAAGCCAACTGAAAACTGGAAAATTAGACTCAATGGGAAAGAATTTTCAGAATGGCTCATTAAGAAAACCTCTTTCTCCCTGTTTATTGATGGAGCTGCTAAAGGCAACCCCGGGAAAGCTGGTGTCGGTGGGGTTATTAAGAATCCAGAGGGCAGAATCGAGCACAGTTTTGCCTAAGGTCGGTGTCACTTCACAAGTATTCAAGCTGAAGCGCTTGCTCTTCTCCAAGGCCTCATGCAAGTAAAAAATCTAGGCATAAAAGAAGTCATTGTAATAGGTGACTCTCAATCCATCATAAAATCTTTAGTGGACGGATCTGAGCCTAAAGATCTTCGATTTGCTAGATTGATGAAGCGAATTAAATCAATATCCAAAACTCTCCAAAGGGTGGTATTCTTCCATGTCCTACAGGAGAATAACAAAGACGCAGATCTTGAATCCAACAAAGCAGCTCTTCTTTCCGTCGGCACTCTTTCAAGAGACGGGGAAGATGATTGGCTTCCCGTTCCTTAGATTTCTATTTCATGCTTTACTACATTTTATTACAACAGTTTGTTTGTATCCATAAATTAGGGAAAATATCGGAGATTGAAGCGATAAACAGTTGTAAGAAGCACCGGCATATAAACTGCAGTTGCATAGACATCTCGATAGGCGAGAAATATAGGGAAGCGGCCCCAAAGCTTGTAACCTGTTTTGAGGCATTCATGCCAAAGATCTAATATAAAACCATAACCATTGTTGTAAAAAAAATGAAATATATTAGAATAAACTAAATTAACATGACTGAGAAAACCAAGCATCATAGTTGCATTGAAGACTTTAGAATCCTATCTACGATTAGTCACTATCATCCTAGGAAGTTTAGAGAAGCCATCAAGATTGAAAAACATTATGGTAATTTGAACAAGGATGACGGTTGATAGGTTAGAAAAAACTAGGTTCCTACCCTTTCTTCTGATTTTTCATCCTCTTGAATCCTTTCTCTCTCCTTTCCCTTTTTGCTTATGGTTTCATATATTGTTCGTAATATGTTTATTGTTACTAATTTCTATTTTATTCTATTTTATTTTATTTCTATTTTATACACAAACACAAGGTATTTTATTAATGTTGTTATTAATAATATATATTATCATTATTTATTTATACTCAAATTTTATTTGATATTATCATTATATCTCAATTTCTCATCCAATCCCACTTATGATTTAGAACCACCAACCTCCCCAATAGGTCCAAACTTGTTCACTAGACTTGCCATGATGAGGGCCATGTCACGAGACACTTCTGTGACTTTTAGTTCCAACATTGAAGTATCTCCTCTACCACATTCATAGGGTTGTTATCATTGGACTTATTCGCCATGGTTGGGGTTTTAAAAATTCCTACTTGACTCAATTCCTAGATCATACAACTCCCCATAAAAACCTTAAAGAAATTTGTTATGATCCCAACATGATTTGTAAAATACTTTGGATATTCCATCAGAATAACTTACTTTCTTCTTCTTTTTAATGTGGAAAATACCTTTATATTCCGTATGAGGAATATATATGTTTTTTCCCCAAGGAAAAAAAAAACCATAATTTCATTCATCGAGATTTGATAAAATTACATTCTGCAGATGCACACTCTAGGTGCATTCACAAGAAGAAAGATAACTAGTATGGGATTTGTGACCCACCTTAAACAAGAAAATAAAATTGTTTGTTCATAGAAGTACATTATGATAAAGACAATAAACAACAAAGCATGATTGCAAATATGATTTGTTAGAGTGTTGTAATAATCATAAAAAACGTATCAAACTATATTTAAAAATTCATGCCTAGAGCTAATTTATATAACCACTATGTGAAGATCATGAATGGGCCTGTGAAATTGAACAAAGTGGTGATGTCATATTTTTTGTGGCCTCCCATTTCCCTACAACCAATGAGGGATATACATGTTTCATTCCTCAAGAGATTATTCGTTCTCAATAACAAGGCTCAAATATATTACATCAAGGTTCATATTATCACTTGTAAGGATTGAACCTAGGTTGGGGGGATTGTTGAACCCCACAATTGTTTCTTTTTTACATCCTTTTTCACCCGATTTTTTTTTTTAAACAACATATTGGGCATCAAGTTACAAGACTTATGACATGGTGGGTATACAATCGTCTCTTATTTCCTTAAATGATAATGTCCTTTGTTATTTAGTTTAATGTTTACTTCAACTACCGAATTCTAATGGTTTTGTAGCTAATACACGATTCCATAGCCAAGTCCATGGTTTGACAGGTTCCAAGATGCCAGATGGAGAGCGAAATATATGTGTAGGTGGAAATTGATGCACATAATGATTTCCTCCTACTCTCATGGGCCAGATCGATGGAAAGTCCTGGTAATGCAGTAAAAGGGAAGGTCAACCTTCATAGTCGGCAACAGGCGAGCGAGAACGAGATCTGTGCCTCACGATTTGCTTTAATAATAGAAATTCATGAGAAAATTATATGATGTTATATTTTTAAGCTAAAAATGGTTTTTTTTTAGTAGGTTTAGGTGTATAGCTCTGAATAGTTAACTGCCATGAGATCTATAAATATGCCTCTCAGCATAATTGAAAACAATGACAGTAAGACTGAATTTTATGTTATTGATACTGTGTTTGGTAATTGAAATTTCATTCCTCCATAAGTGTTCAATGCGTGGTTAGTGCTTGGTTGAGATCGTTCCAGCGTTACCTACTTCTCGTGGAGGGTCCCCTCGAGGCAGTAAGGTCTTTTATTAACAATTTTAATTTTAATTGTTTCTTGTAGGGTTTTTTTTGTCAATTTGGTTAAGCATTTGCATTTTGATTCCTTTTATATCAGAGTTCGGAATTACTCTTCTAATCATTTTTATCTCAAAGATTTCAGATGCACATGGATAGAGTAAAGTTTACCACTCTGATAAGATAGATATGATTCTCTTTTGTATAGTCAATTGTCCTTCTTGAAGAAGATCCATTTTACAGAGTGATTTTCATTTAAATAGGAACATTTTCATTTATGCAAGTGTGTGAGATTTCAGAGTGATTTCTATTCCAGCAAAGAGTGATTTCCATTTATGCAAAGTATGTGATTTCCATTCTAGCAAAAAGTGATTTCCATTTATGCAAAGTGTGTGATTTCCATTCGAGCAAAAAGTGATTTTCATTTGAACAACTGTGAGTTTTTACAAGCAAGTATGATTTAATTTAAAAGAAATGAGTGATTTTATTTCAATCAAAGTGTGAGTGTGAAGTTTTCTTTCGATAAGAGTGTGATCATTATTTCTAGAGTTAATTTCGCTTTGTATAAATACTTAATTTTTCTTACATAGCCTTAAAAACACATGTGCATTTCGATAACTCAATTTAACTTAAAAATTTATGTGAGTGACAAAAACTCCTATCACATACTTTGCACATACATTTCATCAGCGTACTAGCCCTGGTCGATAATTCATGTAAGTAATTTAAGATCAATTAAATTACCAAACATTTTGGCTTCGCTTCCAGGGAAGTGTATATGGGAGTTCTTTTTATTTTTCATTCATAACAAAATAAAGATTATAAATTAATAAAATGATATGCATAGGGAAAGAGACTCTGGAGGTAGATTTATAGGTGGAGTTAGAAGTTTGATTCCAACATCTCCACTCACCCCATCATGACCTCATAGTGCCACGCCATCCACCCAAACTCATATTCCATCCATTGCAGGCAGACAGAGACTTGTTGAGGTACTTAGATCTAAAGTCCAACCTAGATATTCACCAACTTCATCAACTAATGCCATAATAAAAGAAGATTCTACATCCCCAACAGTAGGAGTAATTTTCTATCTTCAACTGGATAAATACTTTTAGGACAAGAACTAGAAGTCCCTAGTGAACAAGAAGAAGAAGAAATATACTTTAATATTCCATTGATAGAAGAACGAGAAGAACTAGAAGAGGTACTAGAAAATACAGTTTTGGAACCTTACATTAGCTTTGAGGAATCTACAATGGTTGGAGAAGGGGAAGGAGAAGTACACGATGTGAATGTTGAACAACCTAGGATTGGAGGTGGAAGAGGTGGAGGAAAAGGAAGAGGAGGTGGTAGAGTAGATCCAGAACCCTTTGGATTTCCCATCCTCAATGAGGATACCACAACAACAATGAAAAATATCTCACCCTACATCCTTCCTAATTTCCATGGATTAAGAAGTGAGGATCCTGAAACATTTCTCTTTGAGTTAGAAGTCTTATGTAGATCTTATGACTATTTGCTTGATTCTCAAAAGTTGAAATTGTTTCCAGCCACTCTTAAGGATGCAACATTAAAATGGTTTATGGGCTTAGGAACAAACTCTATGAGAACATGGGAACAAATGAAAAAAATCATTATTAGAGAAATACAAGGATTATTGTATGCCCCAAAACCTTAAATATTAAGTCTTCAAAATGATGCAAAAGAATATGAAAATCTTGAAAATTTCATTGAAAGATTTTCTTACAATATCAAAAGGGCCAAAATGCATAATCTATATGAAGAAACTGTAGGAATTTACAGGGTAAGTTTCTTAGATCAATAACCAAAGGTCACCACTCACAAACAAATCACATATCATTACACCAGTATAATCACGTGGTCAAAACCCTCAAAGAGGGAAATAGTCCACGGCCTGAGCCAACGCAGCCACTTCAGGCAAATTATTAATATAAAATAAAAGTTACATATGTTTCTCTCATAAACGGTTAGTAGACGAATGAGCCTCCATGCTCTTTAAACAGAGATCATGGACCAATCGGGTATTAAGCCACGGATCAAGTGTCGTTAATACCAAGGAGAGAGATAACCGTCGGATCACTACAAATCGTGACCGTCGGATTATAAGTTACAAATGTACATGGTAAAGAAACACACTTTACCTAACTCTACAGTAGACTAAGTTATTCTTAACTATTTCCTATATGTCGGGATATCTTAACATCCCCCCTTAAGAACAACTTGGGATAGGATTGAAGGATTTACAATAGTGACACAAAAAGGAGCCTATTTCCTATGTGTCGAAATATCCTAACATCCCCCCTTAAGAACAAACTGGGATAGGATTGAAGGATTTACAAAAGTGACACAATAGAATAAGGAAGGAGGCATTAGAGCCTATCCCCCCTTAATGACAACTTTCCTAAACTCCAAGCATGGATCGAATTTTGGTAAACTTCGCTTCTATGAGAGCCTTTGTAAAGATATAGGCTACTTGATCATTGGTTGGACAGTACTGCACTTCAAGAACACGATCATGAATGAGCTTTATAATGAAGTGTATGTGGATTTCAATGTGTTTCATAGGCTGATGCTATGCTGGATCTTTACATAGCTGAATGGCACTCTGATTATTACACCAAGGTGTAGTTGGATGTTGTTGATGAAGTCCAAATTCAGACAGGATCTGACAAAGCCACATGGCTTCCTTGTTGGCTTCAACTGCACCACGATACTCTGCTTTTGTTGAAGAAAGACAGATGGCACTTTGTTTCTTACAAGACCAAGTAATAGGTCCTGAACCAAGAGTGAATACATATCCTGTAGTAGACTTTCGATCATCAGGGTCACCAGCCCAATCAGAATCAGTAAAACCAATCAACAATGGAGATGCTCTTGCACTGTAATGAATCCCGAACTGAAATGTACCTCAAATATACTGAAGTATTCTTTTAGCTGCTTTCTAGTGACTTTCATGAGGTTGGTGCATAAACCGAGCGACAAGACCAACGACAAAGGAAAGGTTAGGATGAGTATGGGTTAGATACAGAAGTTTGCCAACAAGTTGACGGTATAAGGTAGCATCAACTTCAGGGGTAGTACAAGTGACTGAAAGCTTGACTCCAGACTGAAAGGGAGAAGGGGCTGGCTTACAATCTTCCATGTGAAAGTGGTGTAGAAGATCACAGGCATACTTGGACTGAGAGAGGGTAATGCCTTCCTTGGATTGCAAAACTTGAAGACCAAGGAAATAATGCAAGTGTCCTAATTCTATCATTTCAAACTTCTTTTTGAGGCTAGACTTCACATGGATTATATGGTTTGGATCACTACCAGTAAGGATAAGATAATCAACGTAGAGAATAATGATGGTGAAGGACTTACCCACTTTCTTGGTGTAGACAGTTTTGTCAGAATGACACCTAAAAAAGCCATTATCTAAAAGAAATCTATCCATTTTGGCATACCAAGCCCGAGGAGCTTGTTTGAGACCATAGAGAGACTTCCTAAGGTGACAAACAAGGCTAGAGTCATTTTGGATAAATCTAGGGGATTGTTCCATGTAGATTTCTTCATGCAAATCTCCATGTAAGAAGACAGATTTAACATCCATCTGATGGACTTCCCATTTAAAAGAGGCAGCAAGGGAAAGGACAAGGCGGATAGAATTCATTTTGGCAACAGGGGAGAAAGTTTCAGTATAGTCAATGCCTTAAACTTGTGAAAAACATTTAGCGACAAGACGAGCTTTATGTCTATCCACTTTTCCATCTGGTCCAAACTTGGTTTTGTAAACTCGTCTGCACCTGACAAGTTTTCTTCCTTTTGGAAGAGGAATAAGATCCCAAGTATCGTTCACCAACAAGGAACGATATTCTACATTCATGGCTTCATCCCAATATGGATGACCGGAGGCTTCTACAAAGGTTTATGGATCAAGATTTTCTGGAATGTGAACTAATAAGAAAGAGGCTCTTTCGAACTGAGAACGAGTACATCGTTGATCTGCAGGGTCACCTGCAAGAGAACCTGCTGCATCTCGAGTAGAGCAGACCTATCTTGGAATTTGTGGAGTAAAAGGAATAACTTCAAGAGGTGGAGGATTGTCAGCCTCGTTGTCATCATCTGAACTAGAAGGAGTGCTATTAAAAATAGAAGAGAGAGAGAGAGGTGGCACATATGCCAAATCAGGCTCGCAGGCCAAAGGTGGCACACCTGCCGAACCAGGCTCGCAGGCTGATATATTTTCATCAAATATGACATCTCTTCTAATGATTATATTTTTGGATTTTGGTTGAAGAAGTCTATATCCTTTGACATCTTCAGAATATCCAACAAAAATGCATATTTCACTCTTAGGTTCTAAGGCTTTATGTTTCGCATCTGGAATATGGGCCCAATCATCACTTCCAAAAACATGAAAGTGACTTGCATTTGGTTTGATTGAGCTCCAAGCTTCTTCTGGAGTTACATTCTTAAAAACCTTAGTAGGAGTGCGATTTACTATGTAGTTTGCACAGTTAATTGCTTCTGCCCAAAAATTGAGACCAAGTCCTTTGGATTGAAGCATACAATTAGCCATTTTTTTAAGGTGTGATTCTTCCTTTCAGCTACACCATTTTGTTGTGGAGTATATGGAACAGTATGTTGCAATTGAATTCCATGCTCGGTGAAGAAGTTGATAAATTTGTTGTTAACATATTCTCCTCCATTGTCTGATCTTAACTTAAGAATTGGATGTCCATATTGTTTCTCAACAAAGGCCTTAAAGGCCAAGAACATGTTAAAAATTTCACTCTTGAGTTTTAAGAAGTATACCCAAGTGTGTATGGAAAAATCATCAATGAAATTTAAGAAGTACTTGAAACCAGAGAAAGAAACAACAGGAAGTGGACCACATAAATCACTATGCACAAGCTGCAAAAGGGTTGAAGCATGCCAAGAGGCACATTTGTCAAAACTATCCCGATGATGTTTTCTGAGTATACATCAGGAGCAAACACCATCTCGGTAAGATACCATAGGAAGACCCGTCACCATATTTTCCTTACATATAGTTTGAAGAGAGCGATAGTTTAAGCGACCAAATCGCTCATGCCAAAGTTTGCTCACTTCATCATTATGAGCAACAAAAATGGAGGGAAGACATGATGACCCAAAGTTGTCAAACTTATACAACCTTGTGGAATCATCAGCAATGTCAGTAGCTAAAATATGTCTAGGATCTTTGAGATCCTTGATTACAACTTCATGAGGTGAGAATTCTACTATTTTCCCTTCACCTGAATGAGTTATCTGATAAACAGATAGAAGGTTGCATGACAAATTTGGAACACATAGTACATCATTGAACTGACAATTATCTAGACAAATGGTTCCAGATCCTACAACATTAAGAGATCTATCATCACCAACATAAATATGTTTGGTGTTACAATCATTTAAAGAAGAAAACATGGCTTTATTTTTGGCCATGTGATAAGAAGCTCCAGAGTCAATGAGGCACCCATGAGAAGGAGAGGAAGAAGATACATTTAATGCATAACCAGATCTTGATGCTTGACAACCACAAGCAGAAAGTGTCATGCCTGAAGATGATGGTGAAGAGTGATCCAAATTGATGTTGTGCTTCTTCATTGTTGCTTCTAAGGCTTCCATCTTCTTAAAACATTTGGACTCTATATGGCCATCATGATTACAAAAGTTGCAATGTCTATATGTCTTCTTCCCTTTGTTTTTATTTGCTTTATCATTTTGGTGATTTGATTTTTCAGTTTGCGGCTGAAATTGCTTAGGACCCTTGTTTGGTTTCGGACCATATTTTTTAGGATACTTCTTCTTGGGATTCTTTTGATATGATTGTTGTTGGGCTGCTAAGGCTTTCTTAGAAGAGTTTCCAGGACTGATAAGACCAAGGTGTAAGAGTTTTTCTTGTTCTCTTATCAAAGAATCACAAAGGGAATCAAAAGAGGGATTCTTATAGGTGGTTCCTGAAGAAATGATGGCTTCTCTAGTGGAATGGAAGGCAGAAACAAATACAGATTATGCAAGGCCAAGCTTAGCAAGAATGGAATAGATGAGGCTACCATATTTCTTTTTGACCTTACAACCTTCTAAAATAAGTCTAACAGTCTTGAATTTGGACAAAAGGTATTCAATACAGGAGAAATTTTTAGGGTCCAAAGTAAGCAACTCATTTTCAAGCTAGTGGGCCCTGATTTGATTATGAATTCCAAAAATAGTATTTAGCTTTTCGAGGGCTTTATCAGGGGTGTCAATGTCAAGGATGTGAAATCGAAGATCTTGAGAAATGGACATTCCTATCAACCCTCGTGCTTGATCTTGTTTATTTTCCCATTTAGGAACTTTATCATCATCAGAAGGTTTAATTTCTTGTCCTGTGGCTATTCTATAAAGCCCTTTACTTCTAAGTATATCTAACATGTGAGGTAGCCATTGGAAATAATTGGTGTTGTTAAGAATAATCGAGCATGCACTTTCCATCTTTTAGAAATGAAGTTGAGAAAAAGTTGAAACTAACTACTCCAATGGAAAGATCTCGAAAAATTAGGCCGTTTAAAAAAAAAACGGCTTGAGAAATGGCTTCTGGATGAAGAAGTTACGCCTTTTGAAAAACTGAGTCAAGGGGGGTGTTAGTTTGTTGTACTAATGCTCTGTTTTGGAGGATCCTCGGCATACTAACGCACTGGTCAACAGCATAGAGTGTGTTAGCATTATAACAAACTGGTCAAGACAGAGAGTTGCATTAGTGTGCCTTTACTTAGAGCGATTTCGAACTAACGCGGTTTGGAGCTGAAGCAAGGGCATTAATGTGATTTCCAAACAAATTTGGAAGAAAAATAAACTCTCTTTAATCCGTTTTCCTGTCAACTGTTCTTCGGTGTGCGTGATTTTTCCTGCACAAAAAACCGAGCAAACAAAGAAATGCAAACCTTACGGCAGAATGTTAGATTTTCTGTTAGCCTTATCGGCAACTATCTATTTTTTACTATTTTTGATTTCCCAAGATCGCACAAAGACATGAGAAAGAGCATACGTAGTAAAAAAACTTCTTCCTGTTTATGATTTGCCGAGATCGCACGCAGCGCAGAGCAAAGAGCATACACAGAGAAGATGGTATAGATCCGGCAAATAAATAAAACCTAAAAACCAAAATAAACAAAGGGCACCAAAATAAGCAAAACTATTAACAAATATATCTGCAAAACATATACTTTATGCCTCCAGATCTAAAGTGAAATAACTTGGGAAACTGGAAACCTTTTCGCATGAAACGAAAGGTGTTCCTCACTATAACAGACACTCTGGACACAACAGAGCAGTTCTCCAAGCCCGAAAATTTTCAGAAATAGTAGATCTACAAAACAGTTGTTGCATGCAATCAAACCATCTTCGGATTTGGATCAAAAATGGATGCGACCCTCAAAATAGCTCTGATACCATGTAGGAATTTACAGGGTAAGTTCCTTAGATCAAGAACCAAAGGTCACCGCTCACAAACAAATCACAAATCAGTACACCAGTATAATCATGTGGTTAAGACCCTCGAAGAGGGAAACAGTCCACGGCCTAAGCCAACGCGGCCACTTTAGGCAATTTATTAATATAAATAAAAGTTATATATGTTTCTCTCATAAACGGTTAGTAGACAAATGACCCTCCATGCTCTTTAAATAGAGATCATGGACCAATCGGGTGTTAAGCCACGGATCAAGTGTCGTTAATACCGAGGAGAGAGATAACCGTCGGATCACTACAAATCGTGACCGTCAGATTATAAGTTACAAATGTACATGGTAAAGAAACACACTTTACCTAACTCTACACTAGACTAAGTTATTCTTAACTATTTCCTATGTGTCGGAATATCCTAACATCCCCCCTTAAGAACAACTTGGGATAGGATTGAAGGATTTACAATAGTGACACAAAAGGAGCCTATTTCCTATGTGTCGAAATATCCTAACATCCCCCCTTAAGAAAAAATTGGGATAGGATTGAAGGATTTACAAAAGTGACACAATATAATAAGGAAGGAGGCATAAGAGCCTATCCCCCCTTAATGACAACTTTCCTGAACTCCAAGCATGGATCGAAGTTTGGTAAATTTCGCTTCTATGAGAGCCTTTGTAAAGATATAGGCTACTTGATCATTGGTTGGACAGTACTGCATTTCAAGAACACGATCATGAATGAGCTTTCTAATGAAGTGTATGTGGAGTTCAATGTATTTCATACGCTGATGTTGTACTGGATCTTTACATAGCTGAATGGCACTCTGATTATCACACCAAAGTGTAGTTGGATGTTGTTGATGAAGACCAAATTTAGACAGGATCTGACAAATCCACATGGCTTCCTTGCTAGCTTCAACTGCACCACGATACTATGCTTTTGTTGAAGAAAGAGAGATGGCACTTTGTTTCTTACAAGACAAAGTAATAGGTCATGAACCAAGAGTGAATACATATCCTATAGTAGAATTTCAATCATCAGGGTTACCAACCCAATCAGAATCAGTGAAACCAATCAACAATGGAGATGCTCCCGCACTGTAATGAATCCTGAACTGAATTGTACCTCAAATATATCGAAGTATTATTTTAGCTGCTTTCTAGTGACTTTCATGAGGTTGTTGCATAAACCGAGCGACAAGACCAACGACAAAGGAAAGGTTAGGATAGGTATGGGTTAGATACAAAAGTTTGCCAACAAGTTGACGGTATAAGGTAGCATCAACTTCAGGGGTAGTACAAGTGACTGAAAGCTTGACTCCAGACTGAAAGGGAGAAGGGGCTGGCTTACAGTCTTCCATGTGAAAATGGTGTAGAAGATCACAGGCATACTTGGACTGAGAGAGGGTAATTCCTTCCTTGGATTGCAAGACTTGAAGACCAAGGAAACAATGCAAGTGTCCTAAGTCTGTCATTTCAAACTTCTTTTTGAGGCTAGACTTCACATGTTTTATATGGTTTGGATCGCTACTAGTAAGGATAAGATAATCAAAATAAAGAATAAGGATGGTGAAGGACTTACCCACTTTCTTGGTGTAGACAATGTTGTCAGAATGACACCTAGAAAAGCCATTATCTAAAAGAAATCTATCCATTTTGTCATACCAAGCCCGAGGAGCTTGTTTGAGACCATAGAGAGACTTCCTAAGGTGACAAACAAGGCTAGATTCATTTTGGATAAATCCATGGGGTTGTTCCATGTAGATTTCTTCATGCAAATCTCCATGTGAGAAGGAAAAATTAACATCCATCTGATGGACTTCCCATTTAAAAGAGGAAGCAAGGGAAAGGACAAGGCAAATAGAATTCATTTTGGCAACAGGGGAGAAGGTTTCAGTATAGTCAGTGCTTTCAACTTGTGAAAAACATTTAGCGACAAGACGAGATTTATGTTTATCCACTTTTCCATTTGGTCCAAACTTGGTTTTGTAAACCCATCTGCACCTAACAAGTTTTCTTCCTTTTGGAAGAGGAACAAGATCCCAAATATCGTTCACCAATAAGGAACGATATTTTGCATTCATAGCTTCATCCCAATTTGGATGACCGGAGGCTTCTACAAAGGTTTATGGATCAGGATTTTCTGGAACGTGAGCCAATAAGGAAGAGGCTCTTTCGAACTAAGAACGAGTACATCGTTGATCTGCAGGGTCACCTGCAAGAGAACTTGCTGCATCTCGATTAGAGCAAACCTATCTTGGAAGTTATGGAGTAAAAGGAATAACTTCAAGAGGTGTAGGATTGTCATCCTCATTGTCATCATCTGAACTAGAAGGAATGATATTAAAAATAGAAGAGAGAGAGAGAGGTGGCACATATGCCAAATCAAGCTCGCAGGCCAAAGGTGGCACACCCGCAGAACTAGGCTCGCAAGTCGATATATTTTCATCAAATATGACATCTCTTCTAATGATTACATTTTTGGATTTTGGTTGAAGAAGTCTCTATCCTTCGACATCTTCAGGATATCCAACAAAAATGCATATTTCACTCTTAGGTTCTAAGGCTTTATGTTTCGTATCTAGAATATGGGCCCAATCATCACTTCCAAAAACATGAAAGTGGCTTACATCTGGTTTGATTGAGCTCCAAGCTTCTTCTGGAGTTACATTCTTAAAAACCTTAGTAGGAGTGTGATTTACTATGTAGTTTGCACATTTAATTGCTTCTGTGCAAAAATTGAGACCAAGTCCTTTGGATTGAAGCATACAATTAGCCATTTCTTTTAAGGTGTGATTCTTCCTTTCAGCTACACCATTTTGTTGTGGAGTATATGGAACAGTATGTTGCAATTGAATTCCATGCTCGGTGTAGAAGTTGATAAATTTGTTGTTAACATATTCTCCTCCATTGTCTGATCTTAACTTAAGAATTGGATGTCCATATTGTTTCTCAACAAAGGCCTTAAAGGCCAAGAACATGTTAAAAACTTCACTCTTGAGTTTTAAGAAGTATACCCAAGTGCGTATGGAAAAATCATCAATGAAATTTAAGAAGTACTTGCAACCAGAGAAAGAAACAATAGAAAGTGGACCACTAAATCACTATGCACAAGCTGCAAAGGGGTTGAAGCGTGCCAAGAGGCTCATTTTTCAAAAATATCCCAATGATGTTTTCCGAGTACACATCAGGAGCAAACACCATCTCGGAAAGATACCATAGGAAGACCCGTCACCATATTTTCCTTACATAGAGTTTGAAGAGAGCAATAGTTTAAGCGACCAAATCGCTCATGCCAAAGTTTTCTCACTTCATCATTATGAGCAACAAAAATGGAGGGAAGACATGATGACCCAAAGTTGTCAAACTTATACAACCTTGTGGAATCATCAGCAATGCCAGTAGCTAAAATATGTCTAGGATCTTTGAGATCCTTGATTACAACTTCATGAGGTGAGAATTCTACTATTTTCCCTTCACCTGAATGATTTATCTGATAAACAGATATAAGGTTGCATGACAAGGTAGGAACACATAGTACATCATTGAACTGACCATTATCTAGATGAATGGTTCCAGATCCTACAACATTAAGAGATCTATCATCACCAACATAAATATGTTTGGCGTTACAATCATTTAAAGAAGAAAACATGGCTTTATTTTTGGCCATGTGATAAGAAGCTCCAGAGTCAATGAGGCACCCATGAGAAGGAGAGGAAGAAGATACATTTAATGCATAACCAGATCTTGATGCTTGACAACCACAAGAATAAAATATCATGCCTGAAGATGATGGTGAAGAGTGCTCCAAATTGATGTTGTGCTTCTTCATTGTTGCTTCTAAGGCTTCCATCTTCTTAAAACATTTGGACTCTATATGGCCATCACGATTACAAAAGTTACAATGTCTATCTGTCTTCTTCCCTTTTTTTTTATTTGCTTTATCATTTTGGTGATTTGATTTTTCAGTTTGTGGCTGAAATTGCTTAGGACCCTTGTTTGGTTTCGGACCATATTTTTTAGGATACTGCTTCTTGGGATTCTTTTGATATGATTGTTGTTGGGCTGCTAAGGCTTTCTTAGAAGAGTTTCCAATACTAATAAGACCAAGGTGTAATAGTTTTCATTGTTCTCTTATCAAAGAATCACAAAAGGAATCAAAAGAGGGATTCTTGTAGGTGGTTCCTGAAGAAATGATGGCTTCTCTAGTGGAATGGAAGGCATAAACAAATACATAGTATGCAAGGCCAAGCTTAGAAAGAATGCAATAGATGAGGCTACCATCTTCCTTTTTTACCTTACAACCTTCTAAAAGAAGTCTAATGGTCTTGAATTTGGACAAAAAGTCTTCAATACAGGAGAAATTATTAGCGTCCAAAGTAAGCAACTCATTTTCAAGCTAGTGGGCCCTGATTTGATTCTGAATGCCAAAAACAATATTTAGCTTTTCTAGGGCTTTATCAGGGGTTTCAATGTCAAGGATGTGAAATCGAAGATCTTGAGAAATGGGCATTCCTATCAACCCTTGTGCTTGATCTTGTTTATTTTCCCATTTAGGAACTTTATCATCATCGGAAGGTTTAGTTTCTTGTATTGTGGCTATTCTATAAATCCCTTTACTTCTAAGTATATCTACCATGTGAGGTAGGCATTGGAAATAATTGGTGTTGTTAAGAATAATCGGGCATGCACTTTCCATTTTTTAAAAATGAAGTTGAGAAAAATCTGAAACTAACTGCTCCAATGGAAAGATCTCGAAAAATTAGGGCTTAAAAAAAAAAAAAAAACGGCTTGAGAAACAGCTTCCGAATGAAGAAGCTACGCCATTTGAAAAACTGAGTCAAGGGGAGTGTTAGTTTGTTGTACTAATGCTCTGTTTTGGAGGATCCTCAGTGTTACTACCGCACTGGTCAAGAGCAGAGAGTGCGTTAGCGTTATAACGCACTGGTCAAGAGCAAAGAGTGCGTTAGCGTTATAACGCACTGGTCAAGAGCAGAGAGTTACGTTAGTGTGCCTTTGCTTAGAGCGATTTCGAACTAACGCGGTTTGGAGTTGAATCAAGGGCGTTAATGTGATTTCCAAACAAATTTGGAAGAAAAATAAACTCTCTTTAATCTGTTTGTCTATCAACTGTTCTTCGGTGTGCGTGCTTTTTCCTGCACACAAAACCGAGCAAACAAAGAAATGCAAGCCTTACGGTAGAATGTTAGATTTTTGGTTAGCCTTACCGACAACTATCTATTTTTTACTATTTTTGATTTCCCGAGATCACACAAAGACGCGGGAAAGAGCATACATAGTAAAAAAAACTTCTTCCTGTTTCTGATTTGCCGAGATCGCACGCAGTGCAGAGCAAAGAGCATACGCAGAGAAGATGGTATAGATCCAACAAATAAATAAAACCTAAAAACTGAAATAAATAGAGGGAACCGAAATAAGCATAACTATTAACAAATATAAATGCAAAACATATACTTTATGCCTCCAGATCTAAACTGAAATAACTTGGGCAACTGGAAACCTTTTCGCACGAAACGAAAGGTGTTCCTCACTATAACAGACGCTCTGGACACAGCAGAGCAGTTCTCCAGGCTCAAAAAAGTTTAGAAATAGTAGATCTACAAAACGGCTTTTGCATGCAGTCAAACCGGCTTTAGATTTGGATCAACAACGGATGCGGCCCTCAAAATAGCTCTGATACCATGTAGGAATTTACAGGGTAAGTTCCTTAGATCAAGAACCAAAGGTCACTGCTCATAAACATATCACAAATCAGTACACCAGTATAATCATGTGGTTAAAACCCTCGAAGAGGGAAACAGTCCATGGCCCGAGCCAACGCGGCCACTTCAAACAATTTATTAATATAAATAAAAGTTACATATGTTTCTCTCATAAACGGTTAGCAGACAAATGACCCTCCATGCTCTTTAAATAGAGATCATGGACCAATCGAGTGTTAAGCCACGGATCAAGTGTTGTTAATACTGAGGAGAGAGATAACCGTCGGATCACTACAAATCGTGACCATCAGATTATAAGTTACAAATGTACATGGTAAAGAAACACACTTTACCTAACTCTACACTAGACTAAGTTATTCTTAACTATTTCCTATGTGTCGGAATGTGCTTTGAGGAATCTACATTGGTTGGAGAAGGGGAAGGAAAGGTACACAATGTGAATGGTGAACAACCTAGGATTGGAGGTGGAAGAGGTGGAGGAAGAGGAAGAGGAGGTGGTAGAGGAGATCCAGAACCCTTTGGATTTCCCATCCTCGATGAGGATACCACAATAACAATGAAAAATATCTCACCCTACATCGTTCCTAATTTCCTAATTTCCTTGGATTAAGAAGTGAGGATCCTGAAACAATTCTCTTTGAGTTAGAAGTCTTATGTAGATCTTATGACTATTTGCTTGATTCTCAAAAGTTGAAATTGTTTCCAGCCACTCTTAAGGATGCAACATTAAAATGGTTTATGGGCTTAGGAACAAACTCTATGAGAACATGGGAACAAATGAAAAAATCATTATTAGAGAAATACAAGGATTATTGTATGCCCCAAAACCTTAAAGATTAAGTCTTCAAAATGATGCAAAAGAATATGAAAAACTTGAAAATTTCATTGAAAGTATTGCTTACAATATCAAAAGGGCCAAAATGCATAATCTAGATGAAGAAACTTTGAAAGCTCTCTTATTAAAATCTATTAGAGATTAGTGGATTGTTCTTCTCAATTTGATGGGTAATGGAGATATTTATCATTTATCATTTGGATGAATTTATGAGTTATGCATACATATTTCAAGAGGTAAAGCAAGAACTGGGAAAAATCCAAGAGATTATGTTATGTCTAGGATTAATAAATATGTAGTTGGGATGGTAAGTAGAGCTGAAATATGCAATTTGCTTGATAACTTTAAAACATATATTTTACGCAGTCTTAGTGAAAAAATATACACCCTTAAAATGCAAAACAAGCAAAAAGTTGAAAATGTTGCATTATCTATTTTATGTCTGAAATGTAGAAAAAAACCTGCCCTGAGAGAATGTCCTCTTGATTTAAAAAGCATAGAAACATGTGTCATATGTGTAGAAAGTCATGATAACAAAGAATGTCCTTCAATACGAGGTATTAAAGTTGTCTACCAAGAGGAAGTAGTACCAATTCAGGTGTATCCTCTTTGTTTTATTTCTAAAATACCATGGAAAATTTCACAAACTCAAGGTTTCAACACCCAAACATATGCACAACCATCACAAAACAATTGGACTACACCTATGCCTTGGCAACCTCGGGCACAAGGATGGAAAAATCTTGGTGGAAAATACCCTTAATATCCTCAACCTTACCCTACTTTCCCACCACAATATTTCCCTCAGCTTGGTCAACCACCTCAAGTCCAATCTCAAAATCCAAATCCACAACTTTCATTATCATTTCCACAAAGACCAAACCAACTGCCTACACATCCACTTCCAAAACCAAACAATAAACAACCCGTCTACAATATGGAAGAACAAAAATTCAAAACTTACATGATAACTCCATTAGATCTAAACAACGTTCAACTTAGATCTGGTAGAGTATTGGAAAAGAAGTTACCATCCGTTTTTATTCATGAACCTGAAAAAGAAAACCTCTTTGAAGAAGAGACACCTTTTCTTCTTCAAGAATAAAATTCTCAAAAACAAACTACCCCTATACGTACTGATGATATTCCAATAAAATCAACTCCTATTGTAGAACAATCTTCAGTTTTTGTGCAAAATCCACCTTTTCCTCAAAGATTGAAAATTGATAAGTGGATAGAAAACATATTATGTTGCATGGTTATGAAATAATGGATGAGTTGAAGAATGTTTGCATAATGATTCCATTCTTACAATCCATCAAAGAAATACTGATATTTGCAAAAACAATTAGGGATTTGAGCAAAAAGACCTAGGAGAAAAAGGAAAGAAGTTAAAAGAATTCAATTGGCTGGGAAGATTCCAGACATCATGATGGGAAAAACAATGGTTCAGAAATATCTTGATCCAGGAAGTCCCATTGTGAAAACACACATCAATGGAATCGAGATCCCAAACATGGTAATTGACTTAGGAGTAGCGATAAACATCATGAGTAAACAAACTATGGATCAATTGAAACTTCTTAATCTTCAATATACACCCACATTATTACAATTAGAAGACAGATATGTTATAAAACCTGATGGTGTATTAGAAGATGTGTTTGTATCCTTAGATTCTTGGGAATATCCTTAGATGTGTTTGTATGCTTAGATTCTTGAGACCCTAAGTCTAAACTTAGGGAAATTAAATAATTAAAGGGTATTAATATGTCACAGTGTGAATCTTCTAGAAAACCAAGATCAAGTCAAGTTTTAATCTTAGCCATTGATTAGATTTCTAATCTGGGTCGTTGATTCATCAATAAGAAGATTATATAAGAGGGCTTGAGGGTCATTTGGAAAACAAGCTGGGCATACACTCAGTACCCGAAGGAGATCAATTATGAAGTAATAGAATTCGATCTCAGTGGGAGAGTTGCGGGGCAGAGAGTTGAAGAAGTAGGAGGAGGGAGTCATCAGTGACTAAGGTCAAGGACAGAGGGACGCAGTGGGTCATAGGCAACACAGGGCTGCAACGCAGTGAACCCACGGGGAGCCTACGCAGACTTACCCAGTCCAGCGTAGGGACTGTGTGGATAAACACACAAACAACCACAGAGAGAAGAAGAGGTTGATCAAGGTGTCGGGAATTTGTCGAGAGGAGATGAGAATTTTGTCTTAGGTGTTTTCAAATTTTATCTACCAGTATATTCCTTGTAAATAATCATTTGTTGAAGAATTTAATAAAACCCTCATTCGCTACACCGATTTTCCCACATTTTGTTTTTCTAGGGACAATTGTCCAAAAACAACTGTGTACAGTTGATTGATTCTTGTGTTTATGTCCTTTACTATTTACTTCTCTACATATATAATTGTGAATTTTGCAGTAGTATTTATTTTGAAATTTACCGATAGATTTCTGTAAATAACTTATTGAAATAATAAGTAGGAGGAATAAATCTATCACTGAAACTATAGACTTTTCAGATTGAAAATTTCACACATCTTGTGATAAAAAAATTGTGAGTATGTCTCTCAACCCCTTGATGTTATCCTACAAATTGAAATATTTCTAGTGATGTAAACATTACCTCAATGATAGTTCATATGTAGAGGGTATGGCTCTTGTAAGTTGATCTAACCACTGACCACCATGGCATTGAGTTTATGTTATGTTATCTCCCATTATTCACACATGTCAGATTAGTAACATGTGGACTTTTGAGGAGATTATAGAGGGTCCAAAACTCTTACACTAGTTTAGGGTGAGACATGAAGAAACCCTAATCCTAATACAACTATTGGGTTATGTTAAAATTTGACCTTTAAGAAGAGCACGAGTTCTATTATGTTAGTGTTGTTATTATTCCATAGTTTAGCAGAGCACGTGGGAGTGGTTTACTGAAGCATAATAGAGGAGGTAGAAGATTTTATAGTAGCAGTTCAAGCCACGATGTTTAGGGCAACTCCATGGGTAGTGCCCATTTCTTTGTACTTTCATCTTTGAATTCAAAAAAAATGGAGCGAGCATGGGCTTCACTGTTTAGTTGGATTTTCTACCATATTTCATTTGCGAGGTCACATCTTGTGTTTATTCGCTTGTTCTTGTGTTTTTTTATTTCAGTTATTTCCATAAATTTGAGCACTAAGCTAGTGGTAATAAATCCAAGATTCGAGGTAATAAACTAAAATAATAAAATATATTACAATATTGCAAGGTATGTTGTGACAAAATATTCTAGTGGAATATCCATGATAGTTTACATATTAGTCACACTTCCAAAACATACCTATATACCTATCAAGACCTTTTGTGAAACCTCGACATGCAAATTGCAAGATTATTCTCCTATAGTCAAATTTAGCACATATGACCCCAATGTTGTAACAAGAAGCTCTTATACTACACTATGGTGTCTTCCCTTAGTAATCCCAATCATGGGATAGGTTTCCATAACATTGGATTCTAAATTTTGATCCTTAAAGGCCATATTTAATTAAAGAGATTCCAATAAATTGGCCATGCATTGATGATTTTCCACCCAAATTTAGGTATCTAAAGGTGATACCACCCTCAATCTAGTTTATGAAGCCACCATGAAAAAGGAGACGAGTTATAGGATTCCCCCTTCCGATGCCCTTCTATGCAAATCATTTTCTCTCATGGTTAGCCACTTTATTTGCTACATAACATTATGGGCATCTCATCTAGCTATCAATAGCCAAAGAATTCTCTTCCATTGCTTTATATAAAGGAATATCTTCCCCTTTTCTTCTCAATAGTTCGTGGAAGATATTCTTCCCTCCAATGTTGTGTAGTACAGGAAAAAATTTCCCAATTTGCTATATGCTTTCTAAAAGTTTCCTGCAAGGTCAATGCTTGACTCTCAAGCATATAGAGAGTAACGAATGCACATTGGGTGAAAGTTCCACAAATTTCCCAAACTCTACACTCACCTACAACCATCATTATGTCATAATATATCCCCAATTTTCCATTGACATTGTTGATTATAGTAAATTTCTAGATTTCTTTTTGGATAGTAATGTGTAACACAACATGAGTAACATAGAGCATGAACATGAGAGTGTTAGTATGAATGTCGAAGTCCACTTGAATGAGAGATTTGGTAAACTAACGACTAACATTAGTTCTAAACATATGATTGCAAGACTCTTACAACTCTTGTAATGATTGTACTTGGCCCATGATTACATAACTATGTGAGATGACTTTTCCACTGACCTCTTACATTATTTTAATGATTGGTTTTGATAAGTCAAAGAAGGTATATGGCTTCATTTAAGGCAAAGGATGGAAAAAGTGATGAGTTGTAGGGATGCCACTTGGCAACAGAGGATTTATTTTACTATTGTCCTCCTTTCCTCTTCCCCTCTAGTGCATCTTGTGCTCTTCATAGCCATTTTGGAGCATCATATATTATATTTATCTTTAATTTTTGCATAGGTTTAATTCATAATTACAAGCATAGCACATGGTATCTATGTGTATATTTACATCATGAACGTCGATCCATTCCCTATTTAGGTATTGGCCTTGAGCTTTGCACTAGGGACCCATACTAACACATTCATTACATTTATTTAATTTGGATATAAAATATGCTAGGGTTCAGAACCAAGGTACTTCATAGAAGAAGAAAAAAAACTACAATATCTAGGAGCCACAAATAGAGTTGCAAGTCTCCTAAAATGATAGGAAAATACCATATTGTTATGCCTTATGCAAAGTAGGGTGAGCCAGATATTGGCTTTGGACCAAGCCAAAACCACATAAAGTGAAATCCCACTTATGCTATAGAGATCCATCTTTTCACAATTAATGATTAATGGTCTTGCTTATATGTAAAGGTGTAAATGATGTATGAAGAAGTACACTAAAGTTAATGTCCATCTTATTAACTAAGAGATGGTGCACCACTTGTCTCTAAGCTTCATTAACATATAACTTCTATAATTTTAATTCAATAACTATTATGAGAGATATATTAAAAAACACTCTCCAATTTAAATTCAACATTCCAATATTCAAAGAAACCCTCTTATTAATATTATATATTTGTTAATTGATAAATTTGTAACTATGATTAAATTTTTATCTTCCTTTCGAATCTTAAAACCAACCTAGATCAATATTAACCTCGAATCTATCAAGCAACGAGAGGGATCAAATATTTTGAGGTGCAAACCTCTTTTTAAAGTGAAAAACTTGAGAAAAGGTTTGCACCTCAAGAGATTTGATCCCTCTTGGCGCTTGATAGATCTAGGGTTAAGATGGTTTTTATAAACACACATACCCTATTTAGGCTAGATCCATCTCTTCTTCTCTCTCTCTCTTCCCTCTCGCTATACTCTCTCCCTCACATTCTCTCTCCATATCTCCCTTGTCGCACTCTCTCTCTCTCTCTCTGCCTTTCTATCTTTATGTATTTCTTCTTCCCCCCTCATCTCTCTCTCCCTCCAACTCTCCTTCTCTCTCTATCACATCCTCTCTCTTTTCCTTCCTCTCTCCTCTCCATCATTCTCTGCTCTCCAAATCTGTCACTATCTACCTCTCTCTCCCTCCATTTATGTGTTTCCCTCTCCCTCTCTTTCCCTTCTCTCCCTCTCTCTCTTTCCCTTCTCTATCTCCTCCCTCTACTCCTCCCTCTCTCTCTCTCTCCATCTCTCTCCCTCTCTCTCTCTCCACCTCTATCTCTCTGTGTCTTTGTTGTCCCCTCTCTCTCCCCCCCTTGCAACTCCATCTCTCTCCCCCTCCCTCTCTCCTTCTCTCTCTCAAGTCCTCTCTCTCTCTCTCCCCCCCTTGCAACTCCATCTCTCTCCCCCTCCCTCTCTCCTTCTCTCTCTCAAGTCCTCTCTCTCTCTCTTTCTCTCCCACCTCCCTCTATCTCTCCCCGACATCTCTCTCTCTCTCTCTCTACCCTCCAACTTTGCCACTATCTCCCTCCCTCTCTCTGCCCCTCCCTCTCTCCCTCTCTTCCCTCCCTCCCCTCCTCACTCTCTTCATTCCTCTCTCCCCCTCTATCAGACACCCCACCCTCTCTTTCCATATGATGGAGATTTTTCACTCTATGCAATGTCTAAAATATTTAACATTTTAATTTTTTATTGTGAAATGAGTTATGATTTTTTGGCATGTGGTATTGATAAGCCATGGTATTGTGACAAATCATATTTAAAAGTTAATGATATCCATGGTAAAGTGGGGGTATATATCCAAGGTTAAGAAACTTGTTATATTGTAAGTTTATTATAAGTATTAACTTTTTATGTGCTTATTAATTAAATTTAAATATGGTTATAGAATAGTTATTAGTCCTTGCCAAGAAAGACTCTAACAATATTTATATATTGATCACTATTGACCAATGTAAATTATAATGTTTAACTTTGAAAATATATAATTATTTTTCAATATTATTAAAAATATATATATCTTTTAACATTTGATTAGACCATAACTTGAAGGTCTTATTGCAACATTTGCACAATATAATGCCACGTGGATAGCGACCATACATATTTTATTCCATAATTAATGCATGATTTTTAGACATTTGTGTAGTGATTTTTTATTCTTAAGTTTTGTAGGATAATCATCCTTAAATAAAATACTTGAAAATAACTTATACCCAAGTAAATAACATATCTACCATCAATTACTTCCCACCATAATTTAAGCAAGTATTTCCATAAAACATGGATAACAATAGGATGTAAAAAATATAGTTACATGAATTACTTCCCACCCTTATTTATGTTTTCTTCAACACTTATGTAGGAGTAAAATTGTAAATGTATAGACTTACTAGTGGTTACTACCCACCAAAAATTATCCAAGTTCTTCTTCTTAAGTAAACAATATACTTATCCACTTCACATTTCAATTTATTAGTCACTACCAAAGCAAGATTATAGGAATGCAACTTATAATTATTTATGCAATTTGTTGGAACATAATTTCTAACTCGAGTTGAAATGGAAGGGCTAAACTGATCCACAAAAAAAGTTACAACATAATAAATAGAATTTTACTATTATTACTTTTAACTCTTTATTATTAATTGAATCAATATTTAAATTTTTACCCTACAACATCTCCACCATACTGGACTCTATATTACTTTTAACTTAGATATCATTTTACTGGACTCTATTTATTTTTTGTTACAAGAACGGTTATGGATTTGTATTAGATCTTTGGCACGAATGCCTTGAAACATATTACAAAATTTGGGGGCAATTCCCAATTTTCCTCGCCTGTCATGATATCTATGGTTCGAGAATTAATATTCCCTAACTTGTGGATACAAACAAACTGCTGTAATAAAATGCAGTAAAACACGAGACTATAAATTAAAGAATATGAGCCCATTCATCTTCCCTGTCACTTGAAAGAGTGCCAGCAGAAAGAAGAGTTGCTTTGTTGGCTTCTATACATGCGTCCTTATTATTCTCCCGTAGAACATGGAAGAAGTTCACCCTTTGGAGTGTTTTTGACATTGATTTGATTCTCTTCACCAATCTAGCAAATATGAGATCTTTAGGAACATAGTTATCCACAATAGATTTTATGATGGATTGAGAGTCACCTATCACGATTACCTCTTTGATGGCAAATGTTTTTACTTGCATGAGACCTTGGAGAAGAGCAAGCGCTTCAACTTGAATGCTTGTGGAATGACCCAAGCCCCAAGCAAAACTATGTTCAATTATGCCCTCCAGATTCTTAATAACCCCACCTGCACCAGCTTTTCCGAGATTTCCTTTGGCAGCCCCATCAAAGAACAAGGAGTGTGTGGCTTGCTTAATAATCCATTCTGAAAAGTCTTTCTCATTGAGTCTGATTTTCCAATCTTCACTTATCTTATTTTTCCTTATTTCCACTGAGAATTTAAAGCCCATCATGTTACCCCATTCCAAATCCTTGTGGCTTAAATTGGTTGCTTCGAGGTGCCTACCCAAGCTTTCTTTCAATTGACTTTTAATCTTAACTATGACTATTTTTGCAATCTGTTCTTTGTCTCTGAAAATTCTGCTATTCCTTTCAAGCTGGATTTGCCAACGAATTATCTTTGGAAGAGAGAGCCAAAAAACTTTGAAACTGTTGTTCTTGGGGAGCCCCCCAGGGTATTTGTGAAGCCAATTAGCAAATAGATCAGGTATGGAGCTCAGAAGAACGAAGCTATTTCCCCAAGGAGCCAGAGCCTCATGACAAACCTCTGCAGCAAATTTACATTCCAGCATAATATGGCAAACATTCTCTTCATTTTCACAACACATCCGACATATTGAGGGACCTTGGAAACCTTTTTTTTTTATCTGTCATCTGTCAAATTCCTGTTATGACACATAAGCCAGCAAAAGAAATCAATTTTAGGAATGGATTTGAGGCTCCATAACCCCTTCTAGATCGCTGGGTTTGGAGGAATGTGGGGCATCTCCAAATGTTTTGCATAGCCCAGGGCAACAGAGTAAGTGTCGGATTGGCCCCAACCACGCTTGTCCAACAACCTTTCATGCAATGGTGCCGTGCCATGGAGGTGGGCGAGCAAAGAGTTGAATTCGGCCTTCAACTCCACAGGGACCTGAATATCCTTCCAACTCGACCAACAACATTCATCTCAGCGAGAGATGTCCCATAGAGAGGATAAGCCTGCATTTGTCATCCAAATGCGCAGTGGACTCAGTGTGGGAACATCTTCCAGAGGCGTTTGCGCATAATGCTATCTTGTCAGATATCAATTAATTTACCATTACCAGGTATCTGATATGCTTGAGATTGAATCAATGGAATGGCTAGCACACAGAGTTTGATCAATTGCGTGCTTGAGATAGGGAGGGGGTTGTCTAAACAGTGGTTCCTCTGACCTTTAAAGTATTTACGCCATAACGCTTTCTGTGCCCAACCTGGTTTGGGAGCCATTATTCTCCATACAATTTTGGCTCCCATCGTAATATTTTGAGATCGGAGAAATTTAAAATTCAAATCACCTTCCATTAGAGATTTGGTAACATTTTCCCAACTAACAAGAGGGATTCTATTTTCGTTTGTTTGCCTTCTTTCCAGAAAAATCTTCGAATGAGCTCCTCCATATTTTTGAGGATGTAGATAGGAGCCAATAGAACTGAGAATTGGAAAATAGGAAGGCTGTTGAGGATTGATTTGACCAGCACTGTCTTGCCTGCAGTGTTAAGCCAAGAGAATCCCCATGCCTGGATTCTAAGTTTGACTTTATTGATCAGAGGGAGCCAATCTCTGCTGAAGGCAGATTTTTGAAAAATAGGAAGACCCAGGTACTTGAAAGAAGTCCAATTAACAGAGCCTACAAAATCCAAGCATCTGGAAATAGCACTTAGAATGCAGGTTGAGTTCTAGCAATAGATATAGCACTTCCTTTTGTTTAATTTACTGCCTGTGGCATCACAATAGTCATCCAACACTTCTTTAAATTTGGAGGCGGAAGGCAGAGAGGTTGTGCCCAGCAACAAAGTATCGTCAGCAAACAAAGCATGGTTAATATATTTAACACCTCTTGCTATATTTAGACCCAAAATTTCTTGATCAATCAACTTCTTGTTCAAGTAAAAACTTAACACATATGCTTGGAGAACAAAAAGGAGGGGAGAGAGAGGGCATCCCTATCGAAGACCTCATGTAGCTTTGAAGAAGCCCGCAACTCGCCCATTCACCAACGAAGCTATCCAAGGCTCAGTGATACAAGCATGGATCCAATTAATGAATTCAGTCCCAAATCCAAACTTGTGCAAAACCCCAAGAAGAAAGTTGTGCCTGACTCGATCAAAAGCATTAGCTAGATCAAGTTTAACAACCATTCCTTTTTCTTTTCGCTGAATGCTTGAATGGATCGCCTCTTGCACAAGAATGAAATTATCAACAATTTGCCTTCCATGCACAAAGCCACCTTGGTTTTCCGGAATAATTTTAGGAAGGATACCTTTCAACCTATTGGCTATCACCTTGGTTATAATTTTGTAACCAATATTGCATAACAAAATAGGCCTAGATCTGTTAAAAACATTGGCTCCCTTTTCCTTCGAAATGAGGGCGAGGAAGGCAGAGTTTGTGCTGCCCCCAATTTTCTAGCAAGCTCGAGATTTCAGTACCATTTTGTGATATACTTTTCCACTATAAGCCAACATGATTGAAGAAATCTTGTTGTGAATCCATTTGGTCCGGGGGTTTTGTCGAGATCCATATCAAAGAGGGCAGCCTTTATTTCTTATCTAGATACCTTTGCCTCCAGGGGCTGATTCATCTTGGAGGTAATCTTTGTGGGAACCGCATCCAAGAATTTAGAAGTTTGATTCCCCACACCTTCTTCGCTGTATAGGTTTTTAAAATGGGTGAAGGCTGCCCTTTTAATGCTCATGAAATCCTTGTGGGTAGAGGACTCCTTGATTTCTGAAATGGAATTGAAGCTTCTTCTCGCTTGGGCTTGCTTGTGGAAGAAGGATATATTTCTATCTCTCGCCTTAAGCTAAAGACTACGAGATTTTTGCCTCCAAAACTCTTCCTCCGCTAAACAAGCCTTATGAAACTTATGTTGTAATTCGACCTCCCTATCAAGAGCTTCCTAAGTAATGGTTGTGCCTTCCATTTGTTGATGATGGGTCTCAAGACTGGCTTGAGCATGTTTCCTTTCTACTGCTAGACTGGGGAGGGTTTTAACCCATATTTTTAACGCAACTTTCAATCTTCTAAGCTTTTCCTCCCAAATAAAGAAAGTCGAGCCATTTACAGGGCAGTTCCAACTTTCCTTGACTCTTTCCATGAAGTCTGGGTTTTTAATCTATAGAGGACTAAATCTAAATGGAATAGGACCCAGGTCCTTTTGGGTCAACAACTCAAGCATGATTGGCTTATGATCTGAGACACTGCAAGGGAGAGTTTGCATTCTAGTCTCTAGTCCTAGAAGCAGAAAAGAACTTTGAACAAGAAATCTGTCTAATCTAGTAGCAATATGACATGGACAAACTATTTTATTTGACCAAGTGAACTTACCTTTTAAGGGTTTGATGTCGAGTAGATCCCAATCTTGCACGAGGTCCTCCACCCATTCCCTTGCCGGATATCTCGCTATGCTACCTCCGCGCTTCTCAGCCATAAGCAAGGTGAGGTTAAGATCTCCAGCTATGATGATGTTTTCCAGGTTCTCTATTTCTACCAGATTTTTTATAGAATCCCAGAAGGACTTCTTCTCTCCTACATTAACTGGGACATATACATTGAAAAGGCTAATTACCTCCTTTGTTTCAATATGCTGGAGTTTCAGATACAACCAGCAAGTGTTTAGGATCTTAGTGACCAGCGAGTATTTGCTTATGTTCTATAGAGTGCCTAGTCCGCCTGAAGCTCCTCGAGCAGAGACGACCTGTCCTCCATCTTTATTCCAAAATTTCTTACTTGTTTGGAGGAAGAATTTGTCCTCCATTTTTGTCTCCTGGATTAAAAGAATGTCTGGGGGTTCTATCCGAAGCATGCTTCTCATGGATTCTTCTTTCACTTTACTTCCCAAACCTCTGCAGTTCTAGGAGACGACCTTCATCACTTACTTTTCTGAGTGTGGTGAGCTCCCTTGGAGCCCTATGTCTAATTTCTTATCATCTTGGGTGTTTTTGCCAATAGTTTCTCAAGGGTTGGTTGACTGCCTTGAATTTTATCAATGTATGTTTCTTGTTCTCTCTTTTCTTGGGCAAGCATTTGACCTCTTGTCAATCTTCTAGCTGAGATTTATGATGCCCCTATTTCTCTTTCCTCCTCAGATTCCTCTGAGTCTTGTTCCTCTTCTTTAGCTTTTGCATGTTTTTCTTTAGATCTTTCTAAATCGCTTTCACCCTGTTTCGAGCCTAAGGGTGTCCCTTTGTCCGGAGTCCCTTTCTTTTGCATCTCAATCTCCTGGACCTCTACCGAAGCTGAACTGAGAGGCCCAAATTTATTTTCTTGCTCTTTAGGTATAGGGTTTTGCTGATCAGAAGCAGGTTGAGAACCTTTGCCTTTTGGAGCCCCAACAACTTTTAGGTTTTTATTGGAGGTCTTTGACCGCTTAACCTGGTTCCAACCCTCCTCTTTTCCTTTCTTTGCCTCTCCACTACTCAGAAAACCTCTAGCAAAATGCTCATATTCGTGACATTTTTGACATTTGAAGGGAAGCTGCTCATAATCAAGCTTTTGCACATGGGACCAACTTCCAAAATTGATTTTTATTGCCTCCGACAGACCCACCTCTAGATCAACCTCAACATAGATTCAGGCACAATCATATTGATCTTTGTTATTTTCTCGATCAATAAATTTTCCCAGAGCATTGTCTATGTGTTTCAACGAATCCCAGTTCTAATAGTGCACTGGTAGATTCGACAGCCTTACCCAGACTGGAACAACCGTCGGGACATCTACTGTTAGGTTGAAGTCCGACGTCCACTTCTTGAGATGCAACCCCTGAGGGCCCATGAAATAAGGGCCATTTCTAAAGATTAGATCTTTATCCTCTTTTGAGTTAAATTCGAACATAAATTAGCCCCTACCCAAAAAGTAAGAGGTAACACTGTTCTTGATCAGAGGAACCCAGTTTTTCATGACCTAGGTCTTAGTTGTATTAGGAGAGGGCCAAAGGTCCATAAACTGTCCTACAAGAGCATGATCTGCCAGAGATAGGGCCACCTGGATTGGCCTCTCAGGAGGCAGAGAAATCTCTGGGATGTCATCAAGTTTTTTCACAAACTTAACACCTTTTGTTTTCTTCTACTTCGAGAGCAAAGCTAGCAGCGATCAGAAGGCTTCATTGGCGGTAGGCAGCGGAGGAGCCTGGGGCGGACCCAAATCCTCCATGGCAGCTGGGAGAAGACCTTGCACCAGACACTCGGGGTCTTCGCAACCAGCAGGCCGGAGCAGCGCATGCAAGCATAATTCAATTTAATGTTAATCATATTTACTCGACTCTATATTACTTTTAATTTAGATATCATTTTTGGGATTCAACTACTTTAAGTAAGGCATTCATCTATGACCATTTCCATGAGAGGTAGTTGTAACTGACTAATTTCTCACGATTTTCGAATAGTCCGCTTAGCACTCATTGCATGAGGGGATTGAAACTAATGAAATGAATCACATAGCATCAATCATCACTTCACTTCCGGGCTTGCACCCGGTAACCAGGACTTCTCGAGAGGTCACCCATCCCATAACTCCTCTGGCTCAAGCGCGCTTAACTGTGGAGTTTTTCCCCATAATCAAGCCCACTTAACTTGCTACCCCATTTTCAAAACCTTAGCAAGTATTGTGCCTCATGAACCATTCAAGAAGAGCTTTCTTTACTCTATGTATTTAAGCATGAGGGTTTTTTTCCACAGTGCATTATATTAGATATCATTTTTGGGATTCAACTGCGTTAAGTAAGTCATTCATCTATGACCATTTCCATGAGATGTAGTTGTAACTGACTAATTTCTCATGACTTTTGAATAGTCCATTTAGCACTCATTGCATCGGGTGATGCTAATATGGGTGAAGAAGTGGGATTGAAACTAGTGACTATTCAAAATTCACGGGATGCAATGTGTGCTAAGTGGACTATTCAAAAATTATGAGAAACTAGTGAGTTACAACTACCTCTCATGGAAATGGTCATAGATGAATGACTTCCTTGTGCTAAGTGAACTATTCAAAAATCATGAATGACTTACTTAACCCAGTTGAATTCCAAAAATAATATCTAATATAATGCACTGCTAAAAAAACCCTCATGCTTTTAACTTTTTATTAATTTTTAACTAAACCAACATATAGATGTTAAACATTTACATCTAGGTATCTACCAAACCCTCGTACTTTTAACTTTTTATTAATTTTTAACTAAACCAACATATAAATGTTAAACATTTACTTCTACATATCTAACCGTATATCTACTCGTGTATAGAACGCCTCTTCGTACAATAAAATAACACTTTTATTTAACTGGAAATAAATTCTGATCATCCTTCAACAAAATTTAGTATATATTTTCGTTTGAGGTAAAAACAAACCCGATTCATATTCGTTTTAGGCCACCTCGATATGGTTAATGAATATAAAACAAGTTCGAAAAAGAGTGGACTCAGAACAAAGAGGCGTATTCAAACCAAAGTACACTCTATTAGTAAATATCTATATCTACATTACATAGTTTATCTAATATTATATATCTATTATATATTATATTGTACACTATTTAACCTCGATATTGTCTTGGTTGTTTTAAAAATATATTTCCCGCCATTCCGTGGCAATTATCGCGCCATTCCGTTGCGTGGGTAAATTGCGCGGCCTTTTATTGCTCGGTGCTTATCCTTGGAGCCCTACATTGCCGATGTTTGGAAATTCGTAGATGCCCCAGACACTACTGGTGAAGAAGAGGGGAGGCAATTTTGGATCTCTTTACAAGTATCATACTGGTACCGACTCTCTCTCTGTTTGAGAATTATTTGCAGAGTTGCGCATTCCTTTGTTTGATAATGTGGCAATTATTTTCTCTTTAAAAGTTTAACAGTTCCCGTTTCTAGTAAGGTCTGCTATTTTGTTTTTTAAACAGAAATTACCAATGGATTACAGAAGTGTCACAATGGCTGAGTGCCGTATTTGTCAGGAGGATGACCTAAAAAGAAATTTGGAGATTCCCTGTGCTTGTTCTGGCACCTTGAAGGTACAGGGTTTAGGGGGATAGATAAGAGTGGCTTGTTTGTTATCTTTGGTGAATGAAAGGTCTAGGGTTAACTTGTTGATCCAAACATTTATTTTTTTCATTCCGCAGTATGCTCACAGGAAATGCATAGAGCGTTGGTCCGATCAAAAGGGAGATTCCATATGTGAATTGTGCAATCAGGTTCCATGACTTGTTATTTCTCTACTTCTTTTTAATTAGTCACATATATACTCCACGAAAATTCTGAACTGGCAATTCGTTGATAATTCTGTTTTCCTTCATCCATTTGGGTTATCCAGCTTAAAAAAAACAGTAGCTTATGGCTATTCTCATTGTTTTAAAGATAGTGGGAATGGAAACTTCCCAATTTATTAAAAATAGGAGTTTTAAGTTGAGCGGTTTAATTTAATTCTCGTTGGCCTTTTACAGTCAAATCTATCTTTTTAAGTCGAATGGCTAAATCTCAGTCCTTTCACGGTTAATTGGAATAATCTGATCACGAATAAATTTTGACAAACGTAGAATGTTTTGGACTTGAAATCGCAGGAATATATAAGGAGGGGGGTTGACCAAATGCCCGAGAAGAGATCCGGACATACAGACGGGGCAGGTACTTCCCAAAATTACGACTCTATTTATGCTCAGGTTACTTATGTTTTGGCCCCTGTTCCACTGAAATAATGATAATAATAGGGAATAAGCTCGAGTAAATCTTTTTTGATGCTATGGTTACATTTTCGACAGGCCATCCTTGATTGTTATGATTCTACTCTCGTGTGGTATTTTTCCTTCTGAAAATTTGAAGAGGATCTCTGTTTGTCTTGCCGAAATCGATATTCCTTTCTATGAAATGGTGAAGTTATGGGATATTAGTTACCGGCTTCAAAGGTAGAGGGTAAACATTAGGGTAAACTTTGATCCATGTATTGTATCTGTATATTAATAAAAAATTCCTAAATCTATTAAAAAAAATTATATACTTTGGAAAACATTTTCTAGTCAGCAAATTTCGTTTCATTTTTCAATTTTTTTTTCAACCTTTTCTGAATTTGCAAGAGCATAAGACACTCTTATAGTATGGGTTTGAACGCTAATGCAAATAATAATAAAAGAGGGGACTTGTTTTTTTGTATCTTTCACTATCTTCACTTGAACAAGAAAACCAATCTAATATAAATTTGTGGAAATTTGAGTAGGATATTTCGCATTATGTGCTTACAAAGTCTCCAAGTCGCAAGGTTGAGCTAGCGTAGTGGGATATGTGTGCTATCACAATCTCTAGTTAGTCTTCCACATGCTAAAGCAATTAACCAATTAATATTTTATTATTTCTTTGTTACTGTTAAAATTGGCAACTAGGGCTAGATTCCACTTTGGATAGCTCATTTGTTGGAAATAATTCTTGCATTGAATTCCTCTTTTCCAGAGGAACAAAATTGACCTAAAGATTACTAAATTTGGACAAAGTGAAATTTGTTTTTGAAGTGAAGCCCACACGAATTGTTAAGGTTGATTGCACTTTCATGTAGGCTCATGAAGCCCAAACGACATGTCTCTTGACCTTCAACGAATTCTATAAATAGAGGTGACCTCCAACCTCATTAGAGACATCCAAGTGTTTTATTCTCTAGAAAATATATGTCTGAGGTAGCCGAGCTTTGGGAGGAGGTCGAAGGGGCTCTTTGAGGAGAGTTTTACCTCTGCAACATGGTCGAGATACTTCAGATGAACAATCGCAGGCCATGAGGTAAATTTTGGGCAGTTTGTGTGGGTAAATTTGTCTTTGCAGGGCTGAATTCAAGAGCAGAAAGGCAAACCAAGTTTGTGTATTATTTATGGACTGGTTTGTGGACAATTTGAGGAAGAAAATCTCTCCTTAATAGGCTGCACTTCAGAGCAGTTGCTTTAGGAAGGGCTGCAAGTTTGTACAAGCTTAGATAAAGGGTATGAGAGGCTCGATTTGGGTACATACTAGCCTTAAGAGCTAGCGAAGGGCAACATCTTCTATGTCTAGAAGAGCTGCCATTGAGAGGAGTTTTGGAGTTGTTAAGTGAGACAATAGTGGATTGTAAGTAGACCTATCTAGACCAAGCTTATGTCGCTGTATGACACCAATTTAAGAATACACAATTTGACTGCTCTAGAATTGCACTTTTGATTGGGCCATCTATTTATCTAAGGGCATTGATATTGGATATTCAAATTGGCAAGTCAATTTTGACTTTGAATTATTGGAATTTCTCTCTCTCTCTTTGCCAAACATTCGATATTATTAATAAAAATAATTGATAAAGAGTTTTCTTCATCTAGGGGTTTTTCCCTGGCTTGAGCCATATTCTTGTGTTCTCTATCTTGGTTTGTCATCCACATTTATTGTTTATGTTCTTTCTTCAGTTATTATCAATGTGATAATGATTTATGTGATTGTTAATGGAAATGAAATGGATTGATAAATGGGCTAATATGGAACATTGAAGTAATTGTCCTAAGAAAAAAACATGTTATCTAAAATTAACATGGTATTAGAGCCTAGGTGAGGACAAGCCCAAATAAGAGAGAAAGCAATCACTAAGAAGTTTGTTGACAAGTCTCCATGGCCTCATTCCTCTTCAAAGATCAAAGAACTTGAAGTATTGAACTATGAAGGATCACTTGCAAACTCTTATTGCAAAAAAATCTAGGTTGTAGGTGCTAGCAAGGAAAGAGGATCACTAAAGATCAAGGATTTAGACATCAAAATACAAAGGCATACCTAGGAATGAGCTCCTTGTGGCATTAAGTCAAATTTTGGGCATGATCTCAAGCCGTAGTCATTGTGACTAGGTTGAAATCTTAACCAAGGAGTGCGAAGACATTAGAGGGGCATATAAACCCTTATCTGGAGGATCGAGGGACTAATCTAATAGCCCACACAAAGCTGGGTTATTTGTCAAGAAATTACAGTCTTGAGCACAACATATGAGGTTTGAAGTCATAATTTAGGAGGATCGAATTCTTTGAGAGGTCCAAATTTCAGAAACACTGTGCATATATTATCTGAATTGCTATTTGGAAAACATTTTTAAGTTGTCATCTCACTTAAGAAAGTAAGCAACCAAGTCCGAGTTTATGGAAGGCCTTATAAGTTGAGTTGAAAGAAGAACTGAAGCTCTTGTACCAAATTCTAGGCAAAAATATATTTTAGAAGGTTTGATTTAAAATCTTATTCACTTAGAGATGAAACTGAGACTCCTCCATCAAATTTCGGGCATAAGTATTATGCGAAAGGTTTACAAGGAATATCCTTTGTCATCTTAAAGAAGGTCGAGTCCCATAAGAGAGACTTAATACAAGTTATTAGTCTTGTTTTGAAGAAAAATAATTAAGCTACAATTTGCAGCCTTGTATATCAGTGAAGAGGCTAATAACTTGTGACTTAGTATTGAGGCACATATACATATATAGTCCAAGTATGCTCAGTCATCCTTGAAGTTGACCTTTGAATAGTCTTGTTTTGAAAGCATACTAGACAATGTGACAAGGAGTTGACTTGTGACTCTTGTTCTTAAGCTATTTTGAGATCTTAGTGTTGTAAAGAAGCCTTAACCAGTAGGACCCTTCTTTAGTCATCTTTGATCTAGTTAGGATTATCTCAAGTTTCTTATAACAACATTCATCTCTTGGCACTCGTATTTCATTTAAAGGAATCCTATCTCAATTTTGCAAATCTTCTCAGTGATAATCAAATCTCTCATACGTATATGCCAAATAGTTTTTGAAGACTTGTAGAAGTCGCTTCTCCTACAAAAAAGTTTAATCTTGAGCTATATTTTTGAATGTATAGAGTTCTGTGCAAAGGATCAATCAACTTAGATTTGGTCTTGCAAATTGTAGTATAAAGATATTTCATTACTTCAGGTAGTGGGAACTGTTTCCTATCTATATACTGTAATAGGAAGCTTTGAGATCCATATTAAATGTCTAGTAGTAGAGTAGAGATTCTATTAAAGACACATTAGCAGGTAATCTTGGCAAAGATCTTAGATCTCTTGAGAAGGAACAATCTCCCTAGAAGCTTGTAGACCTGAAGCTATCATAAAAGTCAAGGATAGCAACACTTTTTGAAGAAACAGTCTAAAGTAAGGTTCATATTAAGAAAAGTAGAATTGTCATCTTGCGAAAAGTTACCTACTATGAAGAAGCTACAGGGATCTATTCCAACACCTTTGACTTTGGCATCTTGGATAAGGGGTGAAGTACTTTTGAAGTTTTATTCTTGAAGAACAGTTAGAAGAAGAAGCCTAACACAATTTTATTTTAAACTCGAACTTACTTCGAGCCTCTGTCATAAAGGAAGAGGAGGTCGAGACTCCTATGCATGAAGGAGACCTAAGACGATGAATCATTACCTTGCTCTCAAACTTGGACAATAGCATAAAAGGATTGAAGCATCTATTCATCCTACAATGATGAGAGTATCCGTTGACTTGTGAAGATAGTATGAGTTTATATGATATGAGATCAATGGTTTGTACCTTCTACAGTGACGTGGTCAACACTCACATGTATATATTCATACTTTGATATATCTATTCACATCAGTAAATATTTGGTCACGTTGGAAAGAAGGAAAGCTTCATGTATCAAGCATTGGAAGAACTAATAACAAAGTTAATCCTCTTTCTATTGTGAGAAGAAACAATCTCCTTGAAATCTTCAATGATCTATCTTGAAGACTTGTAGTAAAGTAGGAATATTGTTGAAAGGTAATCTCGACAAAGATTTTGGATCTTTGTCTATAGAAAGGAAGAAACTATAGTCTTACATTCAGTGATAAAACGGATTAAGTTATTTAAAAGAAGAGTGTCGAGGAGGAATAGTCTCCTTGATTGAAAAATATCTCTGGATGTCTTGAAGTTGTCACCAATAAAAGGAGCAGCAACATATTGTTTAAAGCAAGAAAAACAACCATTCTTTATTTGAAGGAATGCATGGAGAAGCAGACTACATCATGCATTGAAAGGAGGGTACTAAGAGGTCTCTGGATTTGGTTGGATCGTTGGGTACTTTGATTTGTAAAGACTGGATTTTATAAAGAATGGTTGTATGGATACAAATGCTTGGATGAGAAGGACCTCCTTATAATTGGTAGCAATTATCTTGTAATAAAGAAGTTGGTTTTGGATAATCTTCACCTTGATTGAAGGACCATGATGATTCTTCAGGGTTCTCTGATTTGAAGCAAGCATCCTAGAAGTTTGCTTATTCAGTTGTCGCAACACAGTTGAAGGCTAATGATTAATTGAAGTAAGACTTCAAAGGGAGGTATAGAATCGTTGATCGAATGGCTTGATGACTCCTTTTGTCCAATGAGTATTACAAGAAGGATGACCATGTCAAAGGACATTAGGCAAGACACGAGAATTGATTATGATCTAATGACTAATGATGATTTGATATATCTTTGTTATCTAAGAAGTTGCATGTCTAACTTTGGCACATGAACCAAAGGATTAATAACAAGTTGCAAATAGTTCGATGGTTATGTTTTGGGCAAGGTTACTTTCTCGATATTCAAAGGGAGCTATGGTTGAGTTATGATGTTTGGATGTAACTATTGATGATGTTTGTCCAATATATGATGATCCTTTCATTTATCAATGTAAGAGGGAGTTGACTTTTAAAGTCAAGATGAAAGACTTAGCTTTGTTCCCAAGCTTAAAGGTATGATAAGATGGAGAAGTTGTTGATTCAGATATAGACAACTTGTGGGGACACTGGTGTTCTTGATAATCACTTGATTAGACATATGCCATGCTACAAAGACTCTGAGACAATTTATGGTTAAGCCTCTTATATTGGATAAATGCTCATTAAGATTAATTATGATTTGAAGTACACTGTTGCGAATTGTTGGACTGGCAGTGTGGTGAATGGAAAGAGCACATCTAGGTGCTATATCTCTTAAGACAACCTTTATTTTGTGAATAAATCAAAGGCTCAAGTCTGTTGCTTTGGGAGCATTGTTGAGGTTGAGTGTATAAAGCAACAAGCGTGGCTTATTATGAATCCATTTGAGGAATCCCTTTAGTGAGCCATTTGAGCAAGTGCTGGAAACCATCGTTATATATTGCAAAGTGGGATTCACTTTTCAGAGAATCAAGTGTTCCATGATCGCTATAATCATATTGGCATAATGTACCACTTTATTTGGGATATGGTACAATGGGGAGCAATCAAGCTACATCATCTCAAGATTGATGTGCAGATTACCAATATCCTCACCAAGCCTCTTGGTAAAGTCAAGTTTAACTTCCTTTAGAGAGAGGCTGGGAGTTGTGGAAAGACCCTATTATGTGGGTATTGGTTGAACATTGAGCTCTGGGAGCTCCTGGGGGCTTGGGGTACTTCTTGAAGCTATGTGCGACAATAGGGTGAGTGGTTCACCTTCCTCGATGACACCCCATGATGTCACATAGGGTGAGTGGTTCACCTTCCCTTATGATGGTTGACATGTGTGTAGGGTGAGTGGTTCACCTTCCCCTACGATTGATGATATATGCATAGGATGAGTGGTTCACTTTCTCCTATGGAATATGAGCAAAATTAGTGGTTCACCTTCTCTTGCGGATGCTCCATCATACATCCTACCCATGTAGTTTGAGACTCATGGGAAGTACCTCTCATTTGGCCAATGAGTTGGGAAAAGTGGATAGGGACTATAACATTATAGATTGATGCATCGTGTATTGTTGTACTCCCTATGTCTAGGATGCATGGTGTTCAACAACTTGATTTGGGATTAAGTCTAATTGGGGTTCCACCCTTGGTTAAGTGCACTGACTTTTGTCAGTGGAGAGTGTCAACGTCTTGTGATTCACTGTTTTACGGAAATCAAACCTATGGATAGATAAGTTTCCCTAAGTGTGGTGGACGCACCTAGAACAACAAATGAAAGACACTTGACCTTTTCCTTAAGATAAACAGATAAGAGAAGAACACTTACTTGCGATACTTCACTATTCTTCATCTCCCTTTTGTCACTCTCGTCGCTCCCAATCGAATTGAACTCGTTTGATTGGTATTTGCAATTACTAACATAAGACATAAAATGACATAAAGGCATATGATCTATTCATCTTAATCAAACTAAATCGATTGCATTTGAAAATACATATATGAAAGCATGAACACATGTATTGGGAAAAGAACAAATCTCTTTATTATAAGATAGAAGGAGAAGTTACAACTAGTTGGATCGATTCGATGTTAACTCACTCCAGCTTTAGTCCATCCTCATCACATCAGTAGCATTACTCTAGTAGCATAACATTACTTGCAAACAATACCTCAAAGAGCTATAAACTCACTAGCATAACACTACAAAATTCCAGCTCCTTTTGCACTATGATTAGCGCTCAATTTATAGGAAATGAGGGTAGTTTGGCATTACTTGGTCATTGAATGGCTTTTCCATAAATGGATGAGGGAGTTTCCTTGTTCAATGGGATAAGAGGATAAGTGATTTAATGGCTCCATGGTGTTCATATTTGAAGTTATTATATAGCATGATAGTTGGAACCACTTCTAGAAGCCACTAGAAAGTGGGAAGATTCTCAGAATCATTTGAACAATTTGCTCAAAGTCGACCAACGCTCTGTTAAGTGGGCCTAGGTGCTTTGCAACACTGCTTTGCATGGGAGTAAGTGCTCTGCAAAGCACTTACTACAATCTAGGGGGTGCGTTGGTGGTTCAATGGAGCATTTCAGCTGGACTTCAAGCAATGAAATTTTCATGGATAAAAACCAATAATGGGATGACTTGTTTAAGGCAAGTAGCTATTGATTTAGGGTACGATAGACCCTGTTTGTATTGATCTGAGTTTCGAGAGTGATGCCCAAATTGACTTGTAACAGTTGTCGTATAAAGCATGAAGTTAAAAATGATAATGTTGAGTGATATGCTCTATGATGTGATGAGTAGGATCTGAAGCGGACAGTGACTTGCATCAATTACAATACATTACATCATGATATCTTTTACGTTTTGGACATGAATTGCTAAGGGAGGCATACCCATACTCAACACATAAACTATCATAACATGTATGTAAATCAGAAAGTCGTTTACATATATAGACCCATGATAGGATGGCCATCTGTGTAAAGCTATCATATGGATGATGTGGTACTACTCTTGAAATCGTAGCCTAGATGGATGAAACTAGATCCAGGGTCTTCTATCTCATTCACTCGACCACTCAATTATGAATCTAACCATGTGAATATGTGATCTGAAGTCAAACATGGGAAGACATTGTTTGATTACCAGCCAATGATGTAAGTCGTTAATAGACGCAAGAGAAACCATCGATGATGATAATGGCTCTCAAGGTATTGCAGTACAGTTTGCATGGTGCAAATAGATGATTTGGTGTCGAACACCATACAAAGTCTTTCGGTTGAAGGCCAGTGATGTCAACCTGTCGTTGGAAGTGAGAAACTTGCCATTGATGTATGCAAGCTCCAAGCTATTAGAAGGGTGTTTCTGAGTCAACTTCTTGGATGATGAGCTGACATCGATAGGAAGCGACTCGTAGCAAACAGGCCTTGATGTATCCCCCTTCAACGACAGGAAATGAGAGTAATGATTTCAGAGATCGAATGTAATTGATGAAGCAATGTTTAGGGATGGAGGTCATGAAATGAAAGTTTATGAGTATTGCAAAGGATGAGGAATTATTGAGTGACTTCTCTTGAACATATCATCAACATTGAATGAGTTGGCAACATTGACCCAAAACCAAAGTGATGGATGGTATGATAGACCATCAAGCAGATAAGCCAACTTGACAGCCACAAAGATGAAGTGAATGAATGTCATGTTCAAGAGCAACTTGCTACCATAAAGTGATTTATCCCTTTCCCATTTTCCCCAGTCATTGTTGACTAGTACCTCTTTATTTTTTTTAACAAGCTTGAGGAGGATAACATATGCTTGATGTATAACTCCACCTTTTGGGTGAATCCATTGCTATGTGATGTTTTAATGAGTCTAGTGAAAGTGAAACTCGATCTTGTCATGATGGACAAGTCCATTGGTATTTGATGCTTTAACGAGTCTAACAACAGTGAAAACTCAATCCTTTTTCATGTTTAGATAGTTTGAAAAAGTGACAAAAAGAAAACTCTACAAGTTCTTTTTCGTAAATTTGTCTCTCAGGTCCGAAAAAGCGTAAAATAATACCTGGAAGAATCTCCTAGCCATGTTTGACTAGGGCGTTCCTTTTTCGTAAATAATCTATCTCAATCCGG
The DNA here is from genome assembly GCA_034641835.2 of Pinus albicaulis. Taxonomy (NCBI): domain Eukaryota; kingdom Viridiplantae; phylum Streptophyta; class Pinopsida; order Pinales; family Pinaceae; genus Pinus; species Pinus albicaulis. The sequence goes on along the minus strand of CM076579.1, from coordinate 542,613,644 downwards.
TAAAGGGTTAAACTTATACCGAGTAGATGTCGTTTCAGTTCCTTTTACGAGCTCGAAAGGAAAAGAGCTCAAAGAGGACTCTAGGGGGGTTCCTTTTTTGATGTTTAACAGAGCTCGAAAAAGAAATAAAAGTGTGCTCTGTGGTCAAAGTTCATTTTAAGGTCATGCATGTAAAATTCATTGTACAAGTTGTAACTCTGCTCAAAGAACCACCAAACGGATTAAAAATATCTATTTAATAGTAAAAATAGGTAAAAACTATAGTCTATTCATTAAATATGCATGAAATAATTGAAAAGACCATTTAAATGAGAATTTACTATCTCATTTTACCATTTCACATTTACCATTCAGTTTTGAGTGCTTTGAGTTAGTTTTGCCCTCGAACTTTAGCAGTTGATTGCAATAGATTTTGTGGACCATTTCTCGTGCTGTTAGGACCATGTAAGAGATTTGACCTTTCTCTTTCTACTAGTATCATTCTTTTTGTAGTTTCAGGCAGATTTTTTAGGGTTTTGGGGCTCCTAGGGCAAATTTACAACGCCCTAGGACCAGTGCACCATTGAGTGTCGAAAGGTGCATTGCAGATGAACTGGATAGAAGCCCAGGTGCTCTGCAACGCTTTGTCTAGGGAGTAGGGGTGTGTTGGGCACATTTGATGAATTTGCTTTGTGTTTTGTGCCCAATTTTCTTCATTTTTTTGCATGAAATGGATCCTAACTAAGCTTATGGTTTGATTGCAGGCGTTGATGGGATCAAATTGTCAATTACATGGCAAGAAAGAGAACTTGAGGAACATGATATGGTTGCCCTAAATGATCTTGGCACTGTGAGAGCCCTCAAAGATTGTGGGTTACTCAAGTACTTTAAACTATCAGGGACGAGACAACATTTGGAACTATTACAGTTCTTGATTTGCTCATGGGATCCAGCAGAGCATGCATTTCACATTGGGGACAAAGTGCTCTCAATATTGGTCAATGATATTTACTTTTTGACGGGTTTGTCGAGATGCGGTGCCCCCATTTCCCTTGTGGGTTTCGTCTGTGGAGGTGAGACAGTGAGGGATTACATTCAACAGTTTTGTCGGCTAGGTACAAAGCCTAGCAAGGATGGAAGATAAACATCAGGGATGTGCGCGATATGCCCTTGCGAACGATCCTATTCACCATCGCAAAGTTAGCTGGCAGCGTGATACTTCATGTTGCGAATAGATCATACATGTAGTATGCGCTTTAGTGCCTCGAGCCGATCGTGTTCAATTGGGCTGAAGCAGTACTCTCTCAGATGAAAAAACAATTGACCAAAGTGAAAAGTGGCAGGACGAAGAGTTTTAGTTATGGATTGATCCTAATCACTTTCATTTTGGAGTGAATTCCAGTGATGCAACCACAACATGTAACATTGGGTGTAGCTGGTCCTAGAGACCCGCGGATGCAGCGGTGGGTAGAGTTGATGGCTAGGCATGTTGGCCAATCATCAATCTCATTCTCTACTGCATTCTTTACTTGGCTCCGATCACTGCATATCGTCATAGAGGAGCATCCATACGCAAGGGTGGATTTTCGCGGAGACCCATATTTGATGTTACCATGTTATGCGGATAAATCCCTCTTATCCTATGGATAAGAGTGATCTTCCTAGTATCCTATGGATAGCTAGAAACAAACATTTATTTGTAAGTCATTTTCTCTAGATTATATGCGATTCATAATTATTATAAACAAAGAAAGAGGACATGCTCCTACCTTGAAATTCGACGTTTGGTGCAACCTTTTATGTAGTTGCTCCAAAGAGGCTTCTTCAATAAGTAGAATTTGCAATCAAAGACAGACAAAAGAATTAAAAGCACCTGCAACATATAATAATTGAGAACAACTAATTTAACTCAGTGATCAAGGAATCCAAGTATTGAATTATTCAAATAGACACTAGAACAACTCAATGAGAAAAGAGATCCATATGTATTATCTTGAATAAAAGAGTAACTTTACAACCTGTTGCCTTGATGTTGTAAACGTTCCTCTCGGGGTCTTGAAAAATCGTTCCTACTTCAGATTGACAAGCCTTCCTCTCTCTGAACTAGCATGAAATTATGGATATGAGTGTGTGATCATTCTCATACCAATAATGACTAGTGTAGCGAGTATGCTCTCCTGGGAATTTCTTTAGCAATTACCTTGTACAAGCTAGGTACAATCTACCCTTGAGACTAAAACATGAGTTCAATTTATAGGGAAATAGAGGTAGTTTCAGTTCCATGAAGAGGGGAATGGATTCCTCTCATGAAGGGATTTGAGCTCCATATACCAAGGGATAAACTTCATGAGTGAAGGGATAGAGTTCGATGAGTGGAAGGATAAAGCTCGAACTGATCACGCCTCTAAAAGCTTTCAGTTGGGAGAATATTTGTCCAGTTGTTCTTCTAGAACTTACTTTTTCCTCTATTTGACTGTTTACGGGGGTCCGCAGGTTTTATAAGTAGAACGTGCGGGATGTGTCGCAGGCTATAGAGCAAATATTTGCGGATCAGAAGGAAGGAGCTAGGAAAAGTGTGGAGTTAGACTTTTTAGGGTTTTAATGAGCTTTTCTCCAATTCCAAGACTTGGTTTAGGAACATTAGGGTTTTTGACCTCTAAGGGAGCACAATATAGGTAGTGATGAACTTATATTGACAGTCAAATGTCATGGTGACAAAATAACGTGTAACAGATTGCCCCCTAAAGTGCGAAGTCTGACATAGTTCTAAAGAGTGAAGTGCTTTATCATTTCAAGGATTGGATTGCGGACACATCAGTCGAAAACCTGTAAAAACATTCAATGCAAGCATATATATGTAAATATTATCGTTGAGGTAGGCATTCCCATACTCAAATCAAAACTACATGTTCTGATATAGAAATGATTTTAAAATTATATCAATAATAGACATAGTATGGGCGCAACCATCTGTCATAAGTAGTCTACTATATCATAAATAATAAAACTTCTCGCAGCTTGGATGGTGGAAACTAGATCCAGGGTCTTGATTTCCGCTTCCCGAACGAATATGATTCTATCCATGCGATTGATTCTGTCGAAGTCGAACATGGTAGAAACCACTTGATTACTAGTCAATGATGTGAATTGTTAACAAGTGTGAGAGAAACCACCAATAATGACAATGGCTCTCAAAGTATTCAGTACAATCCACGAAGTGTGAATGAATGATTTGTAGTTGAACATTTCATGGAATCATTTGATCGAAGGTCAATGATGCAACCTATCGTCAAAGGTGAGAAACCTGCCATTAGGGCATGCAGATCCCAAGTTACTGATAAGATTCTAGATCAACTTTCTAGATGATAAGCTATTGTCGATAGAAAGTGACCCGTCGTAGGAAAGCCCACAACACGAAACCATTAGATCAAGTTTTGAAGAATTTTTTGCAAGGACTGACTTAGAGATGGTCAACGTGAATGGAGACAAATGTTTGTAATGAATGGTTTATTTGAATTGTCTCTTGAACACATAACGACACTGCAGCTGGTTTGGTAACAATTGACCTAAAGCTAATACTCAGAAACTGACTGCAGACTTTCAATGTGGTTTTATTAACTGTTAGACAAAGGATTTTCCCAACTCAGGTACAAATGTGACAAAAAGTGTCGTGTTCAAGAGTGGTATACTGCTTTTAAAACAAGGGTGACAATTTGATTCCTTTTCTCTTTTTTCCCCCACCATTTTTGGCAAGTACCTCTTTATTTTTGACAAGCTTGAGGAGGATAACATTTTCTTGTCGTGTAAGCTCATCCTTCAGATGAGTCCATCTTAGTATTAAAATCAAATCCTAAGGAGTGGTTCGTTCTTGTTTGTAATTGACAGGTCCTTTACTATTAAATTTTAATGAGTCCAGTATAGGAGAAACTCAGTGTTTTTCAGTTTTAGGGAGTCAGAAGAAAAACATAAGTAAACTCAGTGGTTGTAATTTTTTGTAAATTTAGTCTCAAGTCAAAAAAAAGATAAAATAATACAGGAGAGAACTCTATTGACCATGATTAGTCAACGTATACCTTTTTCGTAAATAGTCCATTTCAGTCCGGAAAAGGGATAAACTTATACTGAAGGGACGACTGTTTATTTCCTTTAACGAGTTCGAATAGTCAAGTACTTGACGATCTTTTCATATTTAGAGAGTCTAAAAAGAGCTTAAAAGGGAACTCTAGGGTTTTGATTTTTTGTAATTTGCAAGAGCTCGAAAACGTGATAAAAGTATATTCATCATCAAAATAATTCTTTTTCACCAAAAACTTGTAATCTACACAAAAACTCAAAAAATTAAACATACTTGCTCCAAAGAAGTAAAAATATTGAAAAATAGCTTTTTAAAGTGAAATAAATAAAATATAATATTTTATTCATTCAAAAACTATAAAAAGGAGTTTAACAAAGTCATTTTCACCTTTTGTCTTCAGAGAGCATTTGGCAAAAAAGTTTCGGAGCCAATATCAAGAGAACTGTCCGTTCAATTCGTGATTCGTCAGAACTAGGTAATCCACATTATTTAAATCTTCATTTCTATTTGTTTCAATTCTCTTTTTTGTCTTTAAATTCATTTTTTAAGGAGAAATTATTTTAAAAAATGCGCTCTCGGAGGTCTGGAGGTTATGCACGCGCTACCTGCGGACCCCGATAATTTTCTAAAAGGAAAATTATCGGGCTACCGTGATTTTTGTGTAGAGCCTATGCGGACGTTTGCACTGTCTCTGCACAAAAATTGTGGAGGCGCCGTGAGCGTTTTGAAATTTACAAATTCTCCTATAAATGATTAAAGTTTTTGATTCCAATGGTTTCTTACCTTCAAATGTGTCAATTTGCAGACTATTTCACCATGTTAGAGTGGAGAGAACGTGAGCATGAGGCTATAGACAATGAAGCCATGAATGATCCTCACACAATGCAAGTGTTAAAAAATTGTGGTTTGTATAAGTTCTGGGCGATTCAAGGTATGAAAGCACAGGTGGAGCTGATGATATGGTTAGTGAACAAATGGGATGTTCAAGATCAGTGCTTTATCATTGGCGACCATCGGCTCGAAATCGAGTTCGAAGATATTTATTTTCTCACTGGATTGTCCAAAAGAGGAGAAAACATATCCTTGTTTGGAGCTAGACAGGGTGGCCTACCCGTTGCTAGTTACAAACAAGAGTTTTGCAGTGATGCAATAGATTCAAAGGATAGTCGCATAGACATAAAAACTATCTTGCGACTTGATCTCAAAGTAATTGCATTTACGGTAACCAGGCTGTGTGGAAGTGCGGCTCCACATGTAGCCACCAAATCTCAAATGCAGACTGCGGTAGAGTGTTTCAGAGGCACCATTTTCAACTGGTGCGAAGGGGTACTGGCCAACATGAAAGGCCAACTAACTAGAGCAAAGAACGCAAAGTTAAAAAACTTTGGTTATGGTGCCATTTTGATTTCCTTTGCTTTGGAGAGAATTCCACTTCTTGCCCCTCAACTTATTCCAGTGGATCGTGGAGAGCCTAGAGAACCTCGGATGGTACGTTGGGTTGCATTAATGGCCCGCCATGGTGGCGATGGCAGTTCAGTGGTTCGGTTCACTCCAGCGTACTTTATGTGGCTACAGAATCAAGTCTTCACCATTGAAGACTTTTCGTATGCAGGTATAGATTTCAGAGGCGATCCTGAGATGTCCTTGCCTCTAGGGACACAGTGGGACGAATCAGGTAAGCGAATGATTTTGATGTGTTTTAAATCTAATTTTTATTTGTTTTTAATCAGCCAATACTGATAACAAAATTTGAAATGCAGATGTTGGTCCACGACGACCAGCTACACTCCGTCGCTTTGAAAGGCGACAAGCAGAGCCTATAGTACCACCACAGGATCAGGCAGCAGAGATCCTAACTGATATGGAACACAACTTGGAGAGGTTAACCATAGATATTCCCGAGACAGGGACAGATGACATTCCTCTTCGGCTTCAGAGACATGTTACAGGTGTACCAGGACAGTTTAGGAGATTCTTGCGTAAGGTGGCGCGTGCCATAGTCTACTACCATGATCATTATCACGGATAGTGGATGATCATCGTGGATTGATATATTTTGTTTTTTGTAGCAGTATTTTTCAGATCATAAAGTGTTTGAACCTATGATCACAGACGATGTAATATTTTTGAAAACAAACCTATCTATGATATTACTATTTTATCTGACTATCTTGTTCAACATTTATCGAATGTTGTTTTTGTTGACTGCTTTAACGTTGTAAATGTCTATTTAGAACACGATTAGCTAATGCGTCGGCCAATGTGTTTAAATTTCTTGAGATGTGTTGATATTCGATGTAATCAAACTGTCGTTCCAAGAGACGAACCTTAAAAAATAATCTCAATAACATTGGATTTTTAATTGCGTATACTCTGTTTGAATGTAATACAATGAGTTTTGAATCTAACTTAATGATCAAACGTTGAATACCAAATGAAATGGCATCAGATAATAATTCAATGACTGTGCTATATTTTGCAATATTGTTCGTTGTTTGACCAAGGCTTACTCCATGCATAGAAATTAACTTATCAGTGGTTGAATAGATAACCCAAGCTGCGGAAGAAATATTTCGTGTACTACGACAGGCACCATCAGCAAAACCAATGTACGTTTGAAGGGATGTTGACATCTGCAATATCAAGAGTAATCAAGATAAGCAGTGATAGTAGTAAAAACAAACTTAAACTAGGCACACTTATCTAATCTAAGGCACACTAACTAGAAAAATAACTAATATACAAGTGGGATCTTTGCACTAGAATCAAACATAATATCTGTTCAAATAAAGACCATTTTTGGGCTTATCTAAAGAGACCCCGTCATAATCAGTGAATTCATAGGCCCCTTTGCCAAGCACTTGTTTGACAATGTAAGGACCATGCCACATTGGTTTGAATTTCCCAGCACCTAGCTGATCGTTAGCTTGATCATATACTAAGACTAGGTCACTTTTTGAAAAAACACGAGGTGTAACACTTCGATCATATTGAGCTTTCACACGTTTCTTATGAGCCTCGTTAGCTAATGCAGCGGTGCGCAGAGTTCCATCTAATTGTGCTAAGTAAAAAAAAGCGTTTTTCCTTTTCAGAGGTAGCTGGTAGTAACTCTATGGCTAATTGGAGTGACGATATTTCACACTTAATGGGTAACACAACTTTTAAACCGTAAAACAATTGAAAAGGATTGAACTCTGTTGCAGTTTTTGCTGAAGTTTGGTAGCCCATAGTGCCGAAAAAAGCATGGTATGCCAATTCGATTTGTGAGTTTTGATAATCCGTTTAATTATGGTGGTTAAAACTTTATTAACAACTTCAACCTGACCATTAGCTTGCAGGTAATATGGAGTAGAGTTATCATGGCATAGGCCAAGTTGATTGAAAAGTTTGGTCATCATTGTATTTCGAAAATGACTCCCATGGTTTGTGATAATAGCTTGGGGGTACTCTGAAACGAGTAATCATGTGATTGAATACGAATGTAGCTGTAGTTTTGCCATCTGCCGTGAATGTAAGCATCGCCTCGGCCCATTTGGTAAAGTAATCTACAACGAGAATACTCCCCGGTCGAGTGAGGGTTACATGTAGTGAAATCAATGCACCATTTCGCAAAAGGATCGATAGCAATTATGGGGTGAAGAGGAGCTGGTGGTGCATGCATCTTTTGATCAAATATTTGGTAGTTGTGGCATTTTTGGACTGCAGTAATACAATTTTTGAACAATGACAGCCAAAAAAAGCTAGCGCGCAATATCTTTTGGGCTGTGGCATAGCCATACATATGACCACCACACGCTCCAAAGTGGTAGTCATTTAAAACCCTTTCAGCCTCTTCGTGAGTTATAGAACGTCGAAAAATAGAATCTGCACCACGACGAGAGAGTGTCTCCAACAATATTGTATTGCTGAGATTGATAACGGATTCTCCGTCGATTTGAACGAGAAAGCTCAGGGCGAAAGGTTTGGGTTTGAAGATAAATGATGATACCTCCATACCATGGATCTAATGTACTGATAAGAAACAAAGATTCATCTGCAATGGGATTCTCTACCACAGTTTCTGTCTTAGTATTGGGAAAGTCACACATAAGTCTTGCAAACACCAATGATTTCTTTGATTTAGTTTTATTGAATTCCAAATCAAATTCTTGTAGGATAACAATCCATTTAGAGTGTAGAAATTTCTGGTTTCCCACCTCGGTTTTCAGTTTCACCTTATTTCTCCATATAGTTAAATGCTCATTCCCATAGCCTTACATTCAACAAGCTGAAAAAATAAATATTTTCTGAAAACACAAATTTTGGAAATTTTCACAATGCTGGAAATTGCAGAAATAAAAATCAGCAAAATAAATCAGCCACACAGAACATTTAGACACGCTAATTTTTGGTCAATATGACTCTGGAAAAAACCCCCTACAACTCTTGGGGAAAACCAGTTCAAAAGCTTCTCTTTTATTTTCTGAATATTGCTTTTTATAGTGAAACATGAAAACACAGAAAAAATTTCAGCAACCAAATTTATAGACTTATCTCGATTTTCATGCTTGCACACTGCCTCGGAAATTGTGCCAAATCAGCAACATCAAAAAGAAAATATTACAGCATTTATGATAGCATTAAATGCTGTACGTCCCCCTTGGGAAGCATGTCGAAACAACTTGTACTTTGCTGTACGAACTGTAAGGATTTCGTATAGCAGCCTTTCTTGAATTTCGTGCCAAAAATTTGGGTTGTAGCTGTTGTCCTTTCCTCGGTTTTTGTGTCGAAAATAATAGTAGCACCTCTTCCTCGAAATCTGAGCCTGATTTTGTGCCTCAAAATGCGTGCTTGCTGCTGCTTCCTTCTTCCTCGATTTTTGTGCCTCCTCTCTTGAAAACACTGCCTCTCTTGCTGTATGGTTTTTTTGTCTCGGTATTTGTGCCAATAAATGTTGTTGTAGCTTTGCTGAAAACTCTTCACTGCTTCCCTCCTTCTCACTGATTAGAAATCTCCTTAGCTTCCTCTCCTCCTCTCTCAATTTGCTCATGAAAGAATGAATGACCTTTTCTTCCTTTTCCTCCTTTAACCTAACCCTAAGTGACTTTTGGAGAATCCCTAAATCTAATGTCTGAAAAAGCTTTAGATCTAGGGCTGAGATTAAAAGCTCATTTAAATCTCACTTTCTATTTTTTAATTCACCCCACTTTAATAAAGACCCACTTAGTCATTTATTTCCAAAGTCACTTTTCCTTTCTAATTTTACATTGATTTTATTAAAGTCACTTTAAAATTAGACTTTAGTAACTTTATCACTTAAAGTCACTTTTAAATTAGATTTGACTTTATAACTTTATAAAGTCACTTTAGGAGAAAAAATTAAATTTTTTTGGACACTTTTCCCTAGGCCAAAGATCAAAGCCTTAGGGAACCACCTGTCTTTCGGTAACCAAATTTCAACACTCCCTCTTACTGAGGAAGGTGTTCCTCACCACACCCATCTTGTCTCTGAAGTAGACATGCTTGCATCGTGGTAAGGCTTTGGTAAGAATATCTGCCACATGCTCATCAGTGGGAATATACTCAAGCTTCACAGCTCTCTTCTGAACATAGTCTCTGATAAAGTGATATCTGATGCCAATATGCTTTGACCTGTCATGAAATACTGGATTCTCCGTGAGTTTAATGCAACTCTGATTATCATTGTATATCATTGAAGGTCTCAACGACTGACCAAATAAGCCAAATAACATCTTGCGAAGCCATGTACTCTGTTTCTGCTGAACTCAATGCTACTGACTGCTGCTTCTGGCTGAACCATGACACCACTGTCGAACCTAACCCAAAACAACACCTTGAAGTGCTCTTCCTATCAGAAGCACAACTTGCCCAATTAGAATTAGTGTAACCTGCCAATCTCATTCCATCCCCCTGCCTGTAGTCTAGACCATACTCCATTGTCCCCTGCAAGTATCGCAAATTGTGTTTTGCAGCCACCTAGTGAACCTTCCTAGGTTCACACATAAACTGGCTCATCGTGTTGACTGCAAAACATATATCTGGTCTGGTATTGACCAAATACATCAAGGAACCAGTTAGCGGTCTATACAGTGTGGGATCCACCAACTCGGAATCCAAAGCATGAAGCTTCTTCCAGTTGGTGATCATCGGTGTCGACATGAGTCTACAATCCTCCATGTGGAATCTGCCAAGGATGTCCACAATATACTTCCCCTGCCACAGGAAGAAATGCCCCTCCTCTTGCCACACCTCCAAACCCAAAAAGTAATGCATCAAGCCAATGTCCTTCATCTCAAACTCCGACGCAAGATCTCTCTTGCAGTGCTCTATGAGTCTCTCTGCACCCATAATGACCAAGTCATCCACATACAACACCAAAATGAGAGGCTCCTCACCTATCACAATATAGTAAAGGTTCGGATTTGCCTCACTCTTTGTGAAACCCATCTCCTGCAAGTATGTATCTATCCTGGAGTACCAAGCTCTGGGAGCTTCCTTCAGGCCATAAAGGGCCTTCTTCAGTCTGCACACATGGGACTCCTTCCCATGCACCTCAAAGCCCTGTGGTTGCTCAATGTACACCTCCTCCTGTATGAAGCCATTGAGAAATGCGGTCTTCACATCCATCTGGTGATCTTCCAACCCATCTTTGCTGCACTCGATATAATGGAGCGGATCGAACTATATTGAGCCACGAGAGTGAAGGTCTCCTCATAGTCTACTCCCTCTACCTGGGAGAACCCTCTAGCCACAAACCTTGCTTTGAATTTCTCAATACTGCCATCTGCAGCATGCTTTACCTTGTAAAGCCATTTGGAAGTAACCACGGATTTGCCCTCAGGCCTCGGCACCACTTCCCAAACATCATTCTTCATGATAGAAGAATACTCCTCTTGCATGGCCTCTCTCCAGACCTGCTGGCTAGCTGCCTCCTCATAGCTAGAAGGCTCAGAGTCAAGGATGTTGGCAACCATTGCCATATATCTACAAAACCTCTCAGGTGGTCTGCTCTCTTTGACTGGCCTCTTAGGCCCAGCAACAGATGTGGCCTCTCTCAAGGTGTCCTGAAGCCACTTGGGCTTCCTCTTCCTTGACCACACTTCTCCCACTGGAGAATGAAACTCCTCATCCTCAGGAGTCTGAACTCTTGATTGTCTATCTGCTGTCCTCCTGCCTGAACCTGAACCCGTAGACACTAAAGTACCGTGTGAACTGTCCATCAGTGGACTCCCTAGTGAACTGCTTTGCGGACTGCTCTGCATGTTGCCCGAAGCGCCACCCCTTTGACTTTGCGAGTCACTAATCAGTGATGGACTTGACACCGTAATCGATGTACTTCCAGATCCTCCTGATCCCTGCCCATTGGATCCCTGTGACTGACTCAGCTGCTGTCGAGGGTTTGGCTGATCCAGATACTCTAACTCTCGTGACCTCCTGAAAGCCTTGTCCTCCTCGAATTTCACATCTCGCCTAACAACAACTCTCCTCTGTGCGGGAATATTAATCCGAAAGGCCTTCGAGGTCTCACTATAGCCCACAAAGATACCCTTCTCTGCGGTGGGCTCTAGTTTGGTCCTCTTCTCCTTGGGTACGTAGGAGTATGCAATACACCCAAAGATACGAAGATGACCAATATCAAGCTTCTTCCTAGAAAAAGCCTCCTCCGGAGTCACATGCCCCAAGGCACGATGCAGACTCCTGTTCTGCAAATATACAACAGTGTTGCAGGCCTTTGCCCACAAAAACAATGGCAACCCTTGATCAAGTAACATGGCTTTGGCAGCCCCTCCGATGGATCTGTTCTTCCTCTTCGCAACCCGGTTTTGCTGGGGTTGTAAGGAACTGTGAACTCCCTCCTAATGCCTGCCTCCGCACAATAGTCAACAAACTTTCCAAGGGTGGACTCACCTCCATTGTCCGACCTTAGGGACTTGATCTTCTGACCTGTCTGAGTCTCCACAAGAGCTCAGAACTCCTGAAACCGCTTGAAGACCTCACTCTTGGTTTTCAAGAAATAAATATAGGTCCTCCTAGAGTGATCATCAACGAATAGAACATAATACTCATATCCACTCAAGGAAACATGAGACATCCGATCGCTCACATCGGAATGAATCAAATCAAGTATCCCAGTCGCTCTGTTGTCACTGCTGGGAAAAGGGGATTTGGCAAACTTGCCCATTGCACATCCTCTACAAGTATCAAAGTGATCAGTACTGAAATCTGGCACACTTGTAGTGATCTCCCGCAATGTCTTCAAGGCCCCATGATACATGTGCCCCATCTCGCGGTGCCAAATCTCACACAACTTAGAACTACTAGCTCTGCTGTTGGTACTATTGCTCAATGCCAAAAGGGGCTGAAATGCAAACTTGTACACCTTTGCATGGCGTACTCCTATCACTCTAGCTGAATCAACTGGAGCGCCCCTGGGATATATCAACACCTGTCCTCTCTTGAACAATATCTCATATCTTTTGTCCTCCAAAGCTGAGACGGATATGAGGTTCTTCCTCATCCCCGGTACACAAAGAACATCTGACACCTTCAAGGGAGGTTTGGGTTCTCTATCAAATGTCAGTGTCCCCACACCGACTACTCTAACAATTATGTCATCACCGAGTACTACCTCTATATCAGTGCCACTCTCTGAAAGCTCTGAGAATTACTCACGGACTCTTGTCATATGACGTGAAGCCCCACTGTCAACATACTAGATACCTGACGATGCTCTGCGAGTGGAGGGAAATCCACACTCCCTCTCAACCTCTTGCGCTAGTGGACTCACAAGCAATGAACCCAAACTCTCGGTCAAAGCGATCTGTGAAGTCCTCTACCTCTGTTGATGCGACCATGTTTTGGTTCTTCCCCTTCTTCTTCTTCTCCGGACACACAACTGCATAGTGTCCCATCTTCTGACAATTCCAACACTTCACCTTGGAATAGTCCTTCTGCGTGTTCCCCTGTTTACCTTTACCTTTGCCTTTGCCCCCACCACTGCTTGTGAAAGCTTGCTTCTTTTCCTTGCCTTTCTTGCCTCTTGCCAACAGTGCTACAGCTTCATCTTGCTCAACTGGTTTGGCTGCCCCAAGCTGGTTCTTTCTGATTTTTGTCTGTATGTAATCATCCCAAAACCTTTCCCAAGAGGGGTCTCATGTGCACAAACCCCATCAGAAAAGTTAAACCATGAACTGGTGAGGCCATTCACTGCAATCCGCACCAACTCAGTGGGTGGAATGACCTCTCCAACTGCTGCCAACTCATCTCTTACATTAGTAATCTTTGTGAGATATCCAGTTGCACTATCAGTCTTACTCATTTTAATGGTCTTCAACTTCTCTCTTAGGACCATTTTTCTGTTCTCATTGGTACTCTGGTAGAGATTGGTCAATGCTGTCCACATCTCATGAGCATTTCTCTTTCCTCTCACATGAGGAATGCAATGGTCTTTGATTCTGTCTAGAATCAGTCTCTTACCCTTGTTATTCTTTTTATTATAAGCTGCCAATTGAACAACATTAGTAGACATATTAACAGAGTGCTGTGCGGTATGCACCATGACATCCCAAACTTCTGCCTCCTCAAAGATACTTTGCATTCTCTCCTTCCAAACACTGTAGTTGCTATGTCCATCCAACCTATCATCCACTCTCAATCCCAATGACATCCTTGCTGTCCTAAAAACTGAAAATAGCACTGCTATAGTAAAGATAAAATTTATGTGTGTGAAAAGTCAGCTTGCTGGAATTTTCTGAGTGAAAAATCAACAGATTGTATTTTTCTCCTTTGCTGTCCCAAACTGCACTTTCAGCAAAATAGCTTTGATACCATGTAGCAATTTGTGATTTCCCACCCCGGTTTTTAGTTTCACCTTATTTCTCCATATAGTTAAATGCCCATTCCCATAGCCTTACATTCAACAAGCTGAAAAAATAAATATTTTCTGAAAACACAAATTCTAGAAATTTTCACAACGCTGGAAATTGCAGAAGTAAAAATCAACAAAATAAATTAGCCACATAGAACATTTAGACAAGCTGATTTTTGGTCAATATGACTCTAGAAAAAATGCCCTACAACTCTTGGGGAAAACCATTTCGAAAGCTTCTCTTTTATTTTCTGAATATTGCTTTTTACAGTGAAACATGAAAACACAGAAAAAATTCTAGCAACCAAATTTACAAACTTATCTTGATTTTTGTGCTTGCACACTGCCTTGGAAATTGTGCCAAATCAACAACATCAAAAACATAAAATATTACAACATTCATGACAACATTAAATGTTGTACGACCTCCTCGGGAAGTGTGTCGAAACATGTACTTTGTTGTACGGACTATACAAATTTCGTACAACAATCTTTCTCGAATTTTGTGCCAAAAATTTGGGCTGTAGCTGTTGTGCTTTCCTCAGTTTTTGTGTCGAAAATAATAGCAGCACCTCTTTCTCGAAATCTGTGCCTGATTTTGTGCCTTGAAATGCGTGCTTGTTGTTACTACCATCTTCCTTGATTTTTTTGCCTCTTCTCTTGAAAACACTGCCTCTCTCTTGCTGTACGGATTTTCTGCCTCGGTATTTGTGCCAATAAATGCTGCTATACCTTTGCTGAAAACTCTTCACTACTTTCCTCCTCCTTCTCACTGCTTAGAAAATCTCCTTAGCTTCCTCTCCTCCTCTCTCAATCAGCTCATGAAAGAATGGATGAACTTTTCCTCTTTTTCCTCTTTTAACCTAACCCTAAGTGACTTTTGGGAATCCTTAAATCCAATGGCTGAAAAAACTTTAGATCTAGCGCTGAGATTAAATGCTCATTTAAATCTCACTTTCTATTTTTTAATTCACCTCACTTTAATAAAGACCCACTTAGTCATTTATTTCGAAAGTCACTTTTCCTTTCTAATTTTACATTGACTTTATTAAAGTCACTTTAAAATTAGACTTTAGTAACTTTATCACTTAAAGTCACTTTTAAATTAGATTTGAATTTATAACTTTATAAAGTCACTTTAGGAGAAAAAAAAATTTCTTTTGGACACTTTTCCCTAGGCCAAAGATCAAAGCTTTAGGGAACCACCTGTCCTCCGGTAACCAAATTTCAACATAGAGTATTTGCCCTCGAGTAATTGTTTTGTCAAAATATACATCATCAGGTTGCAATTAGATATCACAGTTGTCTTTCGTAACAATATGTAATGACGAAATCTTTGGACAACTTGAACTGCTGCAAAGGCCAATTTCTCCACATGCGAATATATAATTTCGTTGGATTCAAATTTCGACTTAGATAGTAAATCACACGCTCATTGTGAAATTCATCCTCTTGATCTAGAACCATTCCAATGGTGGAATTAGAGGCTGCTAGGTATAAAAAGTAGTCCTGGTTGTAATTGGGTGGATGCAATAACGGTGCATGCGTTAATGCGTGTTTTAGAGTATTAAAAATCGATCAATAATCTCATCTCAAATAAAAGGAACATTTTGTTTCAACAACCGGGTAAAACCTTTTGTTAACTCAGGATAGTTCGGGATAAATCTATGCAGAAAGTTTGCTTTCCCTTGCAAACTTTGGAGTTGGCGAAGTGTGGAAGGAGGAGGTAAATTTATGATGGCTTCAACCTTCGAGGGATCAACACGAATGTCGGCTTTTGAAACAATGAATTCCAATAATCGTCTTGATTGCACACAAAAAACACATTTGTGCGGATTCAAACGAATCTTATAATGTTTACATCTCATAAAAATTGCTCGTAAGTGAGTAGGATGATCTTCCCTGTGTAATGAGTGAGCAGGTGAATCATCCAGATAAGGCTGCACAATATGTTTGATGTCGTGAAAAACGTGTAGAAATTTCTTGTTTCCCACCCCGGTTTTCAGTTTCACCTTATTTCTCCTTTTAGTTAAATGCCTTTTCCCATATCTTTACATTCAACAACAGAAAAATAATTTTTCGCTGAAAACACAAATTCTGGAAAATTTACAGAATGCTGGAAAATGCAGAAATAAAAATCAGCAAGCTTAAAACAACCATTCAACACATTTAAACACTAATATTTTTGGTCAACATGACCTTGGAAAAACCCCCAACAACTCTTGGGGAAAACCAGTCTGAAAACTTCTCTTTTGTTTTTTGAAAAATGCCTTTTACAGTGAAACATGAAAAACTCAGAAAAAAATTCCAGCAACCAATTTATAGACTTATCTCGATTTTCGTTCTTGCACACCGCCTCGAAAATTGTGCCAAATTAGCAATAACAGAAAATAGAAAATTTACAGCACCTTAGGACATCATTAAATGCTGTACTACCACCTTGGGAAGTGTGCCAAAACAACCTTACTTTGCTGTACGGATTGTACAGATTTCGTACAACACCCTCTCTTGAAATTTGTGCCAAAAATCAGAGCTATAGTTGTTGTCCTCTTCGGTTTTTGTGCCGGAAATGACAGCCACCCTCTTCCTTGAAAAACATGCCCGATTTTTGTGCCTTAGAGTGCGTGCTTGCTGCTGTACCCTCTTCCTCGATTTCTGTGCCTCCTCACTTGAAAACACTGCCTCTCCTTTGCTGTACGGATTTTTAGTCTCGGTATGTGTGCCAATAAATGCTACTGTACCTTTGCTGAAATCTCTTCACTGCTGCCCTCCTTCTTCTCACTGCTTAGAAAAATCTCCAGCTCTCCTTCTCTCCTTCTCCCAATCTGCTCATGAAAGAATGAATGACCTTTTCCCTCCTTTTCCTCCTTTAACCTAACCCTAAGTGAATTTTGGGGAATCCCTAAATCCAATGGCTGAAATAGATTGAGATCTAGGGCTGAGATTAAATGTTCATTTAAATCTCACTTTCTATTTTTTAATTCACCCCACTTTAATAAAGACCCACTTAGTCATTTATTTCCAAAGTCACTTTTTCTTTCTAATTTTACATTGACTTTATTAAAGTCACTTTAAAATTAGACTTTAGTAATTTTATCACTTAAAGTCACTTTTAAATTAGATTTGACTTTATAAAAATTATAAAGTCACTTTAGGAGAAAAATTAAATTCTTTTGGACACTTTTCCCTAGGCCAAAGATCAAAGCCTTAGGGAACCACCTGTCCTCCGGTAACCAAATTTCAACAAAACGTAAGATATTGCCCTTTGAAAAGTTGCATCAACATTTTTTAATCTGAAAGGTAGTTTGCAATAAGCAAATGTCCCCCAAGGACATATGAACGTTGTTTTTGGTTGAGCAGCAAGGAGTATGTTGATTTGATTATACTCGGAAAATCTATCCATAAATGAAAACATTTCATTTTTGACACAATCATCAATGATTTTGTCGATATAGGGGGTAGGATAATTGTCTTTTGGACACGTTTTATTAATATCCCTATAATTGACACATACTTGTATAGTCCCTTGTTTCTTGGTAACGATAACTATATTAGATACCCAATCTGTTAATGGGATTGGATAAATAAATCCTATTCAGTAGTTTTTCAACCTTAGCTTTAATAGAAGTAGCTTTTTGCGGATGTATCAAACGTAATCTTTGTCTAATAGGCTTTGCATCTAGGTATGTCTTTATTTCATGAATGACAATCTTTGGATTGATTCTTGGCATCTCTTCGTAGGACCGAGCAAATATGTCTCGAAATTCTTGAAATAGGGCTTTATATGTATTAATTTCATCAATTGTACAAGAAGCACCTATATGAATGTTTTCAACAATTCCAGGTTTAACTGATATGTCAATAGGAACAGTTGCTGAAATGTTTCCCAAATTAATCTTAGAATTTGAATTTGTAATCAATATTGGATTTTGTTGTTCCTTGACATAATCAATTGTAAAAATAGACGAAAAATCATTTTCAAACCTATCAAGTTCAAGTAAAAACAAAGATCTATGATGTAGATCATCCCAGGGTAATTCATCCATAGACAAAAATTCTCGAATACTTTCATCAGTATGAAATACTTGTTGAAAAGGATCGGAAATAGATGTCAAGGCTGAGCTTGATAGTGAAGAAGATTCTTCGGTGATCACATTCATTGGATCAGGATTAGTTGAAAGTGTGTTAGAAAACGACTGTACTGTTGCATATGCCATCTCAAAGGACTGAAAGGCATCTCGCCATTGAAAGAATCCATTTCTAACTCTAAAGGCACTATCCAAGTGTCATCGAATGGAATAGTGTTTGATGAAATCATATTGATGTTAGCAATGGTATGCGGTACGTTGGGTGGAGGCATAGAAAAAGTTCCTATCAAAGCAGAGTCTTTTAGTAAACCTACACCAACATCTTCATAGGGGATAGTCGATTTTCCAACATGTTGGATACTATCTGTAGAAGTTGGGTCAGGCGAATAATATGACAACTGATCAATTTTCGCAATCTTTCCTTTATGTGGAAACATTATTAACCGAAAGACAGATGAAACGACAACGGCCATGGCATAAGACCAACTTCGACCCAAAAGAAAGTTGTAATCCAGAGGGGCATCAACAACTTCCATGTCTAGATTAACAGTTTTGCCTTCTACTTCTATAGGTAGATCCTGTAAAATTCCAAATGGATGGAATCCTCGTCCATCAAAAGCTTTAAGGATTGTCGAAGATTGGTTGAGTGTTGGAGAACCAAGAGTTTTCCAACAATTTAACGACATTATGCACGTGGATGCCCCCTCATAAATTACAGTACGAAAACTCGTCTGCTTTTTACTAATATTGGAATCTGAAAAGCCATCTGATGAGGGAGTCGGTGTAAAATTTTTTAGATCGAAGACCATGAGGTTAGAATCTTGAGGATCTATAGCTCCAATAGCTGATAAAAGTAATTTCCTTTATGTTGGACATGATTGTAGCACTTCTAATGTCGACATTGGTGAAGGGGAAATCACCAAGTCTTCAACAATGTTGTAGTTTTGAGCAGCTCTTGCATGTGGATTGAAAGCTTATTTTCGAAGTACACTTTTAGCAGACGGTTTAATTACTAGATCAGGATTAGGTTTCTCGATATGAAGTGGATCAGAAACCGAAGGAGATGTAGCTGGTGTTGAATTAGAATTTTCTACCTCTTTACCTGTTACAGGATTTTTACTTCCAGAGTCTTGCGATCGCGTCGCAACCATAACCTCAGACATCATTAAAATATTTGCTAATGAATATGACAAAGATCCTATCATTTTGCTATCTTGAGTAGGAAAATGATCCTTCAAGACAACGAGTGTGGGTGAACCTTTGATGAATTTAGAGACTTCAAACCGATGCAGGCACTCTTTAGTAAAGTTATCCTCGTCACAGATAAGACAAGGATAACGAGGTTTTCGTTTATCATCAGATGGTTCAGTCTTTTCGGTTTTCTCTTTGGGAGACAAAGTCTGTTTGCTTTTCTTCTTTCCTTTCTTCTTATTACTGGTTTTGGATTTCGCCGTAGATGAATTTACAATGTGAATGTCGGCAGATGTTTCAAGGGAAGAATCTCCTTTCGGTGAGTCTGGTAAAGTTACGATAGGAGAAGTAGTTTTTGAAGACTTCTTACTTTTATTTGTGTTAACTAAACCAATTACACCATCTGCAATATGAGACCCTGAAGGAGTTGCAGTTATTTGACCAAGACGTGGTAAGTCAGGAATTTTTTTCGTATAAAGTACCAGACTGTGTATATACTAGGTCTAAGTACTGAGCTTGAGCAGTGACTTGTTCTTCAGTAACAACTCCTCCCTTAGCGACATCTTCAGTGATCTTTGGAAGTAATGATTTGATGAACCATTTTGCCAAGATCTGATCCGGAATAAAGGCTTTCACTAAACATCTTCTACGTCTCCATTCATGTATGTGATCGGATATGTACGTAGACGTAGATTGTTTTAATGAAGTCAATAGTTCCGTGCCATTGTTGTATCTGACTGGCAACTGAAAATGTGTTAAGAAAGCTGTTGTTCAAGCATTGAAATTGTTGAATGAGCCATGTGGTAGTTCAATATACCATTTTGTAGCTAAACCTATCAGTGTTCTCTGAAACAGTCGTAGTCGAATGGAGTCATCAATCAAAGAGTTGGATGTGCACCAGAGGTGGTAAGTCATGTCATGGTTTGAGGCGTCCTCTCCTGATTTACCTTCAAATTTAGGAATATCACTGGGCAACTTAGTTGGCATTGGCGGCCAATACGAAAGATAATAGATTGGATCATTCGTTAGGCGCGACAAATCAGGTAAATCCAAAGTTGCAATGAATGACAACCGACGGTTAGGGTCATGTTGAGCACATTGATAACCTTGCGAAACTATACCAGTACCAGGAGGAGGATATCCAAGATATCCTGGAATAGCCTGTGCATTTAGGATTGGAATACCTCTCGGATAACCAGGATTGGTCGGACCATATTGAGGTTGAGCTGGTATTTGATACGTGTAACTAGGGTATGGTTGATGCTGGTATACTGGATTTTGTGCTACAGACCCATATTGATACTGCCCTTGATACGGTTGATAAACAAACTGAGGTTGGCTTGTTACAATTGTACTTGTACCAGGTTGTCTCGTAGGCATCTTAACAGTAGTTTGAACTGTGGGTCCAGGTTGTTGAGCAGTGCCTATAGGGATTTGTTGTGATACTTGAGGGGCTGTAGAATTAGTGGCTGCAGAAACTCCAAGGATAGGTGTGGTAGCTTGAACAGAAGTTGGTGCAGCAGTTTGAGTCTGAGTTTTAGGTGTACTCGGACCAGGCTGTTGAACAGTACCAGGTGCATATACCCGTGGTATAACTTGAAGCATAGGTTGGACAGGTTGCTGGATTTGATTGTAACCAATTGGCTGACCAAGTTGATTATAAGGTTTTTGCACGTTAGGTTGCAAATTCTGTTGAACTTGTGATGGATCCCACACAATGTTTACTCTAAGATATGGAGGTCCCATTGAAGGTTGTGTTGCATAATATGGACCATAACCAGGTTGATAATTTGGAACGTATGTTTGATAGTTGGCTGGATAATTCCCATCTCCTTGAAACATTTGTTGTTCCAGGTAGAATTGTGGCCCTAAAGGAGGCTGCTGTCCTTGGAAAGACGGTTGCCCTGACATAGGGTACTGTCCTTGAAGAGGTTGCAGACCCTGAATTGAGTACTGCCTTTGAGGTTGATATTGTCTTTGAGGTATGTACTGTCCTTGAGGTTGATATTGTCCTTGAGGTATGTACTATCCTTGAGGCTACCCCCCAAGTGGTAAATTACTACCTTGAGTTTGGCCCCCAGGCGGTAAATTACTACCTCGAGGGTCAGGGTTAGGAATGTGTCCAGACATCATGTAAATGTGTTCTGCACTCAAAGATTCTATATGTGATTCATTTGGACCAGATGATGATATAAGTTTGTCGGGAGGAGTTGCTCTTGAGAAAGTACCAAAACGCGACTGGTATCTCGCAGGAACAGACGGATCACCATACAAATATGATTTTGGTGATGCAGAAAACATGAATGACTCACCATACATGTTTAATGAAGGTTTGTAATTACCTCTTGTAATGGCGTACAAAGGAATTCGGGGTGGTGAATAGTTTAGACCAGAATTATGGAGAAAATCTGTCAACTGAGAATACCAAAGATCTTGTTTGAAAGGGCTATAGTAAATCGATTCACGTGGTCGAAGATCTAAAGATTCTCGATGTGAAGGAAGAACAACTTCTTCCTCTGTGTTAGTAACTTCTTCAATACTAATGAGACCAGGAGGAAGATTTTCAGTGCTGCGATACTTCACTCTAGGTGAATCAGGACGACTAGGGGTTGGAGTGATGAACTCTGAAGCAGGCTCAGTTTTTGGTTCAGAAATTTCAGGCTCAGTAGCTAATAATTCACTAGTTGTGGAAGCAAGTTCAACTAGTTCAGAAATTGAAATTTTTCTTTGAGAACTCTCTATTGTTTGAGGCTGTTCTACTTTGTATTCAGGATGAATAATTATTGATGTTTCTTCGTTTTCAGTTGATCCAGTCCTTGATGTTTGTCCTTTCTCAGATTTAAGTTTTTCTAACTGGCTTGGTGTGTACTCAGGGGGCTTCCCTTGCATTCTACGTGATTGTCTAGGTAATTCAGCCACGATTAAAAATTTTAACACACGAAATCAAAGAAAATTTCAACAAAATATTCGAAAGTATCTAAGGAAACAATCAAATTGATCACACGCCTACAAAATCTAAGAGAGCAATCCACACACAAACAGTAGATTCCCACACTAAAAACACTAGTTGGTGATGAAATCCAACGTCGTAGAATTTCAATGTAGAAATGGCGGTTGGAACAGTTACCCTGACAACCTGCTTAATGAAACAGTTTGGTGCAAGTTTCTCCACTTAAACCATCTCGAAGTGAAGAGAACTTTCTGGAAAGTCCAAGGTTGTCTAGTCTACGTCTACTCCAGGTACAGTGGGACCTTCCCTCGACCGTCACCTTGGGAAAGAATCCTAAAGTTTATAGCCATTAAGGTCACCAACGGGAACAAATGTACTTGGGGGAACAATCTAAGATTTGATATACACGCAAGGGCAGAGTAACTAGTTCAATCCCCTTGAAGGCTCCTTGTTATAATTCAAGGTTTACCAACAAGTGACCCCAGGCTCCTCGACAATGGTCTATCTGAGGTTTACCGTTTTTAATACGTGCACATCTGCTATCTTTCTCAATGAGATAGGTATGATTACCTCACTGGTTCGGACATGATCTCGTGCTTGACTCTTTTAAGAAGAGCTTCCCAGAGCACAAATGCTACAATTAGATTTTTCCTAATGCAATATTGCTATTTGTTTGTTTTAACTGTCTTGGAATGTTAATTACAACCTGTTCCAAGACACTAGCCTAAGCTATGTTGGTGGAAAAGAGCCCTAGAATATGTAAAAATATCTAGATTAATTTTATTAAAGTGTTGTTTTTAATTTGGCTGTTTCTTAAGGCAGAAGGTATGGAAGTGAAACTTCAATGATGTTTTATGACCCGACTCAAAAATACGCTAAATGCATCTATATGAAATGCGCAATTCTTTTCTTTTCAATGAAACTTATTTAAGGAAAAGATTTGAGAGATTTAATAACTTTCAAAGCACCAATTCTTTCTTTCATAAACAAAAATCTTTGAAAAGAAGACGATTTTTTTGAGAACTCAATTTCATAAAATGATCAATAACTCGATCGAAATGAAATCCTTTATCAATCAGATCAAAAACTACAAATCATTTAACAAACCGTTTCCAAAAAAGAAAATCATATCTAAAACTCCTAAAAACATAAAATTCAAAACCAAAAGAAGAAACTCTAATTTTGAACTCTATCTAGAAAGTTTGAGGACGTCTTCTCTTAGTTTGTGATCGAACCAAGAAGAATTTCCACTTATCTTAGCAGAAATGAAAACATCCAACAATGGTTTAATGTGAAATTTCGGCCTTATCAAGCTAAAAGCTCTTTTAAATTTGCAAATGAAATTGAAACTCAATTTTCATAAAAGCAAGGTTTGCAACAAGTTCAATGGCTCAGCAAGAAAACAACAGTATACCAGTAAGCTAAGGTATATGAAGGTTTCTGATATGGAGCAGCAAGAAAGTAGGCAAACACTCACTCATAAAATGCAAATTAGATGAAAAATCACATAAACACAAAAGTTGTTGAAAGAAACTCACACATAAGACTTTGACAGTCAAGACAAGTTGGGGCAAACATAGAGAACCTGGTAATTTGGCTCCTAAAAAGAGAATTCTTAACTTTTCAAAAATTTTCCACAAATCCGCAGGTTCTAATGGAGAACAGTGCGGTACCGCATTGTTATGAACTAAAAACTGCAGAGGCTACCACACTGTTTTTAAATAAACCGCGGAGGCCATGAAAAATACAGAAAAAATAAAAATTTAGATTTTCTTTTCATGGATTCTGATAAGTTATCTATCTACCCATCCCAGTTTTTAGACTAATCAATATCAAAAGACTCTTAAAATTCAAATTGAAAAAGAAAAAGGAAAACTTAGTTCTAATCCCCAGTGGAGTCGCCATTTTGTTATGCGGATAAATCCCTCTTGCGGACAAGAGCGATCTCCCTAGTATCCTACCGATAGCTAGAAACAAACATCCATTTGTAAATCGTTTTCTCTAGATTATATGCGATTCAGAATTATTATAAACAAAGAAAAAGGACATGCTCCTACCTTGAAATTCGACGTTCGGTGCAACTTTTTATCCAGTCGCTCCAAAGAGGCTTCTTCAGTAAGTAGAACCCGCAATCAAAGACAGACAAAAGAATTAAAAGCACCTGCAACATATAATAATTGAGAACAACTAATCTAACTTAGTGATCAAAGAATCCAAGTATTGAATTATTCAAATAGATACAAGAACAACTTAATGAGAAAAGGAGATCCATATGTATTATCTTGAATAAAAGAGTAACTTTACAACCCGTTGCCTTGATGTTGTACAAGTTCCTCTCGGGGTCCTAAACAATTGTTCCTCTTTCAGATTGACAAGCCTTTTTCTCTCTGAACTATCATGAAATTATGGATATGAGTGTGTGATCATTCTCATACCAATAATGACTAGTGTAGAGAGTATGCTCTCATGGGAATTTCTTCAACAATTACCTTATACAAGCTAGGTACAATCTATCCTTGAGACTGAAACATGAGCTCAATTTATAGGGAAATGGAGGTAGTTTTAGTGCCATGAAGAGGGGGATGGATTCCTCTCATGAAGGGGTTTGAGCTCCATATACCAAAGGATAAACTCCATGAGTGAAGAGATAGAGCTCCA
The DNA here is from genome assembly GCA_034641835.2 of Pinus albicaulis. Classification (NCBI taxonomy): domain Eukaryota; kingdom Viridiplantae; phylum Streptophyta; class Pinopsida; order Pinales; family Pinaceae; genus Pinus; species Pinus albicaulis. Next base: position 542,588,835 of record CM076579.1, on the reverse strand, counting down.
TGAGTGGAGGGATAAAGCTCGAACTGCTCGCGCCTCTAGAAGCTTCCAGTTGGGAGAATATTCGTCCAGCTGGGCTTCTAAAACTTTTTCTTTTATTTGACTGTTTACGGGGGTCTGCAGATTTTATAAGTAGAACATGCGGGATGTGCCGTAGACTATAGAGAAAATATCTGAGGATCCGCAGTTAAAAGCTAGGAAAAGTGCGGAGTTAGGCTTTTTAGTGTTTTAATGAGCTTTTCTCCAATTCCAAGACTTGGTTTAGGAACATTAGGGTTTTTGACCTCTAAGGGAGCACAATATAGGTAGTGATGAACCTAGATTGACAATCAAATGTCATGGTGACAAAATAACGTGTAACATAGCATGTGCTCAATGGGGTGCTATAGGTAAAATGTTTTGACCATGTTTTTTTATATGTTTTTGATGTTTCCAAGACAACTAAAGATGTTTTATGTATACAGATGTGGGTAGTGTTCGACCAGTGGGCCTTCCACAACAGGCGGATGAACTAATAGAGAGGACTGTCAGTAGAGCAGTCCTTCGGGATTTGGATTTGATCGAGACTTTGGCTGATTTACAACATCATGTAGAGGGGTTGACTCTCGGGATACCGGATATCCAGATCGAGGATTTACCAATGAGGTTGCAACGCCATACTATTGGTGTGCCTAGCCGATGAATGAGGCTATTGCGTATGATAGCTCAAGCAGTGACCTGCTATCATGAGCGCCACTAGAGCCACTTAGGATATGATATGTTTGCATACATTTTGAGGTCATGTGATCGACGTGTCTTGGACACATTTTTGTAAAAAACTCGATTATCTATCTATTTTATTTTTACTGTTTTCCTATGGTTATGTGCAATCTTATTCAATTGTGTGATGTGAATTGAAAATTTGTCTTTACATATGTTGCAAATGTTTGTTTAACAAGTAATTCGCTAAAGAATCTGTCAAGGTGTTAAAGTTTCTGGAAATGTGTTGATATTGGATGTAAACAAAATGTTTTTCCAAAAGACGAACTCTAAGGAACATGCGATGAATAGTTGGGTTTCAGACAATATAAACACTAGTAAGTTGTAGTACAACAAGTTGTGAGTCCATCTTGATGATGATGCGGCGAATGCCAAGTGAAATGGCATCATAGAGGAGTTCGATCAATGCGCTATATTCAATGATATTGTTGGTGGATCGACCAATACATATCCCTTGGAAACTCACTAACTCGCCACTTGGAGCGAAGATGGCCCATGCTACAGAGGATAGATTTTGCGTACTATGACTAGCACCATCTGCATAACCAAGAAATGGTTCCGAAGATTCCGACATTTGCAACAAAATGCAAAGTGGATTACTAACCACATGAAAACTATTAAAAGAGACACTATGACACACACGCAATCAAAGCATATATACAATATCATACAGTGTTTACTACGCAGAATCAAGCATAGTAATGTTTGAGATACAATCCATTCCGAGGTTGCGACAATGGAATCCCATCATAATTTACCACCTCATAGGTGCCCTTGCCAGAACACGTTTGACAATATAGGGGCCATGCCATAATGGTTCGAATTTGCCTGTTCCTATTGTATCATCCTCCTGATCATAAAGCAAGACCAGGTCACCTTTCCAGAAGGTGTGAGGCTTGACATTGTGATCATACTGTGCCTTGATTCGTCTCTTATGTGCTCCGTTGGCCAATGCGGCTTCACGACACATTTCATTTAGATGGATGAGATCTAAAAGACGCGCCTCTTCGTCAAAAGTGTCAGGTAGCAGGTCGATTGCGAGTTTCAACGATGGAATTTCACATTGAATCAGTAAGATAGCTTCTTGACCGTAAACCAACTGAAAGGGAGTAAATCCGGTTGCATTTCTCATCGAGGTTTGGTAATCCCACAACGCTGAGTACAGGATTAAATGCCAGTTTCGTTTATGAACCCCAATCATTCATTGAAGCATACGCTTAAGAATTTTGTTGATGGCTTCAACTTGTCCGTTAGCGTGCGGATAATAAGGGGTAGAACTATCATGTGACAGTCCTAACTTGGCAGTGAACTTAGTCACCATGTAGTTGTGAAAGTGCTTTCCATGATCTGTAATTATAGCTTGCGGCACACCAAATCGAGTCACCACATGGTTAAAGAAAAACAATGCAACTGTCACGCATGTGTTGTTAAATGTAGGCATTTCCTCGGCCCACTTGGTAAAATAATCAACAACGACAATAATATAGCCATGCCCCTCAGTTGAGTGAAGGTCATATGTCATGAAGTCAATGCCCCATTTGGCAAATGGTCCCACAATGATGACAGGATGCATTGGTGCTCACGACACATGGGATTTTATGATCAAATATCTGGCAAGTATGACAACTTTTGACCGCGAGAATGCAGTGGCAAAATATGGGTGGTCAGAAGTAACCAGTGCAAAGAATCTTTTGCGCGGTAGCAAAATTAGACAAATGTCCACCACAGTACCAGTGTGGCAATCATTTAAAACTCTATCGAACTCATGAGTGAGGCACCTATGTAAAATCATATCGACACCACGATGATAAAGTGTATCATCGATGATCAGATAATCTTAGGCTTGGTATCGAATACGTCGCAGTTGCGAGAGAGAGGTATTGGGTTAGAAAGTTTGGGTTTTGAGATAGATAAAAAAAATCTCCATACCATGGGTCAGAGGACGCAATAAAAAACAAAGACTCATCCAGAATGGATGGTTATGATGTAGACTTAGTGCTACTCGAGGGAAGGTCGTAGATAAGCTCAGCGAAAACCAAAGACTTCTTTGACTTGGATTTGATGAATTCCAAATCAAATTCCTACAAAATGACTATCCATTTTGAGTATTTGCCCCCTAGCAATTGACGTGACAGAATGTACATCATAGGGTTGCAATTTGAAATGACAATGGTCTTTCGGAGCAGGGTATAGTGGCAAAATCTTTGTGTAGCTTGAACGACTGCCAAAGCGAGCTTCTCAACATAAGTATACTTAACTTCCGTATCATTGCGATTGCGACTCAAATAATAGTAGATCAGATGTTCAATCCAATCTTCTTCCTGGACTAAAACCATGGCAATGGTTGTATTTGCAGCGACGAGATACAAGAAATAATTGCTCTGATAATTTGGGGGATATAGTATTGATGCTCGGATCAAGGTATCTTTAAGAGCACCAAAAGAGGGTTGGGCAACCTCATCCCAAAGGAAGGGGGTCCCCTTTTTCAATAGTTGAGTAAATCCTTTAGCCGTTTCGGCGTAGTTGGGAATGAATCTCCTTAGAAAGTTAGCCTTCCCTTGGAGTCTCCATAACTGAAGTAGGTTGGAAGGTGCAAGCAAATCTGGAATGGCCTGGACCTTCAAGGGATCAAGTCGAATTTTGTCTTTCGTCATGATGAAACTAAGAAAACGACTAGAACAGGCACAAAACACACATTTGTGTGGATTGAGGCATATTGTGTAGTAACGACATTGTAAAAAGATGGCTCACAAATATACGGGGTGGTCAACCCGTTTTTGTGAATGCGTAGGTAAGTCATTCAGATAACGTTGAACAATGTGTTTGATGTCATGGACGACATAAATCATTGCCCTCTGAAAGGTTGCCCCAACATTCTTCAAACCAAAAGGGAGTTTTCGATAAGCGAATGTACCTCAGGGATAGATAAAAGTTGTTTTATTTTGGTCTTTTGGGCAAATATTGATTTGGTTGTGATCGGAAAAACCATCCATGAAGGAAAAAATTTCACATCTGGCACATTCGTCAATGATTTGGTCGATAAATGGAGTGGGATAGTTGTCCTTTGGACAAGCATTATTAACATCTTGATAATCAACACACACTCTGATTGTCCCTTGTTTCTTCATGACAGGAACAATGTTGGAAACCCAATCGGTAAGCTGAATAGGGTAAATGAAACCAGAATGCAAAAGTTATTCAACCTTTGCTTTAATGGCAACCTTTTTAGGATGAACAAGATGGAGGCGCTATCGTACCGGTTTGACATTAGGGCACATTTTAATCTCGTGATCAACTATACTGGAATCGGTGCCTGGCATTTCCTCATAGGACAATGCGAATACATCACGGAATTCACGGAAAAGAGAGCGGTAAGTGTTAAGCTCAGATGCAGAACAAGACGCGCTGACATGAATGTTTTCTACTACACCAAGTTTGGTTGAAATATCGTTTCTTTGATATTTGATAGGTTTCGCTCGGGATCGACGGCGTGGATAGAAAGGGAATTCGTAAAGAAATCAACGACTGTAGAGCGATATAGTTTAGTTAGACTATCTTCAATGTAATATGGAAGATGGGATCGATGATGAGAATTTGCCCATGGTTCTTCTTCCAGCATCATAGATTCCATAATGCTCTCATTAGTTGGGAATATACGTGAAAAAGGGTCAGAAGAAGTACCACAATCCAAAGAACGATCTACCCAAACAGTTGGCGACAAAGGATCAGGATTGGTCGCACAAGCCAAAAAGATTGATTATTATGCGAGCTCGATTGGACTTAGCGACATAGTTTTACCCAACCTATCTATTTCATAATCATTGGGAATCTTCCATAAATAAGATGAAGTGGAAGATATCATATTGCAGGTTTCTATTTTTGCGATTTCCGCCAACGTCGCAGGGCACGGTAACGAGAAGGTGCCCATTAGGGAAGAATTCTTAAAGAGTCTTACACCAATGTTTTGAAGAGATGGCGGGGGTCTGTGAATAGACAGAATGCTTCTAGTTGTCTGGGAACTAGAGGCGAAGAATGTGAGTTGATCGATGACTGTGATGTCGCCCTTATGGGGGAAGGCGATCATGCGAAACTAAGTAGAGACAACCGCAACCATAGCGTAAACCCACGGTCTTCTCAGTAAGATATTGTAGTCAAAGGGTCCATCAATGACCTCAACTTCAATAGTAACAATTTTGCCCCCTTGTTCGACTTGCAGTTACTGAGAATTCCACAAGGCTTATATGTATGACCGTCAAAAGCTTTCGATGTCGTAGGTGATTGTGATAAACGTGGCGAGCCAAGTGACTTCCAACAATTCATAGACATGATAAAGTAGATGCATCTTCATCAATAATAGTTCGATGAATGAGGTGATTTAGGACATTTTCTTGGATAAAAAATGCTAATTGTGCTGGCAATTGTGGCACGTAGGCCGCATGGTTAAAGACTATGAGATTAGAGTTCGTCGGATCGATTCCACCAATTGCTGACAACAAAGCGTGTTTTTGGGAGGGACAATTCTGAAGAACCTCAAGCGTCGACATAGCAGAAGGTGACTGAGCTAGATCTTCAACTACATTATAATTTTGAGCTGCACAAGCTCGAGGGTTGAAAGTCGATTTATGAATGACTCCCTTTGGTGGCTTTATTGTTAACTCAAGAATAATAGGCGGTGAAATTGAATTTGACAAAGTCAAAGTCAAAGTAGTAGGTTGTTCTGTACCTTGACTATTCGACGACGGAAGAGGATTATCGTAATCTTTACTTCCAGTGGACACCAAAACATTAGTTTTGGGCTTAATGGAAGATAACATAAGCACTTGTGAATTAGAAGTAGGATTCGTAGCAACCATAAGTGTTTTCGGATTTGGAAAAGGGTCTGTCAACACAGCAAATGCGGGAGAAGTCTTAAGAAGTTTCGAGACTTCTGAGCAGTGACGATAGTCTCATGTAAAATGCTCCTCATTACATATCAAACAGGGGTAATGAGGTTTTCGAGAAGTACTGGATGTATTAGATGATTTTTTTTGCTGGGGTGAATTTTGGTTTTTCTTATTTTTCCCTTTCTTCTTACTTTCGGATTGCTTGTCAGTTTTGCACTTTTCAGATGACACAACATGTATTTCAGAAGAAGACGAATGATCAGATGCAACAGGGGCTTGTTTGGATATAGAAAGTGTGGAAACAGATGGTCGACTTGCTGGCTGAGTGTTGGCAGAACCAATCAGACCATTACTGGCATGCAAGTCCTTATAAGATGGAGGAGCAGTAAAATTTGGTCGTGGTGCATTCATAATCTTTTCATAGAGCGTGCTAGATTGAGTATAAATCAAATCCAGATAATGGGCACGAGCAATTACTTGCTCTTCAGTGACAACACCGCCTTTGGCCATGTTCTTGGTGATAGATGGAAACAAGGACTTTATAAACCACTCAGCTAAAAGCTGATCCAGAACAAAGGTTGTAACCATTCGACGACGACGACGCCACTCATGTATGTGAGTCACTAAGTAGTAGTTGTTTGTTTAAAGTTGGTCAAAAGTTTTGTTCCAGTTTCATATCTGATGGGTAACTGGAAGTGGGTTAGAAAAGTAGTGGCCAAAGCTGTGAAGTTATCGAAAGAACCTCGTGGTAATTCAATATACCACTTTGCAGTCGGACCATTGAGCATTCGCTGGAAAAGACGGAGTCTAACAGAATCATCATTCAAGGAGTTTGAGGAACACCATAAATGATAAGTTGTAACGTGCGTAGATGGATCTTCTCCAGGATTTCCATTGAATTTCAAAATATCAGAGGGTAATTTATGAGGAATCACTGACCACCAAGGTGAATAATGAATGGGATCATTAGTGAGCTGGTTTAAATTGGGTAACTCTAGTGTTGCAACAAACGACAACTGTCGGTTTAGATCTGGTTGAGCGTAACCAGGATAAGAAGGAATTACTTGGACAATAGGTCGTTGTGCACCAGCTTAAGGAATCTGCTGCTGGTGACCTTGATAGGGGTAAGTTTGTTGACCAAACCCTTGATAGGCTTGTTGACCAGAATCTAGAGAAGCTTGCTGTTGACCAATCCTAGCATAGGCTTGTTGACCAAGTCCAGGATAGGTTTGATACTGTTGGAATTGTTGTTGTGGCCGTGATAGAGGAGGAGGTTGTAGTTGCCATGGGATTTGATAATACGGTTGTTGCCCGCCAGGATTATAACCCAAACCAGAATAGGTTGGACCAGGTTGTGAATAGACGGGACCAATAGAAGCTTGTGACATCCCATACAAGGGTAAACTGGCCCGTGGTAGAGGAACTCCTGATACAAACGATTGTTGTAAACCAGCCTGGGGAGGCAGAGTTTGTAGACCTGAAACTTGAGGGTAAAGGGTTGAAGTACTCGCTTGAGAGGGCTGAGCTACGACCAGTTGAGCTTATAAATAGAGTAAGGAAGTAATAACAGGCGTAGTAGGTATGGATGGAACATGTTGAATTGGTTGATATGAGTGCACAACTGCTTGCGATTGAACGAGCAAGGTAGGCTCCCACTGACAAACATGCATTCCAACATAAGATTGACCTAAAGACGACAAAGGACTGCCATATTGGGTAACCATGGGTTGCCCCCCAACATATGGAGTATAAGAAGTTTGAGCATACTGACCTTCATATGGTGGGAGTCCAATAGAAACTAGATAAGATGGACAGTAGTTGGATGGACCAGCTTGATATTGAGCTAAAGATGTAAATAAAGGATCAGGTCATTCAGTACTCGTAAGAGAGGAACCAGATAAAATTCCACATGACGACAAGGGCGATGTCCATGGACTAGAGTAGGCACGAGAGTAGGTTCCAGATAAAGAGTAGTAACCTGGTGGGACGGACTGATCACCTTAAAGAACCAAGGGTTCTAGAGGTACTAGACAAAGTAGGACGAGCTCGCTTTTGTCGACTAGGTGTAGCTTTTGGTAGTAAAGGTGGTTTATTCGCTGTCCTACGCGAACGACGAGGAAATGGTTGATCTTCTTCACAATTGCTGATTGATTTTATTACAAAAAAATAAATAAACAAAAAGAGGGTAATGTTGGGCAAACAGATTACCAAGCAACTGTTAACTGCAATATACTGCCCCAATAAACCAAGGACTTATGTACGTGCATACAATCTTCCCGAATGCTGTGTTCAGTGTATCACAGTGTACAAGGTGGCTGACTCGATTACTTATGGATGGTAAGCAACCTAATGTTGTTCTCCCAAATATACTCGACGGTACGTGGAGGCCCAATCCGTGTTAGCACTGTCTAATGCCAAACTGCATAGTGAGAGCATCCCCATGTACTTTTCATGCTATAACATTGTTGGACACCTTATCCTTGTAAGGTCTCTCGTTCATCTTATAAATCAAAACACTTATCTCATTCCTAATAGTTAAGCATAATTTAATTTGAAAAGAGAATTTAAACATGATTCTAGGTTAATTCTAAGTAAAAATCACGTAACCAAAGAAATGCCAAACACAAGGACTATCGATAAAACACATGACTAGCCGATACCGAAACACGATACTAGCCGATAAAACACAAGACTTAGCCGATACGAAACACGATACTAGCTGATGCTGAAACATAATAACTAACTGATGCTAAGAGGAGGAATACCTGGAAATGGTGAGATCCAAACCAGAATACCTGGACCCGTGATCCTCCTCTCCAGCTGATCGGGCAGATTACAGAACCAAAATGTTCCTCCTAGCCAATTTAGAATTTAATCCTAAACCCAGAGGACGCCTCCTCTGCCCCCGTGCCCAGAATCCCGAGAACGGTGAGTCTCCTTTCCACCCTTGATAAATTTTACCACAACAACCTTCTCAAATTCATCACAACAGCCTTCTCCATTTCCTCACAACAGCCTTCTCCCTTTTCTCTCCCAAAAAAAAAATACCCCTCCCTCCTTCATGTCTTCTTGATTAAATAACAATCTGCACCACCGCCACAACACCATCCAGCTAACATCCCACCGCCACAACTCCCTCGAGATAAGACGTCCAAAAATGTAGAAATGAATGTTTTCAAAGAGGTGTCATTCGAATGATATGGTTTGCATTAATGAGATGTCCTTTGAATGTAATATGATAAGGTTGTATTAATGAGAGGTCATTCGAATAAGAGGATATGATTATATTAATGAGAGGTAACTCGAAATGTAAGAGGATAAGATGTATAAGGTTGTATTAAACAGCTGTCATTTAAATGAAAAAGGATATGATTGTATTAATTTGAATGTATTTAATCGGGGTGCTTTGAATGTTTAATTATTCTAATTATTCTTTTAAAGTTAGTTTTTCTTTATGTTGGTATATTATATTTAACTATTAGTTAAATATTAGGAAGTAGGAACTTAGGGTGTGGGTTGTTACATACTTCCTCCCTTCGGAAAACTTCGTCCCAAAGTTAGGGTTTTATATACTCATATCAATGATTGTATTTTAGAGATTAGGGTGTTTGTAGAAGGCGGATTTTTAAGATTGACTTTTTGTTTGAATAAGTATGTGTAAGTTTTGTAGATGTTCTATGCTAGGAGCAATTTCACTTTCTTTCAGCAATCATACAAGTAGTTAAGCAAAATGCAGATAGAACATATAAGTAGATCTTACAGAAGACAAATCAGAAACAGGAAAAATGTGTGTATTCGTTTCGGCGGTCAACAGGATGCTTCAACCAGCAAAGTCTCCTTTGGTCGGCCAGCCCAGCATGTGTCACAACAACCCTCCAAACTGTAGATGAGTCAACCCAAGTCAACTCTGCAAAAGTCAACGCTGTCCTGAAAAGTCAACGCAGGGGCAGCAAGCTAAAAGTCAACGCAGCAGCAAAACGGTCAACCCTTTGACCTCGATTTTTGTGCCAGGTAGTACGGCCTTCAAGAATCGAACCTTCCACAAGTTTTTAGGTTGATTGGACCATGCATTGACCAAAGTCAACGCTGGTCAACCTTTCTGCGAAACCCTAGCAGCAGAAAGTCGTACTTCAGCCCAGCCGTACGGTCTGTCCTCTCTCTCCTTCACACGTGTGGCTGAAACTCGTCCTTTAGGTAGCTCGTACTATTTGATGAGAGAGGAAGATGTGAGTTGTGATGATGATAAAATGCTCTTCAACTTTTCCTGTATTTATATCCATCATTGGGGCGTGTGACACATCTGCTGGGGGCGTGCAACCTTAAGGCCGACCTGCACATATAATTTATTAAGAAAAATAAATTCAAAATAAATGTTCTGCTCATCTGATTAAGACATATTATATATGGATTTTACACCTCTCCGAAAGAGGATTCCAACAAAAATATTAGCTTCTTAATCTGAGCATCATAACATGGAGTTTGGACCTAGTTGTCCAAATTTAACACTCCCTCTCAACTAGGGAGAACTCCATCCATCAGTGCAATCAAACATCGTGCGTCATCCCGCCGAAACTTGCTTTGCTGGCTTCTTTATTTCAGAACAGAAGTGGATCAGTCACAAAGACATCATCCCCCGACTGACATAATCAGTCCAGAGGTCCCAGACCTCACAAATCTTGATCCCGGATCAAGTGGTTGGACCGTGCCATCCTAGATAGAGAGTACGGCAATCTCTGATGCGTCCATCAGTCTTTGCTAATAGTCTCTAACTTTTCCACACCTCATTGGCCAAATGAGAGGTACTTCCCATGAGCCCTGAACTCAATGGGTAGGATGCATACGGGTCACAGAAAATGAGAGGTGAACCAACTCAAAATCACAACAGTGGGGTCCAAGCACACCACCAAGGTTGGCAAGCCTAGCCTTGTGGTTGCCCATAGCTCCAAGAAGCTCTCCCCAAAGCCCCCCAGAGCTCCCAGAGCTCATCGTCCAACAGGACCCACATCATAGGGTCTTTCCATGACACCAAGACTCTCACGGAAGGTTAGGAACTTGACCTTCCCCAGGGGCTTAGTGAGAATATCCGTGACCTGCTCATCAGTTCCTATATGATCGAGCCTTACGGCGCCTCGCTGAACCATATCCCGGATAAAGTGGTACCTGATATCAATATGCTTGGATCGGTCGTGGAACACAGGATTCTCAGTCATACGAATCCCACTCTGATTATCACAGAGTATCACAGTGGTATCTAGCACATGTCCAAAAAGCTCACTAAAGAGCTTCCGCAAATCCAGATCGCTTTCCACAACAAAGCCATACTAGCAAGAATGTATTCACTTCTCATGCGTTCGTGCCACCGACTTCTCGCTTCCCGCTCATCCATGAGATCGCGAACCAAGATCAAGCAAAGATTCAGATAAGTTTCACATTTACCACACCGCCAAAATTTCCAATTCCAAGACGCATATCCACGAGACGCACTCTACAGTTGCATTCAAAATTCTCATGGTTTACCAAAAATTAAGATATCTCAGAAGATTCTTGGCACCAACCCAGTGAAAGTGATGAGGCTCAACCATCCGTTGACTCAACGTGTTCACTGCAAAACATATATCTGGTCGGGTGTTCACTAAGAACATCAAAGCTCCTATGAGTTGACGATACTCAGTAGGATTGGCCAAGATAGGCCCAGCAGCGCTGCCACTCAACTTCTTAAAGTTGAGTTCCATTGGTGTCGACACGGACTTACAGTCCACCATCCCAAATCTTTCCATAAGCTTCACAATATATTTTCCTTGAGAAAGGAAAATCTCTCCAGGTCTCTGCCAGACCTCCAGGCCTAGGAAATAGTGCATCAGTCCTAGGTCTTTCATCTCGAACTCAGCAGCAAGCTCCCTCTTACATTGATGAATGAAAGGGTCATCACCTGTTAGGAAGAGGTCGTCCACATACAGCACTAGAATGAGAGGCTTCCCTTCCACAACCTTGAAGTAAAGGTTTGGATCAGCATTGCTTCGAGTGAAGCCCAGCTTCATCAAGTAACTATCCATCCTCTCATACCAAGCTCTGGGTGCTTGCTTTAACCCATAGAGGGCTTTATTCAACCTGCAGACATAAGTGTCTCGATCTTGAACTTCAAATCCCAGAGGTTGTTCTACATACACCTCTTCCTTTATTGCACCATGCAGAAAAGCGGTCTTGACATCCATCTGATGAAGACTCCATCCTCGCGTAGCAGCAAGGGCTATGATTGATCGGATGGTGGTATATCGTGCCACAGGTGCAAATATATCGTCATAGTCAATTCCTTCCTTTTGAGAGAAGCCACGGGCAACAAACCTTGCCTTAAACTTTTCAGCATTCCCATCAGATCCATGTTTGATCTTGTAGAGCCATTTAGCGGTGACAACAGATTTGTCCTTTGGTCTCGGGACCACATCCCAGACATCATTCTTCATGATAGACTCATATTCTTCATGCATAGCATCCTTCCAGACTTGATGCTTGATGGCTTCCTCAAAAGATCTAGGTTCAGATTGTACAATAGTACTCATGGCAGCTAGATACCCTTGGTATCTACACGGCTTCTTGCTTTCTCGGAATGTCCCCCTTGGGGCAGCATGACCCTCAGCATCTTCGAGGGTGTCCCCGAGCCATGATGGTCTCTTTCCCAGTGAAGGAGATGGATCAATAGGGTCCATTGGTCCTTCAATATCAGGCATTGTCTCATCCTGCGGTTCTTCTTGATTTCCAGGCCTTTCTTCATGATTTTCTTCAGATCTTGGAAGATCTACTACTTTCTTCAGGGAAGCTTCTTCGTCAAAAGTGACATCATGGCATATCTCTACTTCCCTTTGACCAGGTACATAGACTCTATAGGCCTTAGAAGTCTCACTGTAGCCCACAAACATTCCTTTCTTCCCAGAAGCATCCAGCTTACTTCTCTTTTCTTTCGGCACATGAAAATAGACAAGACATCCAAAAATTCTAAAATGTGAGACATCAGGTTTCTTACCAGAGAAAACCTCTTCGGGAGTTTTGGAGTCCAAAGCGGAATGAGGGCATCGGTTTTGAATGTACACAGCAGCATTTGCAGCTTCTCCCCACAGAAACTTTGGTAGACCCTGGTCACAAAGCATGGCACGGGCAGCTTCCACAATAGTCCTATTCTTGCGTTCAGCAACACCATTCTGCTCAGGAGTATATGCAATGGTAGTCTCCCTCTTAATGCCAGCTTCTCTGCAAAAGTCTTTGAACTCATTTGACTCATATTCAGTGCCATTGTCAGTCCTCAAAATCTTGATCTTCTTTCCGGTCATATTTTCCACAAAGGCTTTGAAGGTACGGAACCACATGAAAGCCTCATCCTTCTTCTTCAAGAAGTATATCCAAGTTTTGCGAGAGAAGTCATCAGTAAATGTCATGTAGTAAGAACATCCCCCCAGGGATGTCACGGGCAACATACCAGATAGATCAGAATGGACCAGTTGCAATATATCAGATGTCTTTGTGACACTTGAGGGGAAAGGTCCCCTTGTATGTTTTCCTTCAGCACAGCTCTTACATACACCTTCATGATTATTTCCAAAGTCAGGCATCCCTGTCACCACCTTCCTTGCTTCGGGAAGGGCCTTGTAATGAAGGTGTCCAAATCTTCGGTGCCATAGTTCGGTTTGTCGGATAGTATCACAAGTCATAGCTCCCAATGGACTCCCTCCAACCTGGTAGAGTGTACCAACTCTAAAACCAATTGAGATAGCTTCCTTGAAGCTCTTCTTCCACATGAGCACCTTTCCATCAGAGAAAGTTACATTGAATCCTTTGTCTTCCATGGCAGATACAGACACAAGGTTCTTCTTCAATTTGGGTACATAGAGTACATCTTGTAGACGGAGGACTTGTCCTTGAGACAAGTGGAGGGTCACAGTCCCGGTCCCTTTCACAGGATAAGTGGCATTATCCCCAAGGATAATTTCTAGATTAGTATCCCTTTCAACCATGTCCGAAAGTGCTTCCTTGAATCCGGTGATGTGTCTTGAGGCACCACTATCAATTAGCCAGACATCCATAGTGTCGGGCGGAGATGCAGCTGAGAGAGCAGATACCAGAATATACTCATTTCTTTTATCAACAACATTAGACTCCTCATACCTGGTATTTCTGGTCCTTTTAGAAGGTTGATTGTTTCCTCCAAAGTGAGCCTTCCTCTTTCCTTTGGATTTGTCATTTCTTCAATTCCCATTCCTTCGGTTGTTGTTGTTATCGTCACTATCGGGAGAATCCTTCTTGAATGGGCATTCTCTAGCATAGTGTCCAGTCCTATGGCAGGTGAAACATTTACCCTTCTTCTCTTGAGTCTTAGTCCTTCTTTTGTCCTTAGAACCACCATAGTTCTTCTTTCGGAAATGAGCACCATAGGCAGCATTTCTTTCATTATCAAATTCCTTCATCCTTGTTTCTTCTTGCATACATCTAGACAGAAGCTCATCAAAGTTAGGAATGGTATTATTGTTGAGAATGGTAGCTGTGAATACTTGCCATTCATATGGAAGTCCTCCAAGTGCGGTGAGAACCATCTCACGATCAGCTATTGTCTCCCCAATAGCTAGCAGATTGTTCCTGGTTCCGGTCAACTTCATAAAGAAAGTTTGAATAGACTCGTCTCGGCCCTTCTTCATATTCTTCAACTTGTTCTTGAGGAATAGCACTTGGTTCACATTGTTTACTTGGAACATAAGTATCAATTTTTCATACATCTCCTTGGATGTGCCTAGTTCAGATATGTAGGCAACCAGACTCTTATTTATGGATTCCCTGATCAGCAGCTTTGCTCTGATTTCTCCCTTCTTATACTTGTTTCTAATAGCTGCAGAGGCATTGGATGGAGGTTCTTGAATCTTCCCCGTCACATGATCCAAGAGATCATGATCTTCCAATTTGAGATCTAATATCATCTTCCAGGCATGGAAGTCATCACTTCCAGTCAGCTTGTCATTCTCCTTGAATTCAAGACTAGTGGAACCCATTTCTTCCGGTGATGATTGCTATAGATAGAGTTTGTCTTCACCTCAGCTCTGATACCATGTAAAGTTTTGTAGATGTTCTATGCTAGGAGCAATTTCACTTTTCTTTCAGCAATCATACAAGTAGTTAAGCAAAATGCAGATAGAACATATAAGTAGATCTTACAGAAGACAAATCAGAAACAGGAAAAATGTGTATGTTCGTTTCGGCGGTCAACAGGATGCTTCAACCAGAAAAGTCTCCTTTGGTCAGCCAGCCCAGCATGTGTCACAACAACCCTTCAATCTGTAGATGAGTCAACCCAAGTCAACTCTGCAAAAGTCAACGCTGTCCTGAAAAGTCAACGCAGGGGCAGCAAGCTAAAAGTCAATGCAGCAGCAAAACGGTCAACCCTTTGACCTCGATTTTTGTGCCAGGTAGTACGGCCTTCAAAAATCGAACCTTCCACAAGTTTTCAGCTTGTTTGGACCATGCGTTGACCAAAGTCAACGCTGGTCAAACTTTCTGCGAAACCCTAGCAGCAGAAAATCGTACTTCAGCTCAGCCGTACGGTCTGTCCTCTCTCTCCTTCACACGTGTGGCTGAAACTCATCCTTTAGGTAGCTCGTACTATTTGATGAGAGAGGAAGATGTGAGTTGTGATGATGATAAAATGCTCTTCAACTTTTCCTGTATTTATATCCATCATTGGGGCGTGTGACACATCTATTGGGCATGTGAGCCTACATTACAAAACTGGCCGACCTTGCACATGTGGAAAATAAATTCAAAATATTGTATTTATATCCATCATTGGGGCGTGTGACACATCTTCTGGGGGCGTGCAACCTTAAGGCCGACCTGCACATATAATTTATTAAGAATAATAAATTCAAAATATATGTTCTTCTCATCGGATTAAGACATATTATATATGGATTTTACACCTCTCTGAAAGAGGATTCCAACAAAAATATTAGCTTCTTAATCTGAGCATTACAACATGGAGTTTGGACCTAGTTGTCCAAATTTAACAGTATGTCTGTAATTTAATTGTTACTTTCCATCTCAACCGAGTCTCCAAACTATTCTAAAATCATCCTATCCTTCCTAATCTCTTCCGCTCCCATCCTATCCGTCCTCTACAGGAATATGCCATGGCATCAATTTTACTGATCCATTCATAGACCTTAAGAATATCAGCGCCGATTACGTCGACCTGATGTGCTTGTAGGCATTCGGCAGTCATCATCACATGTCTAGGGGAGCGTGACTTGCACAGTCCTCCCATAACTCCAGGTATTGGAGGATAAACAATGGGCAACACCTCCACCCCTCCCAGTAGGACCAGGGTCAACACCCTATCGTGGAATCTCAGGGAGTCTCAACTGTTCTTGGAATTCTGTCATAACGTGGATTGTTTCTGTAATCTATCTTATGCGAGGTAATCACTTGTACACAATCTGCAATGTAAACACTCGTACACACATTACAACACATGCATCTATATTGTTCATAATAGATTGTTACCCATATAACAATCTTTACACATTCCAAATATATTGCTATCTATGATATTGATCCTAGAACTTATATAACATACTTGGTTTAAAACACTTGTCCACATATGTATCAATATGTCCAATACAATTTCTCGTTTAGATACTGTTCCTGTTTAGTTCATACATGTTCCATCTATGATGCATTGTTTTAACCATCGTCAACCTATATAACAATATGTTTCACTTTGATATTTAAAAAAGTTGTTACTCTCCTATTTCTTTTCTTTCAATCATATGGAGATGCAGATAAATGTATTGATAAATGATGTCATTTATATTGTGATCTATGATCTAGATTTCATAATCCTGCAATGATAATTCAAATGACCTATTGCATGTTGGTATCCCTGTACTAGTAAGTCAAACAATAACATATATTTGGTATCACTAGAGTTAAGTAACATCCGTTCTTTATGGGTATCCATGTAACAGCGCAAAAATTCATTCTTACGTGATAATTCAAAATAAAGTTTCAAGTATTAAAATAGAGTAATCATATACATAAAAAGTTTCCAGTTTCTCAAAATTAGCATAAGTTGGGTATTTTGACATATGATCTTTATATTTCCCCAGGTAGCCGATCTAATTGATAATGGGTTATAGCAAGGGTGGGTCTTCTTGTTAAATTGATAGGGTAAAGATTGAAACTGCATATGAATAGTTTACAAATGAGCTGTTTTCTAACAAATAGTTCCTTTAGACTTCCGATGCAACTTAATCTATTGGTTAATGCCAAGACAATATTTACGCAAAAGATAGAACCGGAAATTATAAATATTAATCAAGGTTAAAACATAATTCAAAATTTACAACTTGCCCATCTTCCATATTTTAAAGATACAAACGGGAAGGAAAAGCAAAATGCAAACACTTCTTTTGTAAGGGATCTGCATCTTTGATTCCTTTCGCAATAGTCTAACTTAAGAATTAAGTCTATCAAAGTCTCAACATGAATGAGTTATATGAGAGTTTAAGTCTTAACTTTAACGTGATTATAAAGATCTAGATTTAGGAAGTTAGCATTGCACTAATCTAAAACCAGCTATAAGCAGAAGGTATAATTCAACTTAAGTTTGATTTATAAAGTAGGCACTGATATTAAGGTCAATGAGGGTGGTATTGTTACTTCCTTGTCCTAAACTGAAGGAAAATGTTCTATTGTGTAACAATACTTATCATACTACGTCAGTCCTTAATACTTATAGTTCATCAAGGGCTTTGTTTATGGGTGGTTTTAGCTAAATATTTTCAATTTTTAACCAATATTGTTCAACAACCTATCTTTAATAATGCAATCGTGTTACAAACTATCTATATTATGTTGGTGGTTAAGTATATTTTATTGATTTAGTTTATAATAGAATTATGTTAATCTATTAATTCTTTTAACCGGAACGACTACAAATTTCCTTGACCATATAATATAAGTTTTCTTATTTTTAATAATGAGATGACTATATTAAGTTATTAGTCATCTTTTAACTAAGACCTTCTACCTTTCCTAATATACACATGTGGTAGAACGCTCACTCAAATAATAGATCTACTTAATTATAAAATTTCAACGAACACTTTGTTATTTCTTTGATGTATATTTATTTATTTTATTGGGAGATATTTTGTCAATGGACTAATAATTACTACAGTGCGACACTGATGTCTAATAATAATTTTATTATTATTATTATTTTTATTTATAATAATGGTGAAAATATTAATGATTTTTCCATCTTTTTTTAAACCATCGGATAAATAAATAATTACGTATAAAGGAGTAAAGTTAACATCACTTTTAAGAATTCCTAGGCCGAGCACAAAATAACATCTTTGTCATCTTAAATAGGATCCTAACGTGGCAATTGATGCATTGTATTTTCAAAAGGCCCTGAATATTCAAGATAATATTTTCACAATGTAGCTAAAAGTATTCATCATATTTGTACAATATTTGACGTGAAGATTCAACAATCAACGACTTCTTATTGTTTTACCGATAGATCATACTCACAAGTCAATACTATGTCCTATTTTAATTCATTATCTTCAGATTTAAGGGATTCTTCTGCTAATTTAAGGACCATGTAATTGTATCCTCCACCATTAAGAACCAAATACATTCTTTAAATTTGGTGTAAATGTAAACTAGCTTACTAATATGGAACACAAATAAATAATTCCACTTTGGCATTGTTTTCTTTAATTAAAAGTGATAAGTCAGCCAACATTTGTTAATAACAGTGAATAATGACCATCTCTATTATTAGGTTTAATCACTGATTTATAATAAATTTTATTATGTATAAAAGAAATATATATACCCAAAATTTAACTTAACTTAAAAATATAATTATATATATACGTAAAAGTTAAGCATGAAGAAGCTTAATTTCCAGGAAACTTATGTAATGAAACCTTATATGAACTGTTTCCAAAATAGAAGTCGACAATTTACTAAATCTTTTGCTCAAAACCAAGGATTTTACCTAGGTAGTGACTTCTTACTTAATTAATTAATTTATTATTTTTGGGATTAATGATATACCCTATGAGAACATGCTCAAAAATAGAAATAGGTATGTAATAATAAGTAAATTTACTTATCCCTGGCTTAAATTTCCAAATAATAATTTAAAATTTAAATAACTCAAAATTTAAAATTATTTTTAAAATAACCAAGTAAATGATATAAATATTAACTAAGTGTTCGAGCCACTATACTATAAAAAGGGCATTTATAAGATAAATAATCAATAATAATTTAAGTAATGTATAAGTGTACATATTAGATAACCATGTACGTCAAATCGCTAACATGTGTTCTCAACACATATTGAAATAAATAATAAATACATTGCATTTAATAGTAATAAATAAAAGATGCAACTCTTATCTTCAAATTACAATTTTTTTTTGGTTTACATTTCAAAACTTTTCTAAACCCACTACTTTAAATTGATATTATCACAATAATTAAAATCTATAATCATAAAATTAATATATTCTTTTAATAATAGTGACTTTAACTTTAAAATAATAATAATCTTTGTTTAATGATAAGTCATATCATAAAGTTTGTCACCCTAACTTAGATGTAAATGAAACATACGTTTCAATTCTAATATGCCATACCATATTCAAGCCTGGATTAGTTTAATATTTGTGAACTTTAAGTTATAATATAATATGTAAAATTAATATCATTAGTTAAAGTTGACATAATAATGAGATATAATATAAATATATATAATGCGCAACTAACTCTCTACTATGGTTCAAAACATTGCAATATATACAAATGTGTAAGCACTGTTTTCATTATTTATTATATATTGTATATTTAAAGACTCAACATAAGCAAACATCCTTAAATATTATTAATTAAGTTTTTAGAGTTTACTTTTCTACCTATGACAGGTAAGTGCTAGTAACCAAGGTTAGTGTTGGAGTCAACATATTAAGACCACACTTTGCGGTGGCTAATGAAAGTTTATGGTCTCCATTAGAATTCTTATAATATTTAAACCGTTTAAGGCACATATATTTCTCCATAAAATACTTAGTCATTTCATGTTTTTAGACAAGCATCATTATCCATAACGAAAATGATAAAATATAATTAATATAATACATTTAAGAGACACTATGCGACATTATAAATATATATTTCATTAAGCTTTAAAATCATTCTCATAAAGGTTATATATCTACAGGTCAACATATATATATATGTATTTTGAACTTACAGTCACAGCATGTAATAATTATCATATTATCCACTAATGATCGTTTCTTCCTTTACTTCTGTCAATTTTTGCCAGTCTTAATATGACTTATGCTCGTATTTAAATGGTACATAGAAACATATCATCAATTATTTTATTTTATTTCATTTATTTCTGATTTATTATGCAATTCTTTTAGCTTGAACATTGTTAAAGCTGCAATGATATCCATTTCTATACAAAACACCTAAAGGTTGTCGTGGTTTTCTACGTGGCTTCATCCTAATACAACAGATCCAAGCTTTTGACAACGCTCATTTACACTGATATTGGTAAGTTCGTACCTTGACAACTAATCCTTTATACTGATACCTGTGACAACAGATGGCTATCCCGGTTTCTTATTTATATCATCAAAAACTACACTAAATTTCTTACGCAACTGACATATTGAGCAAGCGGTTGGGCAGATGGCAATGATATCGTTCGCTGCATGTAATAATATAGAGGAGAAAAGTACAGCGAAGGGAAAGAAAACGACGAAACAGTGCCGGCAGTACAGATCACATGGTAGCTAGTGGCTGTAAACTACTTCTAAGCGAAGAAGCCCGACAAAAAGCAAAGGAAAGTAGGCCAGGTATTTGTAACTCGTGTTGTTAACATCCAAGATCTCTTCAGATTCGAAGATATAATTCTAAAGACAATGCCAGGAGCGACTACTGAAATGCAGAACCCGTTAATAGTTGAAACGAGTTGTGGCTCCTTACTGCAGGAGCTACAGCAAATATGGGACGAAGTAGGAGAAAATGAAGCGAAATGAGATAGGATGTTGCTTCAAAGGGAGCAAGATTGTTTAGATTTCTACAAGCGGAAAGTTGATCAAGCCACCCGCTCAAGAGCTCGATTACTTCAGACCCTTGCTGATTCTAGAGCCGAACTCACCAATCTTCTCTCTGCACTTGGCGAGCACTCTTTTCAGGGCCTTGTAAGTACTGTTTTAGGGCATCTGTAGCCTCGTAACTTCCATTGCTACTGACTGCCTGTGAACTGCAACCCGCCTCTGCTTTCTCCGTTATATGTACACGCCCTTCATTTTTGCCTCTGGCTGAATTTTCGTCGCTCTTAGAATTGTGAATTTGCCGCACAAGATCCTCCAGTTTACGGGTCCTCAGATGATTTTAAGAGCAATTTCTCGGCGGTCTTTCGAATTTTGGCCTACGCGTTCTCGCGCTGTCGCCGGCGCGCAATTACCATTCCCCTCTTGAGCGCAGGGGTTCCGCCATCGAAGACGAAAACGGGCTTCACGCGAAGGAACAAAAGCTTGCAAATTCGCCTGAAGAAGCCAATTAAATGGGCATTTCTTACCATTTCTCCCCTGTCGTCTCTCATTGCCTTCATGAATGGAATTATCCATATGCTTGCATCAATTGCAAGTTTTCTCCTGGCGAGAGTTTCGACTGAAACACGCCTGCCCACTGGTGTCAGCAGCTCCCAAAACTCTGAACCCCCCATGGCCTCTGCTTAGTCTGCCCTTTGGATCCCGGAATCTGTTGACACCTCGATGATTCTCGCGGGACCATTGAATTAAGACTTTGTTGATTTGATCTGCTTATTTTTTAAAGTTGAGGCGGGTGGAGGCGAAATCCATCTCACGACTACTGCTAAAGGGTAAACGACTTATATATTATGATCATGTTTTCTGTGGACAGTTATAGTGCGTCCATACTCTTCTTTAGCTCGTAGCTTTGGTTTTTGTTTAGCAACTGTTTATTGTAGCTGTAAGTAATGGAAAATCATTTTACCATGTTCATTTCTGAGTTATCATCATTTAATCTATTTATGCAATTCTGTTCCAGTGTTCATAGATTCTTACTTTTTCTGGATGTTCTATTTAGAGCAAATCTTCCATTAACATGATTGGCATAGCACAGTCAAATGTACATGTTTCAGTTTATGATATTAATTTCTCTGAACATTCAAAACTGATATTATATAATGCTTCTAGCAGAGATTTGTTTGATCCTTTGAAAGACAACCTACAGGTGAAAGAGAATAAAGGCACTAGAATCTTTGTTTTTAGGAGCAACAGAGGTATAACCCCTTACAGAGCATAGTACTAGGCCATGATGAACTCCGTGAACCAGAACTCTAAAACTTGAAGTTATAATCTGACTAGCTGCAAAGCAATCCTAATCGTCTTCATGATTTTTGTTTTTTTTCTTTTTTTTTATGCATGCCTGAGCAAATCATAGATTCTCAGCAATCATAGATTCTCGAATATAAAGCAAGGAAAATATGTCAAAACATTATCTATTTGCATGTTATTCTTTGAAAAGAACATCACGGGTTTTATATAATCTGATTTCATTTAGGGATAGAAAGAACACAGGCTTGCTGATTCGTGAATATCCCAGTTTTTAAACAGGGAAGAATTGCGAGTGCCTCTTTTGCTAGGATTAGTTTTTTTTTAAATTTCTGGAGGTTCCTTTTTCCTGAAAGGATTTAAATATCCACCTAGGAATCATTGAAGACTAATGATATTTGTTGTTTTGATAAAGGCTATTGCAAGCATAGTATTTAAAACTGAGTAACCGAGAAACAGTGAGGACAGGAAAACAAATAAAAAAGTTCATCAGAGATAGCTTCGGTATTCAGGTATCCAGGTTATTGGCCAAAATTAGTCTATCTTTCATAACTAAAACTGAAGACTCACTCAATTTTAACCTTACGCTTAACTACGGGTCGAAGTTTTGAGCAGTAGCTCGTGCCATGTACTTAAGGTCTTTGTTCATCTTATAAAACAAAACACTTATCTGATTCCTAACAGTTAAGCAGAATTTAATTTGAAAGAGAATTTAAACATGGTTCTAAGTTAATTCTAAGTAAAATCACCGTAACCAGCAAATGCTAAAACACAGTGACTAGGCGATAAAACACGGTGACTAGCTAATGCGGAAACACGATACTAGCTAATAAAACACCGTTGACTTGGAAATTTTGAAAGCTGCGATATGATGAGAATTGAAACATAATAACTAACTGATCCTAAGAGGAGGAATACCTGGAAACGGTGAGATCCAAACCAGAATACCTGGACCCGTGATCCTCTTCTCCAGCTGATCGGACAGATTGCAGAACCAAAATGTTCCTCCCAGCCAATTTAGAATTTAATCCTAAACCCAGAGGACGCCTCCTCTGCCCCCGTGCCCAGAATCCCGAGAACAGTGAGTCTCCTTTCCACCCTTGATAAATTTTACCACAAC
Organism: Pinus albicaulis; assembly: GCA_034641835.2. NCBI lineage: Eukaryota > Viridiplantae > Streptophyta > Pinopsida > Pinales > Pinaceae > Pinus > Pinus albicaulis. Next base: position 542,565,643 of record CM076579.1, on the reverse strand, counting down.
AACCTTCTCAAATTCATCACAATAGCCTTCTCCATTTCCTCACAATAGCCTTCTCCCTTTTCTCCCCCCAACAAAAGACCCCTCCCTCCTTCATGTCCTCTTGGTTAAATAACAATTTACCCCACCGTCACAACACCATCCAGCTAACATCCCACTGCCACAACTCCATCGAGATAAGACGTCCATAAATGTAGAAATGAATGTTTTCAAAGAGGTGTCATTCGAATGATATGGTTTGAATTAATGAGATGTCCTTTGAATGTAATATGATAAGGTTGTATTAATGAGGGGTCATTCGAATAAGAGGATATGATTATATTAATTAGAGGTAACTCGAATGTAAGAGGATAAGATGTATAAGGTTGTATTAAACAGCTGTCATTTAAATGAAAAAGGATATGATTGTATTAATTTGAATGTATTTAATCGGGGTGCTTTGAATGTTTAATTAATTATTCTAATTATTCTTTTAAAGTTAGTTTTTCTTTATGTTGGTATATTATATTTAACTATTATTTAAATATTAGGAAGTAGGAACTTAGGGTGTGGGTTGTTACAATTATCAGGTAGGTGTGGAAGGCGAATGGACAAATTGAGTCCAAGAGACCACTTGGAATGGGAAACCAAGGGTCACTTACTGTATTATATATACACATCTATGGTTAATGGAAATACATCTCATGCTTATCTTTCTCCTTGTGTGTTTACTTTCTTGTCTACCATGCGTGTGTTTAACATGGTATCGGAGCCATGATGCGTGGCCTTTGTAAATCAATGGTCTCCTCCTTCTGAATTTTATGCCATTATGAGGATTTGTTAGAATAGAGAACTCAAATTCTCTGCTCCCATTTAGAGTTTGCTGCCAGAGATGAATGTATGAAGGCGCTAGAGATTTTCTCCCTGGAGGAGCTGTGGTGTTTTGAGAATAGATAAACAGAGGTTCATTAGAGTCGAAGGTGACCTCTCCTGCGCGAATGGTATGCCAATTTTTTCAATGATTGTGTTTAGTGGTGAGAATTCCACGTTGCGTTGAATGGTATTAATGCGGTATTAGTGTGACTGTGTTATTGGAAGTCGAAAGGTCAAACTCCATCTTGCCCTCTCAGATTTGGACATGCTATAAAATGCCTCACGCCCTCTGCTAGGATGACTCTCATGTTCAAACTGATTTCCAGTGTCCTTCTCAAAATCCTGATTTCGAGAACTAACAAGTCCAGAAACACGTGATTTGATTTGTTTGTCCCTTGAAGAGTTTCTTTCAACAATTGAACATGACCTCCGGTTCACTCCCAACGTTGTTGGACACCCCTTCGATACAAACGAGTCGAGGTCATTCACATTACTGGGATTTGAATGTGCGATCTTTTGCCGCCTGCCCAAGGGCTTGCTATTCACACAACATTTCCTCCAGCTGTCCCTTCGTTATTGCTGCACATTGATTCAATTTACCCCTCGCTCCCTCACCTACCCTCCTCTCGCTTCTGCTCCCCCACGCTCACTCCCACACCGGATCCCACCCTCATGTCGGCTCCTCGGCTCCCACCCATGCCAGCTCCTTGGCTCCCTCACAGCTACTCACCTCCCTCCCTCAGCCCCCTCCGCACAACACCTCGCTCTCGCTGTTCTCCTCCTTGTCCCACAGTGCTCCTACCTCTTGTTGTCCCTCCCTCCGCACCTCCCTCTGCCCGTCACTCCCTCCTCCCTCACACCCTTCCCTCCTTGGCCTCCCACCGCTGCCTGCTCACGCAGCCTCCCACCCTTTCACCTCCCTGCTCTCGCTTTCGCTCTCGGCTCCCTCCCTCCCTCTCCTGACGACCTTTCATCTCCCTCACTCCTGCTAACACTGCACCCCTCCACCTCCCACTCTGGCCAGCTCTTCCACTCCTCGTCCTTGCTCCACCATCGCTCTCTCAAACTTGTGTCGGCCTCCCTACGCCCTCTCGCACCTGCTGCTTCTACCTCCACGCAACCTCTGCTGCCTCAACCTACTCCCGCTTCCACCCATGAGGGCTGCGTCTACCTCCTTGGCCTCCCTCCCTATCGCTTTGTCGGCCCCTCGCTGCTTGTCCATCGAGAATCAATCGGTTATGGTCAGTTGACTTGCGTTCCATAATAAAGCATTGCCTTTTTTCTATGGTGTCTACTACGAATTGTGTTGAGCCAATTATATTAGCGTTAATCGTTTGACTTGTATGTTGGACACCTAATGCGAGAAGTTGAAAAGATGCATGACTGAACAGTGAATGGTATTCACTACTGTACATAGATCATATTTTGTTGTTTTTCCGGATTGGCATATAAAATTCATTGCATAGCATGCATAGTTTATAACACAAGTGCCTATGGGATATATGGAAAATGAGTAAGATTAAGTGAATGTATGGCATGAATGGTATATAAGGATTCATATATATAAAAAAAAGGGGGGGGGCATGGTATATGAATAAATGGAACTTTGAACTCTTTTAATGGATATATGGATTTTCTATATAGTGAAGAGTGAAGTATTTTCTTTATGTTTCTCTATCATGAAAACGTGACCAAGATTTGTGGCATGTATAGAAGGATGACTCTCTGAAAGATATTGACAATGTGAAGGCAAATGTTGAAAGTTGGTCATCATTTTCAAAATAACAGTGGCATCATATACTCACTCATAGTTTTGCCACATAAAGATTTTTTTGGAATTTTCCTTCGCCTTTATTGTGAGGTAATATAGCAAGCTCAAGACCATCTGCTTATCGATAGTGAAGCATCCAAGCTTGTGAATATATTTTTGTTGAATTTGAGTGGTTGATAAAATGACTAAAATTGATAATTTATTAGAGTTGTTGAGAACTCTAATGGCGTCTACCACTGAAAGTACAATTAGAATCAGCAAGGACACCATTTTTGATATTCAAATATGTTTACAAGATGCACAAGAAAAGATTGATTTTTTGCAGCTTGAATCTCAGCTTCAACAAGTCGAATTACATCGGAAAAGTCAACATTCTGAGCCTGTTTTTGTTCAGAACATTGACACAAACTCTCATCAGCAACAAGAAACTATTTAGACCATTGAGCCCAGTACAAGAGCAGATTTGCGTGCAAAAGCAAACATTCAGCCTGCACTTCCCAAGCCCATCATCAGACTTTGGGAAGAGCTTGTCCACAACAAGCACAAACAGGTCTTGGATATGACAAGGAGTTGTCCTTTCATATTCCAGACTATTCCAAGCCCATCAAATTTCAGAGTGCCGGATTTCTTTATGACAGATCACCTTTAGTTGTTCCAGATCCTGCTCCTCTTCCACAACAACAACAACAACAGATTGAAAAATGCCAACACTGTGATTGCGTTGGCCATATGAAAGATCATTGTTTTGATCTTCACCCATGCAAGCACTGTGGTCGGCACACCCATTCTTCACACAGATGCTTTAGAAACAAGCCTCCTGCAAGAACAAAGACTCATCTTGGATGGATCGCTTCTTGGCAATGGGCATCAACAACCAAGAAGATGTTTAAGTCGCATGTCAGAACATGTTCTCGAATTTTGAACAAACTTGCAATTGAGTTTTTGCCATCATCTCACCTTGTACCTGACAGGGGGAAAATGGTGGTCATCTACAAGCTTCGAAGCCACATCAAGCGAGCCTGAGCCACAATCTCTTATTCCAGATTTAGAGTTGTAGCCAGAGACTCAGCAGTTCAATCGAGCCTCAACCACAACTTGTCATTCCAGATTCAGAGTTGTAGCCAGAGACACGGATGCCCATGAGTATAACTTTGGTTGGTGGACAACCTTAAACCATCTATGCGAGGTTGATATTCTTCCTCTTCAAAGAATTTGGAGCACTTCCTCTAGCAGAAGGTTTCAGCTTCTTGCCAGCTTTGGTAGAGTGCTGGGAAATGCATTAAGCATTCCAGTGTTGGTGGTCATCCTTAAACCATCACGGGTTGTAGACCTCCCTTCTTCTAGGTTGAAGGTCTCCCTCTTCAAATATGAGGGACACTCCCTCTAGCAGAAGCCCACAGCTTCTTGCCAGATTTGGAAGAGTTTCGGGAACTGCAATAAGCGTTCCAATGTTGGTGGTCATCTTTAAACCACCTCTTTATGCCAACATTTCAGGGAGATGATTAAGCCTAAGTGCTGCCATGCATACTTTGCAGATTTGTATTACAACTCTCTTCTTGGACTCACACATACCCCTTCGGATTAAGGGAGGGAATGTTGGACACTTAATCCTCAACGGGTAGGTGTGGAAGGTGAATGGACAAATGGAGTCCAAGAGACCACTTGGAATGGGAAACCAAGGGTCACCTACCGTATTATATATACACATGTATGGTTAATGGAAATACATCTCACACTTATCTTTCTCCTTGTGTGTTTACTTTCTTGTCTACCATGCGTGTGTTTAACAAACACTGCTCGATATACTCAAGGTACGTGGACGAGCTCTGATGTACTTATGTACGCGAGATGAGGTATCACCCTCAGAATGTCTTGCAAACAATTAACGACAATTGCTATGTTTTACGATGCCGAAACACATATCTAGCCTAGACCTCTAAGTGTTATCGTTAAGTGACAATGCTCCCTTAAGTTAATTGAGATAAATTTTAACTTGATCTTGCTTAGAAATTTGCCTTTCAGGTTCACCGTGTTATGTATTTGAGATTCACAGAATGCAACTAAGATGATAAGCATTTGTTTCGATTCAATTTTGACAATGAAAACTTTAGCTACAAGGGATAGAGCAATTAGATTGTAAGCAAACCTCAACGAGCACATCTAAATGCAAATTCCCTATCTATTCCTATGCAACACTCACAAACCCTATATGCAAATGCATGTTTTTCTTTTGCAATTTTTTTTAAGTGTGAATGAACGAAAAAGAAACAAAGATGCACAAACAATCAATCAATACTTTCTAGAGAAACGAAGACTAGTACGACAATTCCTCTTTCAAAAATAAAGAACTAATCAAATGTAAACTTCAAACTTTGGAGCTATTTCGACAATGATAAAGAAAACAAGAAGAAACATTGAACAAACAGACACCTAAACTAAGCAAGAATAGCAAAAGCAATCTGGACTCTAGAGGGCATTCAGTCACTTGAAAACTCAGCAAACAAGACACTGAATTGGATGGTAAAAGACAAAAATATGATGAATTTGGGTTGGGCACAGGAGCAATGCACCCTTGAGTGGGTGACAGTGCGTTGCAGAGCACTGTCTCTAAGCCAACAATGCTTTGCAGAGCACTGTGTCAAGACCAACAATGCGTTGGTGCCAGAGGAATCTCAAAACAGGCAAACAAACACACTTCTTTCACCAAAACAGATTCAAATGATTGTAATGAAGCAAGTAAAGTCTACTAGAGGTTGACAAACAAGGATAAAACCACCAGGGACGATCAATCGTTCCCTAGTATGGTCGCCAATTTGTTTTACGAAAATCAAACCTACAGATAGATAAGTTTCCCTAATTGTGGTGGACGCACCTGGAACAACAGATGAAAGATACTTGACCTTTTCCTTAAGATAAACAGATAAGAGAAGAGCACCTACTTGTGATCCTTCGCTATTCTTCGTCTCCCTTTTGTCACTCTCGTCGCTCTCAATTGAACTGAACTCGTTTGATAGGTACCTGCAATTACTAACAGAAGATAGAAAACGACATAAAGGCATATGATCTATTCATCTTAATCAAACTGAATCGATTGCATTTGAAAATACATATATAAAAGCATGAACACATGTATTTGGAAAAGAGCAAATCTCTTTATTATAAGCTAGAAGGATAAGTTACAACCAGTTGGATTGATTCGATGTCAACTCGCTCCAACTTCAGTCCATCCTCATCACATCAGTAGCATTAATCTAGTAACATAACATTTCTAGCAAACAATACGTCAAAGAGTTATAATCACCAACATAACAATACAAAATTCCAGCTCCTTTTGCACTATGATCAGTGCTCAATTTATAGGAAATGAGGGTAGTTTGGCATTAATTGGTCACTGAATGGCTTTTCCATAAATGGATGAGGGAGTTTCCTTGTTCAATGGGATAAGAGGATAAGCGATTTAATGGCTCCATGGTGTTCATATTCGAAGTTATTAGATAGCATGATAGTTGGAACCACTTCTAGAAGCCACTAGAAAGTGGGAGGATTCTTGGAATCATTTGAACAATTTGCTCAAAGTCGACCAACGCACTGTTAAGTGGGCCTAGGTGCTCTGCAATGCTGCTTTGCATGGGAGTAAGTGCTCTGCAAAGCACTTAGGGTGCATTGGTGGCTCAATGGAGCATTTCAGCTGGACTTCAAGCAGTGAAACTTTCATGGATAAAAACTAGCAATGGGATGACTTGTTTAAGGCAAGTAGCAACTGATTTAGGGTACGATAGACCCTGTTTGTATTGATCTGAGTTTTGGGAGTGATGCCCAAATTGATCTGTAACTCTAACTCTCGATTGATTCTTCTTATTATCTATATCAGTGTTCAAGAGAGTCGAGACGAGATACAAAGATTGTTCATCATGACAAGATGGCATGATGATGGATGAATCAATAGGCGGAATTCTCCCTAGTTGAGAGAGAGTGTTAAAATTGGCAACTAGGGTCAAATTCCACCTTAGGACAACTCATTTGTTGGAGACGATGATTGCATTAAATTCATCTTTTCGAGAGGACCAAAATTGATCTAAAGATCATCTCATTCGGACAAGCAAAAGTGTGATTTTGAATTTATGACTACACTTGTGCAAATTGTTTAGGTGAGCCTTAGCTAAATGTAGGCTTAAGAAGCCCAATGGACGTGTCTCTTCACCCACAACGAATTGTATAAATAAAAGTGACCTCACACCTCATTTGGCATCATCATCACTCACACATTCTTCTCTCTTCATTAGATTGATTTGAACAGCTATTGGGAAACCTCTTTCTCTCACACGTGTGGCAAGAAGGACGGAATTTTATGGGATAGAATTGCAGGCCAAATTTTAGACTTCAGGAAAAAGTTTGACTAGTGTTGACCAAGGTGTTCTTGACAAAGTTTGACTTCAATTTTTGGAAGAAAAATTTGAGCTTTGCAGGCCCTAATGTTGGCACAAAAATTGAGATTTTTGGGTTTGTTGACTTGCATTGACTTTAGGGTTGACTATTGTTTGACCGCATAAAATTACTACAGATTTTCTCTCTCCTTTGATCGAGTTGTTTTGGGTTGAAATTAGCCTCCTAATCAGGTTGTGTTTGACCAAGGAAGATCGAGCTACTTCAAGGAAGAATTGTTGTTGTTTTGACCAACGTTAACTTTTTGGTTAGGGTTGAAGTTTGACTGTAGTTAACTGTATAATTTGATAGGGATGATTTCAATGTGTATTGGGCAAGTCAATTTGATTTTTGCACTCTCTCTCTCTCTCTCTGTTGAACTATTGAATAATAATAAGAAGAATTGATTTAAGGGTTTTCCCCACATTGGGTTTTTCCCTGACATCTGCCAAATCCCGTGTTCTCTTGCCTTGGCTTGTCTTCTGCATTTGTTTTATGTTCTATCTACATTTATTGTCAATGTGATTAATAGTTAATGTGATTGCTACTGGAAATAATTGGATATTGTTATTGGGCTACTAAAGGAACATTGAAGTAAATTGTGCTAAGCATAGAACATACCATTGTTAATTAAAATTAACATGGTTTCAGAGCCTAGGTGAAGACAAAGCTCAAGCAAGAGAGAAAAACAATCACTAAGATCTGTTGGACAAGGTCAAAGCCTTCATGGATTCTACATCTTACTTTAAATTTGAGGATAAGCTCAATGATAAATCTGATTATCATCCATAGAAGATGTCTTTGGACTTGACTTTGGAAGAAAATGGTGTCATGGATTATGTGTAAGGAAATGTGGTGGAGCCTCCTTCAAATGCATCGACTGCTAGTAAGACAAAGTATAAGAAAGGTGAGGTCAAAGCTAAGAAGATCATCAAAGTCTCCATTCAAAAACATTTGGTTGTTTACATCTCTGATTTGAGCACAACTAAGGAGATGTATGACAAGTTGGTTGGGATGCTTAAAGCAAACAATGCAAACCAAATCCTCTTTCTTAAGAACAAGTTGAAGGACATCAAGATGGATAGAGGGGAGTTTATCCAATCCTACTTCACGTGGATTACCAAAATCAAGAATGATCTTCTATCTATTGGAGAAGTTGTTTCTGACAGGAGCTCACTCTTATTGCCCTTGGAGGTCTCCCACGAGCATGGGACGTGTTTAATACGACTATTCTTAACAATGATGGGAATCTTGGTTTCGATGAATTATTGACTAGATGCACTCAAGAAGAGATGAGGATGATGGAGAGAGATAAGCCTTCAAATGGAAATGAGCCCATTGCATTCTCTGCTCATGCTAAAAGGAAGAACAATGTTGGCTCAAAGAAACAAGGTCAAGGATTCAAGAAGGGATTCAAAGAAGGAAGAAAGGGAAGATGCTTCAATTGTAACATGTTTGGCCATTATGCTAGTGTCCTCACAAGAAGGATACACCGCAGGATGATGACAACAACAACAATCAAAACAATTTCAAAGGCCATGGCAATCAAAGGAATAACAGGTTCAACAATAAAGGAAAGAGGAATGCTCTTGCTGCTCGATATGGAAATGGTCGACCTCTCAAAAGGTCGAGAAACTCCAGGTATGAGTAATCTAATGTTGTAGAAAAACAAATTTTATTTTATTTTATTTTCGCTCTCACTATTGCCTCTCCTCTAGACACTTTGGATAATTGGTTGATTGATAATGGTGCCTCAAGGTACTTCATTGGGTACAAGGAGGCCCTCTCTAATTTGATTGAAAAGAAGACTAATTTGAAAATCATACTTGGAGAGAATGCCACTTACCTAGTGAAAGGGATTGAGAATGTCACTCTTCACATGAATCATGGTCAAATCCTTCATCTACAAGATGTATTGTATGTACTTGACTTGAAAAAGAACTTGGTATCTATTTCTGTGATGGAAGACAAAGGCTTCAAGGTAGCATTTGTTGATGGGAGGCTACGTATTTGGCAAAGGAACTCGAAAGATGCATTTACACTTGGATTTAGGGTTGAATGTCTCTATCAGATTGGAGGAAGACCTTTAGGGAGCTATGGCTTGTGACACTTCTCTTTAATCTGAATTATGACACCGAAGGTTTGTTCACCTTCATTACAAAGCCTTACCTGATGTAAGAAAGATGGTCATAGGTATGCCCATACAAGGGGACCATTCCCCTCAAGTGAGAGTCAAACTACCGACATTCTTCAATTGGTCCATTCTGATCTATTTGGTATGTTGCCCGTAACATCATTGGGAGGATACTTGTACTATGCAATTTTGGTGGATGACTTCTCTCGCAAAACATGGATCTATTTTTTGAAGAAGGATGAAGTGTTCAAACGGTTTTGCTCTTTCAAAGCCTTGGTTGAAAATCAAACAGAGAAGAAGATCAAAATATTGAGGATTGGTAATGGGACCGAATATGAATCAAATGAATTCAATGACTATTGTAGAGAAGCTGACATTGAGACGGAGACCACTACTGCATATACTCCTGAGCAAAATGGAGTTGTTGAAAGGAAGAATCGAACAATCATAGAAGCTACTCGTGCCATGCTTCATGACCAAGGCCTATCGAAGTTATTATGGGTAGAAGCTGCCAACACTGCCGTATATGTTCAAAATAGATGCCCACATCAAGCATTGGACTTCAAGACACCCAATGAAGTTTTCACCGGTAAGAAACTCGATGTTTCACTTTCAAATTTTTGGTTGTCCTGTGTATTTTCGTTTGCCGAAAGAGAAGAAAACAAGCTAGATGCATTTGGGAAGAAAGGAACATTTGTGGGCTACGATGAAACTTCAAAGGCATATAGAATCTATGTGTCTGGTCAAAGAGAAGTTGAAATAAGTCATGATGTCACCTTCGATGAATATTCTACAGAGATCTTCCTATCCCAAGGAAGGACAATGATGATGATGCAACAAAGAAGGATGAATCTCCGATAGATGAATCGATGCACAGCAATATTCCAAATTTTCTTCAATAAATTGGAACATTAATTTTTGTAAATTCATTTAGGAGATGAATAATTGGGTTAGGAGGCCCAAAGATAATAAAAAGATAGATAAAATCCCTCTAGTATGAAAAGGGATCATCCATGGAACAAGATTTCACACCCTCATGTGTGAAAGGAGACATTTTCAAAGAGGTTTGACCAAAGTCAACCAGCGCAGGGTATGAGGTGGAAAGCACTACATGGGACAACGCAGAGATAGAGGAGGGAATATTCCTTTATGGAGGAAACCCTAATTGATGGGGTCCATGGAGAGAGAGCCTTCACTTGCTATATATGGAGAGGAGGAGAGCCATTGTTATTCATGCTTATGTTTATGATTTCATGTCTATTCAGACATTGTGCATTCTTTGTTGTTTAGCAAGAATTGTTTGGAAAATCCTGTTTAGGATTTCCTCACCTTCTTGAGAGGCCTCTTGAAGGTTGGTTCTTCATTTTCCACATATCTTGGCTCAAGGCCAAAGCATCCTCCTCCACGACAGTGTTATTGCTGCAGCATCATAATACTGTGTTGTAGGGTGTTGCAGTGGGGACTTCACAACACCTCTTCCATTGCTTGTTTTTCAGAGGGAGAGTCTTTCTTGCCTTTGGAGGATCATTTTGGAAGCATTGGAGATTATTTTCAGATCATGGCACTTGGCCATAGTGTTCTATTCCACTCACTGCACAGTTCCTCTTAGTGACTGTGTTAATTTCATTGAGTATCTGCAGTGAGGGTTTGCAGATTGATTGGAGGGTGAGATCTCAAGTGTAAGGATCAACATTCCGCTTTGGAGGTCCATTGGAGAGGGTTTACTTCATATTTCTCATATTCTTCAACCTTCTTCATTGAGTTCCAAATTTGAGTTGCAGCATCTACCCAACAACTCCGACATTTTTTCCATTTTGTATATTTCAGCCAATCCTTTAGAGGATTGATGTATTATTGTTTCTAAGGGTTAGAGCTTAACTCCCCTATTGTATTTGAGCCATATATTTTCATATTCATGTATTGACATCATTTTTCAGCAACATTCTATCATAGACTGCATCCTCATAGTCTGGGTTTATGCAGAAGTAGCAGTGTTCTTTTCATTTCCATGTACATGTATTGTTGAGGCTTGCATTGCCTTTCTTGAGTTGATGTTTCCTCAAGAACTTGTACTCGTTTTTCTGCTATAACATTATTCATTGGCTATACATATCTTCTTGTCTCACAACTATTAAAATAACGTTGTTGATCTATTGTATGTTCATACATTTGTTGCAGCCCCATTATTTGGGCAATTCCTGAGGAAGGAATTTTCACATATCTATAGACAGAATCTATGAAGGGCCAAGTAGCCTCTGGATCTCATCCTTTGTTCAAAGGTGACATATCCGGAAAATGCCCCCACAATCTATCTCTGGAATAGACTTGTGATATTTCCGAAAAAGGAACATTACAATGCCTGATGTTGAAGGCCAGATGGATCCCATTGATCCGCCTCCTAGTGAACCTTCTACCTCAAGGAAAAGATTTTTGTGGCTCAAAGATACTCTCGAAGATGCTGAATGACATGTTGCACTAAGGGGGACATTTCGTGAAAGCAAGAAGTCGAACAGGTACTAAGGGTACTTAGGTGCTATGAGTAACATTGTTCAATATGAGCCATGTACATTCGAAGAAGCCTCGAAGCACCAAGTATGGAAGGATGTGATGAATGAGGAATATGAATCGATTATGAAGAATGATGTTTGGGATGTGGTTCCTATACCCAAGGACAAGTCAGTGGTCACATCAAAATGGATTTACAAATTAAACATGGAGTTGATGGTAGCGTTGAAAAGTTCAAGGCCAAGCTCGTTGCTCGAGGCTTCTCTCAAAAGGAAGGAGTGGACTATGATGAGATATTTGCACCGGTTGCTCGATACACCACTATCTGATCTATCATTGCTCTCTCTGCCTCTCAAGGATGGAGCTTACATCAAATGGATGTCAAAACTGCTTTCTTGCATGGCTCACTTTAGGGGGAAGTCTATGTAGAGCAACTCGAGGGGTTCGAAGTTCAAGATCGAAAGACACATGTATGCAGGTTGATGAAATCACTCTATGGGTTGAAGCAAGCCTTTAGGGCTTGGTATGAGAGGATTGATAGTTATATTATGAAGCTGGGATTTACAAGGAGCAAAGCTGACTTGAACCTATACTTCAAGGTTGAAAAGGATAGGCCTCTCATTCTGGTACTTTATGTGGATGATCTCTTTCCAACAAGTGCAAACCCTCTCATTTATCAATGTAAGAGGGAGTTGGCTTCCGAATTTGAGATGAAGGACCTAGGGTTGATGCACTGCTTCTTAGGATTGGAGGTCTAGCAAAAGTAGGTCAGATTTTCCTTTCTCAAGGAAAATATATTGTGAAGCTACTTGAGAGATGTGGGATGGTGGAATGCAAGTTTGTGTCTACTCTAATGGAACTCAACTTCAAGAAGCTATGTAGAAGTGTTGTTCGGCTTGATTTGGCAAATCCTTCTGAGTATCGATAACTTGTAGGGGTGTTGATGTTCTTGGTAAACTCCCGTCTTGACATATGCTTTGTTGTGAATACATTGAGTCAATTTATGGTCGAGCCCCATCACATACATTAGATTGCTGCCAGGAATCTCTTGAGATATCTCGGGGGCACAATCAACGATGGTTTGAGATACATTGTTAGGAATTTGAGGCTACATAAATATACTGATGCTGACTGGGCTGTGTTGGTGGGAAAATCTTTCCTAAGGTAAGGGTTGACAACCTCAACAGAGTGAAAGAAGATAATCAACAAGAAGCATTCGTTCAAGCATGCAAACCATATAAATTGCTAAAGTTGGGTTTGAGAGGAGTACTCGAAGGTCCTACGTTTGATGTCGATCTCGTAGGGTCCAAACTCGTTGCTTCCTCAAAAGCGAGCAGGCTTGCAACATTGTTCAGAGAAGCATATACATAGCAAGTAATTTAAGGTGCATACATAATAAACATGTTAGATCATCAAGTATAAACATATAAACCATGACATATTACATATGATTCATGAAACATGAGATCATAACATATCGGAAACGAGACAAAGCTTCTTAATTGATATCAACAAATAGTAGTGGAGAGATACAACTTGATCCAACCATGGCACAACGAAACCTTCCTCCGGATTCGTCCAACCCAAGCCTCAAAGATCACCTCTCGAGCATGTGCAAAAGGATGCCATATAATGATGGATGAACATCTATGCAATGAAACAAGGGCTTCCTATGACTAGGAGTGCAGGAGGCACAAGGAAAATCAAACTTGATCTAGGGACCGAATTGACTATAATGTCAATATCCTATCTCCTTGTTGTATTTAGGCCTTCCCATGAGGTTTATAAATACCACCAGAAATCAGTTGATTCAGTTAGGCCACAGGCTCCTATAGGTGCGCTTTTGGTGAAACTCTCAAACCTTGTTTGAAAATAGGATATTTTATTTTTTCATATTTTTAAGAATATACGCGGGTTTTGTGTTATGGTACCCACGTGTGTACGCACTTTTGAAAGGGCAGAGTCGCGTATGGAATTCAACATTTGTTTTTTAATATAAGATCAAGTTTGCATGGGAAGGGGTTACCCAAGGCCATACAAGAGCATCAAAACTACAAGAGTGCTAAATGATGCTATAACAGATGCCCCTTAATATATGAGGTCAAAAGGGGTACATGATGGTCGAAATGTATTAAGTATAAAGAGGGAGATCCTTTGAGAACCTGAGAGGAGATAACCAAATTCTGGCCTGCTGAGTACATGTGGAAGGAGTTAGAAAGAAGACTTATGTTTGAGGCAGGCATACCCTTGGTCATAGATAGTAAAGCATGTCTGCTAATCAAGTATAAAGCGGATCCAACATGTATACATAAAGAACTGAAGAATACACAGTGGATCATTTGATCATAGCTGCAAAGGAACACAATGAAACTATATCTCAATATCACATATAGAAGAAAGTTCGATCAATGATACTCAAAGAATGTCTGATCATTGATGCTGCATAATTGATCCTCACAAGTACCAAGTTATATAGGTGGATAGTGGTATTGCTTAAACTCGGGTGCCAACATACAAGATGTTGCTGTGATGAATTGCAACATATAAGGGTGGATGGTATCACTGGCAGAAAACTGAAGGAGTTGTCGAGTGAACCAAGATGCTGACACAACTCGAGGTCTTCACCGACCACAGATGGTACATTTCTACACTATGGGAATAAATGAGTTGAAGTCGACAATGGGAGAAATCGTTTCATTACTGGTCATTGATGTATATCGATAACAAACGCGACACAACTCACCAATAATGATGATGAGCATCAAGGTACCTAGTACAATCTAACAAGTGCGAATAATTGTGTTGAAGTTGAACACTTGAGAGAATCTACCAATCAGGAGACATTGATGTATTCTCACTGTCGATAGCGAAGGAGTTTGCCACTAATGACTGCAAACCTTAAGGTACTAAAAAAGGACTCTAGATCTTGTTCCCAGAGCAATGGGTTGGAGTCGTTGGGAAAAGATCTGTTGGAAGGAAGGCATTAAGGCATCCCACATCAACCGGTGCAAGTGTAACCCGCAAGCCAGTAATTTGGAAGAACTCGAACGAAAAGAGATGAAGTAACCATTTCGAATTACGTTTCCAACGTACACAAGATGTGGCTAGCGCATGACAAAAACCCTCTGAACCAACCAATAATGAAAGTTGACACAGAGGCGAGGAATCCACCAATAGGGTCAAATGTAAACCAATGTATTGCACAAATCCTAATGTGTGATAATGTAAGTTGATGTCGAACACAAAGGAAACCACTATGTCAAAGACCCATGATATTGATCGATGCTGAGCACAAAGGTCACCCATCAATGATGTAAATAGGGCTAGGGTGTGGCTCTAGGCCTACTCTCAGAGCAATTTGTCAGAGTCGATAAGAGCAAACTTGCCAGTAAGAAGTCAATGGAGACCTTAATAAGCACGAGCGAAGTACCAAAAAACTGATGTGATACTAAAGATAACTTGATAGACTGAGTATGACCGACTGAAAATGAGTCAAGGGACATCGGATAATGGCCGACATAGGTTGACTTCCCTTGAACAAAAGCACGACACAATGTGGCTCAATGGCAGCATAAAATAACTTTGTATAAGTTTGCAATGCAGGAGGCATTAACAAACTCTCCATATGATTGGAAGAGATAACTAACTAGAGGAGGACTGTCTTAAGAACAAGGTTACGACTTTCCTAAAATCGAACTAAGCCCATCCCAAATGGAGGAAAGACTTATTTTAAGTGCTTTGTTCAAGGGCGACGTAATGGACTCTTGCTGCCAAATTTGCTTTTAAGCCCTAATTTATATATATTAATCATTTAATTAAAGTAGCGTGTGTTAGGAATCTATTGGAACATTTATGGGACTTATCTAAGATCTCTATATTTAGCCATATGTTCTTTGAACTTGCTATCTTTTTTTATTTGGAGCCCTACATTATTGAACATATTTATGGGATGTCTAATTAATAGTTAGAATTTGGCCTAAGAATTCTTTGGTTACTTAATCTTCAAGGCTTATTGGAAAAACCTCCCTTATGGGGATAACATCCATCCACCAACCATCAAGGGAACAACCACTAAGGTGATAATGGTGGTTGATCTCATTGTTCCCTTAACTTAGAGTGCCTAGTGAAGCTTTGCACCGGGTTGCTAGAATTTATGGTAACATTTGTAGCGTCATTGTTAGGGAGGAGTTGAATTATACTTATCATGATCCAAAGTCTATGCTTCAATTTTATTTGATGCGATTATTCTAAGGCTAAACTCAAAATTTTTCATTTGGTGTCTTCGAAGTTTTATTCCAATGCAAACATTAAGAGAATTTTGAGGTCTAAAATTGACCTCCTAAGGAAAATAATAAAATAAGGGATGAATTTTTAAAGAGAAAGAAAGGAATTTTTTGTTTGTTTTTTGTTTGTTTGTTTGAAATTGTATTTTTGACTTGTCTCCTTGTAGCTTTACTCAAATTTCAAGTGTAGACACCTGTTGGATGCATAATTATATTTTACATCCAATGAGTACCCACTTTGCATACTTCCAAGCACCCCCCACATCGAAAAAAGTTGTAGTATGCAGTGTGTAGAGTGGGTACTTGTTGGATGTTGAATATATTCCACATTTAACGAGTGTCTACACTTGAAATTTGAGTAAGACTATAAAGACACAAGCAAAAAATACAATTAAACAAAGTAGTTTTCTTATTTTCCCTCCAAAATATTTACTCCCTGGGGATGATATCATCATTTTGAATTTTACTGTTTTTTTTTTTAAGTTGATTTTGTTAGTACATTTTTTGTTTTGTTCAAGGGCGACATAACTGACTTTTCAACTCACTCAAATTCATTTTAACTTTGCAAGTGTTGAGAAGAGAGAGCTTTGAGCAAACTTGGGCAGCGTAATTCAATCAATCTCTCCAACGAATTCGTCCGCTACGATTTCCAGGTAACTTTAAATCCTAATCTTGTCCATTTAATTAAAATTTTTCATGAATTCATTTGATTTTGATCGAAATTTTTTGCTTTTTAAATACCTCTTTGCATGTACGCGGGTCGATACTTTGAAAATCGCGTGTAGAAAACCCTACACGCTAGTTTCCAAAGGGAAAGCCGTGTGTAGATGCGATTGCCTTTTTAAAAAATCTGTGTACGCGCATAAAAAAATGAAAAACTTGAATTCTAATGGATGACTTCTCTCAATTTTGTAGAATGTCAATCATTTGGAGAGAGAGGGAGCATAGTGATGTTGACAATGAGATTTTGAATGATCCCCAATCGTTGGATGCATTAAGAGGTTGTGGATTGCTCAAGTTTTTTATGATGCCAACTATGAAAACACAAACTCGGTTACTAGAAATGCTTATTCATTACTGAGAGCCAGAGCATGAAATTTTTATGATTGATCAGATGCCTTTACAGATTGAGGTAGAGGATATCTACTTTATCATAGGACTTTCCGGCGAGCAATTGATTTGAGAGGAGGGCCCCGCCGAGGCCTTAATGTTTCGGATTACGCAGGTCTATGCAAAGATGAAAAAATCGCGATTTTATCGCGAGTTTTTCGGGCTGCCGATTTTATCGGCGATTTTTTCAACGATTTTTTGAAAAAATCGTTATCGCGATAAAATCGCGATTTTTACGAAAAAATCGCGAGTCGACCTCAAAAAATCGTGGCTTCCTCAAACAGCGAATTTATAATGCGATTTTGGGTTTTTTGTTTTTCATTTTTACTTGGACAGCTTGGGTTATGAGAGCTAAGGAGTGAAGGAGGAGAGCCAAGGAGGTAGATACGTGATCTACAAGCCCAAGATTGGACAAAAGTGAAGAATTTCTTGCAAGCCAAGCGAACAAAAATCGAATTTGGACCAAGTGTCTCCGGCAAAACGTTTTTCCAGGTATGGGCATCAAATTTGACCCATTTTTTTTTTTTTTTCTCTTGTTCTTCCATGGGTTTCTATTACCCATGTATTTTTCATCATTTGTGATTGCATTTGGTTGTGTTTTTTTTTTTGTTTTTGTTTTATTGAGAGGAGAGGGTTTATTTTGGTCAAAAATGCAAAAAATTGTTTGTTAAATTTTGTTTTTTATATTTCTTCTTGTGCTCTTAGTTTCTTCCCATTATTTTTGCTTGTGTTCAACATGTATTTTTTCCCATTATTTTTGCATTGAGTTGAGGGTTTTTTTTTGTGAAAAAAATCAAAATGTTGTATGTAAAATTGTAATTTTTTTATTTTATTTTTTAACTGGCAATTTTTCTTGTGCCCTAGGTTCAAATTTCAACATTCAAAGTTCAAAGTTTCCAACATGCCAAGGAAATTAGATCCTTTATGGGAATTTGGTGAACCTGATCAGGGGTTTGACCGATCAAACTTGAGTTGCAAATTATGTGGTCAAGACATGACAGGGGGGATATACAGGTCGAAATACCACCTGGCACAAATTCCTGGGCATGAAGTAGGCCCTTGCACAAACACCAATCCAGAAATAATCAAAAGAGCCATGAACTCATTGGGAGAAATAGAAACCACTAAACTCAGCAAAGCAGCTCTGAAAAGTCAAATATCAGGGTTTGGAGTTGATCGTGAGAGTGGTAGTGGCTCTTCAGCATCAGCCTCTTCTACAGGCAGCCCCATAGCTGCCTCCTCATTTTTTGTTCCTAGAACCACTCCCGGGGCACAGCCATCTATCTCCTCCCTTATTAAAAGAAAGGAGAAGGAAGAAGCTGATAAGTTGTTGGGCAAATTGTTTCTTTGGAGTGATATTCCTTTCAATGTTGCCAGGAACAATCCATTTTATCAGGCTACGATTGATGCTATCGCTGTTGTTGGCCCAGGATACAAAGCCCCTACATATCATGACCTTAAATGGCGCATTCTGCAAAATGAGAAAGCTGACTGCACCAAGAGATTGGAAGAGTTAAGGGCATCATGGGAAGTCACAGGATGCACTGTGATGTCAGATGGTTGGACTGATCAAAGGGGTAGGACCCTTATTAACTTCTTGATCGATTTTGAGGCAAATGTTTATGAAATACGGTGATGCACTTTTAGATGTCAAGAATGCAAAGATTATTATATGTGATTTATTAGATGTGTTCATTATGAGTTGGGCCCCAAAAATGTTGTCCAAATCATAATGGACAATGACACCAAACTATGTTTCTGCCCGGCAAGATGTGAGTGTCCGAGCATAGCTTTGGACTTTGTGTCTTGCACATTGCCTTGAATTTGATGTTGGAGGAACCTCGGAAAACGATTTGCAAAGATATTGTAGAATCATCAAAAGAGAATCACAAAATTTATGTAACTTGTGGATACATGCTTCATTTGAGGTAGAGACTGGTCACCAACAAGAAGGAGTTGGTGCGGCACGCTGTTAGGTTGCCACTACTTTCATCTCTCTTCAATCCCTCTTCTTGAATTCTAAGTAGGATTTGAAGAGAATGTTTTTCTTTCGAGATATGGACACCTTGTGCTGCACATTGCCTGGATTTGATGTTGGAGGACATCGGAAAGCTTGATTTTGTCAAAGATATTGTAGAATCATCAAAGAGAATCACAAAATTTATATATAACCATGGATCTGTGCTTCATTTGATGAGGACATTCACCAACAAGAAGGAGTTGGTGCGGCCTGCTTTTACACGATTTGCCACTGCTTTCATCTCTCTTCAATCCCTCTTGAATTCTAAGTGGGATTTGAAGAGAATGTTTCTTTCAGATGAGTGGCGTGCTTTGACTATCAGCCGCAAATCAGAGGGACAGGCCATCTGCAGGTTGGTGTCATATCAGGAAGATTTCTGGGTTGGAGTGGAAGAGGTGTGCAACATTAGTGAACCTTTGGTAAAGGTTCTTAGATTGGTGGATGGAGAGAAGCCCGCAATGGGCTACTTGTATGAGGCCATGGATAGGGCCAAAGAAGTTGTTCGCAGCTATTATGATGATAAGGGTGATGATGGGTTTCAAAGACAACTTCTTTTATGGGAAGTGATTGATGATCGATGGAACAACACACTCCATCGTCCCATTCATGCTGCAGGGCTCTTCCTGAACCCCGCATTTGCTTATTCATGTGGTTTTCTATTTGATGCCGAGGTCATGGATGGCTTTTTCACTTGTGTTCAGAAGATGGTGCCAAATCCATCAGAACGTGCAGAGATATCCAAAGAGATGGAGGTATACAGAATGGCAGGTGGCACCTTGAGCTTCGACATGGCTGTCCAGGATAGAACTACTAAAATGCCAGATAAGATTTTCATTATTTTAAAAATTTTCTTATGTTTGTAACTTTATAAGTTTATTTTATTTGTTGTAACTTGTAACTTGTAGATACATGGTGGAGGAGCTACAGTGGCAGATTACCAAAACTCCAAAAACTTGCCATTAGAATACTCAGCGAAACATGTAGCGCTTCAGGATGCGAGCGCAACTGGAGTGTATTTGAAAAAATACACACCAAAAAGTGCAACAGGTAAAAAACTTAAAATATTCCAACTGATTTTTTGAATTCATTAAATATTTTTTTTTTAAATATTTAATTTATTAATTTATGACCATTGTACAGGTTGGAGGCCCAGCGGCTCAATGACATGGTTTACGTCTGCTACAATCTTAGATTGTGGGTGAGACAACTTGAGAGGACCCCTGATATGGAGGCCATCTCTTTAGATGCGATTGACACCACTGCTGAATGGAGGGTTGAGGCTGAGAGGCCTGTCATGGAGTCAGCCCCTGATTGGATAGAGGAGGAGGTAGTGGAGGGGGAGGACGAGGAGGAGCAGCAGGAGGAGGAGGAGCAAGAGGAGGAGGTGACACCACCTACCACTACTACTGGTAGAGGACGTGGTCTGCCTCCTTTAGCTCCTAGTGGTTCAGGTTCCCGTTCTGGTGCTTCATTTTTTACTTCTAGAGCACGACAGAGCCCATTGCCAGTCCCGCCAGCTTCTTCATCTAGAGAGAAAGGCAAAGCTGTTGTATTTTCTCGCAAGAGGGGCGGAGGAAATCAATAGTATAGGACCATAGGTTATATGGTGCATTGACATTCCTTTGTATATGACTGTTGACATTATGACTCATGATATGAGATACATTATTATATTTTTTGTTGATATTTTGAGGCTGAGTTGACTCTTGAGACTCGGGACTTAGTATTCAGGACAAGATTCAGTTTTATGTGTGATGTAGCACTAGACATGATATTACACATCTTATATATTAGTTTTTTTTTCATATTTATGTGTCAATGCATTTATTTTATGCTGTAGATGCTTTAAATATTAAAAAAACTAAAAAAAAATGAATATTTTTGTATGTGCCGATTTTTTCCCAATTTTTTCTGAATTTTTCCCGATTTTTTTCCCCCTCGACGTTTTATCCCGATCGTGATTTTTCATCTTTGGTCTATACTATTCAAGACGGACAAGGTCGGATCCACAGTTACGATAAAAAACAACATGAACCTACGATCAAAATTATCCTCTTCACAATTGTCGACTAGCGGGTTAGCCTCATTACATCAAGCTTATTGACCTACCATGTTCTTGGAAGTACAATTCCTACAACCGATGGTCTCTGAATGGTGCACAATGCTCTTCGTTAGCATGAAAAATAAATTGACATCAGTGAGACAGGGTAAGACGAAGAATTTTGGCTATGGAAGCATAATTTTCTCATTTTCTTTGAATGATTCCCATAACTTCGATCCAGAGTGTGTACATCCATTAACAATCCTAGAGATCCTAGGATGGCTAGATGGGCAGACTTGATCAAGTGAATTGGCAGAAATGAAGTCACTCGAGAAACTTTCGATGATGAGTTCTTCCTTTGGTGGGAGAAACTAATCGTAGCCATAGATGATTACCCATATTCATGCATAGATTACCGAGAGAACTCAGATCTATTTCTTCCTGAGGGCACTACATGGGGCGACATTGGTAAATTTTTTGAATTTTATATATATATATATATATATATATATTTATTTATTTATTTTGGATTTTTTGAATATGATCTTAAGAAGTTACAAATATTTTTTCGTGAAACAAAAATCTTACAAGGCTAAATGATCATGATGCAGATGTTGGACCAGTGAGACCTGAGGGTCTACTGAGGCACTTGCTTTGCTGCAGAGACGCAGAGAGAGCGACAACCGAGTTTGAGAGAGTTCTGCATGTAGTTTAGAGGAACTTGGAGAGTTTGACTCGCCAGGTTCCCATGGCAGCGATAGAGGATCTCCCTGAGGTCATTCAGAGACGAGTGGTAGGGGTACCACGAGAGTGAGTGCTGCTCTTTCGACGAGTGGCGAATGCCACTGTCTTTTGCTGAGATGCTCATCCAGGGCAGGACCCACAAATTTAGATTAGATGACTAATCTTTTTGAGATATGGACATGATCGGGTTGAAGCCCTAATTTTGGAGGGCATTTGTCCACATTTTGTAATATTTTGGACATATGATTCCTATCTATATACAGAGATTTCGTGATGGTATGATCATATATACAGAGATTTCGTGATGGTTTGATCATATATACAGATGATTTTATGATATTTTTATTTTTTAATGTGATGAATGATTAATATGCCAATTTAGTGCTTGATTAGCTATAGAATTAGCAAGTGAATTTTCTAATTGTGGAATATGATTGAAACTTGAAAGTAATAAAATTAAATGATCTTTGTGATAATCCCACTCTCAGAAATTGGCGATGTAATAAAGGATCCCTCACACGATAAATGTTATTCAATTGAGACACAACCAACTGTGAATCCAAATAAACTACTAATGCTTTAATACAGGAGATATTGCCTAAGATAGTAAATTAATGATAGCACTGTGTTCAACCATATTGTTGGAAGCATGACCAATACAGATGCCTCTTGAGACTAACAACTGACCAAATGGATATTATATTACCCAAGCAATGGAAGCTAGGTTTTGAGTATGTCTACGAGCACCATCGACACATCCTAAATACACCGGATCACCCATCGAAACTTGCAAAAGCAGATAAAAAATACCATCATCACCACGAGACCCATAGACAGAAACAAAAACTATGTACAATATTTACAAAACAAAGAAAATACTAGGAAACAACTTAGGCATAATACTTCTTAAGATAGAGCCCATTTCTGGGCTCGGACAACACTTTTCCTTCAAAGTCAGTCAACTCATACACACCTTTCTTCAAGATATTCTTCACAATAAAAGGACCGTACCACATGTGTTTGAACTTACCTGCCCCCAAGGTGTCTTTATCTTGGTCATAGACCAGGACAAGGTCACCTTCAGAGAAAACCCTAGGACGTATAGTTTTGTCATATTGGGCTTTTACTCTCTTTTTATGAGCTTCATTCATTATCGCTGCATCTCGACGCTGCTCATCGAGGTGTTCCAAATGAATAAGGCGTTCTCCAAGATTTGAGGTGCCTGGAAGAAGTTGGACTGCTAATTTGAGAGATGGAATCTCACATTCCACAGGGAAGATTGATTCCAAACCATAAACTAGCTGAAAGGAGTAAAACTCGTAGCGGTCTTGACAAACATTTGGTATGCCCAAAGCGCAGGATATAGCATGATGTGCCAGTTGGACTTTTAGCTTTATTGATTTTCCTTTGCAAGATAGTTTTGAGGGATTTGTTTACAACCTCTAGTTGACCATTAGCTTGAGGGTAATACAGAGACAAATGCTTCTGCCAAAATTCCAATTTCAAAGCCAACTCAAACATCATCTTATTTTGGAAATGATTGCCATGATCAATGACATTCTCTCTTGGAATATCGAAGCGTGAAATGATTTGGTTGAAAAGGAAAAGAGCAATTGTCTCACCGTCGTTATTGAAAGTAGGCATAGCTTAGACCCACTTAGTAAAGTAGTCTACTGCTACGATAGTGTGCTTGTGACCCTTAGCCGAAGCCAGATTACAAGTAGTAAAATCAATAGCCCACTTAGTGAATGGACCAACAGTGATGACAAGAAAAAGCAAAGATGGATGGGCGCGCATTTTTCGAGTATACACTTGACAAGGATGGCACTTCTTGACCACTTCAATGCAATCTTTGAAAATCAAGGGCCAAAAATAGCCTGCATGCAAGATTTTTTGGGCTGTAGCAAGCGCATACAGATGACCTCCACAAGCTCCACTATGGCAGTCATTCAAAACATACTCAACTTCTTCTAAGGTTAAACAACCCTAACGATTGAGTCAACCTCACGATGATATAAAGTATCACCGATAATAAGATAATTTTTAGCTAGGTGACACAATTTCCTATGTTCATCCTTAGAAGAAGTTAGAGGGAACTTTGAATTCTAGAGATATACTATGATTTCTCCATACCAAGGATGCTGTGATGATACGAGGAAGAGATGTTCATCAAGGAATGACTCTTCATAAATAACATCCTCTTCACAAGGCAACTCTGAAATCGATTCTATAAATACTAGAGTTTTTTTTGTACTTGGCTGATATAAATTCGAGATCAAATTCTTGTAAAATGACAATCCATTTATTATATTTACCCACATTCACTCGCCTACTAAGAACAAATTGAAATGGGTTGACGTCAACCAATACTAAAGTTTTTCTAAGAAGAATATAATGACCAACTAAGCCTCAACTCAGATAATAAATCACATGCTCTCTAAGAGCATTGTCTTCCTGAACCTGAACCATATCGATGGTTTATTTTGCTGCTGCGAGATACAAGAGGAAATCCCTGCTATAATATTTATATTACTAATCGAAATATTATTATAATTAATATCCTTATAAGTAATCCAGGAAGCCATTGATGTCATTAGACGGGTCTCTGATCATGACACCTCTAAATTAGTGGGTCTTTGCCTCATCTCGACTTTTTTCAGTTTCCAAGGTGAGTTCTATGAGCAAACTTGTGGTGTTGCCATGGGTTCCCCTCTTTCCCCTATTGTTGCTAACTTATTGTTGCTATGGGTTCCCCTCTTTCCCCTATTGTTGCTTTGAGAATTTTTTCCCTTTCAATTTTAATTTGCTTTAACTGGGGATGTTTCTTGTATGAGTTGTTCATCCAAATTTTTTATTTTTCCCCTATTGTTGCTTTGAGAATTTTGTCCCTTTCAATTTTAATTTGCTTTAACTAGGGATGTTTCTTGTAAGAGTTGTTCATCCAAATTTATTCTTTTACTGTGCTTCAATATGGCAATCCTTGTGTGTGTTGGGATGTCCTTGTTGTCAATATTGGTCTCTGCAATTATTTTGGCCTGCAGGATTTGAACCAGGTGATTCTCTTATAATATTACGAGGGACTAGTCACAATTTCACTGTCTCATAAAATGAAATCCTTGGGTCATCTTCGGTTGTGTCAATATCCTGCCAAAGGGCATATATTAATGTCATAAGATCTTGGAAGAAATTATGTCATATTGTTTTGGTTGAGCAATAAACTATAGTGTATATCACTTGTGGCTAGTTATGTTTATTGTAGGTTATGATTTATTGCCTTTGTTTTTCTGTCCATTTCCTAGTGGTGTACATGTTTCTGCTATTGCCATTACAAACATAATAAACCAGTTCCTGGAAGTTTTATTTATGTCTGTTTTCACACTATTGGTGTTCACTTATAATGTAACGGCCAGCTTATGTAGACTGGTAAAGGGAAAGACTAAACATTGTAGCTCCAACACAATTACCAATTACCACAGGCTGGTCACTTTACTGTCCATTTTTTTATTTGCTCTAAATTGTATATAAGTTGATTTCATGCATATTTATGATCACTCCCAGACCAGGCCTCATTGGACATTGATATTACTTGCAGGATATAAAATTTGCCGTTCATGCACATCCAACATTATCTGAAGTGCTTGATGAGCTCTTCAAGCATGCCAAGGTATGCCCCATTTATTGCCTGTTTATTCAGCTTACTGCTTATTGATTTAATTTGTTTCTCTCAAGATTGTATTAACTAAATCATATTACACTGTTTTCTTATACTGTCACCAGGGCATAATTATTGGCACTTAGGCAGTTGCACATGGTACAGCTTCTAACTGTAATTGCGTAATAAATATTGTCAAGATGAAGAGATAGATATAGGAGGGTGTTATCAGCCAATCCATAGGGCCATTCATATCACAGACCCCAAACTTTGAAGGCTAGATAACAATTGCGTCTGACAATCCATTTTTTTGGTTGAACATGAAACTTCTGAATAACCATATCTTATAGAAGGGAACCAATTTGTCTTTGAGAATAAGGAAACTCTTTCACTGTTCTGTCTGTATTAAATCTCTGATTTAATGGTGGAAGTGGTCAGCTACTGCTAATTTTATGAACATTTCCAAGTTTCATTTTATCTTAACTGTAATGGTTTTAATATCTATTAGCCCCAATATCTTACTAACACGATAAGAATCTAAATCTAATATTTTAATCTGCTTACACCATACCACTTACCTAAAAATATTTATATTTAAGAATGCAGAAACATCACCATAACATCAGTGAAATCACTACATCATGAAATGTGCTATAATCATAAAACATCATCTTTTAACATAATACATAGTATTCTAACAAATGCTTGGCTTGCACCTTTTCACCAACTTGCAGTCTTTCACATACTCTGTTATATGCAAAGCATTAGAATTTGATTCCTCAGGCTCAGACTCTTATAATAAACTTGGATCCATCTTTTTGATAATTGCACATTAGACTTTTACTTTTTTTTGCATCGCTGGACTTCCCTCAACGTTCACAAAGTCTAATAATTCAGACTTGGGAACAACTGAGCAAAGCTGAAGAAGATTTGACTATTAGAAAATCTCAAGAAGTACTTAAAATAGGCAAATGTCTATCAAACTATATCCGAAATAAGTCAAAACAGACAAAATGTGGTCAAACTTATTAATTAAATCAGTCAAACATTGGGTCTTGGTCAAACTCACCAAGAGTGTTTGACTAGATTTGGCCAAATTTGGCCCAAACAAGCATATTTAGCTCATTTTGGCAGTTCAACAATTAGTGTTCCAATGGGCTCTCACTTACTGAAAATGTAGCACTTGTTATGTTAGAACTTAGTTGTCATATATATGTGTGTGTGTGTGATTTTTGCACAAGTTTCCAAAATGTGGGAATGTTCACTTGTACTTCTAGGAAAAGGACGTCTGAGAGTGACAATAATATATATTCAAATTTCATATACATCCAAAAAAGCAAAAAATAGGGGACAATGGGAGAGCGAGGCGAATTAAGGAGCTCTCCAAGGATCTAAAAACAAATGTGACCACTAAAATCTACTAATATTAATAAGAGCCTAATATTAGTATGCCAAAACCATAATTAATATAAAATTGTGTGTATAATAATTAATATATTTTTTTTAAGTTCACAAGGCTCGAAGCCAATACAATAATATATACAGGCACAAAGCCATTACAAAGATATTTATCAAGGCATTATAACTCATCATGTCACTAGTGGGAATTTGAACTTGGGTGGGGAAGATAGTAGCCATTATGCTTAACTGCCTAAGATAATCCCAATTGACATATATATATATATATATTATGATGTAGAGCTTGATCAAATAATATAAGTGCATTTTTAGCATTTATTTTTACTTGTATTAGTTGTCAATGTATTTATTGGCTTGAACTTTGAGCAAATTGGCAAGGAAAGTCTTGATGAACATAGTACTTCAGCCATTATCCTTGCAAATCAATGACCCAACTAGTACTTGATGAGTAAAAAGCACGTAAAAATGCAAATTCATAAGTTTCATCCACTCTAGCAGGCAATTTGTGGGATCAACTGGCTGATGTGGTGTTATAACCTAGCCCCATGGGGTTAGCAATGCACGAAACATCATGGGAACAACATTGGGAGTGATGTGCTCCTTACCCAAAACGTCCAACCAAGATCCCAAAGCTCTTGGAATGTTTCCTATAAGTTCCAAAGCCCTTAGAACTTAGGACATGATGGAGGTTGAAGACTAGAAAGGTACTAGTGGTCTCACCCTTGGTTAAGTGTTTGAGGTTGGGATGAGATGATCCAAACATCTTTAAGCCGAAGGGGTTAGCTCAACTGATTGTTGCTAATGTCGTGGCAATTGGCTAGTTTCGCACCAATGATTGCTTGGTTTGAATCTGCCTTGATGAAGGGCACTAATCTATGCTAATGGGTTTACTAGGGATGCAATCCATGAATATAGAAAACTATGCCTTGGATTTCCATGCAAGTTTTCCTTATATATATATATATATATATATGCCCACATTAGCTCTCAATTTCAAAAGATATGTAACAACATTGGCCTTCCTAATCTTTGAACTCATCAAAACCATAAAGATTTAGAAGGGCTTATCTCTAATATTTTTGAGCTTAGAAGTACAATTCTAAAACAATTAAAGTAATTCTTTACTATATTTTATTTTGGTTGACTATAAGTGACAGACAAATAAGCTAAAGGTGGACAATTAACCCATCTAGTGTGATGCCCTCTCTACTTAAGTTCACCTAGCAACTACACCAATTTTGCACTTTTGTCCAAGTTATATTAATTTTGGCTCAACTTAGGATAAGTGGGTGGTAAAGGGAGAATCACTTCATTTTGCGGGAGAAAGCATATCCAAACATTAGAAAAAAGGAAAGTTTAAAGTGCTAGTAGGAAGTGGGGACCACCTAAAAAGGGGAATTTGTACCCCTTAAGCTAGTATGCACTTGTGGGAGGAGAAGAAAAAGGAGCGAAAGCAAGTTGGACGAGAGGGAAGGAAGGTGGAAACAACGAGTATAAGTATGAGGAGAGAACATTCATTTGGGGCTTTTGATCATTTTACATTGTCTCTACTGTACTCTTGAGTTGTTCAACTAAGACAACACAATGTTGCTTAGCACACAGGGTTTTCGTGTGGAAATCTCACCCTACCTTCGGTGGACTTCGAGTGCCAGCCCTAGGAGGTCACCTGCACTACATTGGGGAGTTGTTTCGAGAGATTTTTCAAGAGTTTTCGTGTGGTTCCCTCAAAACACTGGGCATAGTAGGGAAATTCACACTAATGGGGGAGCTAGTTGTGGAGCATATATTTTGTCGGGCTTTCAGGGGGAGCTTGGGACTATCATTTGCTATAGATTTTGAGTGCTAGCCAGGCCTATTTCTTTGGGAATTTTGCAGTGATATCGACACATTTCCAGGGCTTGCACAGAAGGAGTTTTGGTCCTACGCAGTACAAAGTGACGGTTGCATGTGGGAGAGGCTTGGAAGGGAATTTGGAGCTAGGTTTTGCTAGAAGCCATAGGAAGGATATTTGGAGGATTTACTCAGCATTTTGGAGGTGTTTTTGGCAATTGATTTCTTGTGGAATGAATTACGAGTAGGAGCTCACTAAAATTGGGGTAATTTTGGAAGGTTGGAACTAGGCCCAACTCTTTCTAGGTTTTTTTGGGTTTGTGGAGGAGAGCCCAAGATAAATTTGGCAGAATTTTTTGAGCATGCTAAGGGGCTCAAACATGGGTTTCTTTTCAGCAAATAATGCATATTTTCAAGGCCAACACAAAAGTTTGAGGAGGAAGCACTTCATAGCATCAAAGCAACATTTCTTTCACTTGGGGTTTTTTTCGCTTGCTTTGACAAGCCCAGGTGCACCTATTCCATACATTTGTACTCTCCTCTTTGATAATAAAATGGCTCATTATGGCACAGTTTTTTGGCTGAATTGTTGGTGTTTATTTGCTTGTTAAAATTTTGTGTATGCATGGTGGAATTTGCTTGTTTATCATTGTTATTTCTTATTGAGAATATTACAGTGGTATCAGAGCCATAATCTTGGCTTAGCCTGTGGGAAATCCTTCATTCTATGATACCAGAGGACAGGAAAAATATCACATACAACAGACAGAGGTACAAAAGCAAGGAAAGAGAGCTGCAAATTACCCCTGATCTAGAAACCCTTGAGAAGGAGGTTGAGAAACCAGACATGGGGGATAATCATAATGACAAAGAGAAGAGAGGAGGAATTTGCCTAAAGCCTCTTGAAGGCTATCAATTATTTGTCCAGGGGTATTGATGAGTTGAGACAACAAAACAACAATAATAACAAGGGTAAGGGTAGCCAAGGAGACATCCATTTGGGAGAGGGTTCAGGGACCTCACACCACTAGGCCATAAACACACACAACATGCCTCACATTTATAACACACCACCCAGGTTGACTATCCCCACGTTTCTATCATCTGGTACTGGAGGGAAGTAGGGGCAGGAGGATATACCCATTGGAGACTACTTTTTGGAGTACCAGTCATATGGGGCTGATTTTAGAGATGCCATCACCTTCAAAGGTTTCTGCTAGCTCAAGAATAACAACAAGAACAAGGGGTCGAGTGGGGGAGCGTATATGCATGGCATTGATTTGCAGCGCACGGTGGGAAGGCTATTCCTTCCAACTTTTGATGGCTCTCCTAAGAGCTCAACCAGGGCATGACTTGAGAAGCTGAATGTCTACTTCAGCTTAACTAGATGACAGAGATGGAGGAAATCAAGATTGCCACTTTGCACTTGGAGGGAGAGACTCATAATTGGTGGTTCCACAGATTGGCTACTTTGGGGCATACAAGTATTATTGCCTATCAGGAGTTCATGTGGAAGGTGTTGGAGCGCTTTGAGAGGAGAGAACATGAGGAGCACTTCAGAGAGATGACATGACTCAAGCATATCGGTAATGTCGAGATATATATTTGAGTTTTTGAGATTATCAGTGATGGTGCTAGATTTATCGGAGGCTAGGAGAGTTTTTATGTTTGTGGAGGGGTTAGCAGAGCTGAGGGTCTTTGTGAGATCCAACATGCCCATCACTTTGCCGAATGCAGTAGGCAAAGTCGAAGATTTGCAAGATGCACTTCATAGGACCAGAGTGCAGGTACCCACCAGACACGTATTCCAGCAGATAGGTAAAGACTCTAGGCCTCGACAACAACAAGATATTTAGGGGCGTGGGCAATTGCACGTTGAGACTCAGAGAGGCCCCCATAGGAGGAAGTTGTGCTTCACTTTCTAGGAGCCATGGGCACCAGGGTAGAGGTGTACCAAGGGCAAGGCACACTTCTAGAGGTGTTTTTTGATAGTGAGCTGGATGATGACGCAGAGTAGGAGATAGGCATAGGTGATGATGAGCCACAGGTGATAGGAGGAGGAGGCCCAGTACTCGCACTAGGAGGAATTCCTTTCTTGCATGCAGTAGGAGTTATCGCTTCACTTCAGGTAGTGTCGAAGTACCTTACTATGAGGATTAGGGGCACAGTGCAAGGACAACGTGCTCCGGTGCTAGTAGACAGTTGGGCAACCCACAATTTCGTAGATGCCTAGATGGTGGAGAGGAGAGGCATACACACAGAGTCCTTTGAGGGCTTCTCCATCTTGGTGGTGCTTAGAGATTGTCCCATGCAGTGTATCAGATATGTTCCTGAGATGACAACAGTGATGGGAAACTATTTGATGATGAGCCATTTCTTTGTGGTTGACATTTTAGACACAAATGTGGTGCCTGGTGTTCAGTGGGTCTACTCTCTTGGGCGTGTTACTATTGATTGGTAGAGATTGGAGATGGAGTTCACAGGGCCAAATGGGAAGTTGGTCTTGTTGAGAGGCATGCACTCATATGCCCAATAAACAATGTCAACACACAAGATGGAGACACACTTGAGACATGGGGATATAGAGTGGGCTATGGAGCTCAAGATATCTGATGCAGGGGGCGAGACCAAACCACCACTCCTGGACATCTAGGCCATTCTAGACAAGTACCCAGCAGTATTTGGGGACATCCTACTAGGACAACCACCTGACAAGGGGTTTGAGCATGCTATTGAGCTAGAGCCAGGGGTACATGTAGTTATCACAACCCCATACAAACATCCCAAGGCCTATCGAGATGAGATTGAGCAATCTATTCAGGAGTTGCTAGCATTGGGGCACATTAGGCCCAAATCTAGTCCCTTCGCTTCATCAGTTGTTAGGGTGAAGAAGGATGGTACATTGCAGATGTGCATTGACTACAAAGCTCTTAATAAGATGTCGCTGAAGAACCAGTACCCAATCCCATGCATAAATGAGCTTATGGACGAGCTTAGAGGAGCCAAGTACTTCTCTAAGATAGATTTACATTTGGGGTACCATCAAATTTGGGTGAGGGATCAGGATATCCCTAAGATAACTTTCACGTGTTACTACGACCACTTTGAGATTTTGGTTATGCCCTTTGGGCTAACCAACACACTTGCTACTTTCTAGTCTTGCATGAACCATGTGTTTCGCAAGCAGTTGCGCAGGTTCGTGTTAGTGTTCTTTGACGACATATTGATTTACAAAAGGACATGGGAGGAGCACTTGCAACATGTAGAGGAGGTGCTTCGTATTTTGGAGGGACAATCGTTTTATGCAAACTTGTCCAAGTGTGAGTTTGGGTTGACTGAGATGCTCTATTTGGGGAACATTATTAGAGAGGATGGAGTGCAGGTGCATGAGGAGAAGATTAGAGCCATTTGGAACTGGCCAGTTCCCCAGAATGTGACTGAGCTGAGGGGATTTATGGGCATTTTGCACATATTATAGGAAGTTCGTAAAGGGCTTCTTAGAGCTAGTGACACCCCTCACAAATTTGACTAAGAAGGGGGCATTTGTATGGATGGGACAGGGCACATGCATCATTTGAGCACCTTAAGAAGGCGATGAGTAGTTTTTCGGTGTTGAATTTGCCTGATTTTACACAACCATTCACCTTGGAGTGTGATGCATGATGCATCAGGTGAGGGCATTGGCGCAGTATTGTCACAGGGGGGCCACTCGATAGCTTTCGAGAGTCGGAAGCTCCTTAGTCATGAGAAGTTGTACTATATCTATGACGAGATGTTAGCCATTATGCATGCATTGGCCACATTTCGACAATACTGGGTGGGCAATAGGTTCAAATTGAAGATTGATCATAACAATCTTCACTACTTTTTGGAGCAAAACGACCTAAATGAGAGGCAACAAAAGTGGGTTAGCAGAATTCAGGCCTACGATTTTGACATAGAGTAGGTCAAGGGCAAGCAAAACATAGTGGGAGATGCCCTATCCAGGGGGCCTGCGACACTTTCACTCATGAGCATCTGCCATGATTGGAAGGCACAAATTTTGGTGGAGTACTCCAAGGATCGACATGCGTGTGAGATCTTGGATGGCACTCATGGGGATGAGTGCTACCAGGTGATGGATGGTGTTATTTACTACAAAGGGCGCGTATGTCTGGTACTTAGTTCACAATTGAGGGGGAAGATTCTCCATGCAACACATGATTCACCACTATCAGGACATCAGGGGTTCTTGAAGACTTACAGGATAGTTGGGAGCGCTTCACTTGGAGGGACCTCGGGGGGGATGTGTTGAGGCATGTACAAGAGTGTAAGGCTTGCCAGAGGAACAAGGGGGAGTTGACTCATCTCATTGGGTTACTGCAGTCGCTTCCCATTCTTGAGGGGAAGTGGGAGAGCATTTTGATGGACTTTATCACATGACTTCCCATGGTGCAGGGTCTTGACTGTATATATATAGTGGTGGACTGGTTGACAAAGTATGCCCACTTCTTTGTTATCCCCACTAGGTACACTGCTTTGCAAGTTGCAAAGCTATACTTCAGAGAGATTTTCAGGTTGCATGGTCTCCCAAAGACGATAGTCAGTGACAGGGATAGACACTTCATGGGGGCATTTTGGTAGGAGCTCTTTAGGTTGGTGGGCACAATGCTCACTCCTAATACCAGCTACCATCCTCAGACAGACGGGCATACCAAGATAGTTAATAAGTGGTTGGAGGGATATTTGCGGAACTATGTGACAGGGAAACAACGAACTTGAATAAGATGGTTTCACTTGGGGGAGTATTGCTACAATACTACCTACCATATGTCTATTGGTATGTCACCTTTTCGTGCTTTATATGGATATGATGTTTTATCTTTTGGTGACCTTGTTTTTGGAGACAGCATGGCCCAAAGGGCCAAATATTGGATTCAAGAGAGCCAAGACATTTTGAAGGCTCTCAAAGACAATTTATAGACCACCCAAAATCAACAAAAAATGTATGCAAACAGGCACAGGGTTGAGAGACATTTTGAGGTGGGAGACTTGGTTTTCTTATGTCTCCAACAATACAGACAGTCCATGCTGAAGCAAAAGGGGGCCAAGAAACTACAACCACGTTTCTATGGGCCCTACAGGGTGAACCAGAGGATTGGTGAGGTGGCATATGAGCTGGAGCTTCCACCTAGAAGCAAGGTGCATAATGTCTTTCATGTCTCATGCCTCAAGAAGGTATTGGGACAATAAGCGACAACAACTACTGAGCTACCCTCGTTGGATGATGAGGGGCATTTGGTTCTTGAGCCTGAGGCTATTTTGGTGACCAGAGAGAGGAGACTGAGGAGCCAGACTATCAAGGAGTATACATGGTGTAGAAATCTCTTGTTTTCCCACCCCGGTTTTCAGTTTCACCTTATTACTCCAAAATAGTTAAATGCCCTTTCCCATATCCCTACATTTAACAAGCTGGAAAATAAATTTTGCTGAAAACACAAATTCTGGAAAAATTACAGAATGCTGGAAAATGCAGAAATAAATATCAACACACATAAAACAGTCATTCACACATTTTGACACATATATTTTTGGTCAACATGACCCTGGAAAAACCCCCTACAACTCTTGGGGAAAACCAGTTCGAAAGCTCCTTCTTATTTCTGGAAAATTCTTTTTACAGTGAGAGAAATATTCAGCAAAAATCAGCAAACAGACTTTACAACTTATCTTGTTTTCCGTGCTTAACCACCACCTCGGAAAATGTGCAAACAACAAAAATAGAACAGCAATAAATGATGTACATCCTCCTCAATTTTCGTGCCAACTTTCAGCCTTAAATGCTGTTGTACGGCCTGCCTAGAAAAGCGTGCAAGCTGCCAAAAAAATCTGCTGTACGATTTCTCGATTTCCGTGCAGAAAAACAGTTGTACTGCTGTACGAATTTCTGCCTAGAAATGCGTGCCAAGGTACAGCCACTTGCTATACGGCCTCCCTTAAATTCTGCTCCTCGATTTCTGTGCAAACCTGCTGTACGGCCTGCTGTACGGCCTCCTTTTCTCGAAAATCGTGCCTAAAAATCGGCCTCACTGCGTGCAAACTCAGCTGTACGGTCTTGCTGAAATGTCTTGCTGAAATGCTGCCTTGGAATGTGTGCCAAGTTGCTGCCTCCTTCTCCTCACTGCCCAGAAATCTCCCTTGCTCTCTTGCTCTCCTTCTCTCAATCTGCTCATGAAAGAATGAATGACCTTTTCCTCCTTTTCCTCCTTTAACCTAACCCTAAGTGACTTTTGGAGAATCCCTAAATCCAATGGCTGAAATAGATTGAGATCTAGGGCTGAGATTAAATGCTCATTTAAATCTCACTTTCTATTTTTTAATTCACCCCACTTTAATAAAGACCCACTTGGTCATTTATTTCCAAAGTCACTTTTCCTTTCTAATTTTACATTGACTTTATTAAAGTCACTTTAAAATTAGACTTTAGTAACTTTATCACTTAAAGTCACTTTTAAATTAGATTTGACTTTATAAAAATTATAAAGTCACTTTAGGAGAAAAAATTAAATTCTTTTGGACACTTTTCCCTAGGCCAAAGATCAAAGCCTTAGGGAACCACCTGTCCTCCGGTACCAAATTTCAACACTCCCTCTTACCGAGGAAGGTTTTCCTCACCACACCCATCTTGTCTCTGAAGTAGACATGCTTGCCCCGTGGTAAGGCTTTGGTAAGAATATCTGCAACCTGCTCATCAGTGGGAATATACTCAAGCTTCACGGCTCCTTTCTGAACATAGTCTCTGATGAAGTGATATTTGATCCCGATATGCTTTGACCTGTCATGAAATACTGGATTCTCCGTGAGTTTAATGCAACTCTGATTATCACAGTAAATCACTGAAGGTCTCAACGGCTGACCAAATAAGCCAAACAACATCTTGCGAAGCCGGATGGCCTCACAACTAGCTAGACTGGCCGCCATATACTCTGCTTCCGCTGAACTCAATGCTACTGACTGCTGCTTTCGGCTGAACCATGACACCACTGCCAAACCCAACCCAAAGCAGCACCCTGAAGTGCTCTTCCTATCAGAAGCACAACCTG
Organism: Pinus albicaulis; assembly: GCA_034641835.2. Lineage (NCBI taxonomy): Eukaryota > Viridiplantae > Streptophyta > Pinopsida > Pinales > Pinaceae > Pinus > Pinus albicaulis. The sequence continues at coordinate 542,529,781 of CM076579.1, read as the reverse complement.
CCCAATCAGAATCAGTGTAACCTGCCAATCTCACTCCATCCCCCTGCCTGTAGTCCAGACCATAATCCACTGTCCCCTGCAAGTACCGCAAAATGTGTTTTGCAGCCACCCAGTGAACCTTCTTAGGCTCACACATAAACTGACTCATCGTGTTGACTGCAAAACAAATATCTGGTCTAGTGTTGACCAAATACATCAAGGAACCAATCGGCTGTCTGTACAATGTGGGATCCACCAACTCGGAATCCGAAGCATGAAGCTTCTTCCAGTTGGTGATCATCGGTGTCGACATGGGTCTACAATCCTCCATGTGGAATCTGCCAAGGATGTCCACAACATACTTCCCCTGTCCCAGGAAGAAATGCCCCTCCTCCTGCCACACCTCCAAACCCAAAAAGTAATGCATCAAGCCGATGTCCTTCATCTCAAACTTCGCCGCAAGATCTCTCTTGCAGTGCTCTATGAGTCTCTCTGCACCTGTAATGACTAAGTCATCCACATACAACACCAGAATGAGAGGCTCCTCACCTATCACAATATAGTAAAGGTTCGGATCTGCCTCACTCTTTGTGAAACCCATCTTCTGCAGGTATGTATCTATCCTGGAGTACCAAGCTCTGGGAGCTTGCTTCAGGCCATAAAGGGCCTTCTTCAGTCTGCACACATGGGACTCCTTCCCATGCACCTCAAAGCCTTGTGGCTGCTCAATGTACACCTCCTCCTGTATGAAGCCATTGAGAAATGCGGTTTTCACATCCATCTGGTGGATCTTCCAACCCATCTCTGCTGCTATCGATATAATGGAGCGGATCGAAGTATATCGAGCCACGGGAGCGAAGGTCTCCTCATAATCAACTCCCTCTACCGGGGAGAACCCTCTAGCCACAAACCTCGCTTTGAATTTCTCAATGCTGCCATCTGCAGCATGCTTTACCTTGTAAAGCCATCTGGAAGTAACCACGGATTTGCCCTCAGGCCTCGGCACCACCTCCCAAACATCATTTTTCATGATAGAAGAATACTCCTCCTGCATGGCCTCTCTCCAGACCTGCTGGCTAGCTGCCTCCTCATAGCTAGAAGGCTCAGAGTCAAGGATGTTGGTAGCCATTGCCATATAGATACAAAACCTCTCAGGTGGTCTGCTCTCTCTGACCGGCCTCTTAGGCTCAGCAACAGATGTGGCATCTCTCAAGGTGTCCTGAAGCCACTTGGGCCTCCTCTTCCCTGAGCACACTTCTCCCACCGGAGAATAAAACTCCTCCTCCTCAACATCGGGAGCCTGAACTCCTGACTGTCTGTCTGCTGTCCTCCTGCCTGCACCTGAACCTGTAGATGCTGAGGTACCGTGTGAACTGTCCATCAGTGGACTCCCCAGTGAACTGCTCTGTGGACTGCTCTGCATGCTGCCCGTAGCACCACCTCTTTGACTCGGTGAGCCACTCCCCACTGACGGACCTGGCATCGTCATAGATGTACCTCCAGATCCTCCTGATCCCTGCCCACTGGATCCCTGTGACTGACTCAACTGCTGCTGAGGGTCTGGCTGATCCAGATACTCTAACTCCCGTGACCTCCTAAAGGCCCTGTCCTTCTCGAACTTCACATCCCGCCTGACAACAACTTTCCTCTGTGCAGGAATGTAAATCCGAAAGGCCTTGGAGGTCTCACTGTAGCCCACAAAGATACCCTTCTCTGCGGTGGGCTCTAGTTTGGTCCTCTTCTCCTTGGGTATGTAGGAGTATGTAATGCACCCAAAGATACGAAGATGACCAATATCGGGCTTCTTCCCAGAAAAAGCCTCCTCTGGAGTCATGTGCCCCAAGGCACGATGCGGACTCCTGTTCTGCAAATAAACAGCTGTGTTGCAGGCCTCTGCCCACAAAAACAATGGCAACCCCTGATCATGTAACATGGCTTTGGCAGCCCCTCCGATGGATCTATTCTTCCTCTCCGCAACCCCGTTCTGCTGGGGGTTGTAAGGAACAGTGAGCTCCCTCCTAATGCCTGCCTCCGCACAATAGTCAACAAACTCTCCAAGGGTGTGCTCTCCTCCATTGTCCGACCTCAGGGACTTGATCTTCCGACCTGTCTGTGTCTCCACAAGAGCTCTGAACTCCTGAAACCGCTTGAAGACCTCACTCTTGGTCTTCAAGAAATAAATCCAGGTCCTCCTGGAGTGATCATCAATGAATAACACATAGTACTCATGTCCACTCAAGGAAACATGAGACATCCGACCGCTCACATCGGAATGAATCAAATCAAGTATCCCAGTTGCTCTGCTGTCACTGCTGGGAAAAGGGGATTTGGCAAACTTGCCCATCGCACATCCTCTGCAAGTATCAAAGTGATCAGTACTGAAATCTGGCACACCTGTAGTGATCTCCCGCAAAGTCCTCAAGGCTCCATGATACATGTGCCCCATCTTGCGGTGCCAAATCTCACACAACTCGGAACTGCTAGCTTTGCTGTCGGTACTACTGCTCAATGCCAAAAGGGACTGAAATGCAAACTTGTACACCTTTGCATGGCGTACACCTATCACTCTAGCTGAATCAGCTGGAGTGCCCCTGGGATACATCAACACCTGTCCTCCCCTGAACAGTACCTCATATCCTCTGTCCTCCAAAGCTGAGACATATATGAGGTTCTTCCTCATCCCTGGCACATAAAGAACATCTGACACTTTCAAGGGAGGTTTAGACTCCCTCTGAAATGTCAATGTTCCCACACCGACTACTCTAACAACTCTGTCATCACCGAGTACTACCTCTATATCAGTGCCACTCTTTGAAAGCTCTGAGAAGTACTCACGGACTCTTGTCATGTGACGTGAAGCCCCACTGTCCACATACCAGATACCCGAAGATGCTCCGCTAATCGAGGGAAATGCATGCTCCCTCTGAACCTGTGTGGCAGGTACTCCTGCACTAGAAGACTCACACGCAATGAACCCAAACTCTCGGTCAAAGCGATCTGCAAAGTCCTCAACCTCTGCTGAAGCTGCCATGCTCTGGTTCTTCCCCTTCTTCTTCTTCTTCTCCGGACACACAACTGCATAGTGTCCCATCTTCTGACAATTCCAACACTTCACTTTGGAATAGTCCTTCTGTGAGTTATCCTGTTTACCTTTACCTTTGCCTTTGCCCCCACCGTTGCTTGTGGAAGCCTGCTTCTTCCCTTTGCCTTTCTTGCGTCTTGCCAACAGTGCTACATCCTCATCCTGCTCAACTGGCTTGGCTGCCCCAAGCTGACCTTTCCTGATCTCTGTCTGAATGCAATCATCCCAAAACCTCTCCCATGTGGGAAGGGTCTCACGTGCACAAACCCCATCAACAAAGTTCATCCATGAATTGGGGAGGCCATTTACTGCAATCCGCACCAACTCGGTGGGTGGAATGGCCTCTCCAGTCGCTGCCAACTCATCTCTCACATTAGTAATCTTTGTGAGATATCCAGCTGCACTATCAGTCTTACCCATCTTAATGTTCTTCAGCTTCTCCTTCAGGACCATTTTCCGGTTCTCATTGGTACTCTGGTAGAGGTTGGTCAATGCTGTCCACATCTCATGAGCATTTCTCTTTCCTCTCACATGAGGAATGCAATGGTCTTTGATTCCGTCTAGAATCGGTCTCTTACCCTTGTTGTTATTTTTATTATATGCTGCCAACTGAGTAGCATCAGTAGGCACATTTACAGGGTTCTGTGCGGTATGCACCATTATGTCCCAGACTTCTGCCTCCTCAAAGATACTTTGCATTCTCTCCTTCCAAACGCTGTAATTGGTATGCCCATCCAACCTATCCTCCACCCTCGGTCCCAAAGACATCCTGTTGTCCTAAAACTGAAAAATAACCTTCAACAGCAAAGTAGAGGTAAAAGTGCATTGTTTTGACGAAAAATCAGCTTGTTGGAATTTTCTTAGTGAAAAATTAAACGGTATGTTTTTTTCCTTGCTGTCCCAAAGCCCCCGTGACCTCAAACTCTGATACCATGTAGAAATTTACATTTTCCCACCGGTTTTCGGTTTCGCCTTATTATTCCAAAATAGTTAAATGCCCTTTCCCATATCCATACATTTAACAAATTGGAAAATAAATTTTGCTGAAAACACAAATTCTGGAAATTTTTCAGAATGCTGGAAAATGCAGAATTAAAAATCAGCAAGCATAAAAAACAGTCATTCACACATTTTGACAAATATTTTTGGTCAACATGACCCTGGAAAAACCCCCTACAACTCTTGGGGAAAACCAGTTCGAAAGCTCCTTCTTATTTCTGGAAAATGCTTTTTACAGTGAGAGAAATATTCAGCAAAAAATCAGCAAACAGACTTTTACAGCTTATTTCGTTTTCCGTGCTTAACCAGCATATCGGAAAATGTGCAGGCATAACAAAAGCAGAGAAGAGCAATAATCGACGCATGCGGCCTCCTCGATTTTCGTGCCAAATTTCAGCCTTAAATGCTACTGTACGGCCTGCCTAGAATAGCGTGCAAGCTGCCAGAAAATCTGCTGTACGGTTTTCTCGATTTCTGTGCAAGAAAACAGTTGTACGGCTGTACGGATTTCTGCCTAGAAATGCATGCCAAGGTACAGCCACTTGTTGTACGGCCTCCCTTGAAAAATGTGCCAGCAACCTTCAATTCTGCTCCTCGAAATCTGTGCAAACTTGCTGTACGGCCTGCTGTACGGCCTCCCTTTCTAGAAAATCGTGCCCAAAAATCTGCCTTTCACTGTGCTAACTCGGTTATGTGGGTCTCACTGTGTTGCTTGGCAGAATGTGGAACAGGCTGTGCCTCCTCCTTTAATTTGCCCGAGAAATCTCCCTTAAGTCCTTGCTCTCTATCTCTCAATCTGCTCATGAAAGAATGAATGACCTTTTCCTCCTTTTCCTCCCTTAACCTAACCCTAAGTGACTTTTGGGGAATCCCTAAATCCAATGGCTGAAATAGATTGAGATCTAGGGCTGAGATTAAATGCTCATTTAAATCTCACTTTCTATTTTTTAATTCACCCCACTTTAATAAAGACCCACTTAGTCATTTATTTCCAAAGTCACTTTTCCTTTCTAATTTTACATCGACTTTATTAAAGTCACTTTAAAATTAGACTTTAGTAACTTTATCACATAAAGTCACTTTTAAAATTAGATTTGACTTTATAAAATTATAAAGTCACTTTAGGAGAAAAATTAAATTCTTTTGGACACTTTTCCCTAGGCCAAAGATCAAAGCCTTAGGGAACTTTTTGTCCTCACGGTAACCATGGTGACCAGGAGGATTGGCGAGGTGGCATACGAGTTGGAGCTTCCACTTGGAAGTGTTGAGAAATCAATGCTTGTGGATTAGAGTTTGATTTCTTCTTTCTTGATAATTACTTGTGAACTACGTTGGCTTTTTTTACTTTATTATATTATCTCTCATCAAGCAATTACCAAATTATGTGTGTATGAAGATCACAAAAACATGAGACACAAGATGTAGGCACTATGTCAGGGGAAAACTAAGTCAAAATCTCTTCCTTCAATAGTTTTTCCTGAGACTCTTCTGCCTAGACACATGCCTCCTCCACACCAAAACAACCCTTTTTTCAATCCAGACCTTCAACCTTGTAGCAACAACAACACTTTGACCCAACAACTTCGACTTGGCAGCAACAGGCAGCGATTGGCAGTAGCAACAACTTCGACTTGACAAAAAGACTTCGATATCCTAAAGTAGCCCACACGAGAGAGAGATAGATAGCCCAAAATTTCGATTTTCTTCTTCTCTTCCTTCTGAGCCAACCTCACACTTCTTTTAGCCTTCTTCTCCTACTTCACACTTTTTCCCAGCTTCTTCTTGGATATTGAACTTGTGAGTGAGTGTGTCCAAATGAATTCAAACTGCTTCAATATATACCCTTTTGGTGAGGTCAAATTGCCTAGTTTGAGGGCAACTTGATCTCCTTGAAGCCTACTTGGTGTGGAGGTGACATAATTCTTTTCTGACTAAAGATAAGCCTTTTTACATGATTCAAAAGCCCAAGAAGGGTCTCTTTAAATTTACAATTACTCTAATGACTCGAAATAAATCCTAGAAGTTCTCAATGGGGACTTTGACCTAAAACGTGATGACCCAAACATGAAACCCATGCTTTAATAAGTCAAAATAATAATAATAATAATACAAATTTTCTTTTCATTCATTTTCACTAGTACATTTCATTGTGACTCAAATACAATTATAAAGACCGAACCTTGTTACATTTTTCATCACTCCCTCTTAACTAGGGAGGTACTTATAACAAGTACAAGGAGGATCTCAAACTATTTGAACTATGAAGAGTTAGGCACCGCAATGCCATGGACTAGATTTTTGATCAGGACAATTTATCCAAGGTGGGACTAAGATAGGCTAAAGCTTTCATCCTCTCTAGGTACCATCAACCTTACTTACTAACCATCAACCCAGGGATCCAAGTTTGTATCCAAGGTCAGAGCTCTATGACCAACACCACCCTCCCTATCAGACATCAACACATAGATGTCCTTCCGAGCAATGTGTCACTTACAAAGTCTCAACACTTTCAATTGTTCCAATCAATAGAAAATCCTCCTCGATCAAACAGATCATAAACAACAAATCTCTCCTAATGTAAATCATGCTATCAAAACTCCGAGAGATTTACTTGTACAAACATAACCCCAATCAATAATAGACTTTCAAATGAACATAGGCAAACACAAACCTCTAGGGTCTTTCAGACATCTTGATGTTGTTTTCCACAGTAGGACTTCCAAATGAATCTTGACAAAAGATTCCTCAACCATACATCTTCCTTTCCTACTTCACATGCAACAACATATTATGTCTCAACACTACTAAAAGCATCTTACTTCCTACTCATCCATGAGACCATAGTAGCTCCTAGACTAAAGCATCCACTTGTAGTCTATGTCACATGGTTCGGGTTCAAGTTCAGGTTTGACAATGATTAGGTTCGGTTTGTGTTCGAATTTTTTGATAAGGTTCGGATGAGGTTCGTCATTGGGTTCGTCTGTATAAATTTTCTATATATATACATATATTAAGTTTAAAATGAAATATAGGATAAAATAGTAAAATATCAACATCAATAAACATAAAAAATGCTATCATTAACAAAATTGCAAGGATAGATTACAAGCTTGATTTGTGACATGAGGTTATGAGTTTTGATCTATGGACTTGGTCAATGGCTATGATGTTCGATGAGGTTCACCGAATCTCAAATTTTTTTTTAAGGTTCACCAAAATTTGAACCTCAAGGTTGAAGTGCAACGAACCTTGTGACGTAGCCTGTAGTGCTTCTTCCATCAGTCTCACTGCCACCCCAATAAGAATCTGTGAAGCCAATCAGCTAGACTACCTTGCTATCATACTTTAGGCAATGATGTATAGTGCCACGAAGATATCTCAATATATGCTTGGCAGCTATCCAGTGATCATGATGCAGCTCCAACTGAAATTGACTAAGAATGTTTACAACAAAATATATATCCAGCCTAGTATTTACCAGATACATCAAAGAACCTACCAACTTACGATAGGAGGTAGGATCTACGAGACTTGAGTCAGAGCTCCTCAACTTCTTGAGATTGGTGGTCATAAGAGTAGTCATGGGATTGGAATTCATCATCCTAAATTTCTACAACAACTCGATGATATATTTCCTTGCCCCAAATATATCTCCCTAGGTTTCTGCCATACTTCCAGACCTAAGTAATAGTGCATTAGTCCTAGATCTTTCATCTCAAATTCAGTTGCCAACATCTTCTTGCATTCTTGAATTCTTTGCTCCACACCAATGATGGATAGATCATCCACATATAGTAGAATAATGATTGCCTCATTATCCTCAACCTTGATGTAGAGATTTGGATCAACAATACTCTTCACGAACCCAATTCTTAGAAGGTATGCATCCATTCTTGCATAACATGCCCTAGGTGCTTACTTCAAACCATATTGGGCCTTCTTGAGTCGACATACACAAGTGTCTCTATTATTTACCTCAAAGCCTTCGGGTTGTTCAATGTAAACTTCCTTATCAATGGTCCCATTCAGAAATGCTATCTTCACATCCATTTGATGGATATTCCAGCCCATGGTGGCAACCAATGAAACCAAGGATCTAATAGTAGTATACCTTGCAGTGGATGCAAAGGTTTCTTCATAATCTATGCCTTCCTTTTGAGAGAAACCCCTTGCAACAAATTTGGCCTTGTATTTATCTATGCTTCCATCAACAACATGCTTGATCTTATAAATCCATTTAGAGGTGACAACTGACTTGTCACTAGGTCTAGGAACGATTTCCCAAACCCCATTCTCCATGATGGATTGATATTCTTCCTGCATTGCCTTCTTCCAAACCTCTAGATGAGTAACTTCTTCGAATGTAGATGGTTCAACTTCAATTAGTTTTGTTATACATGCAACATATCTTGAGTATCTCTTCGACCTTTGACTTTCTTTAAGGTTCCTTTTGCCACTCCATGTCCTTCAACATATTTAAGGGTAGCTTTTAACCAATTTGGCCTTTTCCTAGTGGTAGGTATGACGACAGGTAGAATAGGCTCGCGTGGTCCTTCTTCTTCTTCTTGAATAGTAGTGGGATTGTCGTGGTGTACTTCTTCTTCTTCGAATATAGGTATGTCTTCGTCATCGGAATCAATTGGGATATCCTTGGATCTCTTGTAGGCATGAATTTCATCAAATATGGCATCCCTGCTTAGTTTAATATGTCTTCCTTGATGTAGATTCTATATGCTTTTGAGGAGAGACCATAGCCAATTGATCCAGGGTAAATTCTTTATACCCTTAACCAAGACCTTACTTCAGCTGATAAATTAGAATTGCATTTAATTAAAGCGTTAATGAACATGAATGAACGATTGCATGCTATAACGAAGAGGAACATAACATGTCAAGATCAACAATCGTAAGAACACGCTTGAACGATATGTCGGAGTTAGGTGGGAGGATATACATCTTTGAGCCTGGGTAAGGAAGATAATTATGATGCTACATTAGTCTTGACTTAACTGCCGCCGAAAATGTGGGTCCGCTGCCGCTCGCGTAGGAGTTAGCATCTAACTGGCCGGTTCCGTTCCTAACAGGTCGGTTAGGTCCGGGTTTTTTGAAAAATAGGCGAAATGCCCTAAGTAGCCGGGTTGCTTGGCCGGTTTCGACTACTGGGCTATCTAGCCAGCTGGTTTGGCCAGTTTTTAAAACTATGGATGGTGTAGGTCGCTGCATTAAGTGCTGTAAGAAGAAGAGATGTATATGGATGTGTTTCTTTGACATACAAGGAAAATGCCCTCACACAAGAGTGGCTAGACCTCTCTACGAGATGTTCCACTGCAGAACCCTCATGCATAAAAAAAGACTCCTATCAGTATGACAATAGATCACACATAAAGACCGAGTATCTCGCCAACATGGCAAACAAGGGATCTCAATGACATACGTGTGACATAGAGTATCTTGCCAACGTGGCATAAAAGGGATCTCAAACAACATACATGAGTATCTCGCCAATATGGCATCAAGGGATCTCAAACATAATACTAGTCCATGACAGAAAGTACATCAATATCAAAACAAGACAAGATCCCACGATTCATACATCAACAGGGATCTGCACAACACTATGCATCTTAGGGACAAAGAAGTACATGAAATCAACTCATCATATACCTCACGCTGAAGATGACTGAAGAATGGGCTGTTGTTGCTGTTGGATCTGAAATCACCATCACAATCGTGGCGTTGAAAGGTGTGAAATTGATTGCTCACCCTTTGAAAACTAACACTTGCAACTTCACTTCAAAAAGTGACCAAAAAATATAAATCTCAGATGAAAAATCTGAATGCGCCATCAGATTCGTGGCGTCGAATAGTGCAAAATCGATTGTCCATTTGTTGAATTCTGATGAAATGAAAATCTGGGGTAAAAAGGAATCTTTTATATTCCCCCTAGATTCTTCCACATAGTTGCTCCATGGGTGGATTGGAAATCTGCAACTCAAAAGGCGAAACCGACCTCGCTATTGCGTTCATTGTGAAAAGCCCTGAAAAATTACTGTAAACTTGACTATATTTCGACATGGAGAAAAATTACCTCCTCGGGAAAATTTCAAGGCTTATGGTTTTGCTACCTATTTCTGGGCCTGCTCATGGTTCCACCTGCATCGAAATCTGTGCTTGCCTCAAATTGCGTGCGCGCTCTCCTTTGGTCTAGCTTGGGTGCACATCTGAAGTGAATGTTTAAATATTAAAGAGTTGGGCGGAATCTACAAAGAGTTTCGTTGGTGGATTGGTTTGGATCTGAAATGTTAAGGAGGAGGTCGGGTGGTCAAACCCTGACCCCTCCTTAATGAGGCAAACTGTTTATTTTTTGAAACAGCGGCATTTTTTTGAATAACCACACATTAATTTGAGGGGGGGTCGGGCTTGCATCGGGCGGCCTGCTCTCGATTCTCGTCGGTGGCTGTATGAATAGGTGGCATCGAGAGTTGGTTGGCGGTGGGGTTCACAACCCTCACCACCATATATAATATATGGTCGGTAAAATGAGCGAGAGGTCTGGTGGAGTCATGGCAGCGAACCCCATTTTTTTAATATATTTTTGTTATGAGGATCCGTGAGGTTCGTTGGAGGGCGGTTGCGCTGAGACCAAACTATATTTGATTTATTTTAAAAACAAACTATGCAATTTTTAAAAATTTGTTTTTCGATCGTAGGGGACAAATTTCCCACAAATTTGCCCGGAATCCAGCTTGAGCTTGCCAGAATCCAGTGGTCGTGTTTCGTCCAAATTGCGGCCTCCTTAACTTGCCTAGTCATCTAAGTCAACCCAAAACTTTGACCTCTCCTAACTTTTGCATACGAGCTCGATTTGACGAACTGTCCACACCGTTGCGATCAGAATGACAATATCTACAACTTGAACTTGGTTTGAAAACAATCCGAACACTTTGATTTTTGAACCCTCTTTGTCCTGCGTGTGTCTTTGGAGCCACCTGGATCAATCCTCCCCACTGAGGAGCTTTTGGTCCTCCAAAAGCATCAAAAAGAATTTGCACTGTTGTGAACTATGTTTGCACCACAAGCGTCCTGAAAAAGTCACCCTTCCTTCTCCTTCACCTTGAAAAAGTGAAGTGACTTTTTCAACTTCACTTCAAAAAGTTGCAACTTCACTTCAAAAAGTGACCAAAAAATATAAATATCAAATGAAAAATCTGAATGCGCCATCAGATTCGTGGCATCAAATAGTGCAAAATTGACTGTCCATTTGCTAAATTTTGATGAAATGAAAATCTGGGGTAAAAAGGATCTTTTAGATTCTCCTTAGATTCCTCCACGTAGTTGCTCCATGGGTGGATTGGAAATCTGAAGCTCAAAAGGCGAATCCGACCTCGCCATTGCGTATCCTGTGAAAAATCGTGGAAAATGACTGTAAACTTGACTATATTCTGACATGGAGAAAAATTACCTCGGAAAAATTTCAAGGCTCATTGTTCCGCTCCTTGTTTCTAACCCTGCTCATGGTTCCACCTGCATCAAAATCTGTTCCCGCCTCAAACTGCGTGCGTGCTCTCCTTTGGTTTAGCCTGGGCGCACATTTGAAGTGAATGTTTAAATATTAAAGAGTTGGGTGGAATCTACAAAGAGTTCTGTTGGCAGATTGGTTTGGAGACGAAATGTTTTGGAGGAGGTCGGGTGGTCAAACCCTGACCTCTCCTTAATGAGGCAAACTGTTTATTTTTTGAAACAACTGCTTTTTTTTGAATAACCACACATTAATTTGAGGGGGGGGGGAGGGGTGTTGGGCCCACATCGGGCAGCCTGCCCTCGATTCTCGCTGGCGGTCGTATGAATAGGTGGCATCGAGAGTTGGTTGGTGGTGGGGATCACAACCCTCGCCACCATATATAATATATGGTCGGTAAAATGAGCGAGGGGTCTGATGGGGTCATGGCCGCCGACCCCATTTTTTTAATATATTTTTGTTGTGAGGATCTGTGAGGTCTGTTGGAGGGCGACTACGCTAAGACCAAACTATATTAGAGTTTTTTTTAAAACAAACTATGCAATTTTTAAAAATTCGGTTTTTGACCATAGGGGACAAATTAACGGTCCCACAAATTCGCGTGGAGTCTGGGTTGAGCTTGCCGTAATTCGGTGGCCGAGATTTGTCCAAATTGCGTTTTCCTTAACTTGCCCAGTCATCCAAGTCAACCCAAAACTTTGACTGCTCCTAACCTTTGCATACGAGCTTGGTTTGATGAATCGTTCGCACCGTTGTGATCAGGACGACAAGATCTACAACCCAAACTTGGTTCGAGAACAATTTGGACACTATGATTTTTGAACCCTCTTTGTCCTATGTGAGTCTCTTGTGCCACGTGGATCACCAACAAAGATTCCTTTAATGCTTGTAGAATCTAACTTCTTTCACTTGTCTTTTGGAACGTGGATGTAGGTAGGACTCCCAAAGATTCAAAGATGATCCAGACTCGACTCCAGACTCTACTTTTTCTTGTGAATGCTTCCTCAGGTGTCATGTTCTCAAGAATTCTATGAGGACTTCTATTTTGAATGTATACTGTTGTCATTGTTGCTTCTCCCCATAATAATTTTGGTAAGTCTTGATCAAGGAGCATTGTTCAAATACCTTCTTCAATTGACTTGTTCTTTCTTTCAACTACTCCATTTTGTTCAGGATAGTAGGGAACAATGACCTCTCTCCTAATTCCTGCTTCTTTACAATAAACAATCAATTCTTTAGAAGTGTATTACCCACCATTGTTGGATCTCAAGGTCTTTATTCTTCATTCAGTTAGGGTTTCCACTTTAGATCTAAACTCCTTGAACTTCTCAAATACTTCATCCTTCTTCTTGAGAAGGTAGAGCCATGTCTTTCTAGAATGATCATCTATGAATGTTGCATAATAAAGATGACCTCCAAGTTCACACACGTCATAATGAATGAGGTCTAATATTTCTTTAGATCTTGTTTCACTATTTGAAAATGGTTTTTTTGTATGTTTACCTAAAGAGCATCTCTTGCAAGCTCCTTCATGATCTTCTTTGATGTTGGGGATGCCATGAACTAGTTGATTAATAGTAGGAATGACCTTGTAATGTAGATGACCATATCTCCTATGCCATAGTTCAATGGGATTGATTTCCATATGAACCAAAGCTCGAGGAGATGGTGTAATGACTATATAAACTTCCTTCACAAACTCCAATAACCCTAGCTTTATCGTTACTTGATTCTTCTCCCCAAACCAAAACTTTTCCATCAACAAAAGAAACTCTATACCCTTTATCTTCTAAACAAGAAATAGAAAGAAAATTATTTTTCAAACCTTTGACATATAGTATATTGTTGAGATGTAGCTTAGCTCCATTCTTCAACTTAAAAGATGTTGATCTTAGGCCTCTAACAACATAGCTTTTGTTGTTTCCCAATTCCATTGCATGAGAAGATGGTTCCTTTGATAGAGTGTGAAGTTGTTTACTTTCTCCTATCATGTGCCTTGATGCTCCACTATCAATAATCCATGCACTATCATCACTAAGAGAACCTGTAAGAGTAGCCAAGAACCCTTGACTCTTGACCTTGTTGAATAAGTAGTGGAAAATCTTCTTGATCCAACTTCCTGCAATATTAAATCCCATTCTTATATAAGTTGTCATAGAGGGAGTAACCATTTCCTTTGAGCCAACAGAGTGATCTTCAATCTTCCTTAACCTTAGCTCTGATACCATGTTGAGAAATCAATGCTTGTAGCTTATGGTTTGATTTCTTCTTTCTTGATAATTACTTGTGTTATGTTGGCTTCTTTTACTTTTTTATTATATTATCTTTCATCAAGCAATTACCAAATTATGTGTGTATGAAGATCACAAAAACACGAGACACAAGATGTAGGCACTCTGTTAGGTCAAAACCCCTCTCTAGGGGAAAACCCAGTCAAAATCTCTTCCTTTAATAGTTTTTCCTGAGACTCTTCTACCTAGACACAGACCTCCTCCACACCAAGTCAATCTTTTCTTCAATCCAGACCTTCAACCTTGTAGTAGCACCATCACTTTGACCCAACAACTTCCACTTGGTAGCATCAACAACTTCGACTTGACAAAAAGATTTCGATGTCCTAAAGTAGCCCACATGAGAGAGAGATAGATAGCCCAAAATTTCGATTTTCTTCTACTCTTTCTTCTTAGCCAACCTTAGACTTTTTTTTAGCCTTCATCTCCCACTTCACACTTTTTTCCAACTTCTTCTTGGATATTGAACTTGTTAGTGAGAGCGTGTCCAAATGAATTCGAACTACTTCAATATATACCCTTTTGGTGAGGTCGAATTGCCCAGTTTGAGGCTGTTTTGATCTTCTTGAGGCCAACTTGGTGTGGAGGTGACATAATTCATTTCCAACTCAAAAATAAACCTTTTTACATGATTCAAAATCCCAAGAAGGGTCTCTTTCAATGTACAATGAATCTAATGACAGAACAAATTCTAGAAGTCCTCAATGGGGACTTTGACCTAAAACATGATGACCCAAGCATGAAACCCATGCTTTAATAAATAATAATAATAATAATAATAATAAAATTTCTTTTCATTCCTTTTCATAAGTACATTTAATTGTGACTCAAATACCATTATAAATATCGAACCTAGTTACATTTTTCAACAAGAAGCAAGGTGCATAATGTCTTTCATGTCTCATGCCTCGAGAAGGTATTGGGACAACAAATGACAACAACTATTGAGCTACCCTTGTTGGATGATGAGGGGCATCTGGTTCTTGAGCTTGAGGCTATTTTGGAGACCAAGGAGAAGAGATTGAGGAGCCAGAGTCTCAGGGAGTATTTGGTGCAGTGGAGGAATTTGTCACACGAGGATGCCACATGGGAGGGTGAGCATATTTTACAACATTCCGCATTATAGTTGCTTGGTGACTCGAGAGGATTGTGATGTCCCCTCTACTTAAGTTCACCTAGCAACTGCACCAATTTTGCAATTTTGTCTAAGTTATATTAATTTGGCTCAACTTAGGATAAGTGGGTGGTAAAGGGAGAATCACTTCATTTTGTGGGAGAAAGCATAGCCAAACATTAGAAAAAGGGAAAGATTAAAGTGCAAGTGGGAAGTGGGGACCACCTAAAACGGGTAATTTGGCAGTAGTCTATAATGCGACTTTTTGAAGGTTTTTACGGTGGTTTTTTCCGGTTTAATTTCTCTAAATTCTGGCAGGAATTTAGTGAAAATAGAAATTTGATGGGTAACCTTGCACAATCGAAGTGCCCTAGGGGTTTTTTAGGGTGCTGAATCCATATATACAGTCAAAAAATCAGTTTAAGTAACAAAAATCAAGATTTTACTTCAATTTGTTTCACCGGATTCCGGCACTTGAAACTCCAAAAAGTCGCACTAAAGACAACTCCGGTAATTTGTACCCCTTAAGCTAGTATGCACTTGTGGGAGGAGAGGAAAAAGGAAGCAAAGCGAATTGGAGGAAAGAGAAGGAAGGCGGGGCCAACAAGTATAAGTATAAGGAGAGAACATTCATTTGAGGATTTTGATCATTTTACATTGTCTCTACTATTCTCTGACAACATAGTGCTACTTAGCACACGGGGTTTTTGTGCGGAAATCCCACCCTACCTTTGGTGGACTTTGAGTGCGAGCCATAGGTGGTCATCTGCACTACATTGGGGAGCTGTTCTAGGAGATTTGTCAGGAGTTTTCGTCGGGTTCCCTTAGTAGACTGAGCGCAATAGGGAAATTCACACTCCTTGGGCGGGCTAGTTGTCGAGCAGATCTTTTGCAGCCGCCAGGCTTTCAGGGAGAGATTGGAATGATCATTTGTTATATATTTGAAGTGCTGGACAGGCCTATTTCTGTGGGAATTTTGCAGTGACGTGGCCGCATTTTTAGGGTTTGCGCAAAAGGAGTTCTGGGCCTGCGCAGTACATAGTGAAGGCTGCACATGGGAGAGGCTTGGCATGGAATTTGGAGCTGGGTTTTGCTAGGAGCCATGGGGAGGATACTTGGAGGATTTGCTTAGCATTTTGGAGGTGTTTTTGGCAGGTGATTTCCTGTGGAGCAAATTACCCAGATGGAGGAGGAGCTCACTAGAATTGGGGTAATTTCGGAAGGTTGGAACTAGGCCCAACCCTTTCTGGGTTTGTGGAGGAGAGCCCAAGATTAATTTGCCATAAATTTCTGAGCATTCTAAGGGGCTCAAACAGGGGTTTCTTTCCAGCCAACAGTGCATATTTTCAGGGCCAATGCAAAAGCTTGAGGAGGAAGCACTTCTTAGCATCAGAGCAGCATTTCTCTCACTTGGGGTTTGTCCTGCTTTCTTCGGCAAGCCCAGGTGCACCTATTCCATACATTTGTACTCTCCTCTTTGATAATAAAATGGCTTATTATGGTGCAGTTTTCTGGTTGAATTGTTGGTGTTTATTTGCTTGTTAATATTTTGTGTATGCATGGTGGAATTTGCTTGTTTATCACTGTTATTTCTTATTGAGAATAAAACATCTAGAGCATCCTTTGACACTTATTGGCCATCCACTGATGCTGCTAGGGCATACAAATAATGATCATTTCAAGGTTTTACTCCGCGAGTTATTGTTACGAGCTTCTTATAGCATATTTTATAAATGGATGCTTCCAGCTCCCCATTTTTCAACTCATATCCTATATAAGATACCTATTGATCCATGAAATTTTGGACATCTATTGATATTGCGCACTGTATGGATATGGCTTTATGGAATATCAATGGGGCTGATTTGAATGGCATGATATCCCATTCATTATTTATCCCCATAAAAAGGACAATCATCTTGACATTTACCACAACTTGATTGCATAGGATATTTTAAACCATTGGTAGAGTTGTAGTTATAAACTGTTGGATGTGCTTGACATACATGGATTTTTAGAGGAGTAATAGAAGGAATCGAATTAAAGAAAAAAACACTACCTTGTTACAAAACATCGTAAACTTACTGTCCCTCCACCTTGATCGGCTAATCCACCTACCTAATGCCCTATATTTCCTCCCCAGAACCAATATTACCTCATATCATACACCGCACTATGTATCACGACCGTTATTTGCCACGCATCCACACACATTCTTTTGTAATTGTTGGGGTTTTACAAAAAGACTTAATTTCTGAGCTCCATTTGTCCTGTTCAGGTGCATGCTTGGATTTAGTTAGCCAGAGTGCCTTGGGTACAATTTTCATAAAAGCATGTTAGACTCGGTCTAACAACAATGATATACCTTAATCCATGCATTACTCAACGATAACATGTTCTTTGAGGGCTTTGGGTATACCATTACCTGATACATTTGACCAGAGGATTTTGCAAAATAGTGGGAATATTGGAATTCTACCTAACTACGTATGATTTGAATTGATATTAACAGGATAGATTCTGTTTATTGGGACTATGAGTATAGATATTTTAGCATAAGAGAGCAAATTCATGGACCCGTATATTTATAACGTTGGGTTCTTTTATTGCAGGTTGCTGAAGATGTTCCTCAGCCATCACACGATGCTGTCTAGAATGCTTTCGTAATGTACCTCCTGTTTTAGAAAATCAAATTCAGTCCTCAGACGGCGTGGACAAAAGTTGTTCCATCAAATTGGTTGACTACGAGTAGTTCAGTTGTACAGCATTATTACTAATTAAATATCCAGTGGCAGAGGTGTATTGTCACTTCAGATTATGTTTTATATATTTTATTATTTTACATTCGATTAAAGCTGGTTGCTTAGATCACTATTTTATCTTTTTATGTGACAGATTTTATGCTCTGAATTGTAATGCTTTCAAAGTTATTAACAGAAGCCAAGAGGTGTAGTTTGCAGTTTTCTACGAATGTTTGTGATGAACGAAAGAGTTTTAGCTAATTTAAATTCATTTTTTCTTATTTTTTCATGGACCTTGGTACTGTATAGGATTAATAGAGCTGCGCCTAATTCAATTTGTGCACGTAGCGAGTGGCCTTACTCACCATGATGGCCTATGGCTATCAATCAGGAATATTTGACATGCTTATTTTCATTATCTGTTTTATTGTTTCTGTTAATGCACTTTTAATGGAGATACACCACAGGGTCAAAGTCACAAGCCCCGTGATGTACACGAGGAATAAGGACCCAAAGGGATATGCTGAAATATAGGCAACCGAGTTTCGTTATACAATATATGTCAAATATTTATCACAAAATTACGATTATATTTGTTCTCAAAGAAATAGACTGCCATGATTAAGAAAAAAAATTGGTTCAATTTTGCTTTGAAGTTAGAATGATATTAACTGCGGAAAATGGAGTATAAAACGTCAATAAATTGTGTAACGAAACAAATATATCTTACTTAGACAAAGCACTGGAAAAACTAGACGGCACCAATGCATACATCTGAAATTTTATAAACTGTTGACAGTCCACCAAATCCGTAATGTAACAAGTTACTGAAACACACCAGATTACACCAGATTCTCTAATGAAACATATTTACAGCCATGCATCATGAGTATAATCTGAGACAGTGCCCTCACTATTCAGAAACACACCAGATTCTGTGTTCCAACCTTGTTCCATCTTTAGAAAGTCCATAGGAGTCCTATTCACGTCCCTGTGGATATGTGGGAAAACTGATAGAAAGAATGAATGCCATTATACAGTTATTGTAATGTCAAATTTCTCATTGTTATATTCTTCCACATTCATTGAGTACAGAATAGTCTTAGACCAATCTGAGTACTATTGATTCACAATAATTATTTGTTATTTGTTTCTTGGCCAATGCGTGTTCTCAAACATGAGTTTAAAACAACTTGGAATACTATTAGCGTGTATTTTTAGGAATATGTATAGGTCATACAATAAGGCATGAAATTATTCTTTTCATCATTCTATAAAACTTCAAAAAATAGGTTTAATTGATAATGTATTAAAATTAAGGAGTTGTATCTTCAATTGAGAATATTATGACAAACAGGTACACTAGCATATACAAAGGAGGAATATAATCACATATATACTTGGAATTATTGGTGTAATATGTGCATGTAGCCACGACCCATTTTTCTCTATCATTATGTATTTGTCATTATGGTAAAGGCCATATTATTCATTTTGCTATTCAATTGTTATGTATGGTTAATGTTAACTTAGTCAAATGTGATATGTAGATTCAATACCCTATTGGTGTGTGTTGTAACTTATTTGTCCTCCTTTAATTTTTGTTGTTTTTCTTTTAATTTAAAAAATATATAAAAATAGAAAAAGAAAAATAAGAAAAAAAATCAAAAGAAAAAAAAATAGAAAGGGATTTAAAAAAATAAAATAAAAATATGTATATATTAAAATACATATACTTAGCATTGTGTGCAAGTCTAAATGTTGCATAATTTTTATTTTATAGTCCTTAATATTTTAAAAGATTATTTATTTGTAAATAAATAAGATTTTTGGACGGACGAGATCGGGCTTGCTCGGATCAATTGCGGTAGCCCTGCATTTTTGAACGATAATGAGAGGGGAGGGCGGGAAGGCAGGGGCATGTGTTCACAAAAAGGTTTTCCCCGCATCAATTGCGGTACTCCATTGTTGAATACCACTTACCATGTTCACCTCCCCGCAAACAACTCTCCCTCCATTCATATCTCTCGCCATTCATCCTCTTGCTATTTTTACCAACCACTAACATTCTACTGTATATGACCATCGCTATCCCTCTTTCCAAAACTAGCAAATCACTGTTGCTTGTTAAATCACTCTCACCAATGTTCTTCAACATTTGATCCTTTGTGCCAATAATGGTAGTGGTCCACTAAGAACTATTATTTGCTCCTAATTTAAAACAATTATCTTTTCCAAATCAACCATTTTCTAATTATGCTTGCCACGAATTCTCAAAACGATTTTGTAAGCAAAATTCCAACAATTTGCTTGATCCCATCATTGGATACGTGGCAACCCTGCATCAATTGCGGTACCCCCTTGTTGAATACCACTTACCATGTTCACCCCCCCCCTGCAAACAACTCTCCATCCATTCATATCTCTCGACATTCATCCTCCTACTGTTATTACCAACCACCAACATTCTACTGTATATGACCATCGTTATCCCTCTTGCCAAAACTAGCAAATCATTGTTGCTTGTTAAATCATGTTCGCCAATGTTCTTGAACATTTAATCCTATGTGCCAATAATGGTCAAGTGCACTAAAAATTGTTATTCGCTCATAATAAAAAACGGTCATCCTTTCCAAATCAACCATTTGCTAATTATGCTTGTAACTGTAATTCTTAGAACAATTCTGTAGGCAAAATTCCAACAGATGGGCCTCCAATCATCATTCTTTCTAGATAACTCTTTCTCAATTTCCATATCACTCAAAACAATGAAACTCTTTTCCATATAACAGCTGAGTCAGTTTGCCAAGCCCTTCAGCTCAACCCTCAAGAACCCTTACATCCATTTTCCACTTATGCATCAATGGAGATTTACCAAAAGCTTTCCTTTTCAGAAAGAGCTCACATTTTTGAATCCTTTTTGCCTGAGAATTCTGAATTACTCGGAACCAATCCTCCTTTTTCTACTACTATGTTCCTTGAGATGTCTAGGCATGCGATTTCCCTAGTTTCTTGTCTATTAGAATATCCCAACAATCAATGGGTCGATGAAGCCATTTTGGGCTTTCTGTCAGTGTTCTCTTTTGGTAAAAAACCTTAAATAATGTTAAACTAAAGTCAGTTTCTTTTCAAAGTAATTCATGATCAAATTTTGAAGTTCAATGTAAAAGGCTCTTTCAAGTATCAATAAGTTCTGGTCTATTTGATTCTAGATCATCAATCCGAAAGATTTAAGTTTCCTTTGCAAAAGTTGGATGTTATAGGCAACTCACAGTCAGTGATTCATTGGACTTCACTAGTGAAAAAGACTTCTGAAGAATTCTCATTTAGTGATTTTGTCAATCAATTCGTGCATGTGGCAAATCGTTTATTAAATAGTGATGTTGTTCTTAGGATTTCAACTGAGATTAAAAGAATTTTACATTTGAGTGAACATACTAAAATAGGAGACTAGTATTTATACCATAATTTCACTGAAATTAGGATTTATGGATGTGAATTACAACCATACAAGTTGCTTGTCTTCCTCTCAATAATAATTTTTGCTCGAATATATTAGACAAATGATGAATGTGGATGATGTTCATTTTGTCTCTAGGAAACAAAAAGCTCAATTTAAATTGATAGCACATGTTGGCCCATTTATAGCCAACACAAGAGGTGCAAAGAAAGAGGTTAATGTCTTACTAAAACAAATGAAATTCAAGTTGAGTTTCAGTTGGTCTTATGACCCACTGGGAATTATATCATCAGTGAAAGTTACACAAAAATCAACACCTTATGTTCATATGCCTAAACCAAATATTGAGCAATTTTTCAATAACGAAGATTGAGAGGAAAACACTTTACAGGAAGTTGAGAAAACCATTTCCAGTCAAGCAGTGTTAGAGACTCCAAAGACAATAGAGAAAGAGTTAAAAAGGCCAAGGGAGAGTCAGTCTCCATCAGGATCATATTTCAGCAAACAACTTTCAAAGTCATGAAGAGAAGAAAAACAACAAATAATGATGAAGAAGAATCCTTAGAAGTCCAAACTTTTGAAGGACCTTCTACAATCATTCTTACAGGAGAATCACCATTTTCACTGCAACAAATTGAAGAAATTAGAATAGATTCTCCTTCTCCTTCCCCTCCTTCTTCGAGGCAACATAATACATTTTCAAGATTTCTAGAAATGAAAAAGAAGAATGAAGCATTGAAAACCTCAAACATATGCAAAGTTTTGGAAACAATCTTCTACAACATAGACCAAGCTACTTTCAGCATTAGATAGTGAGAAGGGACAATTCCAATTGGCATTTTTGGAACCAAAGGTCCCTGTACCTAAGACTGTTGAAGATTATAAAACTTCCTTGTTCTCTTTTGACACCAAAAAAATTCATCCCATAGATCAAATTGATCTACGCAAGCAAGCATGGGAGATGATTTATACATCCTTGACAAGTTCTGCCATGGCAACTTCTAAGTTGCAAGCATCATTAAATAATATTCATTCTCAATTAAAGCAAGAAAAAATGTCTTTTCTAGCTAAGGATACAAAAATTAAGGGACTTGAAGACTTGGTTTTGAAATTAGGACTAGATCCTTAAGATGTAAAATCAACAGAAGAGATAATAGAAAATAGGAACGCTGATATTCATGTTGAGATTGTGTATTTGGGGTAGCATCAGTCTCGAGCTCCCAAATTTTGTGGAGGGATTAGAGTACACTTGATTTACAATGCCCAGAAATGGATTTTGGAAATTTCATCTGGTTTAGGAGATATTAAATTAATTAATTATTTTAATGTATTTCCTAAGTTAAAACTTAGAGAACTTAAATAATTAAAGTGAATTTATTTAAACACGTGATGCAATTGTCTTAAGTCACACAGATCAAGTTTTCTTTTAATCTTAGCCATTGATTCAAGATCTGATCATGGTCGTTGGTTTTCCAACGATAAAAGTATAAATGAAAGGCTTGGGGTCATTTGTAAAACACATAGAGGCAGAGCACTGAAGCTAAGCTGAGATTCTAGGGCGGGTTTGCTAAGAATTCTCAGAAGTGTTTCAGTTGCAGAGAGGGGAATTTAGGCCAAGGGGATGATCTGATCTCGGGGTTTAGAATCAGAAAGAGGCAAAGATCAGCTTAGAGAGGCAGCGTAGAGAAGTTGGAGAGCAGTAGTAGGAAGGGCAACAACTGTGCTACGCAGTCCCTCAAAGACAACGTAATTTTCTGTAGGAAACCCTCAATGGTTACACAGAGACCCTAAGGGGCAGCGTAAGGACTGCATCACCCAGTCTGGGGTAACACAACCCTTTTCGGAGCAGCGCTTAGGGTCTGAGGGGCTTCAGAGGCTGACACAAAGGCTTCAGGGGCAGCGTTGGGCTTTCTAGGCCCTAATTTTGGCCGATTTTTGTAAATCCTGATTGAGGGTGTGGATCAGTCATTATTTTGGCCCTAGATCAGCCATTGAGCTGTAGATCTATTATTTCTCTGTCGGGTTTTCCAGATTTGGAACCCAGGCTTGTTGTATTCAGAAAATTCTTAATAATAAAACTCTCCAGCAGCCAGAAGACTGGTTTTCCTGCATTGGGTTTTTCCGGGGACTACTTGTCCACAAATAACTGTCACTTTGTTTGTGTGCATGGACTTGTTCTAGATTTGAATTGGTGGAGATCTGTTATGTGTTTTGCTTCGATTTTAACTTGAATTTTATTCAGTTAATAACTCAACTAAGTAGGAGGAGCATAACTAGATTAACAATAATAATTTCTGCATAAAGTGTAAAGATTCAGAAATTTCCACATGGTATTAGAGTGTCATCAACAATTGCAGATCTAGGAGGGTCATCAACAAGACACTGAAGGTTCTAGCTGCAAAAAGAAGCTGGAAAAGCAATAGAAAATGCAGATGTGAAGGGACAACACAATTTTCAGAGGCAGATTCATGCAGAGGGAAGGGTGACGCAATCTAACGCTGTCTCCTAGCAAGCCCACACAATTACTGTGTAGAGGCAGCTCAGAAACAATGCTGGATCAGTCTGAAGCCTGCCAGTGTGATGTAGATCTGAATCTGTTAGATCCAGAAAAGATTGAAGAAAAGCTGCAAAAATTCAGAAGGTGCTGGTGGGGTTAAATTTCTGAAGTTTTCAGATTTTTAGCATAAACACAAGTGACAAAGAGCAGGAGGAGATCAACGTCTCAAAGAGTTTCTAGCCAAAGAAACTTGTAGTTTGATCAGAGGATCAAAGAGAGCTGAACCATTGTTGATTTGACAGATTTCCAAGGAGGGAAATTAGTTGTCAGAGTGAGAAGAAGGTACTTGTTTCACCAAGGGCCTTAGATCCATTTCTCTAGCAAAGAAAAAGGAAGTTCCGACACATTCTGAGTAGATGGCTCCTCATGGATTACATGATCAGGACAGGCGGGATGGCCTCTCAAACTTTTCAGTTTGGAAGGCAAGGATCCTGATATTCCTTGAGGCATACAATCTCAAAGACCATGCAAAGCAACCTTTGGCCACACCGATAGATCCGGATCTCCTTCGGAAGCATAAGGAAGCTGCTGGACATGTCAAGTGGATGATCATGGATGGAATTAAGGACTATATTGTACCACACTTCGCTGAGAAGAAGACAACTAATGAGATGCAGAAAGCCTTAATCTCCCTATATGAGGGAAAATCTGTCCAAAGGAAGATGTTGTTGGAGACACAGATGAGGTCATTCATGATGACCAAGGGAGAAGACATGGAACATTTCCTCTTCAAACTGCAGTCGATCAGAGATCAGTTGACTGCAACTAGTGCTAAGGTGGAAGATGATGTGATTGTTAGGACTACCCTCAATGCAGTCACGGATGAGTGGGAAACCTTTGTCCAAAGTACCTTGGGTAGAGTGGGCCTCCCAGATTGGGACAACTTGTAGTCAATTCTGCATTAAGAAGAACTTTGCAGATTCACCAAGAAGTAGTATAGCTCTGGATCGAGCAAAGTGAAGAAGGAAGATGAGGAAGATGAAACTTTGGCATCAAAGAGGCAGCCAAAGAAGAAGAAGGATCTCTCAAAGATCAAGTGCTTCCAGTGTGGTGAAATAGGACATTTTTCCAGCAATTGTTCTCAGAAGAAAAAGGACAAGGAAGCCTCTTCTTCCAAAGTTGCTGTGGTAGATGATGGGTTAGAAGATGATGCAGCCATGAGTGCTCATGAACCACATAGGTGGGGTGACATGGATATGTAGATGAGCTACATATTCTAAGGCGGGATCCTTGAGCAGCTCATCTCTTGGATCACATGCGAGCTACGACAACATTAAGACAGTAGCGGGACAAGAACATCAGTGGGTGCATAGATCACGGATGAAGCAGAGGCAGATCTTAAGACTGGGAGGAGCAGCGCAAAGCAGAACAACAACAACAATGTAGAAGCAGTAGCAGCGCAAAGCAGAACAACAACATCGTAGAAGCAGTGGCAGCGCAGAGCAGAGCTGCTTACGTAGTGCAGAGCTGCAACAATGTAGAAGGCTTAGGGACAATGCAGTGCAGCAACAACTTGAGAGATTTCAGAACAAGGGGATGATGTGACTTTAGTAGTGCAAAGGGAGGTTGCTTATGTAGTGCAGAGCTGTAGCTATGCATAATCCTTCAGATGCCAACGCAAATCTGTAGCCTATGGAGCTTCAGTGATGAGGATGCAACCCATCTGACTTGTCTGTCAAAGATTGGGTAGGAGATTCAATTTTTTCTCTCAACAACTAAAGTTGCAGTGTAGTAGATCAGTAGTGGCAGTGCTATGAGCAGCACAAATGCAACATATTGAGAGGGAGCTGCAGTACAAAGGTTGCAGTGGCAGTGGCAGAGTCATCGGCAGCAGTACAGAATGGCAGCAACAGTGCAGAGTTGAGTGGCAGCAGACCAAACTTCAGCAGCACAGAACCAGTGCCCAAAACCTTGTAATGCGTAAGTGTGATGTATTGCTAGAGCACACCTTTGATGCTAAGAGGGAGTGTTATGATTTTGTGTATTTGGGGTAGCATTAGTTGTGCTCTAGCTCCCAAATTTTGTGGAGGGACTAGCATACACTTGATCTACAAGACCCATAAATGAATTTGTTAAATTTCATCTGATTTAGGAGATATTAAATTAATTAATTATTTTAATGTATTTCTTAAGTTTTTTTTTTCCAAAGAAAAAGTTGAACCTTCTATTAAGAGAATAAAAAGTTACAGACGGTGGGCTTCAGGCCGAGGTAATGGAATAGGCATTTCGAGAATTGTATATTCTTGTCTCCCTTGTACAAGGGATAAAATAAATAAAGAGTTGTCATGTGATGGTGCGAAAAAATAGCGATTTTCCGGCCACCCCACAAAAAAACTGCTATGCGTATGCATAAACCATAAAAAATAAATCTAACCATCTTCATTTGTCCCGAGCCTCCTCTTTTTTGAGGAAAACAACCCAAACACGAGCAAATATATGTTTTAGATGTGTAGTCAAAGATTTTCCCAGTTCATATATATAGGGGAAATTAAGTAAGCATGACAAAAAATAGAACTAGACACCAGCGTTTCGGGCCTCCATCGAAACGGAAAACAACCTAGTCAAAAAAGTTTAAACAATATGAAGTAAAAGTAGTACTGATAGATCTGAAAAAACCGATAAGTCTGATATCTATAGAAACCAACCAAAAACCGGAATACTGGAGAAAATACAGGAGAACATAGGTATGTCTATGTCCCTGCCGCTGCAAAAGGAGTTCAGGGGGGCTTTACTGGGCATATGGCAGTTGATCCGCGAGGCGGATCAAGTCCCCATTAGTTTATTTTATGGCCCAGCCTCCCAGAGTTTGCTGTACGCCATCTTTAGAAAGTGAGTCCGCTTCCATATTCCGCTCCCTGTATATTTGACATACAGATAAATCATCAAAATAGCGTTTTAAAGATAATTTTTTTTCTAAAAGAGGCAGCAACATAAAATTTTGACATCTAAATTCTGCGTTGAACCATTTGATAACATTTAGAGAGTCTCAAAAAATTTGGGCCTGTCTTAGTCCAAGATGAATAAGCCAACAAAGGAGATGTATGAGGGAGAGGATTTCTGCATAGTTATTGGATCCAATTCCCAGGCCAACTGAGGCAGAGAGAGTCCTTCTAGAAGGGATATGGATGGAGATTCCAACTCCACAAAGATTTTGGGGAATCGAGGCCCCATCAAAATATGCCCAGGGGATATCTCCTCTGATGTATTCTATCATGAGTTCGCTAAGTGTCCTGAAAGGGTTGGAAAGAGGAATGTTCTGAAATATAGATGCCCCTTCAACAGCTATGATCTCAGGGGGAGTGGAGGTGTCCTTGAAAGTAACCTTGTTCCAAGCGATCCATGTGCCCCATGACACAATCAACGGAATATTTCTGGTTTTGTCGTCCGTAGCAATGTTCCACCAAGAGTGCTAGGAATCGTGGAAAGAAGGACCTCCCCAGATAAGTTTAATGTTTAACAAGCGCAAAGTTTCCCTCGATATCTGAAGATTGAACGGATAGTCTAGAAATAGATGGAGCATGGTTTCCTCATTTCTCTTACATAGCGGGCACCATCCAGGGCCGATCTTACTCCTTTTCTGAAGGATATCCCAAGTTGGGACTTTACTTTTTGGGATGCACCAAAAGAAAAGCCTGGATTTTGCTGGAGCCTTAAGTTTCCACAGAGCCTTTGACCACCAGTCTGGATCATCCCAACTTTTTTGAGACATCATCCAATTATAGCCAAATTTAGCAGTGTATTTCCCTAAAGGGGAGTGTACCCAGCTCAGCGAGTTAGGACGATCGTTAAATTTGACATTTGATCTTTGGAGTTCCGAAATGTAGCCCCTCTATTCCTCCATCCATTGATCGTCAATTTGGAGATCCACTCCTGATTTCCAGGCTTGTCCCCAAATCGTAGAGTGGCCCTCGAGACCTGTCTGACTGAGGAAATTGATCCCTTTTACAGATAGATGCTCTATCAGGCCCCTGGAGAGAGCAAAGGACCTGTTGCATCCCGCCCAAGGATCTTGGCCAATTCTTATTGATTCTCCATTCCCCACCAACCACATCAATCCTTTTTCAATGATATAGATGGATTCGACTGTGGCTTTCCATACCACCGATGCTTGCAGATGTTTCTTTTGTGGCGTTCTAAGCTAGTCTTCTAGTCGGGTTGGATCAATATACTTCCTCTTGATGACCATGGTCCAAAGATTTTCCTTAGTGAGTAGTTGCCAACCCAACTTGGACGTCAGAGTAGATGCAAAGGCATTGAGATCCTTGATGCCCCAGCCCCCCCATTCCTTTGGTCTAGCCACTTTATCCCATGCTACCCAAGGGAGTACTGACTCCTCCTTTGACCCTGCCAATAGGAACTTATTGAACAAGCACTTAATTTTTGATAGGATTCCTTTAAGCACCCAAGTTAACGCAGTCCAGTAAACATGGATGGCTAGGAGGACCAATTTGATCAACACTAAACGACCTGTTTGTGACAACCATTTGAAGCTCCAATGTTTCATTCTATTTTCAATTTTAGCCACTAGCCAGTGCCAATCTGTAGTTTAGTATGTATCTGGCTTGAGAAAGAACCCAAATATTTAAAGCTGTTCGATAATTCCTTTGCTTCATAGGGGAGATCTTTCGATATCCTGCCCACCTCCATCTCCAAAACCCTTTTCACCATCCTTGCATTACCCTAACATTGTCGTGCTGAGAGGGCTCCCAGATAGAGGTTTGCTGCATGTAGGGTTGTGCAACCATAAATGGCCTTCGTACTTTGACGCCTTGTACAGGTGTTGCATGCCTAGCGCCAACTGGAGGCTAGGGCTCTGTGATCAGTAGGATCTGAGCACACCTCGAACCACCATTGTTAGAGGTTTTGAACCTCCATCATGCGTCACTCTTTCCTTTGATGTATTTCCTAAGTTAAAACTTAGGGAACTTAAATAATTAAAGTGAATTTAATTAAACATGTGATGAAATTGTCTTAAGTCACACGAATCAGGATTTCTTTTAATCTTAGCCATTGATTCAAGATCAGATCATGGCTGTTGGTTTTCCAATGAGAAAAGTATAAAGGAAAGGCTTGGGGTCATTTGTAAAACACACAAAGGTAGAGCACTGAAGCTAAGTTGAGATTCTAGGGCGGGTTTGCTAAGAATTCTTAGAAATGTTTTAGCTGCAGAGAGGGGAATTTAGGCCAAGGGAATGATCTGATCCCGAGGTCTAGAATCAACAAGAAGTAGAGATCATCTCAGAGAGGCAGCGCAAAGAAGCAGGAGAGTAGCAGCAGGAAGGGCAGCAACTGTGCTACGCAGGTGCTGCGCGGTTGGGTTTTTCCGGGGACTATTTTTCCAGAAATAACTTTGTCACTTTGTCTATATGTGCATGAACTTGTTCTAGATCTGAATTGGTGGAGATTTGTTATGTGTTTTGCTTCGATTTTAACTTGAATTTTATTCAGTTAATAACTTAACTAAGTAGGAGGAGCATAACCAGATGTAAAAATTTCTGCATAAAGTGTAAATATTTAGAAATTTCCACAATTCAAGAATTGAGGAAACAATTATAGCTGCCAACCTCTGAACATCCACAAGCACAAGAAATCAGTCAACTAGAGAAGGAGAAAGAAAACATGCTTAAGATGATTGTTGAGCAGGACATACAAATTTCGAAAATGGAAGAAGAAATGGAGAAGTTGATTAAGGAAAGAGAGCTACAACTTAGTACTGGAGTAGCAAATTCTATAACAGGCACTTCTACAGCAGGGACATCTACATCAACCATTGTCACAATAGACACAAAGCCCATTGATCAAAATTCAACAGAGAAGTTGATTAGATTTGGATCAAAGACCTAAGTGATAGCTCAAATTTCAAAGTGTTCCAAAGAGTGTCAAACTTGAGCGACTGGATAGATCTCGTCTTCCTGATTCTGGCGCCGTGAACGGTTCGAAAAACTGATACTGTATGAATAAGTTATCGCGATTTGAAAAGTCCAGTAAACTGTAAATTTTGGCTTTTGACAGGGTTTGAGTGGGTACTTGCACAGTCAACAAAAATAATATTACAGGGAATATTCCTCTCAGGCCAGTAGTTGAAGGACAAGTGTCACATTATTATTCGTTGTTGCACTGTACAATGTTTTTAAGGTTCAATGGGAAGGCGCCACGTGGCCAGCCCTGAGGCCGCCATGTGGCCCTTGAACAGTGTGGAAAAATTTTGTTGGGTCCCCGGGGCTCGACCCCAAGACCTCCTGCACAGTACGCGGACACCTTAATCATCTGCTCTATCGGTATTTCTTAACACTATATGCCGACGGTTTTGTTTTATGGTTTGGCGCATTGAAGTTTGGGGGTTGGAGGGGGCCAGCCTTGAGGGCCAACCCCCCATATGGTCGTAGCCCCGGAACCACGACGCTACGTTAACAACCCATCTGACCTAACCGCCAACCAACGATTGTTGCACACTCACATGCCACGATCCATTGCAGTTTATCTGCATGGTATATAAAACTGTAACCGCCAGCGTTCCGTCTATCGCGTTCACATATGGCGGGTTTCTATGCCACGGTTAGCAACATCCGCCGACAGTTTTGCTCCACATTTAATTTAGATGCGAGGATTCGGGTGCATGTGCCTAAAATTACCCTCAAACATTTAATCTTAATGGTTATCTAGGCAGAGAATTTGGAGCGCGCCCCAAATTTTGGGGTTTTCACCATTTTAAACTCCAATTCACTGCAGTGCTCCAAAATTAGTAGAGTTGATTTAGGGGTAACCGGACAAAATTTGTTTAGGCTCTATATTGAGCTAGATTCGACCATTCTGAGAATGTGAATAGTAAATTTCAACTATCTCATACATTCCAGACTCATTGGTGAGGGTTGTAGAGCCATCAAAGAACTTTTGAGCGTGATTTAGCTTCAGAGAAGTTGTAGGGGCCACTAGGAGCCAACAACAAAAAGAGGCTTAGCTAGGGCATCTAGAGGTCTTTCTCAAGAATCCAATAGTCAATTTTGGATGTTTTATACATTCTGGAAATAATGGTGAGGTTTGCAGATCCATTAGAGGAATTGTAAAGGCCGAGATGCTTCAGAGAAGTTCCATGGGCCACTAGGTGCCAACAGGAGAATGAGGCCTATCCAGAGCAGCCAACATCCATTCTTAGCAAACTAGTAGTCTATTTTGACTATTTTGAGCCTTCTAAATCCAATGGAAGGATTTTTAGAAACGTTTGAAGACTCTTTAAGGCCGAGATGCTTCAGAGAAGTTTCCATTGAACCTAGAGCCAAGGGGTGCCACCAGGTGTTGGAGGCATAACCGGAGAATTCAGAGGCTAATTTCAGTGAGTGAATAGTCTATTCTAACTATTTTTGAAATTATGAATCCAATGGAAGGATTTGCAGGGTCATTTGGAGACTTCTGAAGGTTGAGAAGCCACATGGAAGTTTCGGGCAGCCTAGGGCCAACAGTGGATGGAGGCCTAGATTGGGAAGCCAGAGCTCATTTGGAGCAAATGAACTACCTATTTTGGATGTTTGATGTATGCTAGAGACAGTAGAAAAGGTTTCAGGGATATAAAAGGATTTCTGAGGGAGTTAGTTTCGTAGAGAAGCTCAAGTAAGCTTAAGGGCACCAACGGAAGGAGTCAAGTCTAAGGGAGCCGAGGTTCATCTTCAGAGATATTTCAGCCATTCTAGGGGTATGATGATGTTCTAAACCCAATGGTATAGTCCAAATAACCATTGGATTTGAGTTATTAACTTGTAAAAGAAATTTCACATCATAATCCCAAAGAGCCAAGTCAGTTGACATAGACTCAAGGAGACATAGGCCACGATATTTGGGTGAAATCCTTTATTAAATTTGCTGTTATGTGTTGATGCTTATTTGCTACACTTTATAGTTGTTGTACATGTTTAATATCAACAAAAACAAATGTTCTTATAGAATTTAAACAGTAAAAAAAAATTACACAGGTTTCAAGAATTCATTTCCACGCAGTCATGTATAAGCAAGATCTTTTATTTTTTTAACTGAGTGGGAGGTGATTGCGCATAAGAAGTTCAATTTATCCACCCAATTTCATATCAGATGGTATGAGAGCACTAGGTTTCTTATTTGACTTGAAAGGTGTTTAATAGTGCAAAGAATTTAACTTTTTGCGAATTGACTCTTGCTTACAAGTTTGAGTTTGCTAGAGGTGAAGGGAAAGCCACTGTTAGCTAAGTATAGAAGATGACAAGAAGGAAGAAGGGATGAAGGCATCTTCCTTACCCAAAGGACCTCAAGGCAACCCTTGAAGCACAAGAGGGTTTGTTTGCAAAAGGATGCTTGAATAAGAGCTTGACTCTACAACCATTTTGTTCATAAGTTTTGTCAAATGTTTTTGAAAGCTTTGTTAACTTTTGTTGAAGTTCTTTTGTTCATTTACATAAGATGACAACTTATTCAAGTGAGGTTTCAAAATACTCCTCCTTCACAAGATTCTTCGATGAAGACATGAAGCGAGACTTCTACATCCTAAAGGATAGGGTGCAAAGTATGTTTGAAGATAGAAAAGAAAGCATTAGACTTCAGGAGAAATTGGTTGCTATGAAGCAAGAGAAAGAATAAATTATTCAAACAATGCATGAGATGGAGATGCAACTCCATCAAGCTCAAGAGGCCTTAACCAAGAACATACGTGAAGCAGAGGTAAATCACTCAAATTTGTCTTCAAATTCCTCTTCGGAAAGATGTGTAGGTTCATTTGAAAAGCACACTAGAGGTATAGGGTCCAAGTTGATGTTAAAAATGGGCTATGAAGGCAAGGGTTTAGGCAAACATGCATAAGGCATGATTGATCCTATTTTGGTTGAGGAGAGGCCTAAGAAATTTGGTCTTGGTTATGTTCGAACTTATGGAAAAAACTCAAAAGCCATGAAGGCACTTGAGACAACTTAAGGAAGAAGTTTTGTTACAAGTTCTAAACCACAAACATGCCAAGTTTGTTTTCAAATTGATTGACAATGTTTGAAGCCTATGTTGCAGCAAGATGTTAATGGACATGCAGCTTATGGCGAGCAAGAGAGTTCTGATAGCTATCAAGACAAGAACAATGATGTTAGTCTTCAAAAGAAAGCTGGAACCTCTACCAGTTCATCTCCTCAAGAAGGTAAAAAAGATGGACATGCAAAGCAACATTTGAGGTATAATTCTTCCCATAGTCAAGTTGATTATGTTTTTGATAAGCATGACAAATATGCATGCTTGAATGGAAGAAAGAGTTGCTGTTCCTATTGTGGTTTGTGTAACCATGATGTTTCAAAATGATGGAAGAGGATGAAGGCATACATGAAATAGTGGAAGCGAAGGCAACTTGCTCAAAAGGTGAAAAATACTTGCACACATTGCGAGAAGGAGGGACATGTTATTGCCCAATGTTGGACATTGCATCCAACTAATCATCCCAAGCACATAAAGCAAGAGGATAAAAAGACATTGGCGCAATTGGAACCAAATATTCCATCATTGATGTGAGAACAGATATTTCACATGAAGAAAATTTTCAGTAGCAAAAATTTCCATGGAAGTGGCTTGGACCTGATGTTCAACTACCTTCTATAAATTTCTCGCCAGAAATTTCTGGATGATCAAGGAAGACACAATTCTTGACAGGAGGACAAGAGCATCTAAGGAGGGGAAGTGTTGACTATCTTCGAGTTGGGTTCAAAGGCACCAAGCCAGGCAAGGAAAAATGTATGGAGGCTGGAAAAGTGAGGGTGATGTACTCTCATCTACTAAACAAATTAGGTAATCAGCCTTTTGGGTTCCAAAAGATTCCTAATTGGGAGGTGTGATCAGATTTGGATCAAGGACCCGAGTGATAGCTCAAATTTCAAAGTGTTCGAAAGAGTGTCAAACCTAAGCGACTTGATAGATCTCGTATTCTTGATTCTGGTGCCGTGAACGGTTCGAAAAATCGACACAGTATGAAGAAGTTATCGCGATTTGAAAATTCCAGTAAACTACAAATTTTGGCTTTTGACCAGGTTTGACTAGGTACTTGCACAGTCAGAAAAAATAATATTCTAGGGAATATTCATCTCGGGCAAGTAATTGAAGGACAAGTGTCACATTATTATTCATTGTTGGGTTGTACGATGTTTTTAAGATCCAATGGGAAGGCGCCACGTGGCCAGCCCTGAGGTCGCCACGTGGCCCTTGAACAGTGTGGACAAATTTTATTGGGTCCACGGGGCTCGATCCCGAGACCTCCTGCACAACACACTAGTCCCTTAACCATCTACTCTACCGGTGTTTCTTAACACTATATGCCGGAGGGTTTGTTTTATGGTTTGGCGCATTGAAGTTTGGGGGTTGGAGGGGGCCAACCCCCCATATGGCCATGGTCCCAAAACCACGATGCTACATTAACAATCCGTCCAACCTAACTGCCAGCCAACGGTTTTTGTAGCGCTCACATGCAAAAATACATTGCATTTTATCCGCATGGTTTATAAAACTGTAACCGCTAGCCTTCCGTCTATCGCATTCACATATGGCTAGTTTCTATGCCATGGTTAGCAACATCCGCCGACGGTTTCTCTCCACATTTAATTTAACCGCGAGGATTCGGGTGCATGTGCCCAACCTTACCTTCAAACATTTAATATTAACGGATATCTAGGCAGAGAATTTGGAGCGCGCCCCAAATTTGGGGGTTTTCACCATTTTAAACTCCAATTAACTGCAATGCTCCAAAATTAGTGGAGCTGATTTAGGGGTAACTGGACAAAATTTGTTTAGGCTCTATCTTAAACTAGATTCGACTATTCTGAGAGTGTGAATAGTCAATTTCAACTATCTCAGACATTCCATACTCATTGGTGAGGGTTGCAGATCCATAAGAGAACTTATGAGCGTGATTTAGCTTCAGAGAAGTTCTAGGGGCCATTAGGGCCACCACGAGCCAACAACAAAAAGAGGCTTAGCCAGGGCAGCTAGAGGTCTTTCTTAGGGATCCAATAGTAAATTTTGGATGTTTCAGACATTCTGGAACTAATGGTGAGATTTTCAAAGCAAGTAGAGGATTTATGAAGGCCGAGATGTTTCAGAAAAGTTCCAAGGGCCACCAGGTGCCAACATGAGAACGAGGCCTATCCAGAGCAACCAATATCCATTCTCAGCAAACCAGTAGTCTATTCTAATTATTTTGAGCCTTATGAATCCAATGGAAGGATTTTCAGAATCTTTTGAAGACTTTTGAAGGCCGAGATGTTTCAGAGAAGTCTTTAGTGAACCTAGAGCCAGAGGGTGCCATCAAGTGTTGGAGGCATAACCAGAGCAGTTAGAGGCCAGTTTCAGTGAGTGAATAGTCTATTCTAAATATTTTTGACATTATGAATCCAATAGAAGGATTTTCAGAGTCATTTGGACACTTATAAAGGTTGATAAGCCACAGGGATGTTTTGGGCAGCCCAGGGCCAACAATGGATGGAGGCCTAGATTGGGAAGCCAAAGCTCATTTGGAGAAAATGAATAGCCTATTTTGGATGTCTGATGTATGTTGGAGATAGTAGGAAATGTTTCAGGGACAACAAAGGATTTCTGAGGGAGTTAGTGCTGCAAAGAAGCTCAGGGAAGCTCAAGGGCACCAACAAAAGGAGTCAAGTCTAAGGGAGCCGAGGTTCATCTTCAGAGATATTTCAGCCATTCCAGGGGTATGATGATGTTCTAAACCTAATGGTATAGTCCAAATAACCATTGGAGTTGAGTTATTAACTTGTAAAAGAAATTTCACATTATAATCCCAAAGAGCCAAGTCAGTTGACATAGGCTCAAGGAGACGTAGCCCACGATATTCGGGTGAAATCATTTATTAAATTTGATGTTATGTGTTGATGCTTATTTGATACACTTTATGATTTTTGCACATGTTTAATATCAACAAAAACAAATTTTCTTAAAGCACTTAAACAGTTAAAAAAAATTACACCTGTTTCAAGAATTCATTTCTGCACGGTCATGTATAAGCAAGATCTTTTATTTGTTTAACTGAGTGGGAGGTGCTTGCGCATAAGCATTTCAATTTATCCACCCATTTTCAAATCAACAGTTGTAAAAAGCCATGGGAGATGTATCTTTGAAAGATATGGAAATTGAGAAGCTTAAAGTACAACTTGAAAAAATTCAAAGCAATATAATTAAAACCAATAATGCATAGTTGCTGAGATTCAAAAGAATTTCTGGTTGACTAAGCAATTAGAAGTTTATGAAAATGAATGATTGATTGTACAAACTGTATCTCAGGCGAAAGAAAACATTTGGATTGATATTAATGCATCTATAACTGAATTATGGCCATCCATTGAAATTATTTTTGAGGAGGAAGATTTATTGTAAAGGTCAAAGGCAGCAGTAGCAGAAATCAAAGAAGATCTAGATCACAAACTAGGGGAATCTACCAGAATAATTAAAGTCCTAAAATCCAAAACAAAGGATGAAATTGAAGAATTTGGGATTGAAGACAGTACTGATGCAATGCTAGAGACAAGAAAAGCTTTAACAAAGAGAAATTTAATGTTACAACTGGAGAATAAGTGCCAAAACTTAGAAGCTGAGATCAAAAAATTCCACAGAAAATTTAATGCTCTATACCAAAAATGACTCCCAGGTATGCGAGATTCTAGTGGCTAATTGATCCCACTAGAAGATTATCAACACAAGTTACAAGAGATTGCAGCAGACAAAACCAAGTTCGCCAAAGTCAGAGGGATAATAACTGGTAAATCTTCCATCGAAGGCCTAGATTATGATTTGTTCATTCAACATGAAATTAAGCATTTGTTTTTAACTAGGCCTACTTTTGAAAAATATACAGAAGTTAAAGAGTCACACAGGAAGTTTATAAATTTTTCTATCCCAGATGAGAAAAGATAGGATACATTACTTAAGCTCATCGAATAGAACATAATTCAAAATTTCAGTGACCAGAATCCAGATAAGCAAGGGCAGACAACAAAATACCAGGGCTAGTAAAAAGAAAATCAAATTTCCAGCAACAGTCATCAAATAACAACCTTGAAATGTGTGTAAAGGGTCCAAATAAGTTTAGAATTTCAATTTTTCAGTTCTATTTTTGTAATATCCAAATCAGTTTGGATAATATTTTAGTCTGTAATAACTTTTGTTTCAAGTTTAGATTTTTTGAGTCGAAATCTATAAATATTTTGTAACTCAAAGAAGAAAGGGTTGAACCCTTTTGATGAGCCAAGGACATGACTGTAATATTCTAAGTTATTTCTGAAGATAATTGAAGGATTTTGGATTGATTTTGAGCAACTTGTGTATCTATTTGAGTTCTCCCTATTATTCATTTATGTTTTCCATTTTTATTTTTCCGCACATTTTCAAGGTAACATAGGAGTTTGGGTAAGACTAGATTGAATTCCAATCTCTCTAAAAGCCCCTTGCAAAGTTATAATTATTAAAAAATATTAATTAACTGAACAATATTTTTTTAGTTAATTCCTCTAAATTTCTTAATTGTTGCCTTTTGTCATCTCTTGGATATGTATTGATTGGGTGTAGAAAGTTTCTACATGCATCTACTATATATAATAAATTATATGTTCAATATGAATGTTTAAAGAATTATCTATATTATTAATTTATGCTTTCCAAATCATTTCAAAGATTAATTATGTTATGAATAAAAAATAAACCCTTCAGTTTTCTCTGAAATACTTAGAAATTAGATTTGTTTAAAGTTTTAATACATTGATCATCCAATTAAAATCAAAACCTTACTTAGATGTTTTGGCACAGTTGCCCAGCCTAGAACTGTCTACGAAAGGACAACAATGTGTGTGATTTTGTTTTGTAGATCATGTTACAACAAAATATAGCACCCTATTGCAAAGTTTCTCTAGGCAAGTTAGATTAAGTTCAACAAAAGGAGTGTCACCACTATTACCTTAGCCAAAACTCCCTTTATTTTAATGATGGACACAATACAACATAAAGGAGGCCTCCCTCATAAATCTTGGGGAACAAATAACCCAATTACCTTAGCCTAAGTGCCACCTAAGAGTTTTACAATGATTTCAACACAAGGATAAGAATACGAAATTAGGGTTTAGGGTGGATTGAAAAGTACTTTTCAAATTTAAGTTCGAAGTTTATAATATTTGAATCTAAAGGCTTAGGTTAACCAATAGATGCTCATGATAAGTTCCCAAACACACAATAAAAAAGGTACACTTTGTTGTCATAAACTAGCTATTTAAATGAGAATTTGTAGCAATACAATAGTTTATAAGAAAAAAAAATTTAGCCCCAAAAACTATGATTATGTAATGAGAGCTAAAACTACGAGTAAAAAAAGATTAAATTGCAACAATTTTATATGGTTTAAAAGATGTATAACAACACTTAAACCCTAGATGTCAACCCTAATTTAGAGTTGAAAATGCACACAAATTGTAAGTTTTACTTATTCAATGCATTCCAAATATTTTCCAGCCCTAGGAAATCAATATCCAAATCAATAAATGTTGAAAATATATGATTTTGTTGTAATTAAACCTTGATTTATCCTAGAACAAGTACAAAAATGATTTGAAGGTTTTGACGGTTATCACAAGAGAGAAAAGACTAGTGCCCTCTCAATATAGGGTTAATGGAGTCTAGGGACATATCACCTTAGGGGAGATTTAGAGTAGAAAAACCACTCAAAATAACTAAGGCAAGTTAACCTACTTAGGGTTTGAATCTAGGCTCTCAAAATTTTAAAGATAGATTAAGGAAATGAGCTAGCATGTTACTTCCTTAGAATATGGGAAGAAGGATTAATTCAACAAGGATCATGAAACATACACCATGCTTAATGCATGAACCATCCATATAATAAAACATAACACCAATATAAAATAAAACCTACTTGTTTTACTATTCATTCATCCAAGCTTCACCATAAAAATCCATGAAAAGAGATCAAATCCATGTCCAAGAAGTCCCCAATCAAGTGACACAACTAGTGCTCCATAGTGAACTATGTAAAAAAATATAATCCAAGAGACGCGTGTCTCTCAAGTTGCACAATAATCAAAAGAATCAAGTGCTTACCTTACATATACTAGGGAAAACAAAATTTTTAGCCCAATTAGGATAAATGCCCCTAAAATATGAAAAATCAATGATACAAGGTGGATATGTCATCAAGCCAATCCCCAATATAGCCTTAGATGTGAAGCTATAAAGAAATAATGTGAAAATAAACCTCAAAAGAAAATGTGTGAGTATAGAGGCCTCCAAAGGGTGACATCATCATCAAAAGACATGTATATCTGTCAAAAGGTGCAAAGAATGGTCTAAGGGGCATGTATTCTTATCAAAAGTCACATTATCAAAAGGTGCTCTCTCAAACCTGCATCATCATCAATGAGAAATTCCCTAACTCCAATGGGAAATGTCCACGATAATAGAGGTGGAGGAGTGTATCTAAGTGCATACCAAGGCATCATCAAGCTCAATGTCCGTCATCTAGTATGCAACATCCAAGGTATAGTGGAAATCCATCCAAAGGGTGTGTCATCAATGTCCAATGGGTGTGAATGACACATCATCAATGTCCTCCAAAGGACCATGGATCATCATCAAGTGAAAGCTCCAAAGAATCAATCTAGCATGGACACAAGTCTAGTTATCTAAGCATAAAAAGTGGATCATATTTAATGTTAGAGGCATATATCACATAAAGTATCATCTTCAAAATTCACATTAGATTGTGATCTTATATAAGTTTCCATATTTAGTTATGGGTGGATCATTAAATGATCCTATTGCATGCTCCCAACCTCAATCAATAGGTGTAAGTGATAGGTGATATGGTCCAGGGTGTACTTCATGAGACATGTCATGATATTATACACGGGCTATGCAAGACCATAATCCATAAGAACCTTTGTGTAGGGAGCACTTACATAACTTGAGTTACCTTTTTCTTGGTGCTTCTTTTTCCACCTTTTATTTAGACTATGTATTTAATTTGATTGGCTTGCTTAGTAATCTTTAATTTCATTTCAATCCCCTTTTAGTATGTCTATTGTATTGCTTATAAGGGTTGATATGTTTCTTTAAGTCTCTTTTACTTTGATAGGCGTGATTGTGGGACTAGAGTGATAGCCTCACCTAAGGGGGTAGAGCTCAAGGTAACTTGGCTTTAATAATCATTCATTCTTGACCATTTTTTTGCATTTTATCAATTACCACATGATTTCAACTTTATTTTTTCTTTTTCTTTTTGCAGTTGCATCAACCTATGATTGATTTCCAAGCCCCTTTTTCTAATAGGACGAGGCAAACAATGAACCGACTGAAAACAACGAAAAAAAGGACAATGAATTAGGGGGAGTTGACAAGTGTTAAGTATGGATGGGTGTGGACATGATACATCAATCAATGCCTCCTATTTTTTCCCCTCTTAGATAGTGAAAGAAAGGCCCCAAGGAATTTTCACTTTACTAGAAGTATGAGATGACCACCAAAATGAATTGAGCTAACAAGTGTAACTTCCAAGCATCATGATCCATGATCCTTACTCAGAATCCTAAAACATTAAGTGTAACCACCTCATATGAAATAATGGCTAATGTATCTCATGGTCGATGGGCAACCTTTGTTGGAAGAACACAGATGAAGTGGATGGTTTGACCAATTAGTGGGTAAGAGGCATCTATGAAGCTTCTATCTGAGGATCATGTGAGCTTGTTGGTTGGAAATTTGTATCATGCTAATAAATTTATAACTCATCATATATGTAGTACCAAGCTAAAAATGCAATGCATACAAGCAAGAAATTAGTGTGTCCATGAAAATCTTTGCGATTGAGTTGAATTTAAATTTCCCTTACTTGCAAGTGCAATCCCTCCGATTTGAATATGTAGTCCTAGCAAATGAAGAAGAAATTAGTGGTGACTTTGTTGGGTTATTTTAATGTCATAATAAAAACCCTTCACAAATTAATCCAGGACGTAAGCTGATGAGATATTAACTCTATATTTGCTGGCAATGTGAGAAGTATTTTCCTCTTTAAAAATAGCTAAATACTAATCTTCTATTATACTCCTAGAAAGCAACTGAAATATACTTATATCGATGACCCTTATATCTATTCCTTTAATTTAGATCCCCTAGCTTGGCTCCATAATACACTCTTTTGTTGCTTCAAGGAAACATTCATGCATTCGATTACAAGTTGTAATCAGAAGTAAGAGAATCTAGTTTTGGCTTAGTCTCTTGAAACCAAATACTAAAATCAAAATTAGAGCATGTAAATGAAATTCCAGAATGAAATCTAATCCAAAAATATCCTATGATAATCTACCAATGTCTATCATTGTTTAGTTGATCAAGAGTTCTAGTGTAGATCCTCAGACTAATTTAAATCACTCGGAATACAAAACATAAATTAAGTATATAAATACTAATCCATTTGTTATCAAACCAATCACTTATCATTTTACCAAACACAAATTAGAGAGCAATTGTTCAAGAAGTAAATAAAACTCTAATTATCATATCAAAAACCATTTTGAGCGTGTAGAATATCTACTCAATAGTAAATATGCATGCAGAGAAATTTTGGGCACAAATCATATGCCTTCACAAGTTAAATATTGTTCAATCAGACCAATTATACCTCAAATTAATATGGAAATGAAATAAAGTAGGTTCCTGAACTTAAAATTTTTTCCACATTCAAACCAAAGAAATGACTATCGTTTATAGACTCAAAATGTTGTATTGAGGCAAGGATATTTGCCATATATCCTAACAAAACACTTGTTTCAAGTCCCAATGCTATATAAGTCCTAAAATGTAAATCTTCAAATGATCACAAGTAAAGATGAGATTTCCAATGGTTATTCTTGTCTCAGGTAAAACAATACATATGATCCTAACTTCAGAATGCAATCAAGATCTTATATCATTACAAGTAAATATAAATGAGTTAGTTGATTAATAATCTCCCTTAAAAATATAATTAAAACCTTAGATTCAAGACAATCAACATGATATTGCAAACGATGTTGATCAAAAGCTAAAACTAGACTATATAAAAGATAATAATACTACTCTGCTTGCAATCTACATAGTGGAAACAAAAACAATATGCTTAAATCCATTAACCATACACACAATGTATAGAATAACACATTCATATAATAGAGTAAATTAAAAGCAATATGAACACAAATGAAATAAAATACTTTACAATCAAGAATGTGGTTGTGAGGGGCCGTTCCCATAGTGATGCATGGCTAAACTATGATCATAGAAGATGAGAAGTCAGAATGAAACAACTAATCAAGAACTTAGTTTTATGTATTTTGTTATTTTACATTCGATTAAAACTTCTTGCTAAGATCTACTATTTTGTAATTTATGTGGAAGAGATTATATGCTATGAATTGTAATGTTTTCAAAGCTATTAACATAAACCTACAGTTGTAGTTTGCAGTTTTGTACGAATGTTTGCGATGAACGAAAGATATTTAGCTAATTTAATCTATTTTTTTCATTTTTTTTTTCTTGGACATTGGAACATACTGTATAATCTTTTCATAATCTAGAGCTATGCCTAATTCATTTTGTACAAGTAGCGAGTGGTCTTAGTAACCATGATTTATTTGTTTTACTATTTCCGTGGAGATACACCACAAGGATAGAGTCACAACCCTGTGATGTATACAAGGAATAAGGACCAAAAATAATATGAAAAAATAAGGACCCAAAAGAATATGGAGAAATATAGGAAACCAAGTTTTGTTATACACTAAAACAATACATGTCAAAATATGCATCACAAAATTATGATTATATTTGTTCTCAAATAAATCAACAACCATGATGAAGAAAAGAAATTGGTTCAATTTTGGTTTGAAATTACAATGTTATTAGCTGCAAAAAATGGAGTAGAAAACGTCGATAAATAGTATATTGACACATATTTTGCTTAGACAGAGCACATAATGTTACATTGAAAAAAGTATATGACACCTATGCATACATCTTAAATTCTATGAACTTTTGACGGTCCCTGATACATGCTACCAAAGACTTGCAAAAATTACCCATATTGTTGTCCTTATCATTTTTACACTTAAAATGATCCAGGTGGATATTGGTGGCCACCCACATATTCCACTTGGGGCCCCACCATTGTCTCTTTCAATTTTTTTTCACAACTTACTATTTTTAGTAGTTTTTCGGGTCCTGAACTTCCGGAGCCATTTTGAGGCCCCAAACGGAGATAGTATACCGAAGTTACGTCCCCGGGAAGTTGAAACACCAATTTACCCAAACGGCGCCCATAGTTTTGGTGCTTCATCTCCTAAGGTTAGGTTTTGGACGTTTAGAGTTCTCCATTGTTTCTCCATAATAAATAGGCCCTCAAGCCTCATTGTAACACAGTTCATAGGTCTGAAGCCGCCACATCTCTTCTCATAGATTTGCTACCAACACCCTAGCTATTTTATTTCTATCATGTTTGTAAGTATATTTCTGTGATTTGATATTAATGAAATGAAGCCTTATTTCCGCTATATTTATATGTTTATGGTTATTTTTGTATTTTGTTGCATTCCTACATAAATCCGGATCGTGGTATCAGAGCAGTCTGCTTTTTCTCAATCCTTCTTTGCATGTCCCCAAAGAGGTTGGGGTATAAGGAGTTAGGGCTTGATCTGGTGGAACCTTTGCAAGATTAGCCTTGCAAACCCCGACGGACGCCCATGGGGGACGAAAAGAAAGATGAGGGAGCAGGAGATCCTATCAAAATATTGCTCGAGGAGGCCATCGAAAAAAAAAGAAGGATAACTTTTCCCAGATATTTCAATGACTGCCCACCGGTAGCACATCTGCATCCAATAGCCACTCTGGAGGCGCGACTCCCTTTAAGGTACAAGTAAACTTTGACATTCCCATATTTGAGAGTCAAATAGATGCAGATGCCGTAGATATATGGTTGAATCTATTAGAAGGATATTTCTCGGTTCATGACTTTTCCAACTGGGAGAAGATTATTTTTGCACTCCTCAAAGCTACCCCCCATGTCAAGGACTGGTGGGAAACCTACTGTGAGAAAAAGGATGAGACAAAACCCTCTCTATTCTCAACCGTACCCACTTGGAATTATTTCCGAGATGCCATCAAGGAACAATACTATCCCATGGGGAGCGATGAGGACAAGTACATACAATGGACCACGCTGCGACAACAAAGGGATCAAGATGTGCATGAGCTAACGAATTTGTTCCATACCCTGCACACAAAGTTGGGTATCAAAGATTCAGAGAAACATTTGGTGCTAAAGTATCGCGGTTGTCTGCACAGATACATTCAGGAGGAAATGGAGTTCCTCGACATCTCCTCGCTTGGTACGACATACCGATATGCTGCCAAGATTGAGTAGAAATTCAAATAGAAGAAGCGAGACTTTGGATCTGCGAATCAAAAGCAAGGGAAAGGTGCCCCTAAACCGCAGAGCAAAGGGCAAAGCTAAGGCATGTAGGCCCAAGACAACCTGCCAAAGACACAAGCAAAGAACAACACTGTGAAGCCAAAGAAGGACACGAGAAAGTGGTGTGAGTTCCATAAGAGCTCTACTCACAAAGCAAGTGAGTGTCCGGCCAAGCAGTCACTGGTGGCTGAGATGAGGGCTTCTAAATTAGATGCATGCTCTGACTCTGAATCAAAACCTAACAAGGGGGATGACAAAGGGAAGCAGATTATTGATGCGGAGCCCAACGCCACTGTTGCCACTACGAATATCCAGAAGGAGGAACCAGAAGATCCAAAGGAGGTAGAACGTTTCTTCCACTCCCAGATGTGGGTAAAGGGTTCCTCGCTACAGTTCATTGTCGACAATGGGAGCCAACAGAACCTCATTTCAACAGATGTCGTGAAGCGTTTGGGCTTACTGACCACAACGCACCCACAACCATACACCATCGGGTGGCTTCACCAAGGACGGGATCTCTACGTCAGCCAACAGTGCCGCCTTCCCTATAA
Organism: Pinus albicaulis; assembly: GCA_034641835.2. Taxonomy (NCBI): domain Eukaryota; kingdom Viridiplantae; phylum Streptophyta; class Pinopsida; order Pinales; family Pinaceae; genus Pinus; species Pinus albicaulis. Next base: position 542,484,994 of record CM076579.1, on the reverse strand, counting down.
CATCAAGCCCTTCATGGATGAGGTATTGTGTGAAATTTCTCCTATTGATGTTTTTGATGCATTATTAGGCCAACCATACTTGTGGAAGTGACATGCTGTGTATGAGTCCCGGCCTCGCGCTATTATTGTTACTTTGGGAAATAAATTGTACAAAATAACAGAGGTACCACCGCCTCCCACTATCTCTTTGGTTACTGCAAAAAAATGTAGTAAGCTCATTTCCGAAACCAGGAAATTTGTTTTCTTGATGATCCGCCCCCAAGGCAAGAAGAAGACTGTGGCCGCGACCTCCAGACATGGCTCCTCTGCACGAAAACAACAAATGGACAAGGTTGTGGAGGAGTACGGGGACATCTTCACCTCTCCCACAGGGGTGCGTCTACACTGTCAGGTCAGGCACCCCATTGAACTGACCCCAGGTGCGCTGCTACCCAATGGACTGATCTATAGGCGCTCTGTTATGGAGAATGATGAAATCAAGAGGCAGATTCAAGAGCTGCTATAGAAAGGTCACATCTGGCCAAGTTCATCGCCCTGTGGGAGCCCGATCGTGTTGGTACAGAAGAAGGATGGGACTTGGAGACTCTGTATTGACTATGGGTGCTGAACAATATCACTATCCAAAATAGGTACCCGATCCCACGGATTGATGACCTTTTGGACCAACTCAAAGGGGAAAAATATTTCAGCAAGATCGACTTGAAGTTTGGGTAGCACTAGGTACCAATCGAACCCTCTGATGTGTGGAAGACTGCCTTCAAAGCTAAGGAGGGCCTTTTTGAATGACTCGTCATGCCTTTCGGATTGAAAAATTCTCCTGCAACCTTCATGAGGTTGATGGATGACATCTTGCGTCCATTTACCAACTCATTTCTAGTGGTATACTTGGATGAAATTATGATCTTCAACCAGACTTGGGAAGAGCACCTCCACCACATCCGAGAAGTCCTCCAAACACTGCGGAAAAACAAGTTGTGTGCCAATTTGGAGAAGTGCACTTTTGGCATGACCGAGGTTCAATATCTGGGATACATTATTGATGAAAGGGGGGTGAATGTGGATCCAGCCAAGATCCAAGTCATTCGGGATTGGCCTGCCCCAACCACCCTAACAGAGCTTCACAACTTTCCGGGTCTTTCTAATTTCTACCGTAGGTTCGTGTTGGAATTCTCTCATATCACTTGGCCCTTGAGTCAAGTCACCAAGGGAGGAGCGAAAGAAAAATTCTGCTGGTCGAAATCTCAATAGAAGGCGTTCATAGAATTGAAACATCGCCTTTGTTTTGCCCCAGTGCTCACATTACCAGACTTGCAACAACCATTTGAGATCAAGATAGATGCCTCTGACTATGCTATTGGGGCAGTTCTTACTCAACAGGGGCATCTAGTGGCATATCATAGTCAGACATTGTTCGACACAGTTTGAAAGTATCCCACTTATGAAAAAGAAATGTATTCCATTATGCAGGCTTGTCGATAATGGAAGCATTACATTTTGGGGAAGGAGACAATCATCCACACAGACCACCGACCCCTGTAGTTCATACAGACACAAGGGAAGTTGTAGAACAATCGCCATCAGAAGTGGTCCACATATCTGCAACAATTTCATTTGAACATCAAGTACAAGAAAGGTAGCACCAATAATGTTGCAGACTGCTTTAGCCGACCACCGATCGTGGCCATAACCACCGTTCTCAACTCTTGTGGGCATGAGACTTCTGATTGGCCTCTTCTCTACAAGAGCGATCCAGAATTCAGCTACACATACAAGGCACTCTTGGAGGGTATGCAAGTTCCAAATTTTCACCTCCAAGATGCACTATTATGTCACCTGGGACACCTTTGTGTTCCTTCAAGCGAGTGTGGCAAGATGATATGGGAAGCGCACTATAGTCAAGTCACTAGGCATTTTGGGGTCGAGAAAATAGTGGCAGTACTGCAGAGTATTTCTATTGGCCGAACCTTTGACAGGATGTCAGGAAGTACATCAGATCTTGCACTGCTTATGCCATTGCCAAACTGACCATCAAGAAGCAAGGGATCCATACTCCGCTACCTACCCATAGTCGACCTTGGGAATCCATCTCCATGGATTACATGTTAGTCCTTCCTTCTACTATGCATGGAAATGACTGTGTTTTCGTGGTCGTCGAGAGATTCTCAAAGATGGCCATTATGGTGGCCTGCAAGAAGAATATCACAGCAGAAGCCACTGCTAAACTCTTCTTTGAACGAGTGTGGGTGAACTTTGGGATCCCACAGTCTATCATATCAGATCAAGACAACAGGTTCCTCAACACATTTTGGTCCAGCCTCTGGTCAATGTTGGACACCAAGCTCACCAAGTCCACAACTTTCCATCCCCAAACTGATGGCCAAACAGAGGTCGTCAACAGGATGATTGTACACATTTTGCGCATGAAAAATTCAAAGCATCCACACACATGGGATGAGAGCCTTCCCTATGTACAACACAATTATAACCGGGCTCTCCACAGCTCAACTGGCCACAACCCCTTTCAGGTGGGCTTGGGATTCCAGCCACTATGTCCCATTGATGTAGCCATGCTATTTGCAGCTACTCAGGCCGATTTGGCTCATGTCCAGTCTAAAGCTAACAAAGAAAACAACTTCATCGAGTGCATTCAGCACATCCGCCAATAGGTTCATGACATATTAGACAGAGCCAATGCTAAGTACAAGCAACGACATGATCAACATCGGGTGCCACACAACTTCCAGGTGGGCGACAAAGTGTGGCTACATTTGCAGAAGGAGCACCTCACTGGACCCCACCGCAAGATTCACCCGCTCCGATATGGGCCGTACACCATCACCAAGGCTGTAGGGAACAATGAATTTGAGCTCAGTATTCCACCATTCCTTGGTCTGCACCCAGTATTCAATGTAGGCCGCCTTCATCCCTACTTCCCACCTTTATTGGACACCTCGGACATTGTAGAAGAACTCACACCAAAAGAGTTAAACCCAGACTGCATGGAAGATGCCACCAAAGACTATATCATGGACATGCAAATCAAGAACACTCGCCGACAGACGATCCAACTGTATCGGGTTGTCAAAGCTGGCCAACTCCTGCACCAAGGCAAGTGGTTCATCAGGGACCAAGTTCAACAGAATTTTCCTCATCTCATGGAGGAACTCAATGCAATGGGGACCATTGATTCCTAAGGGGGGAGGAATGATCCAGGTGGATGTTGGTGGCCACCCGCCTATTCCACTTGCGGCCCCACCATTGTCTCTTTCAGTTTTTTTTTCACAACTTACTATTTTTAGCATTTTTTCGGGTCCTGAACTTCCAGAGCCATTTTGAGGCCCCAAACGGAGATAGTATGCCGAAGTTACATCCCCGGGAAGTTGAAACACCAATTTACCCAAACGGGGCCCATAGTTTTGGTGCTTCATCTCCTAGGGTTAGGTTTTGGACGTTTAGAGTTCTCAATTGTTTCTCCATAATAAATAGGCCCTCGAGCCTCATTGTAACACAGTTTAGAGGTCTGTAGCCGCCACATCTCTTCTTAGAGATTTGCTACCAACACCCTAGCTATTTTATTTCTATCATGTTTGTAAGCATATTTCTGTGATTTGATATTAATGAAATGAAGCTTTATTTCTGCTATATTTATATGTTTATGGTTATTTTTGTATTCTGTTGCGTTCCTGCATAAATCCGGATCATAAAAAAGTGCTTATAATGAGAATGCATGGAAGTTGGTATAGAATATTCATGGTTTGCAGTGACTCCTAGAAAAGTGAAGTGATAAAACACATAGCTTTGGCAAACTATATGAAATATCTAACCATAAAGGGAAATGAAAAATATCATATTTTGAATCATTTGAAAAATCTAACCACTTATGGAAATTAAAATATTATACAGTGAATCATTAGGATGAATGGAAAATATTAATAAATAATTTTTTTCCGCAATAAGTTAGAATTATGTTGGTACATAACAAGACATTTTTTTATTGCTTATAATTTTTTTAGCTAATTTTTTTTTTTTTTTTTAACAACAAATGCTATGATTTTTTTTTGTTTATCCTAAAGAAAAATGGCTATAATTTTCTTGATAAAAACAAAATTACAATAAATTTCATGCTTAGGGAATTCCTAAAACATTGTTATAGTCTTTTATAGTTCTAGAAATAATCATATATTAAAAAAAAAAACCTTTAAAAAAGTCTTGATTGTCTGTCAACATATTATCATATCCTTATACATGAAAAAATAGTAAAGCATGGGGAAAAGAGACAAATTTAGAACCATGGGTTACTAGTATAATCTTAGACAACCCCCTCACTATTTAGAAACACACCATATTTCGTGTTCCAAACTTGTTCCATCTCTAGAAAGTCCATTAGAAATCTTATTCTAGTCCCAGTGCATGTGTGAGAAAACTGATTGAAGAGAACGAATATCATTATACAAAGGTTGTAATGTCAAATTACTTAGTGTTATTTTCTTCCACATTCATTGAATAACTAGTAGGGAATATCTAAGGATTTGAATGTATTAGATCTTAGACTCATGAGTTAGTCTCAGGACCAATTTGAAAACCATAATTCACAATAATTATTTGTTTCTTTGCCAATACATGCTTTAAATTAAATGTTGATCCTATGTCCAAATATTTCAAATTAAGAATGATAATATGTCTTGCCTAATTATTAGTAACCTGATGCTTTGTGACATTGGGCAAAACAAAATTATTGTTATATGAAATTTGAGATTTGTATTTTTAGATTTATGCAACATGAATTACAATAAACTCAAACATGGATTTAAAAACAACTTCAGAATAGTAGTAGGGTGTCTTTAAGGGTAAGCATTTTAATGAATACATAGGGGAGATTTAAATGTATTTTATAAAATAAATTCTTTGTTCATAAAATTTCTCTTATAATGGAAATTATCAAGTTATAAAAATAGTTTTGGTATTTCTATTAAAGAATATTTAATGTGGACTAATTTGACACAATTATCTATTTGATAATAGACATCATAACTTGAAATATTAAATTGGAACTAGATGTTCTTTAAAGTACATATGATAATAACTACAATATTGTATACTAGGAACGAATATATATAATCTTTCCAACACCACTAAGATTGATAATACCAATTCTAGGCCATAGAGATCCACACATATTTATCTACCATAATGTATTTGAAAATTATACACTTTTACAAGTTATTATATAGGCAATATAAAAACATTTTTCTACCATATATATTAGTAAATTGTGCACTTTTACAAGTTATGATATGGGTAAGATTAACTACCATCAAGAACAAAAAGGGAATATATAAATTAGAATGATTTTACAAGTTAGAATGTTTGAAAAAGTAAATTTTAAATTTGGATGATTTCTCCAAAGAGTTGTTTTCTAAGTTGATTTGAAGACGTGAAATGTTTGTTTTTTCATGTATATATATATATATATATGATTTTTTTGAGGAATATGTATAGGTTTTATAATACAACATGAAATTATTCTTTTTATCATTCTATAAAACTTCAAAAAATATGTTTGATTGACAAATATATCAAAATTAGAGGGTTGCACCTCCAATTGAGAATATTATGACAAACATGTACACTATATTATACAAGAAAGGAAGAATATAATCACATATATGCTTGGAATTATCGGTGCATGTGGCTAAAACCCATTTATCGGCATAATTATGTACTTGTAATTATGGTTAAGGCAATATTCTTTATTTTGTTATTCAATTGCTATGTAAGATTAAGGTTTGTTGAAATATGTAACTAGGTTTTGTTTTCATAATGACATATGTAATGTTTATTTATTTATTCAATGAAAAGAGAAAAATAAATTTATTATTGTACTTGAGGCATGGGTTTCATGCTAAAGGGAAATTTATTTTAGGTCAAGCTCCCATTGAGAGCTTCTAGGATTTGTCATTGAGACCATAAAAGTCAAAAGAGTGATTTTCATGTATGAATAACCTTTCTTGGGAATGTTATATATTGTAAGAAAAAATATTTGAGTCAAATTAAAAGTCAAAGTCAAATACCCCTCGAAGGCCTTGTCAAATGCAAAGTATCAAGTTGGCTTGCAAAGGAGAAATCAACCTCTCTAGAAGGTGAAGTCGGCCTATTTGAGGGTTCAAGAAAGACTATATAAAGAGGAACTCAACCTCTCTCAAGAGACACTTACAACAAGCATAAAAACGTGTTCTATCATGTAATATAAGGAATCTTAAACAAGGAGAAGTAAGAGAAAGGGAGATCGAAGCAATTATAGATTTGTTTTGGGTTATTCTCCTCCATATGTGTGATGTGTTAGGGAATTTTTTCTTCATCAATAAGCATGAAATTGCATCCATCTTCTAGAGCCATATTTTGGACTAAGAAGGTCTCTCCTATAAGCCAAGTTGACAAAGAAGGGAAGACAAGTAGAGCGAAGAAGAAAAAAACGAAGATTCATCCATATTTTAGCCTCTTATGTAACCTAGGGTTTCTGAAAAAGAAGTAATTGCAGATCTGAAACAACCAGCCGAAGTCTTGAGTTAAAGGGTCGAATTCTAAAGTAGTGGAATAGTTTGACCAACGTTGACTTCAAGGAAGAGAATCTCAATAAGGAGAAACTTTGACTTGGTCTTGAAGGGGGTTTTTGTCAAGGGTCCATGTCTTGGAATTCGTCAATTGAAGATTCCATAAGAAGAATAATTTTGTGGGTTTTCCTCTCATGATTGGAGAGGTTTTTGCCCTGGTTGATCCCGTATATCTTGTGTCTTATGTCTCATTATTCTTTATTATTTTTGCTATTTTTTTGATGAATAGAACACATAATAATAAGTAAGAGGTAAAGTAAAATTAAAAATACATCACAAATAGTTATCAAGCTAGAGAAATCATCTTATCTCACTGCCATAGATTTCTCAACATGGTAACAGAGCTAAGGTGACAAATTCAGTGAGGTCATCTCATCAGAGGTTCGAAGTTATATAATATTATCAAAGGCATCGAAGTGTCAAGAATATCCTTTCATCTCCAAGACAAGGACTACATCATCATCTTGAAGGAAGACATATTCATCAAGAAGGAATCAATCGAGCATCCAAGCATAAGATAGAAGAGCGATAATGGAAGAAAATAAACCTATTTTATATAAAATAAGAAGAATCCAAAGGTTTGGGAATTTTTTAGGCCTCCTACTCTTCACACGTGTAAATAATTTCAGAGCTACAATATGTTATTAGAAAACCAAGTTGTAATGCTTATGTCAATAAGGACTATTTTCAAGGACTGAGTTTACGATGAAAGAGAATAAATTAAATCGAGGGAGTAAGAAGGCTAATCTCACCATTTTCATCATACTTGTGTGGTCTAGGGTTTCTGTGACAAGGGCCAAAAATTATAGAAGCTTTTGAGAGGCCGAAGTTGCAGTGAGAAGGGGTTGAAGTTGCAATTAAAGAGTTGAAAACAAAGAAGAAATTGCTAAGATCTTTTGAATTCCAAAGTTCATTACAAGAAGGAACAAGAGTCTGAACTATTGTTACATGAAACCAAATATTCATCATCTACAATTTTTGATATCATATCACCCTACAAGTCATACATATGGTGGATCTCAGTCAAGGATTCAAAAATACTAAAAGTTTAAAATATAGATCTCTATATATTTGTGATAGAATAGATCTCATCTTCAAATATTTGTCCTTGTTACATCACTTCTCTAGTATAATTACAATTTCAAATCCTGTGGTGACCAATTTCATGTGGCAGACACCTATCTCATACATATCTGATCACTGTAATGAAGTTTCAAAGGTTCGAGGAAGAAGACTTGAAGCAATATAGTCATCAAGAAGATGTCGAAACTGTAAACAATGATATGATTACACATATCACTTGTATGAAGATATGTGAAATCATAATATATATAATAGTAGTGAACAAAGTATTTATGGCAATCATATACTTGGAAGAAGCAACAAGAATATCTCACACCCAAAATCAGATCAATGAAGATGGTATTTGGAATTGCAAGTCACCCCGACAAATGTAAGTAACCATAAGGTATGTATGGTATATTTTAAGATATTTTAGGTTGAAGATATGATTCTACGGTTTGTTAGTATTCTAGGCATGACATTAAGAGGGAATAGAATCAAATATAGGTCTAAAATTTAGAAGCTTTAAGATGACCTCTTGATTGCATGAAAACCCTAGAAATATTGGGATCATGTTTTGGTATTGTATTCTTTGCTCGATGTGCTTGTTAAGTTATATCGCAAGTACAAGAAAAAAATATGGATGGGATGATCCTTTGAGAAACAAGATGGAAAATAGTAACTATACAGACTCTTAAGATCCTCGAAATCTTTGGATATCAAGGAGAAGAAGAATATCTGCCATTGTTAAGGAACTACAATCAATGGAGCATGATGGGATGCATCACATTAAAAATGACATAATGATAGCATACGATTGGAGCAAGAGCTCATGTCATCATCATAAAGAGAATGAAAGAAAGAAATATAAGTCTGTGGAAATCACATATAAAAGGATGTGGCTCTTGGTAATATCATTAGGGGAAGAAGAAATCCATCTAGTATAAATCTCATCATACATCATTCAAGAGGAGAATTTTCGGGATGAGGATGATCAAGATCCTTCGTTGGAATCGTCATTGGAAAGTCCACTTAGTGGAAAAATGAAGTCTCACCTTGTATGGGATTCATGCAATGATGGTATGATGTCATAAGAAGTGTAGTGGGTCAAGATGATTGTATGTATTTAAATAAAGGAAGTTTTTGAAGGAAGTTTATATGACCTAAAGGAAGATATGAGGTATGTATGTACAAATTTAAATAAGTCATGTCACATATTTGCAAATAGCATAGATAAATGCTCCACCTATTGAGAATGATAAAGAAAGGGATCTCATCCTTTAGAAGAATGCATGAAAGCATGGTTCACGTATTGACTGAAGATAAAATCAACATAATAAGTACTCATATGGAATATGAGGTGGTTGAAAAAAATAAAGAAACTATGGATGGAAGTTCCTGAGAAGAAATATGTGAAGAAAGTAAGGAGATATCATGAAAGGTGAAACTGTGGTCATCAACATCTATTGACTAGAAGGATTGACTGTGACATCTTCAGGAAAAATGTATGTAGACTCCGATGCAATCTAAAAAAATAAAGATACCCTTGAAATTTAATATATGTTTGGAGATGTGTCAATATGTATGCAAGATGTTGATGCAAACCGGGATATGTCATGATAAAATACCATCACAAAGGTAATTTTGATTTAAATGTTCATTTTTATCTTTAAACAATATCTGGATGGGATAATGCATGGCTACCAAGGAAATAGATGTATATATTATCTATAACCGAAACTCATGTGGTAAGATGAAATATCTTGAAGGAAACATGACATGAAGAAGGTAGAAGGGTATGAAAGAAGGCCAAATAGGGACAAAAAGATCACTTTATGATGAAAAGGAAGAATGACATGAATGACATAATTCATAAATGAAAGTGATGGATAGTATTTTCCCTACAAAGAGGTCCCAAAATATTAAGGCTCCATATAAAATAAAATGAAATTAATGACATTGAAAGAGGGAGCCATACATGCAGCTGAATGTCCCATGATATCCACCTAGAGAGCTACTAGAAGCAAGTCCCTAGTTAAGGGGGAGCCTAGGTACATTCCTTTTATGGAATGGGTTGGTAATCCCTAGTTAAGAGGGAGTGACAAATATGGTTCTCTACTTCATGTGTCATGCACTAGACCAATACTAACAATTGTAAGTCTTAGTGAAGGCCATGAGGGGAGATAGACACATCATTCTTATCTTCATTTGGGAAGAAAGAATGGAGGATTGGGTAAGTATATGGAATCCGATACTCTTTGAGGATGTGGTATGTAATCCAAGATAAGAGTATTCATAGAGGAACAATATTATTTGAGGACTAGGAATCCAAGATAAGAATAGTCATGTTGGAACATACTCTCAGAGAACCCGAGTGGGGTATTTTCCGAGAGAGACAATGATGATGGTGTCTATAAATCATTGGTATCACTAGAATTGTTCTCTACTCTTGTGGAGAGATATATTTGTTAGTCAATACCTTTTTATGTGACAATGTTGGATGGTATGATGTTATACAGATGGGTTACCAATCCTACTCTTCTTATGAGAATTCTTCAGATTGAGAATGTCCAAGTACCATGTATGGATTATGAATACCTCCCTAGTTAAGAGGGAGTATTGAAATATGTAATTAGGTTCGGTCTTCATAATGACATATGTAATGTTGATTTTATGTATTCAATGAAAATAGAAAAATAAATTTACTATTGTTCTTGAGGCATGAGTTTCATGCTCAAGGGAAATTTAGTTTAGGTCAAGCTCCCATTGAGAGCTTCTAGGATTTTTCACTGGGTCTATAAAAGTCAAAAGTGTCATTGTCGTGTATGAATAACCCTTCTTGGGCATGTTATATATTGTAAGAAAAATTATTTGAGTCAAAGTTAAAGTTAGATACCCCTCCAAGGCCTTGTCAAATGCAAAGTATCAAGTCGACCTACAAAGGAGCAGTCAGACTCTCTATCATGTGAAGTCAACCTATTTGAGGGGTCAAGGAACACTATATAAAGAGGAACTAGGCCTCTCTCAAGAGACAATTACAAAAAGCATAAAAAGTAGTTCGATCAAGGAAGATAAGGAAACCTAAACAAGGAGAAGCAAGAGAAAGGAAGGTTGAAGCAATTATAGGTCTATTTTGGGTCATTCTCCTCCATAAGTGTGAAGTGTTAGGGAATCATTTCTGCAGCAGTAAGCATGAAATTTCAATCATATTCAAGAGTTATATTTTTGACTAAGAAAGGTCTCTCCTACAAGCCGAGTTGACAAAGAAGGGAAGCCAAGTATAGCGAAGAAGAGAAAAATGGAAATCTGTCCATATTCAAGCCTCATATGTAACATAGGGTTTATTCAAAATAAGTCATAATTGTAGATCTGAAACAACTAGCCAAAATCCTAAGTTAAGGGGTTGAAATCTAAAGCAATGGATAAGTTTGAACAACATTAACTTCAAGGAAGAGAACCTCATCAAGGAGAAAATTTGACCTAGTATTGGAGGGGTTTTTTTTCAAGTTTCTAGGTCTTGGAATTCGTTAATTGAATATTCTATAAGAAGAAGAAAAATTGTGGGTTTTCATCTCACGATTAGAGAGGTTTTGGACCTGGATGATCGCTTAGATATTGTGTCCTTTGTCTCATTGTTGTTTATTGTTTTTGGTAGTTGTTTGATTAAGAGAAAACATAATAATGAGAAAGAAGTAAATGAAGTAAAATTAAAAATACATCACAAAAATTTATCAAGCTTGAGAAATCTTCTCATCTCACTGCCCTATATTTCTCAACAAGGTTGACTTAGTCAACCTTGATATCTAGGTTCAATACCTTATTGGTGTGTGTGTGCCTTTATCTTTTGGACCGCGTTACAAAAAAATATAGCACCTAGTGCAAAGTATCTCTAGGAAAACAATATTAAGTGTAACAACTAGAGTGTCACCACTTTTACCTTAGCAACAACTCCCCTTATTTTAATAATGGAGACAACCCAACACAAAGGAGGCTTCCCTCATAAATCTTAGGGGAAAAAAACAAATTACCTTAAACTAAGTGCCACATAAGAGCTCTACAATTATTTCAACCCAAGGATAAGAATATGAAATTAGGGTTTAGGGTGGATTGAAAATTACTTTTCAAATTTGAGTTCAAAGGTTCCAATGTCTCAATCTAAAGGCTTAGGTTAACCAATAGAGGCTCAATATAGGTTCTCAAACACACAAAATTAAAATATTATATTTTGTTCTCATAAAATAACTCTTTAAACAATAATTTGTAGCATTAAAATAGTTTATAACAAAATCAAATTTATCCCTAGAAACAATGATGATTATGTAATGACAGATAAAATTACGAGTAAACAAACAGTAAATTACTAGATTTAAACCCTAATTTTCTATGGTTTAAAAGATGTATACAAACACTTAAACCCTATATTTAAACCCTAATTTAGAGTTGAAAATGAAACAAAATGTAAGTTTTACTTATTCAATGAATTCCAAATATTTCATAGCCCAAGGACATCAATGTCCAAATCAATAAATGTTGAAAACATGTGTTTTTGTTGTAAATAAACCTTGATTTACACTAGAACAAGTAATAAAATGATATGAATCTTTTGAAGGTTATCACAAGAGAGAAAGGATTGGTGCCTTCTCAATAGAGGGTTAATGGAATCTAGGAACATATGAACTTAGTTGATATTTAGAGTAGAAGAAACACCCAATAGAACTAAGGCAAGTTAACCTACTGAGGATTTGAACTGAGGCTACTTCCTCAAAGTCTTGGAAGAAGGGTTAGTTTAACAAGCATGATGTTATGTCCCTATAATACTAGTGTATTCCACTTATTGGTATTTTTAGTGTAGCCCCTTATTATTATTTTTGTGCCCATGTATCACCCATGTTGTTATTTTCGTGCCCTTACCTTATTATTGTTATGTAGGCTCTGATTATATTGTGATCCCTTAGACTCCTATATCTACCAAAGAGGTCTTATCATTTGTATCATTCAAGAATTGTTCATTTATGTAATGTAAATTGGGTTTCCCCCTCAAAGAATACAATTTTTAATTCGTTTATGTGTCTTTCCTTCTGTTCTTTGAGTTGGTTGCATAACATTTGGAATTAGAGCTTTGGATTCTAAGGTTTTGCTTCTTAAAATAGGTCATCTTGGAATTTTCGCTATATTTTTTTTTTTACAAAGATTCAGAAGCTGAAGTTTCAACCACCTAGAGCTGAAATATTGGTTAACCTCTTGTACAAATTTTAGATCTTGGTTCATTTCATTTTTGGAGATGTGATCCGAGGAAGTTAGGGTTTTAGAAGGCTCCAAAATTCCATATCAAACAAGCGACTTATGGAAAATCGTCATAAATTTCTCTTTGAGTAGCAAATTTGAAATTCGTAAAAATTTTCTGAAATAAGACGGAATTTGGTTTTTTGGATATCATATTCAGGGCCAAAAGTCAAAACAATGACACATGACACTTCGTGCAATTTCTCTCTACTGAACTAATCTATAATCAGGTCATCATGGGAGATTGGGAATAAATCTTTCTTGTGAATCCAATATCAGTATGACTTGTGGGGTTGGAAAGAAGACTCAAAGGGATACCACAGGAAGGAATTTCAGACCTTAGAGATCCAAAATTACAAAGATACAATAATTTCAATATCGACCTCCTAAAAAACAAGAATTTTTTAATTTTTTAATTTTTTTTAATTTTGCATAACTTTTGTTTGAAATTATTCAAAGGTCATAGTGAAGCATAGATATCATTGTTTGATTCTGAAATTTCTTGAAACAAAAAATGGACACACCTAGTAAGCAACCAAAAATATCTACTATGATGCATGAAAAAGAGGAATAAATACAACATGATATATCAAAATTACATGACCAAGTGCAACAAATTTCGCTCTCGCAAAGAGTAACCAAAAATGAAATGGAAGCTAATATGGATGGTTTCAATAATGGTTTAAAATCAGACATGGAAGTTTTGAAGGATGGATTAAAAGCAGGTATGGAAAGTTTGAAGGAAGGTTTGACAAAATTGCTACAAGAAATGCTTCCTAATGGAAAAAATGCATTCCATGAAACTCATGATGAGAACAAAAGGAATGTTAATCAAGATTTTAGAGACTCCAATGTTGGGTTTAAGAATCACCACATTCCAAAGATCGATATGAGGAAATTTCATGGCAAGTATTTGGTAACATGGATACTACAGATGGAGCAATATTTTTATCATGATGATGTGCAAAACACACAAAAGGTATGCATTACAACTTTATATTTAGAACCCAATCAATTTTTATGGTATTGATGGCTTTGTTCTTATAAAACACTTTTCACTTGTCAATTTTTATGGAGTAAATGATAGAATATTATGAGGATACAAAGAGGAACACCTTCTTTAGCAAATTGATAAATCTCAAACAAAAAGGTTCAATAGCGAAGAACATTGAGGACTTCAAAAAATTGAATATTAGGGTAACTGATATTCCAGAGGAGCATATGATTAATATATTCATAGGGAATTTGAAGGATAAAATCCAACATGAGGTTCGAATTTGGGAACCCGATTCATTAGAGAAGGAATTCAAGGTGGCAAGAAAAGTTGAAAGAAAAATTATAGACATAAGGAAGTATACCACTCATAAATATAAAGATGGAAGTGTTGTTGCTGATAGCCTTCCACAACCTATAAGGTTTACGCCACAAAAATTGGTGGAAAAAAAAGAAGCAAAAGGGATAATTGTTATAGTTGTGATAGAAAATACACTAAAGGTCATAAGTGTGCCAAGAATAAATTATTCTACATAAGAGGAGGAATAAAGGGAACAAGAAACATCAAAAGAGTAAAATATACACCAAGAAAGAACTCTTGAGAGAGAAAAAATGAATCTGACCATATCTTGCAATGTATTGGCAGGAATTACCACTCCTCAAATGCTCAAGATAGAAGGATATATCAAGAATAAAATGGTATTAGTGTTGATTGATTGAGTTGAAAGTGATGGTTGCAAATGGAGGAACTATAAATTGTCCTAGAAAGTGCCATAATATCAAGCTAACCATGTCAGAATATGTATTTAATATTCCAATTCTTTCCATTGCAGTGGGTGGTGTTGATGTTGTACTAAGAATCCAATGGTTACAATCTTTGGGGATGATACCTTTTAATTTTCAAGAAATTTTCATGAAATTTTTTTGGGAAGGAAAGCAAGTTGAATTAAGGGGTGTCATAAGGAAACTAGGAAAGATAATCAAATATAATGGCATGAAAAAACTTCTGAAGAAAGAACAATGGGGCGTAATTACACAATTATGATCACTACAAGTTCAAATATCAAAATCATTTATTTCTCCAGATCTCCAAAAAGACTTAGACAATCATTCCAAGGTATTTAAGACTCCCAAAGGCCTCCCACCTATTCATGATCATGATCATGTTATTCATTTGATTCCAGAAAGTGTTCTTCCAAACATCAGATGTTACAGATATCCCTATTCCCAAAAGAGTGAAATTGAACGTATCGTTGTAGAAATGCTAGAGGCTAGTATAATTCAACTTAGTCAAAGTTCTTTCTCTTCTCCAATAGTATTGGTGCACAAGAAGGATGGATAATGGAATATGTGTCCAAATTATAAAGATATCAACAAACTCACTATTAAAGATAAATTTCCCATTCTTGTCATTGATGAATTGTTGGATGAATTTCATGGATGAATTTACTTCACCAAGCTGTATCTTCGTTCAGGATATCATCAAATTGGAATGAAGACTGAAGAAATTCCGAAAACAACATTCAAAACTCATGAAATTAATTATGATTTTTTGGTCATGCCTTTTGGCCTTACTAATGCACCTTCTACATTTCAAGGTTGGTTGAATTCCATTTTCAAACCATTCCTTATAAAATTTGTGTTAGTGTTTTTTGATGATATAATAATCTACAACAAGGCTTGGAAGGATCATCTTCAACGTGTGAATAGGGTCCTCAAACTATTAGAGGAGAAACAATTATATGCAAAAACCTCCAAATGTTTCTTTGGAGTACAAGAGGTGGAATATTTGGGTCATATTATATCTCATGAGGGCGTTTATGTTCCACTACATTGATGATGATATTATTCTTTCTATATAGTTTCATACACTACTAAATAACAATTTAAATTTGAATGATGTTATGATGTTATGGGGTGAATTTAATATGGAAATAATGAAATGAAATTATCAAAGAAAATAAATATATATCCCTGAGAAAAATTAACATGGTATCAGAGATGGGATGAAGAAAATTCATTGAATATCACCCTTATGAAGACACCCTTGATGGATGCAAGAGAAGATGGAGGAGCCCTAAAAGAATACTTGGGTTTGAATGAAACTCTAGGCAATATTTTTATTAGGGATTAATGGATATTATGAGGTTAGGACTTGGGAGAAACCCTGGTTTATGGAAAATATTTGAGATATGTAATTTAGAAACCCTAGCATGACCTATGTGGATATGTTCAAGTACTTGTGAAAGATTTGATGTAGCCCTAGATGGTACAATCTCAATTAGGCCTTGGTTATTGCTAAAGTTGATGAATATATTGAAGGAAAAATTTTCATATGGACAATGGATAGTGATGGCTCTTACAGGTTGGTTCAAGAGGGAGATGACTACCTATCATTGAAGATAATTACTTTCTGATTTATTGTGTTCCTTTATGTCTTTTCTTTTGTTAATACTTATTGATCTGATTATTGTTTTGATTATTACTTATATGTCTTGCATGTATATTTGATATTTGAATGCTTCTAACCTCCTGATGAGTTGTGATAAGTGGATCATTCTTAAGGATAATGGCTAGTGCAGGAAGAGAAGAACTAGCATTGGAAACAGTAAAGAGGCACTTGACGAAAAGTTGACAAAATTATATAGTTGCCTATGTAAAATAGGAAGGTGCACAAGTATTTGAACACTCACGGTATGTATGGTGCTTTATTTCAATGTTATAGTTTCAATATATGATGGCAACATAATCCCTAAGGTATGATGGGAATGTCACCTTGACAAATGACTGATGCATATGAAATTTTGATTCATGGTACTCATGATGGGATGGTGTACTTGGTAGTGAACAAGTATCTTACCTTTTAGATATGATGAGCTTATTGATTCTATGAAGCTACTTAATATTTATCTTTGATATATTGGTATTTTTAGGTAATTTAATCATCCTTAATTTACTCCATTAATTGTCAACCGAGATTCGTGGAATTATGAAATGTATGTGCACTATCTATGCTAGGGTTATTTCTATGAATTGATTGATTCTATAAATGAAACTAATTTAAAGTTTGGACAAATACGATTTGAAGAAAAATTACAAATGTTTTCTTTCAATCTAGAGTTATATTAAATCCTAATTAACTGAACTGAAATTCACTACTTTGCAGAATTTGAAAATCCATCTAAATTGCAGAATTCAAACTTTCTTCTAATTGTATGAAAGGAAAATGCTTAGAAACCAAATTTCAAGATAAAAAAAATATTGTTCTATTTTGCATAATTGAAAACATTATACACTAACTTGCAAAAGGAAACTTCTATACTAAATTGCAGTAAGAAAATTCTATAGTAATTGCATGAAAGATAATCGGCACTAAAAAGGATATAATTCCTACTTGCAGAAAATGGAAAAAAACTATAAATTGAAAATGATTAATTATGTGATTTTATAACCTCTAAAGAGTATTTCATCATCAATTAAGAAACATAATTAAGCTATGAAGCAATTAGGTGCTGTAAAGAAGATTCATTCAATAATCAAAATCTTTTTAATGTTTTTTCTGTTTATGATTACTCTACAATAAAAAAAGAAAATGATCATAAATGTAAATATGATGAAAAAAAATTCTTAAAAGAAACTATAGTGCTAAAAACAAGTAATACAAAACAAAAATATGAACAAAACCTAACAGCTCGACAGGGGTCCCTCTCGTGAGTTCAGGTCAACTATCAATCAAAAGATCTCATGCACGCATTGAGAAAAAAGTAACTTATATTAAGTTGGAACAAAGTATAATCGGTATTCACAATAAAACAATTATAAACTTAACATTCGAAAAACTTATCTCTCGGGTCTCAGTTTACAACCTTTACACAAATTTCATAAAACGATTTTAAGAGTTTTAAGTCGACACGACATGAGATATCTTGACATCTATGAGATAGATTCATTATAAAACTCAATCTATTTATGAATTGCTACTAAAATAGAAAATCATAGGAGATTCATCTCAATCCAAAATCTAACAGATGATCAGGTCTTCAATCTCGCTCACTTGATGTTGTTATATTCCTCCGCTCGCTTTACTTGATCGCTACACGTCATTTTCAGAGTTTGACTCTGTATTTGACTTCTATATTTCTCAATCCTCATAGATTTCTAAGTTATGTTGATAGGTATTTATCCATATGGTGGATATTTTTCATCTCTAGGTAGTCTTCATCATTTTATTGAAGTGATACAACTTGTATAACAATGAATATTGTTGCGGAAACCAATATTAGTTGCAGAATGTTTATGATTTTGTCATTATAAGAATATTATCATTATAATTAATTAGGAAGCATAGATTATAATTATGGATGATGAATACCTTTTTAAGAGTTGAAATTGACCTTGAACATGCTGAGATTGCTATAAAATGGTGACAAAAGGGTGAAATGAGATGGTAAAAAAGATAGTAAAAAAGGAACAATTTCAGACTTCAACTGGTATACTTCATGTTTGAATAACATCTATCATTTTGGATATCTTGATCCCATAAAGAAGGCTAGCACCTTGATTCTAATATATGGTAACTTGATACAATTGATAATGTTTGTGATAAGCATGGTAACCTTAATGATGAAAGTGTGACAATAAGATTGATATACATGATCTTCTTGTTATCCTGGGTTAGGTTTTGATAAACTTAGCAATTATTTCATATGGTAAAATTTGGATGACCTGACTTGATGGACTAAGCTATGTAAGTGATATTGTGTTTATGATATTTGAAGTATGATGAATCACATGTTTTCTTCCCTAATCATAAGACTCTAACTCTTGATAAAATTTTGATGTCAAGTTCATATATGATAATGAATTAACTAATGTTGACATGTTATGAATATGACGGATATATGTTTTAGAACCTGATATTGCTAGATTTTGTGCTCTAACAGTTCTACTGATGCATGACAAACAATTTGATATCTTTAATGATGATGATTGAAGTGGATTCCCTTTCAGAGGGAGAATCTCTTTATAAGATCCATTCTCCTATTGTAATTTTCCTTAGATTTATAGGAGATTATTTAATATTGAAGTGTTTTTTATGGACATAAATAAATAAATATTTTATATTGATGGTCCAAAACAAGTTTTGGCTTGAAAAGAGAGGGTTTTTTCTTAATCTAAGCCTCAACTGCACAAAAGCAAGCTTGAGGGTCCAGATGTCGCCTCTCAACCACACAGAAGAAAGCACATGGGTGTGGTTATGCCTGTAGGCCAAAAAACTAAATCCTTATGAATAAAATTAATAATGTACCAGCAGTATGACAATTCTTTAGATACATGAGAAGGGAAGTTTGAATGTTTGACTTACTATAGAGAATGTGAATATATTGACTAAACTTGTGTTTGAAAGTGATCAAAATATGCATATTAGTATGTTATTTTGAGTTGATAATTGAAGCTAGCATATGAAAGTGTTTGATAACAGTTGTAAGGGTTTGACAAGATCTAGATGATTAGTATAGATGAGCAATGACATGATGCTTGATATCTTATAAATATTATTTAGAACATTAACATGATGCTTAATATGTTTTTAGGTTATGGACTAATTGAACTCACTTTGATAACAAATTAGGGTTTTGACTTAATGACTAATGATTTGATTTGATATTTGATGATTTTCCTTGATGACAATACTGTGTGCGCATAATAACTTCCAGTGCCTACAGTTGATTTTGTCTTGGCCTCATTGTTTTTTGCACATTGGTTGAAGTATAAACAATTACGATTTAGCAGGAAGTAATCTCACAATGAATGGATGAAACTTATATGAATTGTCCTTGATATATCCATTCATATTTATTCACATAAATGATTCATGTTATGATCATAAGGACAGTTTGAAAAAGGTTGATTGGATAGTGCTTGGTAAATAAAAGGTTGTTGTAACTTTATGTGAGCTCTACTTGATACTTTGTCCAAAGAGTTCGTCACAGTGATATTGACCAAAAATTTTATGACTTTGATATTAGCTTTGATTTGGAATCTAAGGCTTAATAATTTGACATATTTTATTTGATTACATAATATTTATTTGTGTAAGGTTGAGCATATTCTTTTGTTCAAGTGTTATATTTGCGAAAATCATTGTACGAAGCAAGCGCCCTGAACCTAGTATGTTTGCATTGACAATTATCTGGTGAATTAAAAAAGATATGACGATCCGAACCTTTACTTCAAAATGGCTTCAAGGTATGACTTTGGTTTTGGTTTTATATGATGTTTCTCTATTCTTGATAGGTAACGAGCCTTTGGTTTTCAAAGTAAGGGAGAGTTGGCTTTTGAAGCTTGAAATAATGAATCATGGCATGATGAATCACTTTCTGAAGTTTGGAAAAGAAAATCTATGTCATGAAGCTATTGAATAGTTTTTAGAAAGTGCAGGAAATGCAAATCCTTGGACACTTCGATCGAATTTCAATAAATTATGAAGAGATATTGTTGAACCTACCTTGTTAACTGATTATTGATTGAAGCATTTATGTTCCGTATGAGCACCTGTCCATATATATGTTTTTCATATAATATAAGTCAATTCATGATTGAGTTGCTTCATATGCATTGCGTTATCACCATGCACACTTCGATATATTTGCATGGGATGATCAATTTTTTTGGTCAGAGATATTATATGATATGTGACTGCATGGATGTTCTTATGCTAATTAGAATTGTGAATGATAATATACACAAATCTATGTGTTTCCTTAATATGATATATGCCATGATATTTTAGATGAGAATTCTGTAGCTTTAAGCAAGACCGAGGTTGAGTACGATTTTGCTAGCATAATTAGCTATGAGGAAAAATGAAGAAGTTATTTGGAGAGTTTTTTTAGCAAGTTCTGGATATGAAAAGAATACATTATGGTAATAATGAGTGGTATTTGATTGGCAGAGAGTCCCATATATTGCTAGGACTGAGATACCTTCATATATTGAGACAATTTTGTTGTATGAGAAAAGCTTAGGCTTGTGGTTGTTGCCTCCATGAGAGGGAGGTTGAACAAGGTATCCTTTTTGTGATATATATATTTGTGTTCTAACATGATATTTGATATGATGTCCTATATGAAAAAAATGTTGTTGCTATTGATAAATGATGATTACCATATATGAGAACAATGATATGTTTATGATATACATATAGCAATATTGATCGATAACACTAATCCAACTCTTCCCCCATTTCTAAGTTCCCAGTGTGAGGAATTGAGATGGAGGGATCCTGGGGTTGAGGGAACTCTGGACAATAGGTGTGTGTGATCCCTAATCTTGCAGTAGGTAAGGTATCTCCCCTATTGTCACCCATAGGGTGTGTGTGATCCTTGTCCATTTTGACAAGTCATGAATCTCCCCCGATCTTGGTCTATGCATAGTATACCCCATTTGGCATCATGAACCAAAGTTGGGCTTATTGGGATTGTCCCTCCATGTCTGGCAACCGGGTTCAGGAGGATTGGGGGTGTGTTATCCTTACCTTTGGTAATTTGGGTATCTCACCCAAGCTTAGATTATGATGCAACTGTTCTACTAAATGAATCTTGAAGATCATTGTTGGGAAGATCAATGGGAAATAGAATGAGTTGAGATGTGCTCCCATATATCACTTATTGCTTGACATAGGGTTTAAGATGTTTAGATCCTCCATGAATTTATGGGTTGATATTGATCTCCCTGACATGGTTCCAGGTTGATATGTGCTCCTTGATGATAATCTCTCTTATGTTTCCTAGGTGGTAGCATTGGGCTCCCTGTTGGCAGTCATTTTGGGTTGAGATTGAGCTCCCCGATGTAGATTCAGGTTGAGATGTGCTCCCTGATAATTTTTCGGATTGAGATGTACTCTTTGACGTTATAGAGGGTGGTAGCTAAGGCTCCCTTCCAATATCAAATTTTTATTCTTTTATATTCAATAATGCTCAACATATGAGCCGAGAAAATCAAGATATAAGTGAGAATAAGCAGTGATGACATTTGATGAAGAGATAATTGAGATTGGATGTGATTTGATAACATGATTCTTGTGATAATTACATAATGCAGTTGGAATTCCTCCCTAGATAAGAGGGAGTGTTAATTTGGCAAATGAGTGATAAATTCCAACCATGGGATGATATTCCTCTTTTCGAGAGGACCAATTTTGACTATTGAACTGCTCAATTTGGAAAAGGGAAAGTGTATTTTTGAACTAAATCCCACATGTGCATAATTGATTAGGTCAACCCTAAAGAAAATTGGACACCCTTGGAAGGCTATAAATACAAGTGACCTCAACCTCATTTGGACATTATCTTGGATCCTTCTTCTATTCTCTTCTTTGGTTTGGCTCACATAGGCTTGAGGCATGTTCGCGGAGATTGGTTGGCACATGTCTGAAATTGCAGGGTTTGAAGCTCACATCTCTATTTTTAGGGTTTTGGGTCTCAATTGCAGGCATGTCATGGATAAATTTCAACTATAGTCACAAGAATTTCATGGAGAAATTTTGACCAAAGCCTTTCAGTTGCATGCATGTGTAACAACCCCTGGTTGAATTTCCATGTAAAAAAATATAAGACCAAGGCCATGGGAAATGTATTTCAAATTGAATGGTGGGAAAAAGATCCTAGTGGATGTCACTTTGGTTTATTTATTAGAAAGGAAATGGAAGAGTATTTAAAGGGAAAAGTGGCATTAATTTTCATTTTATTTATGAAATAAAGGAAAAATAGGAGAAAAGGAAGGTGAAAGGTCACGATTTGCACAGAATAAAATTGAAAAGAAAAATGAAGGAAAAGAAGAATATAGAGGCTCCCCAATGACAAAATGCTTATGAGGATCAGTTCATGGCTTTTTTCAATGTTAGATTTTGTCAGCTCTATGGTCGAGTTCTCTCACTAGTCTCTCTCTCTCATACTCTCGCACATTTAGAGTATTTTGGAGCACACTTGGATCATTGTTGCATTCTTTTGATTTGGGTAAAGAAGGTGCGAAAGCAAGAAATCACAAGGGGACAATGGGATCAACAAGCCATATTTGTATTAATTATAGGTATCGAGTTGCATGTATGGTTCCCTTACTAGTTTTACATACATATACATGCATGTGGGTTTCTTGGTTATGTGTTTTCATTGGTATGGAGGATTTTTTGGATTGACAATGATTTTTTTCCTAGCCTTTCCATTCCTTTATTAGGACATTTTGCTTCGTGGGTTTTCCTTTGTTTATTATTGGTACTTATGCTCCTTATGGTTGTGGGTTATGTTATTATTTCCTGGAATCTTTGGTTGGAAAACACTCTAGAAGACCTTGAAAAACTTGGGTTGATTTACTAGTCCTAGAGCTCATTGGAGAAACGCCTCGGAGCCATCGTGCTGAGTTACTAGTCCTAGAATCCTTGGTTGAAAACTTCTGGGAGTTAGACAAATTTTGTAGATACCGATCTAGTGATTGTTAGTGATTTCCAACCGTGAGATGGAATCCGTAGTTGAGGGTTGAGGTGGTTCCCGCCTCTAGAAGACCCGGTTTGGTTTTTCTGGTTTATTCCATGAGATCCCACATTCATGCTTGGAATATGGCATGGGGTAATTGGCCGAAATAAAGATTTGGTTCATCCCAATCTACGGTCGGGTACATGGGAGTGTCCGACTGTCATTTTTCATATGTTAATAAGAGATATTTTCATCTTGTATTTTACAAATTTAATTTTTATTATGTATTTTTAATGGTTGTTCTATCATTGTTAATACGTTGGTTATAAGCATGGTTTTATGACAAGTTGTAGTTATGGATCTCATCATATTTTTATTAGTAAATGAGTGGTTCATGAATGTATGACCTAATAGATGATAATTCATTTATCAGAGAGGGCATCGTACCTTCTAGATGATTCTCGCATAAATATGAGATCCATATGTTATGTGTAATTAAGACCTCGTAGATTACATGTTCATGATGTGTTTACCGTAATGTATGTCATGGTTATTCTTGGTTAGGTAAATTTATTGACTAAGTTTTGTGGTTAGAGGCTTTGTCCTTGTGGGTCATTTATTGTTTTGAAAAGTTTCATGAAGTTTTGGGTAGTAACTTGGAGTCCGTCTAAAAAGGTGGTAAATATTTTGCAGTAGCAAAATATGATTGCAAATATTTATATTCACACCCCCGTAGGTTTATCCATGTGATCGATAGCCTACAATCGCATGGATGCAGGATTATGCATGCGAGTGGAGTTCAAGTTAGTGAAAAAGAAAGTTAACTCAAGTT
This sequence comes from Pinus albicaulis, assembly GCA_034641835.2. Classification (NCBI taxonomy): domain Eukaryota; kingdom Viridiplantae; phylum Streptophyta; class Pinopsida; order Pinales; family Pinaceae; genus Pinus; species Pinus albicaulis. Next base: position 542,460,743 of record CM076579.1, on the reverse strand, counting down.
TTGCGCACTCCGGAAGGGTGGTTTAGCCCTCGGGGGTCATGTAGCACTCGATGGAAGTTAGTAGGGTTTGTTTAACATTACACTTCCTTACAGACCTATAAGGTTGAGTCATATCATAATAACCTCGCCATATATTTACCCCGACGAACTTGTGAACTTGGGAAAAGGGATGATGGTGTTATAGGTGGTATCGTAGTGGGTTTCTGTTTTTAGGGTGATTTGCCACCACTTTGTGGTATCGCAGCTCCCATGTTCAACACTTGACCGGATGGGCATAATGTGTTTCTCTATCCATGAATGTTAGCTATCTATGTGATTTTTATATATGCATTGTGATAAAGATGTCACATGTAAGAAGATGTCATTGGTATGTTATGATGCTAATGTGTTGGTTGAGGTAGAGCAGGAGATGCCGCATCATCGTAATCAGTTGCTAGCTGACCCTTATGCGTATCTCCATATAGGTATTGTTTTTTTTGCATGCAAGTATGATGATTAATTGTTTTTATGTTGGTCAATGGTGTCATCGATATCAATATGATTACATGATCATATTTATTGAAGAAATCTTTCCCCGATTCAATGTTTATGCAAAATATATAACACTTGCCATAGGACCATAAATATTATGAAATCATAAATAATCTAAATTTATAACCCTAAATACAAAACTTGGAATGGACCTTGGACACATAAATTTGCAATCTCAAACTTGCAAAGAAAGGCCCCAACAATGCTACCAATACTTGTTATTATAGTAAAAAACTATAATCTCTCAAACTATCTATCCATTTCACCCTCCTTCACCTTTTTATAGACTAACAAAAGCTTCATAAAGGTATCAATGAATCTTCCCTTTATAAGCATTTCTCCTGTATACAAGAGTGAATTTTCTTCAGGATCAAGAATTTAGTTACTCAAAAGTAAGGAAAATCGCTAGAAGCAACCACGAATTTTAATATTTGGGTATGATACTGAATTCATTCTCGATGTGGAACCCACACTAATTCATGGGGGACTTTAAAACCTTTCTAACAAGTACTTACAATCTTTCAAAATCCTTGTCATTAAAAAGATATAAATTTTTTAAAGTAAAAATAATAAAAAAAATTTAAATTGGTGAGCCTACATAAGTCTAATTCCCGCTAGTCATGTCGGCTCTTTTGAAGAGACATGATGCTTCGAAAACTCCAACAACTATAAATACCGCAGTATCCTTCATTTCACTCTCCAACAATTTCGGTGAAGATTACTTCAAATATAACAACGAGGTAGATAGGAAGTCGAGGATGACATAGAAATTAATTTTTGGGGTAATTCTTTTATTTTCTATTACAAGAGTGGGACGTGCCCGTAATTTGGCCTTGAGAAAGGTCTATAACATCTTGTAATTTTAGCCTTGTGGCCAACCACCTCAAACCTACACCTAGGCTTTGTGGAGTGAATTCAGACTTCTCATGTCTTTTGAAGTACATTCAATGGTGGTTGGAGACTTTGAGACATCTTAGTATAAGACAAATTTTTGGAAAATCGAACAAATGGAAAACTACTAATACAGAAGCTAGGACAAAAGCTAAGCTCACTTGAAGACCCCTTCAAGCATGAAATTGCAAACCTTTGTATTTTCGGACATGAAGACTCCAAAATCTAAACGATATTCATCTATTCATCTCGAATATGTGACATAACAAGCCCTAGAGCAACATCATTGAATTCGTATTAGAAGGAAATTTGGAGTTGACCTTAAAAGGCTAAGCCCCTATAAGACTCTTGTTGAAGCGAGTTTGAATACATCTTTTTGGAATAATTTGAATATTTTGATCAGCTCATTAAGGCGGTCATTTGATCAACTTAAAGTCTTGTGGCCAACTTATAGTTGTGCTCGCATCTATGGCATAATTCTTTTGTGATTTAGTGTGAAAGTGACATTCCCGAGACAGAATAAGGGCATATTTTTCCCTTCCAAGAACTCGTATTTCTATGTGGGATACAAGACCAAGGTCACCATTGCTTGTTGAATTCTATTACAAGAATCCTTTGTAGCTCATTGTAAACCGGAAGCACTATATTGAAGGGTTGAATCCTTTTTAAAGTAGACCTAGGATCGTGTCTTGAAGTAAAATTAGAGCGTACTTATTAAAATCTTTATCGAGGCATCCCTAGTGTAAAAATTTATTAAAGAAACCTTATAACAGTTTTGGATCATCATGTTGAAGACATCATGAATACATCATCGTGAAGTAGTTGTTGAGCCCTTGCAGAAGTTGACTTTGAGGCACTTTGTTATTATGATGTATTGTTGAAAATCCATCATGAGGTAACCTTTGGGAGAAAGTGTTTGGGTAACATGAAGTATAGTGGTGACACCTTCCTAAGAATACTAATTTTTCATTGATGAGATAATTTCCTTGGAGATCATTTAAGGTCGTTGTTGAAGGTGGAGATATTGTCGTGGCTCATCAGAGAAGATATCGGGAGTCATGAAGAACCATCAAACTTACCTTGACGAATTGAAGCAGGGGCTTCTGAGCTCCCTAGAGGTTGGATCTTCATAGAGGCCAAGGTTCTTAGAATACAAGTTTGAATCCCTAGAAAATAGGAGTCCTCGTGAAGACCATGTTGGATCTTGTACCGTATATAGGGTTGGAGCCCTAGAGTGTTGGTGCCTCGTACCGACAAGGTTGGAGCATTAGAAGATAGGGTTGCAGCCCTAGAGGTTGGTGCCTCATAGTGACAGAAGGTTAAAACAATGAAATATATGGCTGGAGCCTGTTGAGCATCGTAGTCCAAGTCGTTGCTTGAGAATTACAATTTGGTGCATGGTAGGATTGAAGATTGGTGTCTTCTATCTAGATTTTGGAGCCCTACACATAATTGTATTGAATTTATTGTAAAGAAGAGGATTGAATTCCTCATTATATTCGATTTATTAAAATTGTTTTATTCTATTGCTCATTTTGTGTTCTAATTATAAGTGATCTTAATCAAGTAAAAATAACAATTGAAAAGAAATATTGATTCACTCCCCCTCTTAGTATTTTAAGAATTAGGATTGTGAGCTAATACCTTCACTCAAATCTTAAAATTTAAAGGTTGACTAGGAACACAAAATGGCAAAGCCAAGGAAGAAATCCTCCAATCCTTCTAAAGATATATCTTCCTCAACCATGAAAATTGAAGACAATCAAATTGGGAAAGTTCCATTGTTCAATAGAATATGGAAGGCAAGAATGAAGAATTTTTTTAATGTCAAGGGTTTAAAGTATGGGAATCAAAGATTATCGAAAGCATGATGGAAGAATAACACAATGAATATAATGCAAAAGCGATAAAGGAAATATTGAGTGGACTACCTAATCATATAAAGGCCAAAGTGGAAAAATGTTCTTCAGAAAAAGATATGGGACAAACTTGAAGAGGTTCAACAAAGGTGTACTTTTGACTATAACCTCTAGACAAGAAGATGATGAAATAAACATATGCAACGTTAAAACCCATTACAAAGATGAGGAATGTAAAGAACAAGACACATCAAGGCCAAGGAAGAGCTAAAAATGAATAAAATGAAGAAGTATTCGCAAGATCTCATGGAAAAACTCGTAGGGCCGCCTCTAGAATATAAGCAAGATTGAAAAAATAAAATGAGGAGATCAAGAAGCAAGCACAAGATGGTGACCATGACCTTGAAAATACAAGAAAAGGAAGTCGACCTATTCAAGATTCAAGTACAAGAAATCGTTCAAGACTTTTCCAATCTAAAGAAGGAATTTCACTCAAAATAAGAAAAGGAATAATGAAGAAGTGATATCCATGAAAAATCAATTGGATAAAGAAAATAAAATGGAAAACACTTTTTTCCGGGCCATATTGAACAAAGACACGAGGAATTTAAAAAAAACTTGAAGAAAAAATTGGTCAATACAAGGAAGATATCTCCTCCCTTAAATCTCAATTAAAGGAAGCAACAACAAGCAAAAGAGTTGAAAAGGTGATGGAAGTTTTGACCCCGAAAGTACAATTCAATGAAGTAGAAAAGGAAATAAATTCCATGGTAAGTCAACTGAAGAAAGAGAAGAATATATCTCTCAAATTAAAATTAGATATCACCTCACTTAAGGGCCAATCATGTGAAGCAACATGAATGAATAAAGGAAGAAATTTATATTCATCTAGCAAAGAAGGATTAAAAATGTGTTAATGAAAGAAGAAATTGATCTCCCAAAGAGAGCATTTGATTATTTGAACAAGACTCTAAAGGAGCTCTCAAACCCTAGATGACATCCCAAGTCTACAAATATCTCTCCTCGATAAATCAGTCTTACATGCAAGTGAACCTCAAACAAAAATGATGCAAACCCTAATGCTTCAAACAACAAGGATTTGGAAAAGCTTTGAAGAAGAATATGCCCCTTTAGTTCCAACAAAAGCAAGGAGGAGAGCTCGAGACAATGGAGAAAACCATACTCCAAGAATATATGCAGATGTGGTGTCAAGAATGCAAGAGGGCAATAAATTTGACCAAGTATTTTAAGGCAAAATTACCTTAAAAGTACATCAAGGCAATACTCCGCAAGGTAAGGATTCAAGAGGAAATTGATATCATCAAAGAATACCAAGGAAAAAATAATTTAGAAGTACATCAAGACAATTCCGTACCTCCCAAGTATCAAAGTATATTTTTTGGTTATTTCTATTCTTGTAAAAATTTTGGGCACATGGAAAAGGATTGTAGGGCATACCACAAGAAAAAATATAATGGTCCTTATTAGCTCCCTAGAATAAACTTTGCAAAAAATAAGTTTGAGAGTGGTTCAAATGGTTTAAGTAACATTGGAAATATGTCCTATGATTGTAAAATTGACTTGGGTCCCCAAAATGGTTTAAAATCACATCACCAAGACAGAAGAAAGACACAAGTATGGAGAAGGAATCAAATTGGATCAATAAGTCTTGAATACTCAAGCCAAATAATATATCTTGTTGATTTGATGAATATATCTGCGATATGATATTCATGTTATCACTCTCCCCAACTTCCAAGGTTGACAAGAGGGATTGGCGAAAGGTAACTATTGGCATCAAAATTTCTGCTAGGGTAGCTAGCTCACTAAGACCAGAGAGGGCCTTCTTTTTCACTTTAATCATTCAAATTAATGGCCGAGTATATAATTATTTTAGGCTAGGTATGTAAGCTTAATAAGTATAATTTGTTTGATGTTTCTGTCGTTGGATAGAAAAGTCAAGTGAGTGGACTCGTAAATGAGGTTTTTCGTGTCTGAACTTCAAGGTGAACCTACAGATAATGTGTGAGGAAATATAGATAGCTTGAAATCATATTAATCATTCATTGAGTATAGAATGAAGATGGAGTAGAGTTTGAATGATCAATGAGGTGAATTCATTCAATTAAGAAGCAAATAAACATAATATGGTGAATCTTGTCTAAAACAAATCATGCATAAACATGAATTCTGTTTCTAACTTAAGATGTATTATATATGAATAATTATACATGGTATTAATAGTAAAATGATAAACATACATGAGAAATACATATGCTCAAAATCATGGCTGTATATCTCAACATACCTTGCAAATATGTCTCTGATTTCATTCCACACGTCAACAGTAAGAGCTCCACCGCAATATGAGACTATCCAACCAAAACAAAAGAGAGTCTAATTATATAAAATATACACTATGACACCTCATCAAAGCAACTCATCCAAAATGGATCATAAATGCAAAATATGAGTCATTTCCTAGTTTCTAGGGAGGTTAGAAACCATTCACCGAATTTAGCTTATAAACTAGAGTGTTTGTCCCTTGCATTAATTACAAATTCCTTCATGATAAGAAGCCAAAAACAACCCCTATAACTCTAATGAAAATCATATGACAAAGATAGCCCTCAAATTTGTGACCATTTTCGAGCTCGACAAGTGTCCCCGAGGGAATCCAATGTTGATCCGTGATAATTCTAATCGAAGATTTTCAAAACAATTTAGAAGTGTAACATAACTTTGGAGGAACTTTAGGCACTTTGAAAAACTCCAAATCCACTTCGAAAAACGGGCAACTAGCCCCATGTGTCTATTTTCCAACACCTTGAATTTTTCTGAAATCGATCATGAAGGCGTTCCAAAATCCATTCTTAGGTGGTCACTCAAAAGTGTAACAAGAGGGGCATTCAAAAGGAAAGTAAACATGAAAAATAGTGTTTTGAGATTTGTCTCCAAATTGAATATTTTCATGCCATGAGGGTTCCTAATATATGATTTACCTAATAAAATACATCCATTCATGTAAATAAATCACCATTTGGATGCTCCAAACAAAATTCATAGCACCGTTACCCTTCTCGCAATGAGAAATTTCCAAAATTCTACAAAAATCATGTAAAATACCAAAATTGTCAAAAGTTTTCAAAATTGGTCTTTTGGCACTTGTAAGATAGGCTACATACATACTGAAGCTTCAGCCAATAAATCCAAGTTTTCCTTCTCCTTTGTATTTACTCGCACCTCTTTAAGCCTCTTTTTTCGCTTGCTTTCAAATTTCTTTATTTGATAAATGGGAAATCTCGGTGCGATAATGGTTTGTCATGTGCCTTTGCAGCTTGTTATCCCTTTTAGCCTTTTTCAATATCTTCTCCAGATTCTCATCGACTCTGATACTCAAATCTCTCTTCTCATTGATCTCCACATGGCAATGAGTCTATCAAATGTCAATTTTTCAGACGATGAATTGATTGTCTTTCTTGCTCCAACGCCTCCTTTTGAGGCCTCTTGTTCTTGGTCTTTTTGTGTGTGTTTCAACTTCCATCTCTGAATTTGTTCAATGTTAACAATTTTCTTGCCTTTACCCATGTTTTCTTCCATGTCCGATTTGTACTTTCTTTGTAGGAGTTGATTCACTCGCAATTGAAAATTTTCCCCGGCCATGAAAGTAATTCGAGATCGGGAAATGAAGAAGGCTCCTTTCACACTCCTTATACCTCTTTATCTTAATCTTTGATGATGTATTTAGTTTATCTAATCTCCTCATGCTCGATACCTTAGGCTCCAATGGAATCAACTCATCATAAGCCGATGCAAGAGAGGTTGCTCCTCTATTTGATATCGCTCAACATGGGTGCCAAGTATAAGAAAACTCCTAGTAGACTTAAGCACAAACTTGTCTCTTCCCTCTCTCATATGTGTGAGAAAAACCCACAACCCTAGGGACATTTTAAAGTTGAAAAGGCATGCTAGAAGATCCACCTCCATTGGTTTTGGTGATGATGTAATAGGAAAGATAGAAAGTGTTTTTGAAAATCTCTCCAAGAAGTCTTCCCGTGCCGTGTTTATGGAGGACAAGTGATCCAACACAATGAGCTTGATTAGGCCATGATGAGAGAGACTATTATGATGATTCTCTTCCCTTCGCTCCGAACCTTCTCACCATCTTAATCAAGCTCCCGTATAAATAATGAGGCAAATCAAGTGTTTCGACACAAGTAAAATGCATCAAAAGCCTCGATGTGATACTCATATAGCCTAGAGAATATTCCTTCGCATATGAACTAATTCATTATGAACATCATCAGAGGAGAATACTTTTTTCCCGAGATATCCGAAAGGAAAATAAGTTTCTGATCATCTCGTAGCATGAGGCTCGAGGAATTGCTTGTAGCTCTTCGTGCCCAGGTCCATACCCTTGAACCACCTATGAGAGGGGATACCGTAGTGAAGCAATTGTGTCAAATGATAGGCCGATCTCCATACCTGCAAGAGTGACCTTTCCCATATTGTAGTCAGTTTCAAAAAGTCTCGATTAACCGAATATGATACCCCCCTTCCATGTTTTTCACAAAATGTTAAACATTGAGTTCTTTGAAAGCACCTTCCGGCCAATGGAGAAGCATTAATCTCATGCTCAAGCCTAAGATGGCACACTTTGACCTTCTTCTTATTACTTCATGATATTTTTCATCGCAATGATGAAACCCGAGGGTGTCAATGAAAATGAGTGAATGAATGGAAATCTATAAAACAGGGGAAGGAAGGTGAGTTTGGTGGATGAAAAGTGAGTGACCTTGAAGCAGAAAAATATAGAAAAAATTGATTAGGTAGTTTTGCGTGTTAACTTCAAGTTGTAGGTGGAATGAGAGAAAACATGTGTGGAAGGTATCAAAATGTCTAAAACACAGGAAATTACCAATTTTTACCGTGAGAATATCCCGTGCAATAGTAGGGCAAGTTTGTGAGGTGTGAACAGGGTGATGGAGCTGAGGTACCTAGAAGATAGGTGAAGTCTTGTATCCACAATGAAAGGGATCAAGGGAAATGATAGGTCTAGATGGTGAAAACCTCAAAGGTCTGGCCAATCTCAATTTTGACTGTGGGAAAACTATGTAAAATGTGTTTTCGAAGTTTAAGGGTCATGGAGCCAAGTAAAAATTTTGATAAAAATTCAAAGGATAGCCTAACACCTTACCTCCAGCAATGAAGGTTGAATGAAAGCAAATAGAAGGGTTTAGTATTCAAAACCTCAAACAGTGTAATGCCACCTGCTTCTTTTCACTGTTTACCTGTAAAATAGTTTAGAATTTAGGGTTTCGATGGTTTAAAACATGTCATGGATGATGATGTAGGTGATAGAAATATGTAGATCGGACATGAAGGATGTAGGTTTAGGTTTATGTGATAGGTTATTGTTTAATTAAATGGTAGGTTAGGCTTTTACAAAAAAAAATTAAAAATGCATGTATGGACAATGGAGACATGGTGACAACATAAATGATATGAAATGACTATAAAAATGATCAAAATCCGACCAAAAATAAGCAAGAGATGATTACTTACCTTGTGAAGAAGCTACACCAAATAATAGAGGTCTAACTTTGAAGGTTGGAGGTTTTGAGCCTTTAAACATTCTACTGGTCACCTATTGGAGCGTAATAAAGCATAATTTGCAAGTTACAAGAGTGTAACAAAGGATTTTTGCAACTTTACACGAGCGTAACAACGGTAGACAACGTAGCGCTGTGTAGCAATCCGTAAGCGTAACAAAACCACTTGAAATGAAATTTCAATTCCACATAGACGTAACAAAGAAAATTTTAAAGGATTGCAAGCGTTTAAACGGATTTAAGGTTATGGGTTTTGGAATTTAAAGAGATATGTTGGGAAATTGAGATAAGAGTTGCTCACATGAAATGTGAAAATGTATAATGAATAAAATAATGGTTTATGCCCTTTTATAAATCGTGAAATGCTCCTTTACTACTTTTTTCCTTTGACACTTGACAATGACCTTTTAACCCTTTTTCTTTGAAAATTGACATGCTTCCCCTTCAAATGACTTAAGAAAACATATTGACTTCCTTCATTCTCATTGAATTTTTGAAGTGACATTTTTCTTGGCATTTTTAAATGAGACGTTGAAAAACACAATTTTGCCTTTCAAATTTGTAATACTCCTTACCTTTGATATTTGGAATTGAACTTTTTAGCCTTTGTACAACTTGGAAAATGACATTCTACTCTTTCAAATGAGGTAAGAAGGCGGGAGTAAAGTTCTTTTGAACCCTTTGACATGAGAAGTGACTTGATTGACTTTTTTAATTAAATTATAAAACAAACTTTTCATGAAATGTTATGTTTTTCAAAAACCTTTGAAAGTTTCTGGGTTGGATATGAACTTTCAAACGGATGAGGTGTGTGTCTGAAAACCTAAGGATGGATACTTATCTGTCAGAACAATAGGTCGATTAACCTCCTTTGAGCTCGACAAAATGAGTTTTTGATCCTTTCATAAAACAATAGACAAAATCATATTTTTCATGAGACAAAGTTGAAACAACCGGAGTTGTTTAAATTTTTTGGAACTTCGAGCTAATATGAAACAAGAGAAATGGATTTTATTTGAACTTCATAAACATGATTTCTCCTTCACTAGGGTTTTATTGATTAAATGGAGGTTACCGCCTTATTTTTCATGAAAATTTGTTTCTCAAAGGCAAAGATGAACCTACACTTTGACCTATATGAGATGGAGTGACCTAACCCTATACCTCTTCAATGATGACTATGGAGATGGTGACCTTGAAATCGATAATGGTGATGACCTTGAAAATGGCAGATGCTAAATGAAATGAAGGAGCAAGATACATGGTTTAGACCTTCCGTTATTCAAAATTATTTCGAGAACTAGTTCGAAAAAGTAAAAAAAGTAACCTCTATTACTTAATGGAAAACAACCGAAAAATTCATTTGATCACCGACATACATGGGCTAACAATTCCAAGCTGATGACATTCCCAAAAAGTGAGTTCATGCATAATGTTAGGTGAGACTTATGATTAACAATTTTTCTTAAGATATCCGAGAAGATCCCTATTAAACCCTTGATGAGTCACAAATGGACAATCTTGATATATCATCTCTCTAGAGTAACTCCTATCAAGAAATGAGAAATTGTGAAGATGTCCTCCACTTGATCGAAGAAAAGAATTTTCTTGTCTTGAGAAAAAAGAAGAGCCGGAGGAATTTATGCAAATGTGGAGATTTGGTTGATTATTCTATTCTACTCATTTCCATGTAGGCATGTAAAGGCTTAGGGGTATCAATTACATTAAATAAAATCATAATGATAGGGGGAGCATCGTATCTATCATGGAGTACTATCATTGAGAAGAAAGGAAGAAAATAAGATGGAGCAACATGTCAAGAATCATCTTGATAGGAGTTCTTGGGCACCCCACTTGCAATTGATGTCAAAGGCTGAGAATTGTTGAAAGGGAAAGAATACTTCCATCAATGGAAAAGGATTATGTTGTTCAATGGTATTACCGATGTCAATATGATGACATGACTAGCTCTATTGAAGAAATATTTCCTTTAGCCCCAAATGCTTATGCTGTTTATATAACACTTTACCTAGAACCATAAAGATGATGAAATCCTAACTAATGAAACCTTAGAACCCTAAATATTAAAACTCTGAATGGACCTTTGGTCACACAAATTTGCAACTGGAAACTCGGGGAAACAATAAAGGCTCCAAATTAGTCGCCGTCAATTCTGCCAAGTATCGGTAAAACAATTATGTCTCTCACTAACTCCGTATATCCATTGCACCCTCCTTCACCTTTTATAGACTAAAAAATCTTCATAAAGGTCTCAATGAATGTGCCCTCATAAATACTTCTCATAAGAGCACCCTCTTTGCAATCGCAATCTTAGCTACTCAAAATTAAGGAAAATCAATTAGAAGCAACAAGAAATTTTAATATTTGGGTATGATACTTAAATTATTATAATGTGGCACCTACACTGGGCCATGGAGGACTTTAAAACCTTTCTAATCCGCACTTAGAGTCTTCCAAAATCCTTTTTCATTAAGAAGATATAAAAAAATTAAAGTAAAAATAATAAAAATTATAAATTGGTGAGCCTGCTATAAGTCGGATTCCCCATGATCATACAACTTTGAAGTAACATGATGGTTCATAACACTCCAACAACTATAAATAACAATGTATCCTTCATTTCAGATCCAATAATTTCGGTGAAGATTACTTCTTACAAATACAAAAAACAACAAGGTAGACAAAGTCGAGGATGATAAGCAGGACATTTCTTTGGGGTCATTCTTTTATGTTCTACATAACGTGGATATGGTCGTAACCCCGCTTGTTAAAGGCCGTAACAACCTATAATTTCTGCCCTATGGCCACCACCTCAACCTTGCACCTCAGCCTTCTTTTCGTGGAGTGAATATCAACCTTCTACCGCGTTCTCAGGAAGAAAATTCGGACTCCGTAGTGTTGGAGACTTTGAGACATCTCGATAAGACAAAATTTTGGACTAGTGAACTATGGACAACTCGCTAATATAGGAAGCTTGGATAGGTTAAGATCACTTGAAGACTCTCTAGCATGAAATTTAAGACCTTTGTATTTTGGACCTATTTGAAGACTCCAAAATCTAAATGGTAATCACTGCTCATCTAGAATGTGGTATAACAATCCCCGGAGCAACATCATTGAAGCTGTGACAAAGGAAAGTTGGAGTTGACCTTGAAATACCAAGCCCCTATAACGCTCTTGTTAACTCTGGGGTTTGAAGACATCCTTTTGGGAGAATTTGAATATCTTTTTGAGTGGCTCATTAAGGCATTCATTTGAATAACTTAAAGTCTGTACAATTTAGAGTTGTGCATAGATTTGTGGTATACCTTGTGTAAGTTAGTGTGAAAGTGGACATTCGCAGGCATAATAAAGAGCATATTTGTCCCTTCCGTAAACCGTTTTTCTATGTGGGATACAATACAAAGAGCACTATTGCTTGTTGAATTTTATGGAGTAACTTTGTGTGGTATTTATTGGTAAACTAACGCACTATATCATGTTGAATCCTTTTTAATGTAAACCTAGGATCATGTCTTGAAGTAAAATTAGACTGCCTATTAAAATCTTTATTGAGGCATCCCTTGTGTACAAATATATTGTGTAGTCCCTTTGGCAAATTTTGATCAGCATTTTGAAGACATCGTTGTGAAGTAGTTGTTGAGCCCTTGCCGTAGAAGTTGACTTGAGGCATTTTGGAGGACATGATGTATTAAAATCCATCATGAGTTAACCTTTGGAGAAAGAGCCAGGCAATATGAAGAGAAGCGGTGACACCTTCATGATAAGACAAGTTTTCTATTGAAGATATAAGTGCCTTGGAGATCATTTGAGGCGTCTAAGTTGAATATATTTCCCCTGTGGCTCGTTGTATAAGATATTGGGAGTCGTGTAGAACTTGCCCATATTTACAAATTGAAGTCAGTTGGAGCCTCATAAAGATAGGTTTGGTGCCTTGGAAGATATGGTTGGAGCCCTAGAGGATAGGATTCATATGGAAGACTAAGTTGTATCCCGTACTAGATATAGGGTTGGAGCCTTAGAGGTTGGTGACTCATAGTGACAAGGCTGGTTTCGGAAGATGTGGTTGGAAACCTAGAGGTAAAAGCCTTGTGAAGTCCATGTTCTTCATGGCACAGTTATGTCTAGTATGATTGAATATTGGTGTCTTCATCTAGGGTTGATCCCTACACATTATTGTATTGAATTTATTTTAAAGAAGAGGATAAGTCCTCGTTATATATAACTAATAAAAATATTTATTATTATTGTTCATTTTGTGTTCTAATTGTAAGTGATCTTAACTAGTAAAAATAACAATTGAAAATAAATATTGATTTATCTTCTCAAAGATATTTCCAACATGTTATCTGTTCATTACAATTTATTTTTGTTGCGGTTAAATGCATGGTAATTTCTAGTTGTTCAGTTGTGGTCATATGCACATGCGTAGATAGTCATGCATGGTAGTTAACTTTTTTGTTATATGCCTTGTGGTCATAGACATGATGATCATGGTCATCGTATTTAAGATCTCATGTTATATGTATTGTGCTAATTTGGATTGGCCTATACATATGGTTTTTGTCATGATATTCATATATGAGTCGATATATTTTTGATATTGTGTTGTACTAACACAAAACCGACTAGTGCAAGATGTGATATTTCCCCCGAGATACATTGAGGTATGATTTTGATTATATTGTTTATTTGGTTTATCTAATATGATGTGTTTACGGTGTTGTTAATGTTTGATTAAATTTCGTAACATTATTATGTGTCTATAATATATTAATATTGCATAAAGAAAAGATCTTGTTTTAAGATGGTTGTATTAACAGCCACATGTGTTGAGACAATCGATATAATGAGTGCAAGTGGAAGTAATTTAGTACTATGACTATGACTCCGTGAGTTGACTCGTTGATTATAACATGGTTTTTAGTCTTCGTAAAGGATGACTTGCCTCATTAGGAGAGTGATGTTCGATTCCTTTGGAACATGTGACCGAAATGAACAATTGTAGGCAAACATGTCATTAGTGTACAAGGTAATAGTTGATTTGTGTATATAACTAATAGCTGGCTGATGTGATAACATATAATAAGACTCAAATAAAGGTGGTATCAGGTAAGAAATAGAGGAATTGGGTGGGAATTCCTTTCACTATTTTTGGAAACTTCGCTCCAAATGAATGAGTGCTTTGTATACATGGAGTCTTCTTAACCTTGATTTTAACAGATACGTGGATATGTGATATATTCATGAACATGTACTTGATAGGTATAATAGCTATTTTTTAGTTATAGTTGGATTCTTCAAGAATTGGAGTCCCTTGAGAGGGATGACATATTACATTTTTAGTTGGCTAGGTCGATGTGTTGGTTACAACAAGGTAAGGTAACCAAGATAATATTATATTTATTTATACACAGATAGTTATGTGTTTATGGTAGTATTATGTAGGGTATTTCATGTCAATAGGTTACCATAATATATTGATGAAGGCTCGTGCTCCGCCTTCTCCCTTAGAAGCATTGGGAACCCATTGGATTGAGTCATGGTGTTTGTTGTTATTTTTTGTGATTTTTTTGCACTTGATTTAAAAGTTTGCTTATGTCTAGCGCATGGACATGCCACTTTGTTCATGGTGTCATATTTTTATCGGTTTTTCATGGTTTTATTCTTGTTTGTTTTTTGTTCTTGCCTTTTATGTTTTTAGGTTCTCAGTATTTATTGGGAAAAGAGGAAAGTTAATGGCACCTGAGAGTGCTAAAAGAAACCCAACAAAGAATAAGACCCGAATGAAGCTCATGCATGTATAAGGGTAGTTGAAGGTAAGAGTATGAAATTTGGTTTAGTTGGTTAGGTCCATTAGGAGAAATGGATAGTGTAGGACAAATAAGGAAAGGTAATAGGAGTAAGGTAAAATGTACTTGAGGCGTTCGATGCCTTGGATAAGTTGGGAACTATTGTTCTCAATGTTGTGCATGTTGTGCATGGGTAAAGGGAGTTATCTTAACCTTAACCTTATGATATCCGGTAATTGTGTGGTGATCATGATTATGATGCATACATGTATATATATATATGTATGTATGCCATTGTATGACGTATTCACGTTGACTTTGATTGCTTTATGTTAGTGTTACATGATATATATATATATATATATATATATATATATATTTGTGTGTGTGTGTGTGTTTATCATTGTCCCATTGTGGTCGTCGTGGATCATGATTGTTTTATGCTAGTTTGTTTGTGTGTGTGTGTGTGTGTGTGTCATGTCTACCGTAGGGTCATCATGATCATGTTTGTTTTATGTTGATATTAATATGTATATATATTTATGTATGTAATGTTGTTATCTCATTAAGGTAATCGTGATCATTCTTGTGGAGGAATGATTTGTTTTATGCAGTGAATGACATGAAGAGGTTCTTGGTTTATGAGGAATCAAGTGAAGAGTATCCCTAACATATCTATGAGGTTAGCATCATGGATATGAATTGAGGTATTATGTGATTACATTATGTCTATGTTTATGTTATACTTGGGTAATGATGAGGGATACGTCAAAGAATTGAAATTAATGCATATGTGCATGTTGGGTACCATGGATAGTGGAAAGACATTAGAGGTACACATGCAGAGACATTTGTGGTCTTCGAGTGAATAGCACTCTGTGTTGTGTACATGTTGTGCGCTGGTGTTGTATACCTATGGTTTTGTGTGCATGTTGCATATATGTCATTGTGTGCATGTTGCATGTGTGATACCGTGTACATATAGGTGTGTATGTTGTGATATGTGGTTCTAGGTATGATGGTGCTATATACATGTTGTATATGTAGTGCTATGTACATATGGTGTTGTGTACATGTTGTATATGTGGTGTTGTGTACATATGGTGTGGTGTACACATTCTACATGTTGAGTACATGTTGTACATGTGGTGTTATGTACATGTTGTGCATGAAGTATTGTGTGTGCATGTTGTTGTCTACATATTGTACATAAGGTGCTTTGTGCATGTGGTGTGTATACATTGTGCAAGTGGTGTTGTGTACATGTGGTATTGTGTACACGTTTGTGCAAAAGTGGTGTTATGTACATGTGATGTTGTGTACATGTTGTGAAGGTGGTGTTGCATACACATTGTGTAGGTGGTGTTGTGTACATATGGTATTGTGTACACATTATGCAAGGGTGCTATGTGCGTGTGATACTATGTACATGTCACGCATGTTGAGTTGTGTACATGGGGTATTACGTTATGTGCACTATGTAACCATTGTATTGTGACATGTATATATTCATTTTGTTGTACTTGTGGCATGATACATTGTGGGGTGTTGTGCACTAGGTGTAGGTGTATGTATTGTGTTATGGTGTACATCGGATCTAGGTGTATTTGTCATGTTATACGTCGGATGTAGGTGCATGTATCAGGTGGTGTTTCATGTCATTTGTGGTTGCATGCATGTGGTGTACACTATGTGTATGTGTACGTGATCGAAGAGAAGCGAAGGAACTAGATTCTCTCGTGGTCTAGAAATTGATCCTGTGTTGTGTGTATGAAGAGGACAAATGTAGAAGCAAAGATCTATTAAAGGATAAGTATCAATATGTTATTTCAATTTTATTATGCGTATGATCTATGAATATGATTTATGATGATGACATGTGATCTATGATTATGGTTTATGATGGTTATATGTGATCTATGATTCTAGTTTAGTGATGGTTATATGTGATATATGATTTTGATTATGATGGTTTCATTTTGAGCTAATTGATGATATGCTTATAGATGACTTCATTTGGTCAAAGAGATAGTTTGATTTATTGTGACAAGAATTGAACAAAAATTGCATGTGTACCTTATTGACGAGCCATCGATGAGGTATGACATGAATTTATTTTAACGTATTTTTGAATCTAATGAAAATTATGTTCTTGGTATAGGAAAGCATGAAAATGCCTTGCAAGATTGGAACGACCGTAAGAATTACAAAGAAAGGGCCGAAAGGAATTGAACAAGCAGCCAAGAGTCAGTAAAGCATTCAAGAGCATGGCCATTGTGGGACACCGGTACCTAATAGTGTCCATTTATTTCCATGAGCATATTATGACCGATATAATGGTTTTGAGTAGGGATATTCCTTGGTTTTTCACTCATGAGGAAACCTTGCCAAGGGAGGGGTCTCTCGAGGGATTGTGTAGGAAAGAAGGGGGTACCCGTGGAAATTGGAAGGTGTGTCTCGAGGGACTATGTAGAAAATAAGGAAGGCCGCAGAATACATTGATTTTGGTCATTAGCATTTCCGCATGGAATCAAGCACATTGGGAGTGTACCTCGGAACAATGAGCCGCAAATGCCCATTGAGATGACAAGTGGCGTAGGATTGTAGTATTGGACATTGGATGCAAAATTTTGAATTTGGCAGCGGATCGGACTTCCGGGAAGGAGGTGAATCCCGGTACTAATTTTTAGGGTGAGGGGTGAGCCTTGATTCCCCTTGTTGCTGATATATACTTTATCTTTTATTTGTTAGTTGAGACAATGTGCATATATTTATATGTGCATATAATTGGTACATATTGTATTTAGTTGTGTTGATAAAGTCTACAGACAATATGGTTATTTTTTGGTTGAAGCAAATGTGCATGAGTGTATATGTGGTTGTTATTGTAAATATTGTAATGAGTTTTTTTATAAATCTAGTGCGATATGTTTGTCATGTTTTCTACAGGATGTCATTGTAAATGCTGCAATGAGTTGGGTTATAAAGCTCCATATGAAGTATTTTTTCTTTTCGGTTTGTTGGTTTATAGGTGTCATTGAACATCGAGGTAGTGCTCTCAAGGGGAGGGTTTTGTAACAACCCCTGGTTGAATTTCCATGTAAAAAAATATAAGACCAAGATCATGGACATGTATTCCAAGATGAATGGTGGGAAAAACATCCTAGTGGGTGTCACTTTGGTTTATTTATGGCTATACATTTAAAAGGCTTTGAAAAGGAAATTAGGCATTAATTGGCATTTTATTTATGAAATAAAGGAAAATAGGAGAAAAGGAAGGTGAAAGGTCACATATTTGCATGAGAAGGAAATTAAAAAGAAAAATGAAGGAAAATGAATAAAATAGAGGCCTCAATGATAAAAAATTCTTTTGAGGATCGGGCCACGTATTTTTTCAAAGGTTAGCTTATCAGTTCTATGGTGGATCTCTTGACTAGTCTTCATACTTCTTGAGCATTTAGATTATTCTTGAGCACTCTTGGATCATTATGTATATACTTTGGATTTGGATAAAGAAGGCCAGGAAAGTAGGAAAGCGCAAGGGGACAACGGGATCAAATTAACCGTATTATCTTGCATGTATCGAGTTCGTGTGTATGGTTCAATTGTTATATTTGGCATGTATGTGGTTTCCGGGTTATGTGTTGTCATTGGCATTGAGGATTTTCTCGGATTGACAATGTTTTTGCCTAGCCTTTCCATTCCCTGGATAGCCATAGTGTTGAGGATTTTCCCTTATGTTTTCGGATTGGTACGCATGTTCCTTATGGATTTATATTGAGTTATTAGTCCTCGGAAGCATTTGTTGGAAAAATGCTCTAGAATTTAGAATGGACTTGTGTTGAGTTACCAGTCCTGAAGCCTTGGTTGTAAAAACGCTCTATGGCCTTGCTTGGTGGGCTGAGTTACTAGTCCTAGAAGCCTTGGCTGGAAAAACGCTCTAAAGCCTCGGGAAAACCTATGGGTTAAGTTACTAGTCCCGGAAGTTGGGTTGGACCAAACGCTCTAGAGCCTTGTACAGCTTGGTAGAGATTGATCTAGTGATGGTTACCATGTCCGGGGTATGAGGTGGAATCATTGGATGAGGGTTGAGGTGGTTTTGACTGGGAAGAATTTGGGTTTGTTTTGCTTTGGTTTATTCCATGAGATCCTACATTCATGCTCAGAATATGAGACGGGGGGTGATTGGTTGAAAGAAATATTTCGTTCAACCCAATCTATGGTCGGGTGGTACGTGGGAGTCCCCCACTTGGTTGGATTTTTGTATGTGTTAAAAAATTCTCTTTTCCTCTTGTATTTTATGAGTAAATGTACTTTTTATTATGTGATTTTAATGGTTCTTCTATCTTTTTTAATATGTTGGTTATAAGCATATTTTTATGACAAAATTTAGTTACTTCGATCTCATCATGTTTTAATTAGTAAATGAATGGTTAATGAATGTATGACCTAATATATAGATAATTCAATTATTGTGAGAGGGAATCGTAACTTCTATATGATTCCTCAGATAAGCATGAGATCCCTTTGTTCAAATGTGTAATTAAGGGATGTAGATTACATGTTCTTGATGTGTTTGATGGAATGTTGTCATGGTTAGTGCTTGTTAGGTCAAATTCTTAACTAATTTTTGTGTTATATACTTTATCCTTACTTTCATTTATTGTTTTGAAAAGTTTCATGAAGTTTCGAGCAATGTCATGAGTCTAACCCCGAAAAGGTGGAACATGTTTCGTGGTAGCATACACATAAATATGAAATTGAGATCGGCATTGTGCTCTGCAGCTTATGCATGTGATTGGAGGCCTACATTCACATGGATGCAAGCTTGCATGTGACTAGGAGTTCGCTCAATAAAAAATAAAGTTAGCTTAGGTTTAAATTGGAAGGGTTTAGCCTTGGGGGTCCTATATCACTCGAGGAAGTCACTAAGTTTTTCTTTATCGATTCCACTTCCTTAATGTGACCTAGGAGGGTGAGTCATATCATAGTAACTCCTCGTCACATATTTACCCCAAATGGACCGGTGAACTTGGGCAAGTGTGGGAGTGAGGTGCGTTACAACACATTACACCTTCTGCGAATGGGACCTAAAGGTTGAATTTTCAGTTGACTTAAATTTTCGCTCATTGAGCGCATATTTTGGAAATTGGACTATAGATAGTGATACGATTACATGTTCCTAAATCATGATTTTTAATTATTTGCATTGTTGGGTTCATCTCATGAATGTTGTTTAGCTATTTTTGTTGGATAAATTTTATGGTTATTGAAGACGTGGATCATTGCACTCTCTCTTTGTTGAATAATTCAATGACAATATAATAAGAAGAATAGTTTGAAAATGGTTTTCCCCATAGTGGGTTTTTCTGTCTCCGACCAGCGTCATATTCTATGTGTGAATTATTTTCTTCTATTGTTCCTTTACCTTCTGCTACATTGAGGATGATATTTTTCTTTCTATTGTTGGCAATATGATGCAGAGTGTTGTCCTTGATGGCAACCCACTTGATGAATATGATGGCAACCTACTTAATGAAGTTGATCTTGATGCTTGATAAGTTTATTAATGATGTAAATCTGATGTTCTACAAGTAGTACGTGTTGCAGAAGAAAAGAAATATTAGTATGTGCAAGAATAATGATGAAAAAGGTGTGTTACAAGGAATATGCGGGTTTGTCAAGGAGAAGTCACGTATGTACGTGGAAAGGTGCACAAGCAAGCTCTTACATAGTTTAATTTGATTCTTGAAGCTATAGGATAAAACCAGGGTTACTACCATGGTATTGACCCATCGTATTGAGCAATCGGGTTGTTCATTTGATCCCGTCCGTAATGTCAGCATCTTAGAAGTGATGTGGTTTTGCTCACAGAATAAAAGGGTAAACCTAAAATAAAATCATCGTGCAAGGTGTGTGGATGAGTCCGTTCAATGGAGACTTCACTCCGAAGTATATCCGTATGGAAAGGGCAATGCTTTGATGATGGACCGAATCCGTGATGCACCTATGAAGAAAATGATAAAGAAGGTTATCTAGATCTGAAAATGTATTTGTACTTCCCAGATCCGTTTATGGAACGTTTAGATCCGAGATGAGGCGAACATCCGTCCGTTAAAGGGTTAAATCGGAATCGAATACCTCGATTCGAAGAAGTATAAGCCGCCCTATAATATCCGAAGATCTATACGCAAGTTTGTCGTTGTACGAAGTGTGTATATATATGCGGGTTTGATGAAGAGAAAGCGTGTATGGGTTGTTTTGTAATGCGCATGTATATGCGGTTTATGTGAATGGAAGCACGTATATACGCTGCGTATCGTTGAAAGGAAAGAGCGTATGAAAAACTAGGGTTTGCCGAAGCATGGGTATGAAAGGTCCGATATGTTCCGCTCGTGTTACCGTTATCCGTTGTCGATGCATTCTGGCGGTATCCGTTGTCCGAATTCGTTGGCACGCTTTGGATGTATGATTGAGCGAACGGTGGAGTGGGGTCCAAGCCCAAAATATGACAGTATGTCTAAAAGTGCTGGGGGTCAAAGAAAGCCTTTGGATCCAAAGGTGAAAATTGATGAAACGTGGTCCATGGTGGTGTCGAGGGTTGTAGCCTTCGCCGGGGGGTTGTAGCTCCTCTCCAGGAGAGGCCGGCAAACGACAGGGGCCGTATCTCCTTCCATGAGAGGCCGGTAAACAGATGGTGGGGTCGTAGCCTCCAGGAGAGGCTGCAAACGAGCGCGTGGTGCCTCGCGTGCCGGGTATGAGTCTCCGCGCTGCGCACATAGTTGTAAGATGTTTTTCTATAATAAAATATTGAAGGTCGAGACAACCCGCAATGGTTTTCCGACTTGGGTTTCCACCTAAAATCCTCGGTGTTCATGTGTGATGCTTATGTGTGATTATTTCTTCAATACACTGGACATGTCTATTGCTATATAAACATCCGATGAATGAATAAATGCAAGGATCTAAGTAATGAATTAATTCCTCAAGATCTCTCGTATACGTAGTTTCAGAAGGGTATCCGCGTATATACACGATTATGATCAAGTAAAGTAGCGTATGGGTTTTAGAGCATGAAAAATTAAAAATATTTGAGTATGCCCTAAATACTGATTCACCCTCCCCCCCCCTCTCGCATTTTTCCCAACAATTGGTATCGTGAAAGCAGTCCTTCAGAAGCTTGATCGCTTGAAGGAGATCCGTTCTTAGAATGGGAATTCATGAAGCGTATAAATGTCTATAAGGCCACTTATTCAATGGAGATAATCTCGTTATTCTAGAAGATACGAACAAAAGCATATCTCGAAAGTCTTGGTGCAGGCGATGGGCAATCGTGGAAGAAGGTTATCAATATCCCAAGTAGCATTCACCAGATGTACAGAAGGAAGAAATATGAAGTCAATGCCACAAATAATGTCTTATTAGGAAGCATGTCTAAAAACCAATTTGCTAAAGTGATGCAACAACTAAACAAAAGAAATATGGGACAAAATCATTCCGAGCTATGAAGGAGATACAAAGGTAAAAAGTGCAAAACTCCAAACTCTCAGACTGAATATGAAAATTTAAGGATGCATAGTGATGAGAGTACGCGCTTTTTTACGTCTAGATGATATTGTAAATCATATGAGAAGTTTTGGTTGAAACCATAACCGATACAACTCCGGTGGAAAAAGTCTTAAGATCTTTGACTTCAAAATTTGAGTCAAAAGTATCGCCTATTGAAGAAAGGCAAGATCCGCAAACTCTTACAATTGTTCAACTACATGGTATTCTCGACCGCTATGAAATGAGACAAGGAGGTCCCTCTCAAACCAAAGAAGTTGTTTTTAAGGCATGTGCAAAAGAAAAGACAAGGAAGATTTCAAGGAATCGCATTATATATCGTAAGAAGAAGAAGCAAATTTTGTGAGAAAACTCCAACTAGGAACAGAAGATTCAAAGGTAAGCTCCTTCAAATGTTTTGGTTGTGGAAGAGTTGGTCATTATGTCATGAATATCCTTATAAAGAAAATCATGATAAAGGGAAACAATTTGTAAAGGGAAAAGAGTTATTATGCAAATAGGTATAAGAAGAATGAAGCCAAGTGAAGATGAAGAAGATTTCGACCAAAACTTAGTGCTCATGGCAAAGAAGCAAAAGAAGAAGGCTACTCAAGGAAAGAAGATATCTCGTAAAAAATTTGCAATAGAAAATGAAGAAGAAGAAACAAAGTATTGATTGTTGTTCTTGTAATCCACTCACTTGTGCATGCAATAATGAAGATAGTGAAAGTAAATAAGATAAGTCTGTGAAGCAAATCAGATCAATGATGAAAGTAATTTTTGGGACTTAATTCTGAAGAGAATTAATCAAGGATGTGATCTCTAGATTGAATGAACAAATAGAAACAATGAAGGACAACATAGAAATGTATCAAAGACTCCAGGACAAAGTAACCAATCACGTGAAGGACTTGGAAGCAGAATCATCTTCCGAAAGCAGACTCTGGAGCATCAAATAAGAAGAATGAAGAACTTCACAATCATTCAAAAGGAAGGACGTGGAAGCGTAATTCATCTCGCTCAAAAAAGATCCGGAAAAATCGAATAAGAGGGAATGAAGAACTTTCAAAACTTGAAGAACAAGAAAATGTGTTGAAGGAAGAGATTTTAAAATTGAATGATCAAGTAGAAGAAGGAAAAAGGGTCGAAGAAAAGCATGAAGAAAGCAATGCCAAAAAATTAGAGGTTGAGGTAAACATTCTCAAAGGTAAATTAGAAGAAAAGGATAAACTCTTGAGGTTTCAAGATAAAGTACTAAGATTCCGGACAATATTCTTAGTAATCAAAGATCTCCTCGCTATTAAACTTGGTCTTGGTTTTTGTGAAATCCGTTAAAGGAGAATCTAGTTCACAAGGAAGTGCTAAAGATTCAAAGGATATCAATGCAAAACCTAAAGTATTGGAAGAAACAAAAGATCAACCGGAATCATGAGATTCAAAGGGAAAACATTCAATAATGTTGAATGCTTTAAGTGTCATAATTATGGGCATGTTGCAAACAATTGCAAAAGATTGTCGTTATAAACAAATGCATTCTACACAAAGGTACTGCTTCTTTAAGGGATATTGTTTTTCATGTAGCAAGTACTACCATAAAGGCTCGATTGTAATAGAAGAAAATAGAAAAACACATTATGATCCTTATGCTTACTGTCACATAAGATGTTATGCTTGTAACAAGTATGAACATGTGGAAAAAGCAATGCATATACCGTATCCGAGAAATTGGATGATTTTCAAGACACATTTAAAAGTTCAAGCAAAGCCGGGAAAAGAAGGAGGACCGGTCGAAACGTAGGGAATTTTGACCCTACCGCAAATTTTCTCATCCGCTTCTAAAGCTTACTTCTCATAATGATCGCATGAATGATGTGAGACACATTCTGGTGATTAGTAATGTATCATCACAGGGGGAGCAATGCATGATGATTCTCATGGTAGATTTGGTAATTTCCGGTTATGTTTATTTCTCGACAAGGCATCCGTTGTGGCGAGAGGCACAGTGGTACAAATCAGGGGGAGATGAAGGAATGTGAAAGTTTCTATGTCTCACTTTCCATACGTGGGTTCAAAGAATTAAAGCCGCGTATACACACTTAGGGTTACAAGGGAGACAATACAAGCAGTATGCACTTATGATAAAAGAATGAAATAGCTGTACCAAGATCGTATAAAGGTTCAAGGGGATATCAAATTCACTACAATGGATCAGATATCGTAATCGTATCGCTTATTTCTCAAATGATGATGACATGTTACATGGTTTCTTATGATGAGATTTCGTGGATGAGCCCCGTTTTGCTTTTTGCCGAAAAGCAATTTCTTGCTTTTGGAAGAGATGGAAGTCTTATGATTCAGAGATAAGAGTTTAAATCATGTGAGCCTGTTGCTGGTCGAGACCCCTTTTAATTCTTACACATGTTACATCTTGATCATGATAAATTCAAGATCTGGCATATCATCACATGAATGATTGCTTGACACATATTGTTTATTGGCAGACTTGTTCTGCAATATAATTCCTCTTGGGAAGAATATCTTGATGTCAGTAAAGAGTTTGAAGGCTTGGTTACTCATGTACTTATGCTACAACCATTGATGACACTGAAGACACAACTACATTTTCCTATCTATCTGCTCTCATATATTCCAGAAGTATTCAAATATCTTAAAGAAGTTTAAAACCGTTCGCCTCGCAGGAACAGATCTGAGTAAAATGCGAAGATGGAATTGGATACGCAGTTTCTTAAATACAAATACAGATACGCGAGTTCTTACACATAAAACCGTGTATGGGTGGTTGCCTATTGGAAGTATCTGTCAGCATTCTTCACACAAGCCGTGGTGCCGTTTGCATTCCGTAATGTTGTATGGTTTCTCTAGTGATGTTTCGAAATTTTATATTTATGTTTCATTCTCTCGATATTGGGTGAATATGCTCTTGATGATTAGCCGTTGAAAGTGTTCAAGTTACTCAAGTTAAGGAGGAGTTTTGGTCATATGGAAAGGATGGGCCAGGGGGAGCATTAGACTGGCCGAGAATAATGCATTGTTGGCATTATGATGGTTCTGAATATGATCTCTCTTGAGGTCCTTCTCGTATTGGTCATGAAAAAGTCATATTTGTAATTTGATGAAAAGGTCATGTTGAGACCTATGATGTGAAAATTGTAATATTCTACCATGTAAGGACTTGTTCAAATTTGTAAACCCACCTTGCTGGCATTGAGTCCTCATATGTAACCACTTTGCTGGATCTTTGATGTAAGTATGAGTCCTTGTGATATAGGAAGGTCATAGAGTCATGTACTTCATTGAAAAATATGTTTGAACATTCGCATGAACTCAAGGGGAGAGCATGGTAACTTCAATGCACATCGATCTACAGCAGTGCTCTTATATCGTTGTTGAGAGAAACCTTTGTGTTGTTTTTGATCCGCCCTTCGCTTCGATGTCAAAGGGGGAGAGTGAAATGGTGTTTGAATAGGGGAGAATATCATTATGCTTAATGTATCTATCTCGTTGTGATCAAAACACAATCGTGGTTGCCATCAAGTCCAAAGGGGAGATTGGTTGGCAATATGATGCAGTGTTGTCCTTGATGTAAATCCACTTGATGAAGATGATGGCAACCTACTTAATGAAGTTGATCTTGATGCTTATTAAGTTTATTAATGATGTAAACTGAAGGTTCTACAAGTAGCATTAAGCTGCAGAAGAAATAAATATCGAAGAGTGTGCAAGAATAATGATGAAAAAGGTGTGTTACAAGGAATACGCGGGTTTATTAAGGAGAAGTCGCTTATGTACGCGGAAAAATACGTGCCAAGTCGCGTATGGTCAATTAAGCAGCCTAAATGTATAAACTGTGGTTATCATTTGTTGTATTGACCCATTGTATTGAGCGTTGGGTTGTCTATTTGATCCCGTCCAGAATGAAGTGATGGTTTTAGCTCATATATTGAAAGTGGTAACCTATATAAGGAGAAGAAAATCATTGTGCAAGGTGTGTGGATGAGTCTCGGTTTGAATGGAGACTTCACCGAAAAGTGTATGTATGGAAAGGGTAACAACTTTGATGATAGATCTAATCTCGTGATGTACCCATGAAGAAAATGATGAAGAAGGTTATCTAGATCCGAAATGTATTTGTATCTTCTAGATCTGCTTATGGAATGTTTAGATCCGAGATGAGGCGAACATCTGCCTAAAGTAAAGGGTTAAATCTGAATCCACACCGGGACCGAAGAAGTATGCCGCCCTATAATATCTCAAGATCTATACGCAAGTTTGCCGGTAAAGGGGAAGTGCGTATATATGCGAGTTTGATGAAGAGAAAGCGCGTATGGGTTGTTTTGTAATGTGCATATGTATACGTGTATGTTTATGTGAATGTAAGCGCGTATATACGCGGTATCGTTGAAAGGAAAGCGCGTATGAAAAACTAGGGTTTGTCACATGTGGCATGAAAGGTCTCGATATATGTTCTCGCTCGTGTCACCGCACCGTTAATGACATGTATCGGCGTATCCGTCATTCGAATTGCTAAGTATCAGTTTTGATGTATGATTGAGTTTAAATGTGTGGAGTGGGTCCAAACTTCTGAAAATATGATGAAAAGTGGCCTCAGAAGCAGTTCAAAGAAAGCCTTTCGGATCCACAGGAAAATTGATGAAACGGGTCCATGGTGGTGGCCGAGGGTTGTAGCCTTCAATCGTGGGGTTGTAGCTCCCTTCCCAGAGAGGCTGGTAAACGAGAGTGTGGGGGGCCGGGAGCCCCCTTCCGCAGAGGCCGGTAAACGAGGAGCAGGGCTTTCCAGCTCCTTCAGGAGAGGCCGATAAATGAGCGCAGCGGGTGCCTGCGTGCCGGTATGAGTCTCGCGCTAAAGACATAGTTGTAAGATGTTTTCTCTAATAAAATATTGAAGGCTGAGACAATCTTAGCCGATGGTTTTCTCCTTAACCTTGGGTTTCCAATTTAAAAATCCTTAAAATTATGTGATGCTTATGTGTGATTATTTCCTTTGTTATTACTACACATGTTTGTTGCTATATAAACATCTCATGAATGAATAAATGCAAGGATCTAAGTAATGAATTAATTTCATATTAAGATCTCTCGCATATACGCGAGTTTTGTGAAGGGTATCCGCGTATATACACGAGTCCGATCAAGTAAAGTAGCGTATGGGTTTTAGAGCATGAAAATTAAAAAGATTTGAGTATGCCCTAAATACCGATTCACCCCCCCCCCCCCCCCCACCCCCCCTCTCGCATTTTTCCCAACATCTATTAAAGGCACATGCTTCTAAATAATAAAGTAAATTTGAAAAATGTTATGACGTTATCTAGATGAATTTAATATGGAAATAATAACTTAATTATCAAAGCAAAGAACAATATAGAACTAAGAAAAATTAACATTTAGGACATCCCTAGGTCGATCTAAGTCACCTTCCTTTCGGGCTTCATCTAGGACTAATTCAATTTGTTTCATCCTCCATAAGTCATTGACTTGTTTCTGACCTCAAAGTCAATCCTAGGATGGAACAATCCTCGTGTCTCTTAATTATTCTACAACTAAACTTCAAACACAACCATTTCTCCAGGAAGTGACATAGATAAA
Organism: Pinus albicaulis; assembly: GCA_034641835.2. Taxonomy (NCBI): domain Eukaryota; kingdom Viridiplantae; phylum Streptophyta; class Pinopsida; order Pinales; family Pinaceae; genus Pinus; species Pinus albicaulis. The sequence goes on along the minus strand of CM076579.1, from coordinate 542,432,867 downwards.
GGGAAGCTCCCTTGAACCTTCCACCTTCACATTCACAAGTGAAGTGACCGGACTCATTATTCCCTCATTACTTTGTGAGACTTGTTCATATAAGAGAATCAATTTTATACGATTATATTCTTGATAGATTGATTACTACTTACTCTTGTGAACCTATCTCCCTCCTTAACCATTGCAAGAGACTTGAAAAGGATAAGCGTCCTCTTGGTCCAACTCGTCTCTAGAAGCTCCACCTCTCATTTCAAATTCTCTACCTGTGGATACCCTCCTTGATTCCTGCTGAATTCAAAGTGAGAAGGCTATCACTAAGTGACACTAAGCATTTGTCTTTAGTTGACCCAAACTACTCCCCCGTGAGCCTTGCACAACCCTAGGGTGCTAGTTTTTCACACACTGCCTTATTTTTAGAAAAATGTAGTAGGAAATGTCATTGTATTCTTTGATGTGAATTTCAACACTTGGTCTGTGATCTCTTTATCCCAATAATCTCCAATTAGCACCATTTTAAGATTTTTCCTTTTTCCAATGTCGTTTTTTTTGGTCTTGATTGGCTTGTTACAATCGTAGGCACTTGGGCCAGTGGTCGCCTTTCTACCGCACATTTTTCTTTCCGTCTCCAAATTTCAAGTGATGTGGGTCCTCTTCATTTGGAACTTCTTCAATCTTTATGTGCTGTACCATGTGTTGATGCTTGTATTACTCTAAGTGTTGTGTGCAAAAAGATCTTGGTTGCACTTGTCTTCTTTTTCCCCGGAATGTAATTTCCGCAACATGCAGTAGCACAAAGGGTCAAGCATGGGTTCTTCTTCACAACTGGCAAGTGGCCCCAAATTTTTCAACGATTCTCGTCCATGTTGTTGTTTCTCTTCTTAATTCTGTTACACATACCATATCTTTGGTATGGTCGCGAGGGTGTATGAACTTGTGCAGCCAAAATTTTTCTTCCACTTATAGAATGGCCCATGCCTTTCTGCATCATGACACATGCTCCATTAGATCTTATGCCCTTTGTAAATATTTGTGAGGTGATCTTTCCTTTGGTCTAGTTTGTGCCGCATCGCCATTGTCACGCATATTCCAGGTATTTTGGTATGCTCACTTGCGTCACCCACCATCTCACTAGAGTTCCGCATAGTGCGACATATAGAACAAGAAAATATGTTTTCTCTAGTACTTTTCTATTTCCAACAGAAGTCAAGGAGGCTCCCTATCACATCAAAGTTTGCAATTCAGATTCTGTTTCAATCCACTGGCCGTGTCTGGGCCATATGCGTATATCTCCTCGATGATACTTCATGTAGCCTATTTTTCCAAGGATATAGTGCATCTTCCGAATCTATGTCATATGATCGCATTCTCCTCCAACTTAGTTCTCCAATTGTAGCGGGGTTAACATAGTCTTCCCTTTGTGTAGTGATATCATATAAGAGCAACTAGATTTGCATATATTTTACTACTTGTTGTGGATCTTCCTTGATCTTGTTTCTTAGCAAGAATATTGTGTACAAGTCCCTAATCTTTCCATTATCGCAATCTTCCATTACAAAGCTTTGTGTATCTTGTTCCTTCCTTCGGATCTAGAGGGGTGACCAATCTAATTAAGTCAAATTTGAAGGCCATTGTTCTTTCTTCAAATTGATGACAACATTATTGTCAAATTCCTTACCAATAACACTTAGCTGTGGCTGGATATTGGTTTATCTCATCATTATTTCACACCAAAATCAACTATAATTTCCACTCCATCAAGGTTGATTCAACACATTTTAACCTTCAAATTGGGAATATTTTTTTATACCGTTGGATAGGCGCAATTGAATTAGGCACCAAAACCAATTGTGGTCTTCCCATATTTTCCCATGATCTTTTGGGTAGAATGTTTACATTTCTCTGAACCCAAGTACATAATGACATCTTTCATTTTGTAGCCTTGCTATCTCTACCGAAAATTTGAACTCCCGAGTTGTTCTTTTCTTTTTCTCGGGAACTCATCTAGACCCCTCCCTATCCATGACATTCATTTTGTCAACACATGTCACAAAAATTTCATCTACAAGTATAAACAAAATATTTAAACATGGGGGTCTCTTACCTATCCGAAAATAGCTAAGAATACTTTCTCCTGCATCATATGCCATAATACAATCTATTCTGACTACATACATTTTGTATTCATTTACAGTAAAAACATGATAGATCCATACATCATCACTAATAGAATACATGCTTATAAATATCACAAAACAACGAAAATAAAATGGAAAATAACAAAATAAAGTCCATACATCAACTAGTACATTTTCATACCAAATACCAGGAATGAGCTCTTCATTACTAAATAAAACTTAACTGGAGATGGGACTTCCACGTTCCACCCGACCACATAGATGGTTGAGCCAAGTCTCACTTCATCCACAACACCATGGTTATTCAAGAAATGGAAATTTAGGAATTTCCAATATACACACCACGCATGACAAAACTAGTGAAGAAAACATACATGCAACTCGATACATGCATGTATAATTTCAACATTTTCCATTTAACAGAAGGTTTCATTGTATCTCTATGTTTTATATAAAATGATATATCATTATTGTACATTATACGATCTCCATGAAATATTCCGTGCACTTTAGTATTGTATCATATTCTTGTTTTAGGGAATGGAAATCGTCTCATTTTCATTCTAAGTGTTCTTTAAATAGATACTCTTCGAAGTTTCAATTTGCCGAAATTATCAAATTTTGTGTAGAAATTATACAACAAGCATGTATATCATGGACTCAATCCGATCTAACAATCTACTAAGGCTAAATATTGAATCACTTCTACAAATCAATTGCGGAATTAAAAACACAATCGCTAACGGCATGAAGCAAAGAAGAATCAATCAAACTAATAAACACACAAATAATTTCTGGGAAAGTTTGCTACTCAAAACCCCACTATATTCTATTGTATATTCAGCATGGATACATGAAACAATTACATACAAATCTTCTCACAAGAGCCCTCCCGTACTCGCCCAATCGTCTCACACCGTCCCGGATAAAACTCCACCAATACTTAGCCAATTTTCTACCTCCCGACAATCACGTTTGCACAATTTGTGTGGAATGAAATCCCTATTCCATAGAAATTTGGCCTTTCCAACTATGCAAGGAACATGGGAAATCCAATGGGTTTTTTTGCATGGGTGCAACCCAATAATCCTACAACTGAGAAGCGTCAACTTCCCTTTCACCCGTATATCAACTGGCTTCACTAGAACATGCATGTAGCTAGCAATAGTAAATCAGCTGTATGTGAGATCACTAATTGTGAATTAATTAATATTTAATTCACTTGATCTCTCATCGGTATATCTAATAGTTACAACTAGCAATAACCGATTTTAACTCACTTAACTAATTTAAACCGATTAAATCCCGCATTAACTAATGCACCATTGCACTTTGAACTCTTTTACAACTAGAATTACTCGCATGCCTCACCAACTACCCTCAACTTGGAAATTCATGATTTAACTGCGTTTATCACACTTATTTAACTATTACAAGTTATTTTGAGATTATATTACATTTTATTGTCCATCTTAATTAAGGGATAACTAAAATAGACATGCACCAAATTTAATTATTGAATGTGCTGTAGGTGTTGCTAAGACTCCGTGGTCCCACACTAGTGTAGGTTATGCTTGATCTCCTGTCCGACACTCAGTGTGGGTGCTGAATTTTCGTTGAACTTCAACACTCCCTCTCAACAAGAAAGGGATTATCCACCCTAACTCGCCTTTATGGTGTATTCGAATTTTCTCCTAGTGAGCACATTCATCAATATCCTAATCCTAATCTTGCATGGGAATGTACTGAAGTAACATTATTCGCCTCGTATATAATCTTCGAGATGTTGGTACTAGATATCTATGTGCTCGGACCTATCATGAAACACGGACAACTGAGAGTTTAATGCAACTCGATTATCACAATGTATCACTATTGATCCATTTGAGAACCAAACAAACCAACCAAGATCTTTCTCATCCGTATAGCCTCACATGCGGTACTTAATTACTACCATGTACTCGCTTCCGCTAAACCGGAAAGTGCCACAGATCTTTGCTTCCCGTTGTACCAAGAAACCGTTGTCGATCCCATGCTGAAGATCCCTCCCCGATGTGCTCTTTATGTTTGATGGATTGCATGCCCACCGCACCGTGAAGCCTTGAAGCTTCACTCCTCTGGCCCATCCGTACCATAAACCATACTCTCCGATGTGACCTTGTAAGTCAAGAATGCTTCCCCGCTCCAAAAGAGCTTGGTAGGCTTAACCATATTCGGACTCACTTAGTTAACTCAGGTAGCAAATGTTTGGTATGGTGTTCATTAGATACATCAAGAACCAACTAACTCCATGTAGACAATAAGATCCACTACCTCCGTAAGTAGTATCTTTCCTCCACTTTCCGTAAGAGGAGGTCCATGGGTTTTCGGCCTTCCATGTGAAACTTACTCAAAGATCTCTCTTTGGCTTACTTGCCTTGAGAAACAAAAATTTCACCATCCCGCCGCCATATTTTCAAACCAAGGAAATAATTAAGGAGTCCCATGTCCTTAATTAACTCCTCGCAAGATCCTCCTTGCATGAGAGGTATCACCTACTCATCACCACCAAAATTAGATCATCAACATATAGAACAAGAAGAAGGCTACCCTCAACCACAATGTTAACTTTGTTTTGGAAACCCATTTTGAATATTTTGGAAATTTGAATATAGGAGGGCTTTTGGGTTGCGACAAGATGACACATGGCAATCGCGACCAAGTCGCAACTACAAAGAAGCCGCGGAGCTATCGAGATGGCGCGTAAGCAAGAGATAGTCAAGACAAAATAAGCATGACGATATACGTACATTTAAAGCGAACACACAGATAACAAGAGAGAAACTGGAAGCAAATTAAGAAGAACAAAGAGGAACTAACAAATAGCGAAACTGGGTGAATAAATATTAGTCACCCGACCGAAAGAAAGGGATGCAACAGAGACTAATGCGTAGCGACCGAAGGAGATCGCCATGATATCTCTATATTTCCTAGGGTTCTCTCATTTTACCTTTTCTCGTTATAAAAGGCATCCGTACGTAATCGTGAGCTCTCGTTAAGCTATGTAACTATGGTTGTGGGTGAAGATATCAATACAATTGTAGGTTGTTGTCCTATTGTGTAATTCATATGTATGCATGTTGGTTATGGTGATTTGCATTTTATCTACTTGGTCACATGACTACTCTATGAATGCTCTTGCGTATATACCTATGTTTATGCAATCAATTCAATGATAATAATGAATGCGCATCCTTCCTCTGCTATTGATATATACCTCTTCTCGGCATGGGCCGTGGCACGCCCTCGTGTGGAGACTCTCGTCTCGGAGTAGGGTGATAATGATGGCGTGGTTCTAGACTACGTTGTATTCTTCGTTGGCCCCGTGCCTCGAACCTCGGGTCTCGCCGACTGCTTCCTCGCCAACAAATGGTTTCGTTGTCTAGACTTGCATGTTATGAGGGGAACTAGATCATGGTATCAAGGATCTATGAAGGCGAAATACCGTGAGATGGTGGGATAACCATTCGGACCAATTCGTTGCTCGCCAAGCGGAGCTTCGACGAATCAAAAGGAAAGCGTTCAAGGATCTCGGCCCTTTTCTTAGATTCTCGCTGATACTACGACATCCTCTCGCGGAAAGTTCCATTCATCTCTAATAGCTTTTAATATGAGGGCTTTCAAGGTTTTCATTTTACCTGTTGCTCATCTTTGCTTCTTTTCAAGTTGCATTGAAATCTTTCAAGTAAATCTTCCAAATTTTCATCTTCTTTTTGCTACTTAGCCACCTCATCCCGTGGATTGGTGGTACAACAGTCCAAGTATCTATCCAAAAATGTTTGTTTCATATCATTCAAGTCCAATAGATTGAGTGTTAATCCCATGAACCATTTCAGCGCCTCCTTCAATGTTGATAATGAAACAATGAGTTTTTAGAGTCTTTCCATATAGTCATAGGTTCGGCACACGACTTCAAACTCAAACTTGCAATGTTTCAGACTTTCACTTCGCATTCCATGTGCTAGGGAGGACAGATGGTGAGATCTTTTTCATCGTTGTATGAGTTTCCTTCATCAACTATAGGGAATCCAAACAAGTTGTCTCCTTCCTATTTCTTTCATTATTTCCTTCACCATTGTTGTCTCCATTGTTTCCTCCTCTTCTACCTCTACCTCCAAATCCATCTATTATTTCCGCCATGATAGTTTCTTTAGAGTCCTTAAATTCCTCTAATTCTTCTATCATGGGAGGGATGAGGGAGCCTTCTAAATGAGATTTAGTAGGTGGTATAGGAGAATCAATCTGGGCTTGTTCTTTGTCTCCAAAATCTTAAGGCTAGGGGTAGATGGTGGTGATTCTTGTCTATGCCTTGAAGAAGATGGAGTTGTGAAAAGCGAACTCTTGGCTTTGGCTATAAACCTTCCCCTAGAATCTCTTGCTCTATGCATGTCATTTTTTATTTTTTATTTTTAAAAGTTACTAATAACTTTCCGATCTTCCAGGTCACAATAGGTGCAAGAAGAGAGCATACTTAAGAAATTACCGAACCAATAACTCTTTCTTCGATCCCGTATCACACTAGGTGCAAGAGGATATATACTAAGAAGTTATCAAGTTTTCCTTCTTTTTATTATTATTATTATTATTTTTTTAAAGAAATTTGGCTACCTATTTACACTTCCCCAAGAACGGCGCCTGTATCGTTCGTCAATTTAGTGTCCTAATTGTCGATTAATTTGTCAATCCTAATTCGTAAGCCGATGAAGTGCGGCGCACTATATGGGGTGCAAGATAACCTATTTCTTAACTTTGTCGTTTTTGGTTTTCTAATGTGAGATGGAAATTCTGAAATAAAACAAGTATGGTTAAGTGATTGTTCAAGGAAATGATATCCTCTATAATGATTTAATAAATTTAAAACTTAAAAAAGGAATTTGAAAGCATAATGAAAATAAAACTTGGTGCGAAATTAGAAATGAAGCCGAAATAAATGCTGTACAAGGGAGGATTAAATCAAACAAGAACTATTGAAAGTATGAAAACTAAACTATCCTTGCTGTTGTCTACACACAAAAGAAAACTATAATTAAAGAAATCCAAAAGTTGCAACAAAGTAAATCTAAATCAAATTACATCAACTTATCTTTTGATCCCTCATCATTAGTCCAACCTATGATTTCTAAGTAACCATAAACAACTTGAGCACCCGATATCTAACTTGGTGAATAGAACTTACATTAAAACTACACATCCATAATTCAATCCCTCACTCATCACCAATGTATTTTCGGAGGAATCGAAGATGTTATGAGCAATTTAATATATCTAACTCGTTAAAGGAAACTAATATCAAACTACATCCATACCCAACTCTCAACAATGTTCAAATTTCATGTGGCTTTCGGAGGCAAATCAAGATGTTATGAGCAATTTAATATACCTAAATCTAACTACCGAAGCAAATGAGCAAAATCAAATGAACAAAGCAACATCGAAATTAAACAAACTAAGAAAAGAATTAGTGTTTTCAGAACAATATTAATTCCATGTCATTAGTCAAAATTTATGCAAATGCCCGGGCCGCCTATTTATAACTCCGAAACAAGAACACTGATCAGTTGATCAATAACATAAAACATGAAAGACAGAAGTAAAATGGAAAGCATGAAAGATTATAATTAAATGAAGCATATATACCATGAAAGATGCAACAAGAAACATGGATGATTGATGTACAATGAGTTTAAAGAAATAAAACAAAAAACTATACAATAATACATTGTGAACCTTGGCGAGTGCAGGCCCTCTACACCAAATTTCTGGCAACAATCTTCAAGTATAACTACGTTTGGAAACGTAGTCTTCTTATATTAAATGCACATAAATTAAAGGTGAGTATACGTAGATACAAGAACGTAATTACATTACAGATGAGACTAATAAAACCAATACGTAATTAACTTATATGCGTATACAAACGTGTTATTTATAACAAAGGAAATACAACCGATTCCCTAAAGTTTAGTGCCGATGGAGAACACGTAGACCATTACGCTCCACAAACATCTAGGATCATGGCCGTATTGAAGAGTAAATCTATGAGGATGGATGTTTGAATTTCGGCTATGGGAGCCGGTAAAGGAGATGAAGCGTATTTGTCTCCCGCAACTGTAAACGGCTATATGAACCTTCACGTGACACGAAACAGTCCACCGTGGGACTCTACGGTTGACTTCCATTTGGACACCTTTGATCAAGTACTTTAGATGGATTTGCTCAAGCTAATAGGACACGATCCATGTCCACACTACTCTTCTACTCTGCCCATGTGGCTCGTTTTTTCCCGTAGACACCTCGGCATGACAGAGCCACAAAATGACCGTAAAGTTGCAAAGAAATTGGCGAAAGTGGCAAGATTCCATGCCTAAATGAGAAAAATCTAAATCAAACAACAGACACAAAATATAATTAAAACCATGTTAGATGCTCTTGTAGACTAATATACAATGATATTGACAACTGGAAGGTCTGTGTGGATGAAAAGGGTCTAGAAAGATGTATGGAAAAGATGCAAGATTTGAGACTCAACAGCTTCCCACCTCAACCGGCACGCAATCGCCACGGAATACCGCAAGATTTGCCGTACAATGGGACATCCACTCGATGTGCCCGAGACTATGTGCTACTCCACCGTCCAAAATAATGTATACGAGAGTTTTGTGTTTCTACGACTCATAACACCGAGCATTTGAGGTGGCCTCGACGACCTTCGCATCGATTGACCGTCCCTCCTACAAAAAGGGAACGCAGGCCCAGCCCTAGGGGAAGAGGCGGCAACATGCGCGAGGCGCACAAGAGGACGGGGGGCATCCGGTGAAATGTTACAACCGTGACCAGGAGGGTCACGTGAATCGTGGGAATGTCCCCTTCCCCGCCCCAGGCTCCGCGCAGTGAATGCCCATGTTACGAGGGACCTGTGAACTCATCAAGGGTGGCATGAACTAGCACTGGCAGAGGGCCATGAATTTGGTGGGGAATTCCAAACCGCGCGGGACCCGTGATTCTGCCATGCAAAGATGTAGCGATCATCACGCTGTGGCGGTAAGAAGACGGAGAGACGCCATGGAAAGGAGCCGTACCGAGCTATTCGGCCCGCCTCCCCGAAACACCGATCCGCTCTGATGCGCAAGCCGATACTTCCAAAGAGGCCATGGAGGCGGCTCGGGGCCTCAGCCCCAAGTACCTCGACACTACCCCGCAACAGACCTCTCGGGACCTTGATTGAGGAATGGCTTCAGCCGTTCCTCAAGATTGTCGACGATGCTCCGATGTGGGACCATCTCAAGCGTACCTCGCAAGACGCACCGCAGGGGAGTATAGGGCCGAGGGACTCGGGGAACACAAAGACTCCCCGCATAAAAGTAGCGCATAAAACTAACAAGCGACGAACTAGAAAAGAGTTCAAGCAACACGTGTGTCACAGATTGCAAATCGACAACACCATGCTTGATTTGGGGTCCGACGTCACGATCCCACCGCGGAAAACGTGGAGGCTCTTGACGGCCACGGCCGACCTAATTGCCAATCCAACTCGTAATGAAGAACCAAGATTGACAGGGCCGATTGGACGACCAAGGCATCAAGCTCTAAGGCTTTGGTGGTGAAGACTTACACGAACTTTGGAGGTTAATTATATTATGGGGGCAAGGATCCTTACCCCGCCCTATTAGGCATCGATTGGGCTTTTGAGAATTATGCCATCATCAACCTTAAAAGGAGCCGATGATCTTCGAGAGTGTATGCAGAGGTCTGGGTCACTTAGCCCCTCGACCCGTATCAAGCCCGCGATATACAGAAACCGTGGACAACCGCGACGCGCATGATGGACCACCTTACCAGATGACTCAGGGAAGCTAGGAGGACTATATCAACCCGACCTGCAACAGCCTGCCACCGGCATAGTGTCCAAAGCTCAAGCCGGCTCGAACTCACCCGGGAAGATCGGCAAAAGAGGGTGGGTATGAGACCGCACGCGGAGATGTGCAGCCACTGCTACGAGTCTCATGGGACTTGCGCCGAGTTCGTAGAATATCCACCCCGTCGAACATGCAAGTCGTCAATACTCTTATTGCAAAGGTAAGAAGACACGGGTTCCGCAAGGTCACAGATACACTTTGGACGTTGCACTGGCTGTACCACGTCAAAGAAGGTGGTGGAGGAACCACTGCAACAGACTCGTCGCTGGAGTTGTATGGCAACGGCATCAAGGCGGACTAAAGAAGACGAAGGCCCTCAAAGCAGTAATAAGTACAACGGACTTCCAATCCGCAAGACCAATTCGAAGAGCTATGAGGAATAGTGGCAAGGCCTGGCATACCCACAAGAGCCGGGTACATCGGTTCATCCACTCCCTAGGTACCATCCCCTAGGCCTCGTACTTAGAAGAAGAACGGAAATGAGGAACCATCCATATGTGACGTCACGACCAAGTTTGTTCATATTTCGTCGAAGGGAGAGGCAGTAGTTGGTGTCCTGTGCGCTACAAGCTATCGTGGGGGTAATCGTTTTTTCTATGCCCCAAAGCCCGTTGGAGGCCACATTTGCATCATGGCCTTCACTGTGCTGCCGACTCTGGCTTGCCACCGCATTGATGGCGACTTGGACGATGACAAATTCTGGAGGACCTCAAAGCACTCAGATTAAGAGCAGTGAAGCATGAACATCAACGACGATCGTCACTGGTGCATCAATTTGTTGTACCAAGGCTGTAGAAACAAAGACTGTGACAGAGAGAAGTCTGGAAATACATGTGACATTACTAGGACAAAGAGACAAATAAAGGAAATTTTTAGCCTCCTCCCAGAATACGAAGACTTGTTCCCTTCGTCGCGTATCCGAGTAGTATCAAGGGTGACTCGGCGAAATGCGCATTGTGTCAAAACCGGATGCCGTGCTCCGTAAAGCATCGACCCTATCGATCGAACTCATAATAAAGAAAAGGTCAAGATGGAGATTGACAAGATGTTGGCCGCAGTCTCATCTTTCCAGGGAAGAAGCAAGAGGGTGAGTCCTATCACATCGAATAAGAAGGACAAGGCAGAGATACGTGTGTGTGTGTGTCGATTACGTGGTTCCGGAATAACGCTCGCATCCATGATCCGTTTCCACTCCTTTTAGCGATGAAGTCTTAGATCAGTGTTGCGGGAAATGAAGCTATTCCTTCACTCGCGATGGTTTTGCGGGTTACCATCGGTGCGCATCATGGAAGAGGATAAGTCAAAGATGACATTCACCACCGAATGGGGATCGTTTGCATACCGTAATGTCGTTTGGCTTCTGAAAAACGCTCCAAACTCCATGTTTTCCCGATTGTCATCGCTCCTTTCCGGGAGTATATCCACAAGTTCCTAGAAAGGAAGACGATTGATCACATACCGCTAAAGAAACATGCCACCCCGTTGTGTATTATGTTTGATCTAAGTGTCAGCCAGCTGTATTTCCTTCAACTTGAAGAAATGTATTTTTATAGCTCCTTTTCGTTAACACGCTCGTTGGGACATGTGGTATGCTAGCAAGGGGTCTCATACGACTCCCGATAAGTCAGCGTGATAGTCCACATGGAAGCCTCGAAATGTAGTTGGAAACAAATACAAGAGACCGTCAGCCACACAGATACGTGCGGTTTATCCGAAATTATGCAAAGATCACTGCCTTCCTTTAGAAAAGCTTGCTATGAAGTCCGAAGTATTCTTAGTGGACAGAGGAGTGCTTCCGGTGGCCCTCAACACTCGGGCGAGTGCCAGCGACAACACCTATTCTAGTTCACCCCGACCGAGATAAACAATGCATGTGCATATCGATGCGTCCAAAGTATCGCACTCGGGTCATTTCGCGCAACTGGGGGAGACGACCGTTGACCACCTGGGCCTACTTCGCTGTACCGCAAGTTGTCTAATGCGGAGAAGAACTACACCACGACCGAACGGGAGGCACTAGTGGATGGTGTATTCGCTCCAGAATTCCGCCACTACCTTTTAGGAGGCACCAAGTTTTTCACGCCGACCACTCGCATTGAAATACTTGTGAACAAGCCCGTTTTTGGAAGTAATGACCGTCAGCCGTCTCTATTCTTCCAGAAAAGACACATTTGAGGTGATTGTCAAGCCGGGAGGTTGAATGTCGGGCCCGATCATTTATCCAAAGGTGAGGAGAGAACGAAGGCTCCTTAGACGATCGCCCGCCGGACGCGCCGACCTCTTCCGAGTCAAAGTCGTCCCGGACATTTGGCCGACACCGCCACTTATCCGACCACGGGGAAATGCCCTCAAATACTCACACCCCGCTCCCGTAAACGCCACTTGGTCATCTCCGCTACCGAATACCAATTGATTGTGCGTTTATACAACCGGGGCCTCGAGTGAGGTTCTCGCGGCATTACTTGACCACGAGCGTGACGCTCGTGATGTGGGAATGCCAGCCGGTGTTGCGGGAGGGCATGTTGGGGCCACAAACCCACAAAGAAGGGAAGGTACTCCGTGGCCGGCTCATGGTGGTCGACGGTCCATGCCGACCACAGATATTTGTTAAGCGATGTTATTTGTCGCTGAATGGGGAGGCCCTCTCATAGGGACGAGCTTCCCTGCTACACCCAATGCATGTGTTGTGGCCATTCGAGAAATGGGTCGTCACCAGAGGTCCCATAGCCCCGCTCACCAAACACCTGCTGTCCGATACATCATTACCGCAACCGACTACCTCACCCGATGGGCCGAGGCGGCGGCCAGCATTTATGACCACATGGCTAAGCAAGAAGATGTCGATCTTTATAGCCCATCGACAAGTGGGTGTTTGTCGTCACTGGTGCCAGCCGATCAAGGTACGCACTTCTGCTTGGTCGACACGTTCAAGTCGTTGTTGGACACACGATGATCAAAAGACTAAAAGCAGCCCACTACCCGGTGCCAATGGTACCGTTGAGGCATTTACAAACATGAAAGGGGTTAACAAAGATCCGTAACGCCCACGGATGACTCAGGATGAACGGCCAATACCGCGCTTCCGCCTACCGACTACGGTGAAGCGTCGACCAATCGACACCGTTCCGCTGTTGTAGTACGGAAGTCAGATCCCTACTTAGTCTACGGTACTAAGTCTTTTTTAATTGCCATGACTCTCAAGTTCTCATAATAACGTCCCAGAGCGCCGACATGAAAATTACAGAACTAGACGAAGCCCGTTCCCCGGCCGAATTTCACCGAAGGTTCAAAAGGATAGGCAGAAGTGAATATATCGCCACATCAAGAACAAAGCATTCCGCCTGGCGTCTCGATACCTACGTCAGTTCCGTGTTCCCGTGAAAGCGCAATGCACTAGTTAGACCTTACTTTGTCATTTAGATTAGAGAGTCCCAAGGCTCATTCGATTGGCTCGGCTCGGACGATACTTTTAACGGATGGGTGAATGGCGCACGCCGAAACCCTCATTTTCAGAGTAATTTTCTTCCAACATTCATCACAACTCTCAAGAACTAGAGCACCGTAGGAGTGTTTAGGCCGAACAAATCTCCCGTAACCGGGATGAGCATAGGTAGTGGTTTTCCGTTCCCGCATCATTCGTCGAATAATCCCCCCATATGGACCGCAACGAACCCATCGACCAGGTTGGGGGAGGGGCGCGTCCTGGGCATGTCATCCTCTTAGGCTTCATAAACGTGTCAATGCCGGCCTGTGTCATGTCAATCCGCACTTGTGTCACTCCGTAGGATCGTCAGGGGATTGCATCATAAATACCATAATTGGAAGTAACCTTGCCATAATCATTTTGCCATCATCCGTAGTTACTCGCTGCGGCGTCCGCCCATTTCCCCATGCCACCAGCTTTCACAAATGTCAAAATACCCATTGGCACGCGATTGATCGCACGATTATCTACAAAAGAATGCCACAGAATTAACTTCAGCTAGGGTTCACTAACTACTCGTGCTGTGTGATGACATAGCTCACATGAAACCCAAAAGCACGAGAATGCCGGACCATTTCAAATTAGCAATTGTAGCAAAGACCAGAGGAAGAAGTCTCAAAACGCACCGAACCTGTGAAAGGAGACCAAAGCGAATTCTACAGTTCATTGTAAAGGCCGAGCAAAAATGCCAAAGGCCATCCAACCCACACGGGAATCCGAGCTCGACAACAGAATCCAAGATCAAGTCCCTGGTCGCAGGCCGTGATAATGCGGTGCCTCGATCGATGCTAACCTTCGTACGCCGCCGTAATCTCTGCCCTTCAATTGCGTGTGTATATGGAGCACGAATATACCTCACTCGGCAACTCGTGCAACCGATCGTTAACAGAGTTCAAGGGCCTTCGCAATCGGCCCCCGATGAACTTAAGAAATCTTCCGGTCTGGGACCATGGGACCGGCTCTACAAGGCACATGCTTCCTCCTGCCGTATCTAATGTGTTCCTTATGGCCGAACAAGGATATTCCCCATCTGCGTCGAGGATATTCACGCCGTGACTTTCGTAATGGCATAGACATTCGACCGCCCGTCGACCTCCAAGCGTGAACGAATTCAGAGACCGCGACCTCGCGTGTCTGACCAAATATATGCCTGTGCGACGAGCTCGACGTCGAGATTCAGCAAACCGAGGCCAACTCGGGCCGATGGCCAAGGTAATTCGTGAACTCCGTCCGCCCATTCAATCCAAAGCACGTATCAATACAACAATGGCCGCCGAGGCCGAGAACCAATGACACAAGTTCGGTTGTCCCGGCACACATAGTTGAGTCGCGATCACCAAGATCGCCGAAGAAACGGATTCACTCATGCAGTGTATAAGTAAGTCAGAGCAGGCCTTCACCGAGCTTTCTAGGCCACAGCTTGCCCGGCAGAAACCGCAGTTGGGGCCCTTGTTTGAACAATCGCCCGGAGGCACACAATGAGAACAGAACAAGCCGATGGTGCACAACGAGAACAGTAATAAGATGAAGGCACACAGGCGAATATGGCATGGATCAAGGCAATGGAGGTAGAGATCGTTATTTGTGATTGACTCGGGGACGAGTCAAGAAATTCGTGTCAGGTCATGAAACTTTGTTTAAACCATTTTGAATATTTTGAATTTTGAATATAGGAGGGCTTTTTGCCAGTAAGATGATACATGGCAATCGCGACTCAAGTCGCAACTACGCAAGGCCGCGGGAGCTATCGAGGCGGCGAAGCAAGAGATAGTCAAGACAAAGAAGCACGAGGCTATACAAAGTAGAAGACAAAGCTTAACACACAGATAACAAGAGAGGAACCGGAAGCAAACAAGAAGAACGTAAAAGAGGAACTAACAAAGAGCGAAACCGGGTGAATAAATAGCAATACTCAAATTGAAAGAAAGGGATGCAACAAGAGACTCGAATTCAGCAGAGCGACCGAAGGAGATCGGCCAGATATCTCCGTAGTTCCTAGGTTCTCTCATTTTACCTTCGTTATGTAAGGCATTTGTATCAGATCATAGAGCCTCTTGCGAAGGTAACTATGGTTGTGGGTGAAGATATCATGAATGGCAGGTTGATGTCCTCATTGTGTAATTCATATGTGATGCATGTCAGTTATGGTGATTTAAAATTTTATCTCGTTTAATAATTACGCTCTATGAATTCTCTTGCGTATATACCATGTTTATGCAATCAATTCAATGATAATAATGAGTTGCGCATCCCTTCCTCTACTATTGATCTATTCTCTCGCATGTGTGGTTGCGGCACACGCCCGAGGAGACTCTGCTTCCGAAGTAGGGGCAGATAATGCCGGCGTGGTTCTAGACTACAAGCCGATTCCTTGTTGGCCCCAACCCTTGAACCTCCGGGTCTTGTCAACCCGTTTCCTCGCCAACACACACCGGTACAAGTTTTCATCTCGCTTTCACTTTTGGTAACCCAAGTCCATGAAATAGTCGTCTATTTGAGTGTTCCAAGCACAGTGCTTGTCAGCCCATATAGTGCTCTCTTGAGTCGACACATGCAAATTATCAGAGAAGATCTTGAAACCTTCTCCGGTTGATCTATACACTTCTTCCTCAATGACTCCATTGAGAAACGTAGTTTTCACATCCATTTGTTGAATGCGTCCGCCCATCCGCGCTAAGTGGGCGTATTGGACCCACAAGAGTACCTTGCAACCCAGGTGTCTCATCATATTCGATCACCTAAATCTATGTGAGAATCCCTTAACACAAAATATGGCTCTATTTCTCTTAATAATTCTGTCCGTTGAAAACAAAAATAAGATGATGGAGTTTAGTGAAATGAAGCTCTCTCACTTTGAAGGGGTCTACAGTTATTTTTGGCGCAAAGTCTATTTTTAGACTATGTCTATTTTGGGACATACACTCATGGTCTATGAGTTGCAGATGCTATTTATGCGGATTGATTGTTTAGTTAAAAAAATAGATGGACCTATTTTTAGACATTGGCTAGTTTCTATTTTTAGATCGCCGAGCTAGAAATAGAACAAATACATATTATTAACCCTTAATAATATTTAGACTATAAACATTATCTTTTCCTCTTTGGAGCACTTCAGTTTGATGCTTGGATGTGGCACATGTAAATTATTGTATGATGACCTCTATTTTTAGACATTATGTTTATTTTTAGACTCACGGTTAGAGAATGAGAATGAATAAATATTATTAACCCTTAATAATATTTAGACTATAAACATTATATTTTCCTCTTGGAGCACTTCAGCTTTTGATGTTTGATGTAAATATGCAATAGTTTAAGGAAATACACTTTTCCTATGGGTTAGTTGGAGCTATTGGATGGTTGGACTTCGCTTAGAACCACAAGGAGTTTGGTGGAAAGTTGATGGAGATGAAGCAGAGTTGTGTCTGCTTAACTGAATTAACCAGTTGTATTTAGTCTAACTGAAAATACATTTTAGTAGACAGTGGTGTGAATTAATAATAATTAATTCACTAATTATTAACTCATAAATCAACTAAAGAACACATCATTAACTGCAATGGCGCATGTGCCTAAGGAGGATTCAAAGGTTAGAGGTGGGCAGAAGTGGGAGGTCTTATTGAGTTGACAGAATGGTCGTGTATGAGATTTGCACACACATGGATTGAGATTGCCAATGAGGATTGCGTGATAAGCCAAAAAATTCAACTTGACCAACTATTATTCATCTTGGATTATGAAATAGGAGGCAAATGCATCTGTGGAGGAGATTTGAACCCGTGACTTGTTCATTATCCCAGGCTAGTTGTGTGTGTAGCATGTGAGATAGTGTTGAGAGCTTGAGAGTCAGAAGCATGTATTGTTACATGTTCTCTATCATTATAATACATGATAGTTGGGGGTTTTCAGCGACGTTTCCCCAAGATACATCGTGTTATATGTGTGCTTGATTATTTTTTTATGTGCGCATGCGGACTGTTTTACTTCAGAATAATGATCAATTGTAGAAGAGGTTATGGCATATGCATGAAGCTAAATGAGTGTGTGAATTTGAAGATATCTCGTTGAATAATTCAAATAAATACCCAAATTTCTACATGGTATCAGAGCGAGAATTGATCATTGGATCCATTACAAGCATTATGAATATTTTACGTAGACAGAGTCTGTTGGCCATAGCTTCTGATCCATCCTTTCTTCGAAGTGATGAGACCTGAAGAGGCTGCTCCACATTCGATCTCTCTGCTAGAAATACTTTGTTCTCGCTGCATCCGGGTTACTGAGTTTTGTACTGGAATTCTAATTTTGGCAGTAATGGTTTTCTGGTGTGGCTGAGTTCAAATGTCTTTCTCAAACGGATCAAGCATCGGGAATATGCCCTGAGGGAAGTTCGAATTATGTTGCATGGAAGGACCGTAATGGAGGCTAAGATAGATGATAACCTGGCCAAGGAGTTCAGGAGCGAGGTCCCAAAGCCTACCGATACCGCTGCTGAGGTCGGCGGTAATAGTGAAATGTCGAAGGATTCGTTGGAGGGCGTGAAGGATCACATTGTATCCAGCCTCGCATGAAAAATCTTCTCCATACTTGATGTGGAAAGCGTTGACATATCTATTCCAGCAAGAGCTACTCAGAGAAGTTGGCGCTCAAGGATAAAACTCGTAAACATTAAGATGGAGAAAGGCAACAAGACGCTAAGTACCTCACGAAGTTCACCCAAATGCAGGATGAGTCAAAGCGGGAAGGACCGTCGATGGATGAGGACTTGGTGGACTCGGCTCTCAGTCTTCCGAAGAGCTCTGCATTCCTAATGACTCGTCAATGGTCGGGAGAAGTTGTCGAGATGGGAGCGACTTTGGTCGGATCTCATGCAAGAGGAGATAAGGCGTAGTACTGTGGGATCGATCTTCATCAAAGGTGTATTCCATGAAGAAAATTGCACTTTGGTCGCCAAAGCAAAGAAGGGGAAGAGCAAGAAAGTCGGGGCCTGTGCGAAAGGCAAGAAGCAAGATGTCCCAGCAGAAGTGCTCACCGTCACCAACACGAACATTGTGCCACAAATTGTCCGGCGAAGAAGAAAAATAAGAAGGTTGCCGGATTCACTGAGGCCTTAGCCTCCGAGCTTGAGTCGGATTTTCACGATCGCATGCTTGGTCTCAACTCCGCATGGACCGCATGGTTCTTGGATAGTGGTGCGTCTTTCACATGACTCGAGGACGGGATTTGTTTTCGTATCCAGAGGAGAAAGATCTTGGAGTGCACATCGAGATGGGCGATGATGGTAGATACAAGGCGACCGGCATCGGTACCATTTCCTCGGAGAGGAGTCTAGTAAACCCTTCGTATCGAAGGATGTGATGCATGTTCCAGGATTAAAGAAGAACGAATTCTATGGCGATGTTTTAAGACAAGGGGTATGATGTTGTCTTCGCAGAGGGAAAGGCTTTCCCGCACAAGAAACAACCGGAGAAACCGAAGATAGGGGTTCGAGTCAAGAACCTTTATCACTATAAGTAGATGGTTGTGGCAATGTAATGTGTGTTATTAAGGAGTGGTGATCCGGGAGATGATGGCGAGTTGTGGCACCGCGTATTGGCCACCTTCACCATGGAGCTTTGAAGATACCGCAACAGATGAGCATCAGTTTTGGCGGGGCACTCTTGCGCAGCCGATCGCTGCAAGGTACTGAAGATTTAGGAAAGCCACCTTCACGAGAAGGATAGTCGCGCCACGACAATCCTTGAGAGAATCCACACAAGAGGCAGACATTTCTCAATAGCTTCGACAAGAAAGCACAAATACTAGGATCTTTGTTGACACTTCTCCCAGTGTTGGATCTTTCATGCAGAAGAAGACGCAGACATACCAAAGTTCTCAGAGTTCAAGGCACCGTTGAGAAGGAGCCGGGAAGCATGTGAAGGCTCTTAGGGAGCTTGAGAATGGTGGTGAATTGGCCCCGCCTAATTCAAGGACTTTTGCAACACAGAAGGAATTCGGAGAGAGCTCATAGCCTCCCCAACCCACAAAGCAGAACGGGGTTCCCGAGTGGAAGAACAGAATAATCTGGACACACGCGGGTGTTGCATGATCAAGGCCTACCCATTCACTTGTGGGTGGAGGCATGCAATACCGCAAGATATGTGTATAACCGTTGTCCTCACAAGATACTTGGCATGAGTACACCGGAGGAGGCATTTTCTGGCAAGAGTACCGATATTTCCATTTGAGGATTTTTGGCTCACCCGTCTGCATGCATGTGATGAAGGATGCCAGAAGAAGCCGGAGCCGATCGTTAGTAGGTTGGATATTTGTAAAAGACCATACGCCCACAACTATCATGTGTATTTTTCCAGAAGGCCGCAAGATCGTTGTGCGACAAGATATCACCGGAGGAGAAAGCCAGCAAGTGCTCGGAGAGGGAGCCACACTTGCATGCAAGATGAGAGATATTAGTTCCTAAGGTTGAGCTTCCTGATGTGGATCAGCCACAAGAGGAAGTTCATGGAGTGGAAGAAACCACCATGCAACGCTAACCTTGATCAGGCGCAAGCGCACTATAGAAGTTGAGCGACTAGCTCAAGATGTAGAGAAGGTTGTAGGAGCACCTACACCACAAATAAGCAGACAGAGACAAATAACGGACCGCATACTGGATACATGGCTCAGAGAAATGTGTCGTGACAGAGCCATCCTCTTCGAGGAAGATGTGGAGGACCCCGCATGGGTAGATGCCATGGTGGAAGAGTATGATTTGATTTTCGTAAACAAGTGCATGGGAGATTGTCCCGCGACCGAGGGGAAATCATGGTGGGTTCGCGATGGATCTACAAAGTGCTGGGCAATGACGAGAGGTGGAGAAGTACAAGGCAAGATTTGTTGCCCGAGGCTTCTGGCAGATCGGTGGGATCGATTATGAGGAGACCCCTTTTGCACCTCGTCGCAAGGTGGTACTCTTCCATACGACTATCCTAGCTCTCCACAGATAATGGGTACATCCATCAGATGGATGTGAAGATTCGATGCTCAATGGAGTCATTGAGGAGGAGGTGTACATGTGAGTACCTAAGGTTTCTAGATCTTCACACGTATGTGTAGACTCAAGAGAGCATCAGACGAAGCTGAAGCAAGTACCTCGTGCTTGGTACACACGGATAGACAAGCCATTTCACCGGACTTGGATTCTCCACAGTGAGGGTGATCCAGAACTTGCACGATTGTGTGAGGGGAAGCTTCGATCATTGTACTATATGTAGATGATCTGATTTTGATGGGTGATGAGCCGTTGATACTTTCATGCAAGGAGGATCCTTGTTGAGAGGCCGGAGATGAAGGACTTGGCCTCCTTCATTACTCGGGATTGGAAATTTGGCACAAGCAGTTAGATGGACTCGTTTGTTTCTCGTGGTAAGTATGTCACCAGAGATCAGAGAGTTTCAACATGCATGACCGCAAGCCCGTTGATACTCCTCTTCCGGGAGGTTGAGGAAGGAGGATGCTACTTCAATGAGTAGATGCCACCTGCCTTTCGACAAGCTTGGTGGGGTCGCTGCATTCATTACATCACCCCGATGATATGCGATATACGCAACTGCCTTTCAAAGTTTTTCATGGTTAAGCCTATCAAACTTCTTCTCGGAAGGCGTGCTATGTATTGCATTATCTTGTGAGGCAAGAATGATATGATTGTAAGGGGACAGAGGATGAGGAAGTCAAGCCACGGATGCAGACAAGGTGGAGCCCAACAGACCGAAAGAGAACATATGGAGGGATCTTCAAGACGGGGTCGACATAGCTGGCACAGAAGCGCAGATCCGTGGCACTCGCTCCGCGAAGGCCGAGTATATGGCAGTTTGGCCGCATGCGAGGCTATTTGGATGAGGAAGATCCCGTTGTCGAATGGGTCGCATTTAGAGCCTAATGATTTATTGTGATAACCGTGAGTTGCACTAAACTCGGCTAATCCATTTCATGATAGATCCAAACACATCAACATCGTGCACCATCATATCAGATTGTGCACGTAGAATCATGTTACTTTCATATATTCCCAATGGAGACTGTAGATGTCAATATCTAGACTACGAAGGCGCTCACCAAAAGAGCAAATTCGAATACCATAGGAGGCAGATAGGGTCATATAATCCATATCTTGTTGAGAGGGAGTATGAAATGCAACAAGATGATGGAGTTTAGTGAAAGAAGTCGCCTTCACTAAGTAAATTACAGTTGGCTTTTGGGCCAAAGTCTGTTTTAATTATGTCTATTTACATATGGATTCATATCAGGAGTTGCAGATTCTATTTATGGATGATTGGTTTCAGCTGGTAAAAATAGATGACTCTATTTTGTGATATTGTTGCTTTACTTTTAGACTCCGTCGGCTAGAAATAGAATCGTCAAATATTATTAACCCTTAATAATATTTAGACTATAGACATTATCTTTTCCTCCTTGGAGCACTTCAGTTTGATGCTTGGATGTGGCACATGCAACTCGATGTATGAAATACGCTTTTCCTATGGGTTAGTTGGAGCTATTGCATGGTTGACTTCTGGGCTGAGAACCTTTCATGTGGCTAAGAGTTTGGTGGAGAAATACAGACACAGGAGTTGTCAGTTTGACTAGTTGAACTAGTTGTATTTATTATAACTGGAAAATACACTAGTGATGAGTGGTGTGAATTAATTAATAATTAATTCACTAATTATTAACTCATAAATCAACCAATAACACACGCTTAACTCAGACATGATTGTATTAGTGGAGACCCGTTGTTAGAGGTGGGTGAAAGGGTGAGTCTACTAGTTGTGACTATGGTTGTGCATGAGATTTGCACACACATGGATTGAGATTGACAATGAGGATTACAGAGCAAGTTGTGCAGATCAACTGATCTGGACCAAAGTATTCATCTTGGATTGCGTAAAGAGAGGCAAACAAGTGTATTCTGTGAGAGATTTGAACTCCGTAACTTGTTAATTATCCGTGCTAGTTTGTGTGTAGCATGTGAGATAGTACGAGAGCCGGAGCTTAAAGCATGTATTGTTACATGTTCCCTATCATTATAATATACGTATATTGGGGTTTTGGCCACAGCTTCCCCAATACATACCGTGTTATATGTGTGCTTGATTATTTGTTTATGCAAGCGCATGCGACCGTTTCTATTTCCGCATATTGATGATCCATTGTAGAAGAGGTTATGTATTATGCATGTAGTTTGAAGCCAGTGTAATCGTATTAATTCGGTGGAATAATTCAAAGAATTATTCAAATTTCTACACCATCAAAGAATCCTCTTTACCTTGTAGATCCATCTAGATCCAACCACTTATTTACCGACCGGTCTTGGGACAATCTCCCATGCACTATTCTCGATAATGGATTCATACTCCTCCACCATCGCATCAACCCAAATTGGTTGTTTCACTTTCTCCCAAAAGTAATATGGTTCAGTCACAATACATTTGCTCATAAGTGCCATGTATCCAGCAAGAAAAATTCTGAGACTCGTCTCCGCTCACGCTCGTGAAGCAGGGGCTCCAAGCATCGGAACAAGTCTCAATCTATTAGCTATGTAGTGCTTTTCTACCATTTTTGATGGATGGATTCGCATGATTTTTTCGCCACTCCACAATCCTCCGCATGTGGCTGCTCCACATTTTAAGGCTCATCCTTGACCGCAGTGCCCTCCTCTCGCATGCAACCAGCCCTCCCTCTCAAGGGAAAATCGAATAGCTTTCTCCTCAGGTAATTCTTATATCTCATCGCACAACAATCATTCTCAGAGTGTTTGGAAAATACACCCGATAGTTGTGGGAGTTTCCCGTGTACCCCACAAAAATTCCAATCTCAATTGTTGGTTCAGCTTCTTCCTTTTGGTGTCTTTGGTCACATGCACATAAACAGATGAGCCAAAAATATTAAAATGTTAAAATATATACTTACCGTGAAAGTCTCTTCTAGTTTACTCTGCCAAGCATCCATGATATACAACTACCCACATAAATATCGTTGTGTTGCATGCTTCCGCCTACGTACGACTTCCAGAGGCCTTGATCATGCAACATCGCTCTGTTGCACTCGCAATTGTTCTATTCTTCTTTCCGACAACCCCATTCCCATGGGTTAAGAGGCGCTTACCGCCCTCTTCGAATTCGATGCGTAATTTCTAATTCGTTAGAGATGTGACCACCACTATTGCCTTCTCCTCGCAGCCTTCACTTACTCTCGTGTATTTCTCCACCAGTTGCTTTAAACTCAAGAAATTCTAGAATGTCCGTATATTTCTTGTGTATGCAAAGAGGATCCAACACTTACAAGAAAATTCATCAACAAATATCGCATAGTACTTATGTTTTGTTGTTGAAGCAATAGAGAATGGTCCATACACGCTGTGTGAACTCTCTCAAGGATCCCCGAGGCTTGGTTATCCTTCTCATGAAAGGAGGAATTTACATATTTTCCCATATTACATCCCTTGCATGTGTCTGATCGTGCAAGTGTACCCTTGGGAAGACTCCGTAGAAATCCGTTGAATGACTTGGCTTGTCCCTGTTGTTTTGTGTCGCCGTAAATATTTTCCCCTTTTCACCGATAACAACATCATAGTCATCCTCCAACATTGCAACTGAGACTGAATTTTTCTTCAACCTTGTACATGCACTACATATTTTAATTGAAAGGGTTTACTCTAACTATCTCCTGGAAGGCATCACCAATTACCTCTGTGAGTATTGTACTTCCCTTCATCACCCATTTCATATGCATCTAGAGATCATTCTCCTCCAAGCTAACAAAAAAGTTCTTTGTCTCCGTCACGTGAAAAGAAGCACCACTATCCAAATACTACTACGTATCCCAATGCACTTAACACCATGCATGTGATAAATGAGAATTCAAGTCAAATTGCGAGGCCAAATCCTCACCAAACTCGCGTATCCCGAAGCCTTCTTGTTCTTTCTCTCTTTCTTTGTGGACTAAGTTAGTAGCATAATGCCCATGCTCGTGACAAAGGAAACACTTTACGCTTATACGGTCCCACCTCTCTTGCCATCTTTGGATTTAGATTTGGAATAGAATTTTCTTCTACTTTTCACTTTGGTGGCCAAAGAACAATTTCTTCATATTCATTCTTAGATGAAACATCGCACTCTGGGGTTCAGCCTTAACCTCGTAACCAAATCCAACTACTTCGTTCCCAATCAAAATTTTCCCTTCCATTAAATGAGTCTTGATAATTATGCCAACTCCGGAAGTCCTAGGAGAGCTAAACTCACCAAATCATCATCAGCGACATTATGCTAACGCTCCCGCCGCATCCATACATTAGACAAACTTTGTTAAATATTTTGGCATGGAGTCGCCTTTCTCCATTCTGATCTTCGTGAGTTTATCTTTGAGTGCCAATTTCTATGGTCACTACCGCTCTCCGAAATATCCGCCAAAATCCTTCCATTGCATATGGTGTGACTTTCCCATGGAGGCTTGAGACAATGGTCTCGTACTCCCTCCAAGAGGATCCTCCTCGCCTTTACCACTTTCTTTCTCCATGCATCAAGATTTGGCAAAAGATCTCGTCATAGCAGTTTAGGAACATCATTGCTGTTGAAATCTTCAATACATCGTCTTCGAGTACCGCCTCCATCCCCGTCCTTCCTAAAAATATAGTTAGAGTTGACCTTGAATGCATACTCCAACTTCAATCCATTGAAACCCATTTGACCTCGAATCAATTTAGGCACTAAGAAAGTATTTCCAGTGAAATTTGTACTCTATCCACTAAAAACTCAACTCCTCCTTCACCGTTGTGATTTCCTTTTGCTCGATACCATGTAGAAATTACAATAAAAGCATGTATATCATGGATTCAATCCGTAATCTAACAATGTACTAAACTTAAATATTGAATCACTTCTACAAATCAATTAGAATAAAAACACGATTGGAAAATCGTTACGAAGCAAAAATAATCAATCAAACCACAAATACGTATAATTTCCCGAGGAAAGCCCATCGCTTCAAAACCCCGCCGTATCTTCTATTGTATATCCGCATGGATACATGAAACAATTACATACAAATCTTCTCACAAGGGTCCTCTTGTACTCACTTAACCGACTCACACTTTCCTAGATAAAACTGACCAAGACTTAGCCAATTTTCTACCTCCCGACGTGCCCACCTTCTTGCGCAATTTGTGTGGAATGCAATCCTCATTCAATAGGAAGTTTGGCCTTCCTAAACCGCGAAATGATCATGGGCAATCCAATGGTTTTTTGCTGCATGGGTGCAACCTAATAATCCTACAATCGATATTCAATTTCCTTTCACTTAGATCTCAATCATTCCCACCTGAATCGACATGCATGTCGCTAATAATAGTAAATCCTCAATTGCATGTAGATCGATTGTGGATTTAATTAATATTTAATTCACTTGAGCATCTCAACAGTATTCACGGCCATAACGTTAGCAATTGATTTTAACTCAATAATTGAGTTAAACTGACTATAACTGATGAATCTAATGTGAACACACCGTGACTTCAAACCTGTTACAACTAGAATTACTCTGCAGATGTCTTCACTAACTACCCTCAACTCAAAATTCATGAGATAATTGAGTTTATCACACTCACTTAACGGTTACAAGTTATTATTTTGAGATTGTATTACATTTTATTGTCCATCTTAATTAAGGGATAACTAAAATAGACATGCACCAAATTTATCCCACACACCAAATAGGGAAGCCGCTAAGACCAAAGGGTCTCACCATTGGAGGTGATGCTTGGACCTCTTGGTCCCACACTAGCGTGCGCTGAAATTTTCTTATTGAACTTGAACATGTTGTTGAGGAGGTTAATAAACTCATTTTGTGATTTAAGGTTCTCCACCACAATAAAGCACTCTCCCTTAATTGAAAATTCATCAATATGTCCTTTCTTTGTCAAGTAGAACACTCGATAAGGAAAAACATGAGGTCTTTCTTTCTAACAAATTTCTTATCCCCACATCCTTTGTGGTTCCATTAAGTTTATCCAACCTTTCTTTTTCAACCCTCTCGAAAAAAATCACTCTCAACATTAATTTTATGCTTGCCACACCTTTATCCTAGGCAAGTAAAAGGCTTAGAGGATTTCTCACCCAATATACTAAACTAGATGTTATTAATTTATGAATGGCTAGATCACTCTCCACTTCATCAATAGACACAATATCCTAGTCACCACTGGATGATGGAAGTTCCAAAGGAGAAAAAAATGAATTGAATAGGGAAGAAGGTCCCATTTTGCACCATAGTGTTTTTGAGACAAACAACATATGACTCCTTTTTTATTTCTAAAAAAAAACAATTTCTACTAAGAGATTTGTAAATGAGTATGCATCAACATGAAAGTTTAATAAATACCTAGTGTTGTATGTGGATCTGACATTATATGTAATGTGGTACACCTAAAGACAACAAGACAACTCGGGTGAGGACATATTTTTCTCTTTTAAAAAACATAACCTAGCTAATTATTTGCATGAATAACACATATGAGATAAATAGTTCTCAATAACCATCAAAATTAACCAATACAATTCCACAGACAAAGTGTTTATAACTTAAACAACTTAGTACTCCTAACTTAGTGTATTCCATACATCTATTTCTAACAATTTTCTTGATACTATCTCATTCTCACCAGGCTTTTCCATGTTTCTGGTACATTCTACACCTCATAATACCAGCCCATGTTCTTTATTCTCAAGCATTTATTGAATATTTATTAAATCCAACATTATTATCTAAATTATAAGGCATTGATCAATCGAAGGAAACAATATAATCATACAACCACAAATAAGTAGGAAAGGTTTGCCGTGTCCCACCCATGATGAGGTATTGTTTTTCACTCCTAATAACTTCATATCCATCATATACATGTAGGTACTTCCAAACATGACACTACACATATCAGCGGGTACTACAACTATATCCACTTCAACGATATAGTCCGCACTTGTAGAAAACTTGATCTTACATTGTTTAGTGACCTTGAGCTCTACATACTTATTTACCAAGCCCCATGGATGGGGATTAGGATGATACCGAACTTATCATCTAAACTTTCTTACGAGATATTTACACATTCGTATGATAACCAAGGCAATCAAAGATATCATCCATATTGGTCATTTTGACTTTGATCTTAGTAAGGAAGAGTTTATTCATCCTATTTTCATCCTTTTGATGAAGGATACTCGTATTATTTCCTTTTCATTATAGTGGATGTAATATTTTCATCCACATCCAAGTTTTTCTCTACCATTTTTCCTGAATCCATGGCTAATAGTTTTTTATTCTTGACATCCTTCCTATGGTTCTTGTATTCAACTCTAGATGTAGACTCCAACATTTAAATTAGGTGCAATAATCGATATTATAATCATTTTCATGGTTAGATCCTTGTTTTAATGTGCAATGGCCATTGTCTTCCATGCATTTCCTTTCCACTTCTTCTTCTTCTCCTTATAAGCATCTCATCAATATTTCTATTTGGAACCACTTTCTTATGTAATTCTCCATAAAATGTGTTTCTAGCACAAGAATTTTCAACTATCCTAGGTTAAAACTCGGGTTAAAAGAGCATTATTTTCTCCTATAAATGATTTAGCACTCTTCTATATACTCAATGAATGCTTTTGGGTTCTTCATAGATATACCCAACATAATCACCATTTTTTTGAACTTGATGATGTACTTGCACACTACCCTTGACTCCTACCTATGTGATAATTATCCATTGGTCCTATACATACCAAATAGGGTAACACTAAGACTCGATAAGGGTTTAAGAACCTCCTACTTAATTATCGATGGATCACCCTCCAACCTAAGCTGTGCATAGATTTCCCACTAGGTTAGTGCATGTACCTCTAATTTTAGTCAAACAAGTGATATTTTTTTATCTTTTCAATGCTATAGACACAAATTAAATTATAATCGTTATAACCAATGATTCAACTTAATACAATAAATCTCACCTTGGTAGGCTTGGATGTCCATTAACGCTGGCTTATATAGAAATTATGAAGAAGTGATGCAAGTGGAACATGGTTGATCTTTCTCTAACTCTATTTTTCAGTTTTTTTTTTATATCTTCATTATCTCCTCTATTTAATCCAATCCCAATTTCTTATGATTTAGAGCCACCAACCTTTCCAAAGTATCCAAACTTGTTCACTAGACCTACCATGACAAGGGCCATGTCACAATACACATCTATGATTGTGGTTCTAAACTTGAAATATATCTCCTCTACCACATTCATAGTTGTTATCACTAGACTTATTCACCATGGCTAAGGCTAGAAAACCTCTTTTCTTTACTTAACACAATTATTGGATTATAAAACTCTCCATAAAAACTTGATGCAAGAGCATCTCCTATTTTGTATTTATTTAATTTGGAGAATCTTAGGAAAATTCTTATTTTATGGAGACTTCTAGATTTTGCGGGAGATTACGTAGTTAGATAGATTTTTTAAAATTGACAGATTTCTCTCAACTTCCTCCCAATATCTACGAAGGAGTTTTATCTTTGAGGAATTCGAGAATTTTTCTCCTCCTAGAAGAATATCCATGTACTTCATTTGTAAAACTAATTTTTGAGACAGTATAGCCAAGTCCTAGTCTCGGCTTGAGCTAGTGAGTGGCAATGGTGGGTTAGGGTGGTCCGAGCAAAGGTGGGCTGAGCCGCCGGGCTTCGGGGGGGGCGTATTTCGTGGTCGGTCGGGCGTTCGGATGTAAGCGGGGCCAGTGGTTTGGGGTGGTAGGAGCAAAGGCCTCAATCTGGTTGTGGTGGCCTCACTTTGCATGTTCAACAACGTGGGGGTTCGACTGGCCGGGTGGTTCTAGGCGTCGTGTGTCGATGTGGCCGTGAGGCTGCGTGAGCGACAAGTCCGTTGTGTTGAGAATTGTCGATACTTAATTCAACGACTTCGAGCACCGAGACTTATTAAGCCACAAGAGGGGTATACCGAATTGATAACAACTTTGAACAAAATGAGACATTCACTTCCATGTCTCGAGCATGTCGTGGTTTTATGGTGAGGCCGTAATTTTTTATTAGAGAAGGTTGTGAAGATGGAGGCCTAGATGGACCATTTCTGGGGATACGGTCCATCTTCGTCTCTTCCACCTCCCGGAACAGCCTCCTGACAACCCGGGCCTCTCCATCACATCCG
Source organism: Pinus albicaulis (assembly GCA_034641835.2). Classification (NCBI taxonomy): domain Eukaryota; kingdom Viridiplantae; phylum Streptophyta; class Pinopsida; order Pinales; family Pinaceae; genus Pinus; species Pinus albicaulis. The sequence continues at coordinate 542,403,065 of CM076579.1, read as the reverse complement.
ACGACTAGCATGGATACAAGTGTTTTATATGTTTTAGTTCTTTTACCGGTGCATAAGGCCCTGTGTTGTGGATTGTTTCTCTCTTTATTTTTCTCGTTTCATTGGCATATGATTTCGATGGTAGTCAACAAACCCGTTCTGGGGGAGACTAAATGTGTTTCTCCTTTGATGTATCTCTTTTTGGAACGCATGCTAAAATATTGACTTCTAAAAAATTAAAATAAAACTAAAATTTTGAGAAAAATAATTAATAAACCGTGTGCTTTTTTTTTTTGTTAATTTGTTCCTCTAATATCTCTGCATCATATTTTGCACGTAGAAAGGCTCTATTGGGAATCAATGTTAAAAGTCGTGGTCTTAATTCGTGTTTGAGAATGTTGGTGTATTGTAAAATTGTTTTGTGTAATGCGTGGAGTTCATCGTGGGATATGTAAACTTGTAGCTAGTGCGTTGATAGAATTTACATGGAGTGTTGAGTTGCTTGAACCACCGGAAATGTGGAGGAAATTTAACGCAAATACATGTGGCTTGGAGAGATTTAAAGGAATGAATAAATGAAGTTGGCATCAACAGTGAAGTGAAGTTGAAGAAAAAATTATCCGGAGCATTGAAAAATTACGATCTTGAGCAAAAAAATTCTGCGTAGATCTACAAGTGCGTGGAGCATCAGAGATGGAATAAAAGCCTAAATTTCCATCTTTGTTCGTGAGTTGACTATGGAATTACATTATGGAATTTGCACAAATTACGTTGGTACAAGACCCATAAAGTGAAAAATCAATAAAATTTTCACTAATCGAACTTTGAATGCCTCATACATTCTTTTAATTGGATAAGGACAAAAATAAAATTAACATTATTTTGATACAAAAATATATATATGAGAGAGAAGCAAAGTGTATATTTAAATATTTTATATATAAGTCACTTTGATAAGAGGTTTAAGAAGCTATAATGGTGAATCTATAATATTAATTAAGAATAGCTATTTAAACGTAATTATTTATAAGTAGTTTAAAGATGGTACATAGAGCTAGAGGAGCGTAGGAGCTAGAATTTGTCGAGGAAGACCCGCTTGCCAACCAAGTCTTACGCAATGAAGTAAGACATATTTGAACGAGATTAGATGTGACTGAGACAAAACACAAAAGCGACATCGACACTCGGCGCTATCAACGGCTATAAGAAACCTCGAATAAGAAGCCGAAGTTGAAGAAGAAACTCCAAAAGATAAAATGGTCAAGATGATCTATGGGATTAAGCAACAAGTCGAGATTAAAGTGCCTATGTACGAGGGAAACTTAAATCCCGAAAGAGTCTGATCGACTAGATCGGCGCCATGGATAAATATTTTTATTATGAAAATGTAATGGAAGATATAGAATTCAAGTTCGTGGTGACCGCATTAAAAGGACATGCCACACTATGTAGGACAAAGTAGCAAACCGAGCAGAGAAATAAAGGCAAAAGGATGATCACTAAGCCGGGATCGGACAGTATCCAAGATCAAAGGTAAATTCTTCCTCGAGACTATCATTAAATCATTTTCGACAGACAGTATAACTGCGTTAAATCCATGTACGTAAAAGAATATACAAAATACCTGTATACATTAATTATAAGCAACTGGTCATGTGGAAGTAGATAATAAAAACAACTACATATATTAATGTGGTCGGAGATTTGAAATACAAGATGAATTGATATTTTGTCTTTGAAAACTATTGAAGAAGCTATCAAACAACTCAAGATACAAGGAGAAACCTATAAAGAAGCAGTAAAAGAGGAAGAGGATGAAGTATGTGAAGGAGCAGAGACAACTGGCGAGCATATTCAACCAAAAATATTTCCTAATCAAAAGAAGAAGCAGTCAGTTTCACATCAAACTAGAATCATCAAGAGGAGGTTTCAGAGACAGAGACCGTATCAAATAGGTAGAGGTAGATCTTTTGTGGTAAGATGTTATACATGTAATAAAGTTGCTCGTAAATCTAACGAATGTCCATAAATATCTTATAGTCAAAGGGGTAGAAAACATATGGCATAAATCGATACAAAAGTGTATAATCCTCTACATGAAAAACAAAACTAAATCCCCAGAATACTAACTATGAAAAGAACTTTATTAAAGTCTCCTAAAAGAACTAGTAAAATAACATACACAAAGGAAAACATTGATCAAAATTAATTATAAATCAAGAGGAAAAATGCTAAAATTCATTATTGATAGTGAGAGTACCGATATTACAATATCCACATAAATGGTAGAAAAGTTAAATTTAAGGATAACAAACTTATCCTATTCTCTACAAAGTCCTCTGCCACAAAAAGGGACATCAGATACTAGTTAATCATAAATGTGAAGTGGAGTTTCTAAATAGGATGCTATAAATATAAATTTATTTGTGATGTCATGTCGAGGATGTGTCATATTTGTGTTTAAAGACCATGGCAATATGATAAGAAACAATACACAATGGAATGAGCAACATCTATGCCTTTAAAAAGGATGGAGAAAAATCAGAGTTCTTGCCTTTGTAGGATGAAAAAGAACCAAATAAGACCAATACAAGGTAATAAGTTGAGCTTAGTGGGAAATAGTTCCTTCAAGAACTCAAATATGAGGAGATGGGGTTCTTCTTTACTCCAGAAGTCAAAGAAGTCTTTACAAATGTAAATCTAATGATCTTCCGGAATAAATTTAAAATATGTTGAATGTGAATTCATTTATATTGTAGTGGATGACTTGCCCGATAAGTTTCCTCTCATTAGAAGTATCATCTATCATGTTTATCTCATTCCGTGTTCCAAACTCCTTCCAAACAAAGAACCTGCTGTAATGACTCAAGGGAAATGAAGAGATTAAAAATCAAATGCGTAAATTGTTGGATAAGGGTCTCATCCAAGAAAGTTTAATTACATGTTGTTCCAAAGAATGTTAAATCCAAAGAAGGATGGCAAGTGGAGAATGTATACAAAGTTTCAAGCAATCAACAAAATATCACAATCAAGTACAAAAGTTTCCATTGCCTACATTGATGATCTCATAGATTGTTTAAGTGGTGTTGCATATTTTTCTAAAATAAATTTAAAAGTGGTTATCATCAATTCGAATCGCAGAAGGTGAGGAATGGAAAACAACATTTAAAGCTAATAATGGGATATATGAATGGTTGGTAATTCCATTCGGACTTACCAATGATCCCGCATTCCTTTATGAGGTTAATGAATGAGGTCTTAAAATAATTCAATGGAAATTTTTTTATAATTTATCTCTGATGATATCCTAATTCTGCTTAGCTAAAAGAAGAGCACTTAAGACATCTTTATATGGCTTCTCAAGAAGTTACAATAAGAAAAATTTAATCAATTTAAATAAGTGTAGTTTCATGAAAACATAATTATTGTACTTTTGGGTTTTGCATTTAAAGGAAGGCTTAAAGATGGATCGAGAGAAAGTGAAGGGAAACAATAAATTGGCCAACCCCAAGAAGCATTTCAAAGGTAAGATTTTTTCATGGATTGGCAAGTTTCTGTAAAAGATTTATCAAGAATTTTAAGGTATATGTGCTTCTAATCAAAGGAAACCCTTCAAAGAAAAGCAACTACAACCATTCCATTTGACAAGAGGCTAGTAAAAGTTTCAAATTATTAAGAAAAGATTACAAACAACTTATTTTAGCATTGCCGTATTTCAACAAGTTGTTCGAGGTTGAGAACGACGCTAGTGGAATTGCAATAGGAGTTGTTCGAAGTCAAGAAGGAAGACTAGTCGCCTACTACAACGAAAAACTCAATGAAGCCAAGTAAAAATACTCTTTCTTATGATAAAGAATTATATGCCATCATACAAATTTTAAAAAAAATGGACACATTGTCTTATGCCAAAAGAGTTCATCCTCTCGCACAAACATAACAATGCTTTATAATATATCAACAACAAGAAAAAAATAAATAAAGTGTAAATCTCTCTCTCTCTCTCTCATGTTAAATGGATTGAATTCTTACAAATTCTTACACTTGTTATCAAGCATAAAAGTGGGCATTTAAATAAAGTAGCAGATGCACTAATCATGATCAACTTAATTATGCAAGAATTACAAGTGAATGTCTTAGGATTTGATGAGCTAAAATATATGTATAAAGATGATCCTAGGTTTCAAAGAAGCTTATGCAAAATTTTGTGCAAAACATGTAAGTAGAGATAGAACTTGTTGAAGTAGGTCCCATAACAATATCTTTTGAATGTTTGTATGTGCACATTACATGAGTGTAGTCAAAGTGGATTTTCACCCCAATTTTGGACATAACTTAAGCTTAAATGTAAACTATAGCCCCAAACCATGGTTTGAGACCATAGTATCTCTAAGGCTTAGGAATATTATAAATAGATAGAGTTCTTCTAAGCTAAGTAGTGATAGAAGTGATATGTGATATTGGTATTCTGAGCACATTCGTGTTTGTAGGGGGTTTTGGGTTGGGTAAAAGGCTCCCGCTTAAGTCGTGTGCACTCAGAGACTCCAGTCATGGCTATGTGCGGACTCCGTTGGTTGTGTGCGAAAGGGATTGTAAGGGCTTTATAAGGGTTTTTGAAGGAGATTTGAAGTATTGACATATCTAAAGAATTAATAGATGAACATCTTAGTTAATTCTTTGTGTTATGTGTATATTTTTTGTTTATGCTTTGATGAGATCGCATGTTTGTTTACTTATTTATGAATGTGCAAAGTTAATTGAGGTATTTATGCATGAATATTGACATATGTTAAGTATTCCATTAATTAGATCAAGATCGGGTTCTAACTTATTATCCGTGATAAGTATTTCATGTATTTTGTTAATGATTCTCGCAAGATTTGTAATTTTGTTATAAGTTCACCGCACACATATGTGGAAGATAAACTAGGTTTTGTCGAGGACGACTACCCTTCGTGGTCCGAAAACCTAGTTCCAACACCCCCCCCCCCCCTATACTTCTTCGAGTGAGACTTTTCAGAGCAAAGGGACCTCGCCGAAAGGGCCAAATAGGCCCAGGGGTTTGCTAGTTTATCCATAAACTCTAAACCTAGGTCAAGACCCTCAAGCCAAAAAATATTTCCATTGTCGAGACCGGGATAAACATTTTAAGGGAGATTTGATGTCATGGCATCCATCGCGTGTAAACAAATTAAGACTAGATGGAGGTGTGATCCTTTAATTTGCGCCGCAAGAGAATAAAAGCCCTAAATTTTCTAACAAAACAAGTACGTAAGCATATTTATACCTAATTACATGAAATTTCCTAATGTTCCTTTGTGCACGAACTTTAGTGCTGGTTGTCGTTTAGTTGAGTTCCATCACCGCATAAAGAATGACATAGCCGTGAGTGGACTATTGAATTGATCCAAAGAAGTGGAGAAATTTGATAATAAGATCACTCGCGTGGCATCATCGGATCGATTGCCTTCGGGTGGATTTGTGATCGAATTTTTTGTTGACCAATTTGTGTCATATTCTCAAGCCGAAAGAATTTTTTTTCAAAGGTCCTAGAGATAAGTTCTACACTCAATGAAATTACTATCAAAAATGCTATTGTGTGAAAGGGTTGTATGTGCGAACACACCGCTTGAATGCATCAAAGAGGTTCAACTACGCGTAGTGGAATAATTTAATGGTGAATACTCAAGAGGTCCTTTATAGCCCTCCGAAGCCTAGATTTGATAGTGAACTTTTAAATCCGTAACTATTAGCTCGAGTGGACTCAAGAATAAAGTCGTCATAATGTAAGCCCTTGAATTTGTTTCTACTCCATCCACTCACTTCTGGAGCTCATTGTCGATCACCCACCCCACCGCGTAATCCATATCCACCTCCACCCTCCACCCCCTCCTTCGAACTAGATATGGTTGCATCCATGAAGTTACCTAATTTCGAGGCATTGGCAATGAGGACACCGATCACTTATGGTTTGTAACCGAGGCCATATGGTAAGCTTTGCAAGTAAAAAATATTGATATCAGTAAGGGGGCTATTACCGCATTTCAAGATCATGCATTAGATTGGTACATTAGGTATGCGCAAGCAAACCCTAATGCTACTCGGAAGCAATCAAAGTAGCCCTGCAAGAGAAGTTTAAGAAACCTAAGTCATACGCACAATTCGTGACAAAGATGAAGGATATTCGTTAAGAACCTAACGATTGGTGTATGGGAGGCCGATCAAAGATTGGAAGTGCACCATCAAGATGGTAGATTTTTCTATTGATGATACTCAACATAAAGAATGGTTCATTGTTATGTTGCTCCTGCATTCAGTAAGCCAAACATTAGGTCAGCAAAATATTTCTACACAAGTTGAGGTTGGTAGAAGTTGCAATGAAACTAGAAGCTACCCCAACACCTATTTCATTGGGAACCTAACAAATAAGAATCAACTCAAGGCTAATGTATCCGGAAATTCAAATTTCGTGCGAAGACAAAGGCAATGAGGTCTACGTAGAGGTCTAGTGTATCAAATGAAAAGCCTTGGGCATCATAAAGACCAATTTCCTATTTTTAACAATTATCTTAATTTTGGAGGTCCTAGTCCATTAAAGGGACCTATATGGTGTACTATATATCAAAGTGTTGGACTACATGATACGTATAATCTTTCCCAAGGGTTGGAAAATATCGGGCCTCACTTAAAATAACCATTTTGCAAGTTTTGTTCGTCATTAGGGAATGATGAGAAGCATTTGCTGCACTTAAGGATCTGATGTTGGATAAAGCCGAGATCCATCAAATGTGCTGAGCCTACATCACCGCATCCCTCTCAAGTACCTGGAGTGGACAGAAGGGGCAAAGGAAGAGGTCGAGGAAGAGGACAAGTGATTGCTATAATTTTGGTGATGTTGGTCATTATACACGTGATCGTCCGAATCCAAAGAAGACAAATTCCCGCAACATCGTAGACAATTTGATCATCTTATAGAATATTTCCTCTCTTGATTGCAAAAATGTAGGAAAAAAGACTCAAATACGTAATCTTCAAATGGCTTGCACCGATACTCGTGAGGAAGATCCCCAGATGAATGTAGTTACCAGGAGTGGTGTAGCTACCAATGAAGATCAAGGAAATCAAATTACAATTATGTATGGATCCAAAAATCACCCGAAACTAACAAAGGCCTTAATCTTAACAAATAAGTAAAAGAAAATCCTTTATTGAAGAAAGGAAAAGAATGATGCTGTATGAGAGATGTGTCTCCACAAGTGGTAGAACACCGAAAGGAGCCGTAGGAGAAGAAGAGATTAAGCCATTCTTATAAGCATGCATAAAGTTGTTGCGCAACAAAAAGGTTGTTGAAAATTTGCAGGCATGATAGACAATTGCGGAAGGGAAACCGCCTCTCGGTAGAACAACGCCATTCAAAACAGAGAAGAATAATAGAAAAAATGGAGTAGAGAGATGCGTCCGATCGCGCAGACGGTGTTTATGAAATGGACCAAGTCATCTTATATTTGGGATCGATGCTAATGTTCTACCCAAATAAACATGGCAACTCATGGGAGAATCGAAGCCGGAATGGTCTACTATCCAACCGTGCATGGCTAATCAGGCCAGAATATCATTCCCTTGGGGGATTGTAGTTGTGGTCGATATAGAGCAAGGTGTTGGCAGATTTTGAAGTCATACGTATTGGAGATGATATTGATACCCCATCCCGCACCGCTAGGATTCGATTGGGCCAGCTGATATGGATGGTGTTATCAATATCAAGGAAAAGGAGAATGGAATTTTAGAACAATGGAATTAGGGTCAATATTCCTTTACATCCCGCAAGGTCGAGGTATATTGAACCATTGCATGTTGAGGACGAGATTGATCAAAATGTATAAGATAAATTTACGTGAAGAAGACTGGGGATTAATCCGACAACGTATGGGAATCTTAAATGGGAGAAGGATAGTTCTTTCTTTTTAGACTTCTAATGAAGATCTAGAGAATTGGCATAACTTACCACATGAGGTGTATGCATTGCACTATATACGTGTAATCAGCGTCTGCGTTATATAATATCCTGAATACGTGATTTCCCACATTATAATGGTTCAACCGATGTAAACACCTTCCCGGGTTAATCGAAAGGTCTCTGCGCTGGGCCGGCCCGTAGGTTCCCATTCTTTGGATAATGGGCCAGCGGCGTTACCCAAGAAGGTGGTTGGGAAACACATAAGGATAATATGGGATATTGGGAGGAATGAGTACGTATGATGCGGCTACAATTTGAATGCCCAATCATTAAATAAGAATAATTAAACTCTCGGCAAGGAGGATCCACGCAGACATCCGGCCAAGTGGGAATCGGTGTATGGGGTGTAGAAATCAAGGATCGAATGGTTCACATGTTTATTCATACATTGGAAAGGCGCTAACCTAATGGTACTTGGAAATAAAGTTTCTAGAGGCACCGGTGAATGGTTTGCGCTAGCAAATATTTTAATCCTTACCTTAGCATTGAAAATGGGTCTGATATCATTAGTGAAGCTTTGATCATTAATGCACCGATCATGGAGACCGTGGAATTGGCCGACACTTGGCATTAGTAGAATTTAGGGAACCGTGCACACCCCGTCGTGCATCCTCCATACCCTCGACCCCAAGAATGCACCTGGCGTCGAGCCTTGTGGGGATACTACAAACATCGTATTCCCCAATACAAATTTATAACTACACCCATGACGCATTACTCGTAAGATGTGCGACATTCCGTTGGGATGATGAATGTCGCAAGTTTATAGTTACTTAGGGATATGATTGCATATTACGCGATATGCTTTGAATTGTCTATTTAATAAGCCCGTGTTAAAGGATACTTATCAATGGTTATGCTTAGATATGGATTACCCGCACGCAAGGCATGGCATGCATGAGGTATCTCTGGTGCCAGGTGATTGACTCGGTGTGCAAAGGTGTCAAAAATTAGCCATTGGGATAGTAAAAACTTGATAACATTTAATTTTTACCGTTTTTTAGGAGCGTCGAAGATGCATTTAATGAGGGGATTTTTCCATAATGGGGACCATTTTGTCAAGAATGGAACCTCATTAATGCCAAAGGAGTTGTCGTATGCGTTACAAGTATAAATATGAACCTTAACGCAATAGTTCCTTTGGGGCCAAGCGATTTTTTACGTTCCGAGCTATTTATTTGTTATTGCCTTGTTGCGTTCTAGAACACATTGATCCCTAAAGCAGAGGAATACTAGCCAAGCGAAGTCAGTAGGGATACGTAAACTAGAGTGTATCGAGCCACCTGTGACTAGGAGATGACCCCGCCGTACAAGAGGTGCCCGTGGTATAACTCTACACCATATAAATAAAGAAGGGCCAAACATCCGGGACGTGGGTAAGTCCCCGAGAGAAAGACCCTCGTAACACATCGTTTTGTTGTAGAGAAGATGAAGAAACCCATGCCTCGAACTCGCGGAGACTATTGAGGAAGGGTATGACGACGTGGTAGAGGTAGCCCCCTTCTCACAAAGTTCCCGGTTACATTGCGCCGCGCAAACCTATAGTGAGTGCCGAATGACTTGGATGGGCTATGCCATATATCCAAGTTCCCTTGATCCCAAAGAACGTCCCAATGGAGGGGATATGCTCGCAAAAACTCTACCGCAATTCATATCATTGTGAATGCGTAAATGTGGAGCAATTTTAGCTCACACCAAATCTTTTTACCTCGATCCATTCTCTTATGCAGAGGTCTCATGTGCCTTGAACCGAAGACATAAATGCTAGGTCTCGTATATAAGTGCCTCCTCAATCTATTGCGTATCCCTCATTTTGGGAGTAGCCCCCATTAATGATATCTATGTTAAGCAACGTTGTTTCCATTAGTGCATGACGATGTGCCCATTGACAGCATCCCACCGATGCGTAAATCATTCACAAAATCATAGGATCGTTAAACAAGGGAACCGACCTTATAATAGCGGAGGGGAAAGCTAGATAAAGCACTGGAGGACAAAATCAAGAAAAATATGATGTTACGCGCAAATCCCGAGGGATTTGTAGAATAAATTAACGACCCGTAGTTTGTTTTGGCACTGGCTATCTTGGTTTGTAAAGAGAATGTGCAAGTGTAGGCCAAAGGAAGTGCCCATGCACGTGATTGGCAGAGATGGAAGGTGTGAAAAGGGGAGGTCATGCACCATGCATGTATCTCCGCAAGGAATTCTCGAAACGTGCGTGAAGTCCAGGAGGAGGGCAACCACTTTCAAGATGCTTGGCTCTTGTTGTTAATCACACTCATTGGGTGGAAACCCCGCGAGACAGCCCAAGCTCCCGCAACTTGCATAGCCAATGTGCGAAGCGGCGCACCATGCAACCCTCTAGAACCTTCCGACCCGGCGAGCAAAAGAAAACAACATCTTTTGGGTCTTATATGATGCAATCTTATATGAGTGATAGCTAAAACCGCAACTTTCTCCCACTCTTATGAGAAATACAAGATGGTAGATGACATTAAGGCTACCAATATCCAAGGCATCCCAGAGAAGGGCGCAGGAGGTGGGGCCCCAAATGAGTTGTCGTACTTGGTCACCGAAGACGATCTTTATCGTAGTTACGCCAGGATCGTCGCCGACTTGGTTGACTCCACCAACACAATCGTGCACCCCAACAAGAAAATCCATAGAGAAGGCCATCAAAAGCCTAACAAATAGTACCACCCACCGACAATCCCGGGGTGAGAATGAGCCTACCCTTAACAACCACACGAGAAACCGTTGACACCATAATGCCGAAAAAATGGCTTCGCACCTAAGGAACAAAGGCCTACATAAAAAGACACGAAGCGCAAAGGCACAGCGTTAAATGGCCAAGAAAGGCAGTTTAAGGGTTCAAGCAAACAAGATAGGAGGTATTTACACTTATAGAGGACGATTCAATGAGATCGCAAATACAAGCGTTAACGACGCGTAGGAGGACCGATGGATGGACATGGAAGTCCAATATAAATCGTACCTTTGAGATTGGTAAAGGCAAGTATTCAATAATTGAAGATGAAATGACACATATCCAGGCGAGCGTGATTCGAGCGAGCTAAACCAAGCAGACCCGCGACGCCGCACAACCTTCGACGTAGCCTGCCGACCATCCGGGGAAGCGACGCCTGGTTTATATTCCCCCGTTACAATCCAAATGATGCGAGCGAGTTTAATTCCGCTTACTAGTACAAGTGATAAGCCCATGTTAATCTTGTTGTCTTGCCTTATGAAAACTCGTTTACTTCGCTCCGTTATTGTTGATGAGTTGCAAAAAGATCGAGAAGCAACCACGTAGACGAAAACCAAGGATGCAATGTAAGCAGTGTTTCCCAAGCGCATGAGCAAGCAGCTGGGACATGCCGAATCAACATATCAAGAAGAAGAGGCACAACGCAGACCGCGCCGGGAAGCCAAGATCAACCAAGTGCGCGGAAATATTCCAACGATCGCAACACAATCGCACCCACAGAGAAGTTGATGGACTAGTTGCCGATTAAGGCTGCGGCGCAAAATCTCACACCATTCAAGCTAAACATGAAAGAAAATCGTGGACCTCCGGCATCAAGTTGCAACAGACACCGCCTAACTTTCGCGCAAAGAGAGCAAATGCAGGTGAAGCAGCCTGGCAGCATCATCGCCGTAGTCACCAAAGGTGGACGACCCTCAGGTCGAGGGCCATGGACATTTGGGCCTCTCATTCGTAATAATCTAGTTGCGGGGAGAGCCGTACGACACACTCAACACCAAGGAACAGTTATTTGGAAGAATCCAAGATAGTAGCACCCACATTGGTGGTTCAACAAGAGACTCTGTCATCCGCAAGAAGGCTGGGCGACTCCATGGAGAAATTGCATATTTGCATCGTAAAGAATGTGTGCTCATAGAACGAATGCCGCCATGGGCAGAGGAAGCACCGAAATTTCCTCAAACGTCGGAAAACACACTTAAGATCATTCAAGAGAGACTCACAAGAAGGTGGAGATGGTCGCCGTAGGACCTATGACGTATAAGATGGCCTGCCAGGTGCAGCAGTAGCACAAGCAGAGCTCCTGAGTTACCGTCCTCCTCTCCACCCTCACAATACAATCTCGAGATAAAACCAAGAGAGGCCACGCGCTCAATGATTCCCGGACAAGTCACATGTTTATGTTGGGGTCCTCCGTTGAAGCCGGTCCCCGAGGCACAAGTTCCAATGATCTTTTGTATAATCGCGCGCACAAATGTAGACAAAGGGATTTTTGCCCAACCTTTCGACATAATTTAAGCTAGCCGTAACCAGGGCCTCAAACCATGGTTTGAGACCATAGTATATGCGTGCTATGCGTATTATAAATAGATAGAGTTTTTCTAAGCTGGCAGATATGATGCGATATTGATATTTGGATAATATCTCGTGTCCGTAAGGGTTTTGGGTTGTGGCACACCCATCGTCGTGTGCGTGGAGACCTAGTCCTCAAGTTGTGTGCGACTTCGTCGTCGAAAGAGGGATTGTATGGTTTTTGAAGGAAATTTGATGTATCGATGTACTTCCACCATTAGAAGGAATAGTTTTGGCGAATTTTGTATTATGCGTATATTTGTTGTTTATGCTTTGATGATATTGCACCGTATTTTTACTTATTGATTAATGTATAGAGTTAATTGATGTGTTTATACTTGAATATTGACATCTCATATATTCTATTGATTGACTAAGATCGTGTTCGACTCTATTATGCGATATTTCTATTTTTGTTAGTCGATTACACAAGGTCCGTAATTTTGTAATTCTACATAAATTACTACACATATGGAAGATAAACTAGGTTTTTCAGATCGGCTTCATTGAATTCTCTCAAAGGTGTTAAACATGGTTCCAAAGATTCCCCACCATACTAGCCGGTGAGACTTTTGTTGCGCATCATTGTCGAAAGGGCCGTAGTTGGAAGGTTTGTTGGTTTATCCATAAACTCGAAACTCGGGTCAGACCTCAAGCGAACAAAACTCCATGGTTAGATTACATGATACACAGAAGGAATTATGTTCAAAGGGAAGTCAAATATGCTTTCCAAGATATTCGATGAGAGAAAATCATGGAAGAAAAACATAGTGGAGGCTTAGTAGGTCATTTTCTTTAAGCAGATAAATTCTAGTACAATTACAAGCATTCTACTATTGGCCTCCCATGCAAGCAAGATGTAAGAAAATTTGTTGAAAGATACGAATATGTTAATATGCAAAAGGAAGAAGTCATAACACCGGATTGTATCGCCATTACCAATACCAAATCGACCATGGGACTCTATAAACATGGATTTCTTCTACTGTGATTTCCCAAAACACAAAGAGAAGCATCAATATTTTTTGTTGTTGACATATTCTAAAAATGCCACACTTTATAGCCTCTGAAAAGACAAAAGATGCAACTAACATAAATAAATTGTTCTTCTGTATTGGAATTAGCATACATGGATTACCTACAAGTATTGTTTCTGGACACTGATTTGTGGACCATTTTTGACATATGGAAAATTTAGGAACCAATGTCGCCTTTAGTTCAGCATGTATCATCCCTAAACCGATGGTCAAACAAAGGCGGTAAATAGATGTCTGGAAATATCCCAATGAGTTTGGTAAGTGAACATCCCAAGGAATGGGATCAGTACTGCCGAAAAATGAATATAACGACTCACCCAATATAGGCATCGGATTAATTCCATTCCAAATTGTTTATGGAATGCATCCAAGAGGAAGTTATGAGTTAAGGAATCTTGAAAAATAATTTAGAAGTGCAAACATGATGAAGATTTTGGTACCCAATATGTAGGAAATACATATGACCGAGTCAAGCTAAAATTACAAGAAAGTAACAAATAAGTATAAACGAAGAGTAAATTATAAAAGAAGATAATTGGATTTTGAAGTTGGGGACTTGGTTATAGCACATATTTGGAAATAAAGATTTCCTAAAGGCTAATATAATAAGTTAAAATTGAAGAAGATCGGACCATGCAAAATTTTGAGGAAATTTTCCTTGATTGCTTATGAAATAGAACTACCTAAAGGCTCGTGCATGTCACTAATATTTATTGTTTCAAATCTATATCGATTTAAGGAACTAGCAAATGATCCTAAAAAATGCACTTGCTAGTGATAAATTTTAGTGGGAGAACAACTACCTTCAAAGACCAACAAATCATATTAATAAACTATCAATAAAAGGTGGTTAAAAGGATTGTGAATAAATAGTATTTTCAATATTTATTAATGGAAGAATCAATGAGTCGAAGATGCTAAAGGAAGACAACAATAAAGATTTTAAAAATATGAAAATTTTAACACGAAGAACTCCAAAGAAATCATATGGAACAATATTATGTTTTCTCCTTTATATATGATGCAGAGCATATCCTATTTTGTATTTATTTATTTCTTTTAATTTGAGATCTTAGAAAATTCTATCATGGAGACTCCTAGAATTTTTCGAGATTAAGTAGTTGGGATAAATTTCTATAATTGAGAGGATTTCTCTCACTTCCAAATATCTAGGAAGAAGTTCTTCTTTTAGGAATTTGAGAGTTTTCTCTCCTCCAATAAATAGTCATGTAATTCATTTGTAAAACCAAGTTTTGAGAGAAAATAAATTTAATAAACTATATGTTTGCTTTTTTGTTAATATGTTCCTCTCACCAGAATAAAACTTTAAAATGAGTAACAACAAAGATGATACCAACATGATTTGTAAAATACTCTAGATATTCCATGAGAAAAATATTTTATTTTATTTTTGGGAATGTGGAAACACTATATTCCTTATGAGGAATTATACATTTTTCTCCCAAGGAAAAAAACCATAATTTCATGTATAAAGATACTTATAAAATTATATTATGTATATGCACGCTTATAGGTGCATTCTTGAGAAGAAATATATAGATAGGATGGGGATTTGTGACCCACCTCAATAAAATATTTTTTTGTTCAAAGAAGTACATTATGATAAAGAGAAAAATCAAAGAGGTGCATGTAAATATGAGTTGTTTTCTAGAAAGTGTTGTAATCATCATAAAAAGTTATTGAAATAAATTTCAAAATTGGTGCTCCTGAGCTGATTTATACAACCCCAATGTGAAGATCATGAATGGGGTTGAGAAATAAAATATAAGTGGTGATTTCGGATTGTTTTGTGACCTCAGGTCCCTAAAACCAATGAGGAATATACATGCTTTGTTCCTCGAGGGAACACTCTTCTGCTTAACAAGGGTCAAATCCTTTACATCAAATTCAGAGACATCACTGGCAGGGATTAAACCTTGAATGAAGTGATCCAATCATTCTATCAACCACCCGAGATAAATGCAATTGACATATTCCATGAGAATAGTTTGTTATGATAGATTTGATAATATTATGCAAATAAGTTTATCTTCAGTCTGCTAAGCCTTAAATATGATATTTATTATTACTAGCTAGTAATCAAATTTATGGAAATAATTAAAACTAGATATTAATAAGAAAATTGTGTTTAGAAGCCATCATCTTTGATACTAAGTTCTTATATCTTTACCTAAAACGCCAATAATTGTCACATCATCATATAAATTAACACAATATATATCTGAATCAATGTGGGAGTAAACTAGATAGAAGTTAATATACTTTGTGCATTTTTTTTTCCTTTTCAGTTATAGAATGTAAGTAAAATAAGAGGGCACTCATTATGGAGTTGCAATGAACACGATGGCATAAATGGATACTATAGAATCTTTTACCTCCTCTCACATATAGAATATTACACTCCTAGATGATCTACTCTAACTATAAAAATAATAATAACTGTGCATGGAATACCTTCTCTTTCTAATGGCCCAATATTTAACAAAGTTTGTCTAGAGTTGGGGTTTTTCATGTCTCTACCCTCAATTTAGTGTTGGGGTTAACTTAAATCTAAAAATATGCATAATTAGTCCCATGGATAAATAAGCATATTTTATCAACTGGGATAAGATTTTGGTCAAATGATAAAGCCTATCTACATAGAGTAATAACTTCTACATATGGTGATTTCCAAACTATGGGAAAGCTTTTGAATGTGTAGAATAATGTTGAATAGAATAAATCATGTTGTAAATTTTTGGAATTTCAAAAGTGTTCTCATATTTGCCCTGTGTTGGATTTGGAATATCTCCAAACTCTCTAAATAATCCAAAATTCTCAAGACATGCAAACTAAGTCTTCCAATTTTTCCACCCGAAAAGTAATGAAATAATGGAAAATTATATAATTATCCATTTAAGATCATAACTTGTTTGAGATACTCACACCAAAATGGTGCTCTACCATTTAAATTAAATATGGCTAATTCTGAGCCTCTTCAATTTTATATATAAATAAAGCATATTTGGAAATTTATTATGATCCCATGAAGCCAAGACTTCACTTGTTTTCTAAATTTTATCACCATCAAATGTAGATGTTTTTACTTTCAAATTTCTTCACAGGTATGTCTTTGAAAGGACTCTTCTCCAAGGATTGAGTGGGGCTAGAGTATGCCTTGAAGGACCTCTAATTTTGTTGCGTGAAAGGATGACATGGAGGCGTATTGGATTTCAATGGATTGCTAGAATACATCAAGCAAAGAGGTTAAGTAAAACCATTGGAATGATGCCCAAAACCTTCTCTATGGAAGAAATATGTAGCCATATGCAGGGAGAATAATATTGATGGAGTGTGGGATCACATTGTTTCAAATCAAATGTAAGAAACTTATTCACAATGTGGAAAGCACTCTAATTTAATTTTTTTCTAGAAATAATAATGACCAAGCAAGAAGATTCCGTTTAAAGGATAAACTTTGGTGAGATTTCAAGATGCAAAAGAATGATATTATTTCATAGTATCCTGAGAAAGTTAACACAATGTCGTGATGAACTTGGTGTGCTTGCTGAAATTTTCCAGTGTCGTGGTGCTTCCATTCTTCCGGCCTTCCCAATAGTTGGCATGGGGCTATCAAGATCGTGAACGGTATGGACAATCATCGGGAGCCGCTTACAAGCCCGATTTAGTACAAGATGAAATATGAACACAGGATAGGAACGGACCCAGCGTAGACTATGTGCACTTGCATTGGTTGGAAAGTTAAAGAAGGGAAAAGGGAAGAAACTTAAATCCAAACCTAATCCAAATGCAGAGGGAAAGAAGAAATATTTGTCCAAAATTATGTCAACTTTTCATGAATTCTGCACTATACCATGAAGTGTCCACACAAAAAGGAAAGAAATAAGGACCTTAGGAGGGGAGCAGTCAGGTGAAACATTGACTTCACATTTCAAGCTTGACTTTATCCTTATCACATGCATGGCCAACGTGCAATATGGGGAGCGTGTGGAACTTGGACTTAGGTGAATCATTCCACATGACACGGTGTAGAGAGTTTTCGTGACCTCGATGAAAAATATTTGCATATGCACATCGAGATGGGGGACAATGGAAGGTATAGCTCGACCGATACACCACTCCTGCAGGATTTGGCCTCCCCCTGTGCTCATGGACAAGAAGGTCTGCCTTCTGGAGTCAAAGTGAAAATCTGTCTTTGAGTTGGTGCTGAAGACCATGGTCATGATGTGATATTTAGCAGAGAAAGGAATTCAAGTGAGACACATAGCCACGGGGAAAGTGAGTCAGACTGTCCGTGTGAAGAACATGTATGTTAGATGTGGAAGATTGTACCGCATTAAGTACCAAGGCGGAGAAGGTGCAAAGTCGCAATGTCGATGCAATTTAGGAACAAATAGACTTGGCCATTTGTACCATGGTGCCCCGAAGATTATGAAACAAATGACCATGCCTCCCCGAAGGAGCACTTGAGAAACATGATGTATGCAAAGTATGTACTTTGGGGAAGTACACAAAACGACATTCCATGATTGGGACAACAAAGCACATGAAGTCCTAGAAAGGATCCACTCGAGGTATGGTGGACCTTTCCATAGCCACCACTTCCAGGCACAAATATTTTGTCATTTTTATTGGTTACTTCTCACATAAGTGCGGATCCTCTTCATATGGAAGAAAGATGAGACATTCTCCGAGTTCGTAGAATTCAAGGCACTAGTTGAGAAAGAAACCGATAAGAAGGTGAAGGCTCTTAGGAGCGATAAAATGAGGTGAGTATGTGTGAAATGAATTTAAAAATTTATGTGCAAAATTAGCAATTAAGAGAGTTTACAACACCTCACAACCCACAACAGACGAAGTGTTGAGAGAAAAGAACCACAACACGTGGAGCAACAAGGGTGACAGTAATGAACAAGGCCTACCTCCGCATTTCTTCGTCAAGGCATGCAACACAACATTCTATTTATTTGCAGAACTAGATTCCTAACGGACGGGGGCACAGATTACATACCTGTGAGGAGGCTTTCTTGGGTGATGGTAAGCTCAGGTCACATTTTCAAGAGTTTTGGAGCCTCTTTCACTACCACGGCCTGTAAAAGAATCAGAAGGACCCAGAACCTGGCACAAAATCAGTATTTTGGGTTACACATAAACCTCACAACTATTGTGTGTACTTTCCATCCTCAAGGACATTTGTCTTATGGAATGTAAATTTTGGCTGTGAGGA
The DNA here is from genome assembly GCA_034641835.2 of Pinus albicaulis. Taxonomy (NCBI): domain Eukaryota; kingdom Viridiplantae; phylum Streptophyta; class Pinopsida; order Pinales; family Pinaceae; genus Pinus; species Pinus albicaulis. The sequence continues at coordinate 542,384,451 of CM076579.1, read as the reverse complement.
GAAAGATGGAAGAAGTTATCTTGAGAGGGATATTATGATCCCACCATAGGAGAAGCTTAAATCCAAAGGAGGAACCTCAAAAGTTGTGGAGTAGTCACAAATTGAGGAGAGAGGGAGACAACCGCCTTCAAGAAAAACCATCCATAGAAGCAGAGAAAGAACCGTAGAAGTCAGAGAGACTGGGTAAGGATACAGGGAGAATGTGGTTCTTCTTCAGAATTTGTACAGTATATGTGGTCACCAGACGAGACACTAGCTAAGCATGGCTCTAATGATTGAGCTCATAGATACTGAACCATCCTCTTCGAGGAAGTAGTAGAGCAACCTCGATGGGTTGATGTAAATGGTGAGGAATACAAATCCATTGTGGTCAATAGGTGTTTTGGAAGCTGCGTCCTCAAGATCTACTCGAAATGAATAAGTCAGTCTCAGGAATAGATATTCAAGGTAACCGTGAAGCAAAACAAAAGCATAGAGAAGTACAAGGCCGAGTTTGTGACCAATGTTGAAAATGCAGCAAGATGATGGAGCTTAGTGAAATGAAGTCGCCTTCACTAAGTGGGCCCGCAGGCAAATTCTGGCGCAAAGTCTATTTTTAGACTATGTCTATTTTTAGACATATGGAGCATGGTCCGGGGATTGCAGTATGTTATTCTTGGAGTATTGGTCATGTTGGTAAAAATAGATGGACCTCTATTTTTTGACCTATAGGTCAAAGTCTATATTTAGACTGCCTATCCTAAAAATAGGGAAGTCAAATATTGTTTACCCTTAATAATATTTGGACTATAAACTTCAGTTTACTCTCTTGGAGCACTTCAGTTCGAGCCTTGGAAGTGGCTCATGCATCTGACAGAGGAATTACGCTATTCCTAAGGGTTTGGTGAGCTCATGCATGGTTGACTTCAGTTAGGAATTCAGTGGTAGAAGTTTGGTGGAGTTGATGAGACAGATGGTGGAGTTGTGTTCGGTTTAACTTAGTTGAACTAGTTGAGATTATTTTAACTAGCTAATCAACTAGTAATGAGTGGAGTGAATTAAATATTATTTAATTCATTAATTAGTAACTCATTATTCAACTCAAGAACACATCAGTTCACTACAGTGCATGGACAGTTCAGTGGAGACCAGTGAAAGAGGTAGATGAAAGGGTGGAGTTAGCTATCATTGGCGACATCAGTTGTGCATGAGATTTGCACCACACTTGGAGGAATTGCCCATGATGATTGTGCTGTCAAGCCAAGGAGATTCGAACCTTGGATCTCTATTTAGACAGGCCATGATTGCGCAATAGAGGAAAGGCAATTAGTGGTGAGTTTTGAACCAGTAACCTGTTCAAAACCAAGCTAGTTTGTGTGTAACTTTATGAGAAAGTACTGAGTACTTGTGAGGAGTATTGTACTGAGTTTGTTACATGATTTCTCCATTATAATATACACAATAGCTGCGGGGTTTTCAGCTATAAGCTTTCCCCATACATACTGTGTTAATGTGTATGATGATTTGATGTGTTATCGCTTGTTTTATTTCTGCATGTGTGATGATCTGAGTGGAAGAGATTATGTGTTGCACATGAATTCGAATTGATATGTGATCAGGATAGTCTCGGTGGATAATTAATCATTATTCAGAAAATTTCTACATGGTATCGGAGCTATTGAAGCAGACATTGATCATCATAGTGATTACAAACTTATTTCGGTAGGCAGAGTCTGCATGCGGGCCAGGTAGCCTCTGGATCCATCCTTTCTTTGAAAGGTGATATATCCAGTAAACTCCCCTTGCAATCAATCTCTGTGCTAGAAATAATTTGTTCTCACAGATCTAGAGCGGTTGAGCTTTGAGGTGGAATTCGAATTTTGCAGCAGTTTTGTTTTCTTGGTGCTGAAGTTGAAAATGTCTTTCAACGGTTTGCGACTCGAATATGCTCTTGAAGGCAGTTCGAATTATGTTGCATGGAAGGATCGCATGGAGGCAGTATTAGAAGATAATGGTCTAAAGGAGTTCGTGGATACGGATGTCCAAAGGCCCACTGATCCTGGTGAAGTCGAAGCATGGCAAAAGAAGATGGCGAAATGTCGAAGGATCTTGTTGGAGGGCGTCAAGGATCATATTGTATCCAGCCTGCATGGAAAGGCTTCTCCATATTTAATGTGGAAAGCTTTGACGGATCTATTCCAGAGTAAGAGAGACCAAAGGAAGCTGGCGCTCAAAGATAAGCTCAGGAACATCAAGATGGAGAAAGGCGACAGTATCGCCAAATACCTCACGAAGTTCACTCAATGCAGAGATGAGCTGGGAAGTGTGGGGGTGACCGTCGAAGATGAGGACATGGTCGACCTGGCTCTCCTTGGTCTTCCGAAGGCTTGGCACTCATATCAAGATAGTGTCAATGGTCGGGAGAAGCTGCCGGGATGGGAGCGCCTTTGGGCGGATCTCATGCAGGAGGAGATAAGGAGGACTACTCGAGATGGATCTTCATCAAAGGGAGCCGATGAAGAAAACTGCGCTTTGGTTGCCAAAGCAAAGAAGGGGAAGGGTAAGAAAACCTCTCATTCTGGTGCAAAGGGCAAGAAGCAGGATATGGCGAAAGTGAAGTGTTTTCACTGCCATGATCACGGACATTATGCTACCAATTGTCCAAAGAAGAAGAAAAATAAGCAAGCGGGAAGATCTGCAGATGGAGAGGCTTTGGCTTCACAGTTCGAGCTTGACTTTTCACTGATCGCATGCTTGGTTTCAAGTGTGATGGGATCGGTGTGGTTCTTGGACAGCGGTGCGTCATTTCATATGACGGGAGATCGGGAGTTGTTCTCAGATCTAGAGGACAAAGATTTGGGTGTGCACATCGAGATGGGCAATGATGGTAGATACAGTGCGACTGGTATCGGTACCATATCCTTTCAGAGGGAGTCCGGTAAACCCTTTGTACTGAAGGATGTCATGCATGTACCTGGATTGAAGAAGAACCTGATTTCAGTAGCGATGTTGGAGGATAAGGGGTATGATGTGGTCTTCAGCGAAGGAAAAGCCTTCCCGCGCAGTAAGACTACTGGAGAGACCCGGAAGATAGGGGTTCGAACTCAGAACCTTTATCAGTTGCAGGTAGATGACTGCGCAGCTATGGCATGCAAGGCGGGAGAAGTGGTGAGCCGGGATGATGAGGGCGAACTATGGCACAGGAGATTGGGCCATCTTCACCATGGAGCTTCGAAGATTCTGCAGCAGATTTCTACTGGACTTCCTAAGGGCACCCTTGCGCAGTCAGATCAGTGCAAGGGGTGTACTTTAGGGAAGTATGTGAAAGCCACCTTTCACGAGAAGGATAGTCGCGCCACGACGATCCTTGAGAGAGTTCACACATACGTGTGTGGTCCTTTCTCAGTTGCTTCGACAGCAAAGCACAGGTATTATGTGATCTTTTTTGATGATTTCTCTCGAAAGTGCTGGATCTTCTTCATGCAGAAGAAGAGCGATACATTCGCGAAGTTCTGTGAGTTTAAAGCACTGGTCGAGAAGGAGTCTGGGAAGAAGGTGATTGCTCTAAGGAGTGATAACGGTGGTGAATTCATCTCGGCTGAATTCAAGGAGTTCTGCAGCGCAGAAGGGATTCGGAGAGAGCTCATCGCACCCCATAACCCACAGCAGAACGGGGTGGATGAGCGGAAGAACAGAACGATCGTGGGTGCTGCACGGGCGATGTTGCATGATCAAGGCCTACCCCTTCACTTGTGGGCTGAGGCATGCAATACAACAGTGTATGTGCAGAACCGTTGTCCTCACAAGGTTCTTGGCATGAATACACCAGAGGAGGCTTATTCTGGCAAGAGGCCTGATATTTCCCATTTGCGGATCTTTGGTTCTCCTGTCTACATGCATGTGACGAAGGATGCGAGAAGGAAGCTGGATCCAACTGCTGAGGTTGGAATATTTGTGGGGTACACTGATACACCTCACAACTATCGGGTGTATTTTTCAGACAGTCGAAAGACTGTTGTGCGACGGGATATAAAATTTCAGGAGGAGAAAGCCATGCAGTGTTCGCTTGAGAGGGAGCTACACTTGCATGCAGATGAGGAGCTGCTAGTTCCTAAGGAGGAGCTTCCAGATGTGGATCAGCCACAAGAGGAGGTTCAGGAGGTGGAAGAAACCACCCATGCAGTGCCAACCATCAGAGGGCGCATGCGCACTACAAAAGCTGAGCGACTGGCTCGGGATGCAGAGAAGGTTGTAGGACCACCTACAGCACAGCGCAGACAGAGGCAGTCACCGGATCGGTACACTGGATACATGTCTCTTGTGAGTCAATGTGTCGTGACGGAGCCATCCTCTTTTGAGGAAGCAGTGGAGGAACCCGCATGGGTTGATGCCATGATCGAAGAATATGATTCGATCGTCAGAAACAGTGCATGGGAGATTGTCCCAAGACTGGAGGGGAAATCAGTGGTGGGTTTGCGATGGATCTACAAAGTGAAGCAGGCAGCTGACGGGAGTGTGGAGAAGTACAAGGTGAGATTTGTCGCCCGTGGCTTTTCACAGATCGAGGGGATTGACTATGAGGAGACCTTTGCACCTGTCGCAAGGTACTCTTCCATACGGACAATCCTTGCTCTCTCAGCGCAGATGGGGTGGCACATTCATCAGATGGATGTGAAGACTGCGTTCCTCAATGGAGTTATTGAGGAGGAGGTGTACATAGAGCAGCCTGAAGGTTTCGAGATCTTCAGCAATGAGTCGCATGTGTGCCGACTCAAGAGAGCACTGTACGGGCTGAAGCAAGCACCTCGTGCTTGGTACACTCAGATAGACAGCTACTTCACCAGGTTTGGATTCTCCAAGAGTGAGGCGGATCCAAACCTGTTCCAGATTGTGGTGGAGGGGAAGCTGTTAATCATCGTACTGTATGTAGATGATCTGATTTTGACTGGCGATGAGCAGTTGATACTTTCATGCAAGGAGGATCTTGCACGAGAGTTTGAGATGAAGGACTTGGGCATCCTTCATTATTTCCCGGGATTGGAGATTTGGCAGCGCAGCGGAGGACTGTTTGTTTCTCAGGGCAAGTATGCCCGAGAGATTCTGGAGAGGTTCAACATGCAAGGCTGCAAGCTTGTTGACACTCCTCTTCCTGGTGGTTGGAGGAAGGAGGATGCTACTTCAACGGAGGTAGTGGATGCCACTGTCTATCGACAGTTGGTGGGGTCGCTTATGTATCTGGTCAATACACGACCCGATATATGCTATGCAGTTAACCAGCTTTTGCAAGCTATGGTTAAGCCTACCAAGCTCTTTTGGAAGGCAAGCAAGCATGTATTGCGCTATATTAGAGGCACATCGGGATATGGTCTATGGTACAGACAGGAGGATGGAGCGAAGCTTTCTGGCTTCACTGATGCAGATTGGGCAGGGAGCCCAACGGACCAGAAGAGCACATCTGGAGGAGTTTTCAGCATTGGGTCGACAACAGTTTCCTGGTACAGCAAGAAGCAGAGATCCGTGGCACTCAGTTCAGGAGAGGCCGAGTACATGGCAGCAAGCTTGGCTGCATGCGAGGCTATTTGGATGAGGAAGATCCTCGTAGGATTGTTTGGGTTGCATTTGGAGCCTACAGTGATTTACTGTGATAACCAGAGTTGCATTAAACTCTCGGCTAATCCAGTATTTCATGATAGATCCAAACACATCGACATCAGGTACCATCATATCAGAGATTGTGTTCAGCGGAGAATCATGATGCTTTCATATGTTCTCACGGAGGATCAGGATGCCGACATCCTGACGAAGGCGCTCACCAGGAGCAAGTTCGAATTCCACAGAGGCAGGATAGGGGTTGCAGATAATCCATATCTTGCTGAGAGGGAGTGTTGAAAATGCAGCAAGATGATGGATCTTAGTGAAATGAAGTCGCCTTCACTAAGTGGGCCCGCAGGCGAATTCTGGCGCAAAGTCTATTTTTAGACTATGTCTATTTTTAGACATATGGAGCATGGTTCGGGGATTCCAGTATGAGATTCTTGGAGCATTGGTCATGTTGGTAAAAATAGATGGGACTCTATTTTTGTGACCTATAGGTCGATAGGTCGATGTCTATTTTTAGACCGCCTATCCTAAAAATAGGGAAGTCAAATATTATTTACCCTTAATAATATTTAGACTATAAACTTCAGTTTACTCTCTTGGAGCACTTCAGTTCGAGCCTTGGAAGTGGATCATGCATCTGACAAAGGAATTACGCTATTCCTAGGGGGTTTGGTGAGCTCATGCATGGTTGACTTCAGCTAGACTTCGAAGGGTATGTGCTTTGAGTACCTCATTTCTCAATTTTATTTTCTTAAATGTATCATAAACTAATCTTTCTTGACCTTCTATGGCAGGTCTGGAAGTAGATGTCTACAAGGCATGTTGTCAGAGATGTTGTGGTAGTAGATGCAAGGGAGACCATAGTTTGACCACCCACTAGAGATGGTACAGGGGTGCTTGCAATATGAACCATTGTTTGTTGTCCTGATTCCCCTCCTTGATCAATATCCATATGAATTCAGGCCCTCTTCCTATGTCTTATTTTGAATTCTTTACTAGAGGTATCAATCACCAAAGGTGATTGATCCTCTCTTGGACTTTTACTCCTGTTATAGCATCATTTCTCACCTTGACATGATTTATGATTGCTTCATGGCTTTATGGGCACCCATTCCTACAGACTTGGACAAATTCACTTAAAAACAGTGGAAAATCCTCCATACGCGACTATGCCCGTGTTTTTCCGCGTGTATACGCGAGCATGCCCAGACTTTTCCGCGTATTCCATTTTAATGATTAAAAAATATATAAAAATCCCTAATTTCGCGCTCGGGTTGATGGTTACTCGTGTAGTTCAACCACTCCTGCACTCTGGTGTGGCCAACTGTTTGGAATCAAACTACTTCTGGAGGGACTATAAAAAGACCTCATATGTATGGCCTAAGGGAGGGAGAGAAAGTATTGATATTATACTGTTGGTTCCCTATCCAAGTCCGATTCCCGTGCCTCCCGCACCTCCTACCATTTCGTGAAACCCTTGTTTCTTTGAGATACACATCCCTTTATATGTTATCTCGTATGCACCGTTTGGAAGGAGTCTTAGCGAGGCAAGGGCCGGACGGATCCTACGACGGCCCGCGAAGGCCTTGGAAGGATCAAAGATCTTCCACTTACTTTTGTACGTATTTTATTTTATAATACAAAAGTATCATGTCAGTTCCCGAAATAAACGTGTTAGTGTATGCTTTAATGTATGAATAATATTTGTTATACAAGCATTCATTATGATTTATTTAATGTTTTATATGAATCACACTAAATATATAGAGTAGAAATATACCGCATAAATTTGTCCTTTGCGCCGGTTTCTTGCATTTCGTGTTATGAGTGAAGGACGGCCATGTGGAGTTTGAATTCACGTGGATCTACTTCAAACGTAGGGACCAATCTGCAAACCTCTCATTCTCGTCTCTATGTAGTTTTTATGAATGTGCATGATCGTGTGGGTCTCTCAAGTGCTAGTACGTCCTCGTCTGTGTGGAGGTTGAATCCCAACCAACCTCTAGGGTGTTAATTCCCCGAAACAACTCCCTATATTCTTTTCTTGCTTTTTCCCCTTGTCTTCTCTTCCTTCTACATTCTTCCTTTCTGGTGGTATTGGGGTCTAGACACTTGGAGTGGAGGACACGCGTTCTTCCTCTTCTTGGAGGGTATTCGTCACCCATTCTGTTTGATTGGTATATTGTTCAATTGATGGCCTGGGTGTGTGAACATAGGGTGTGGACTTGATTTCCACCTTTTTCCTGGAGATAATCCCTGCAGGGTCATAAGACCAAGTGAAGATGTGGCTGAAAACCATCTCCTTCAGTATCTTCTCCGCTTCCTCTATTGCTGCTCTATTGTTACAAATGAAAGGCCCAATTTGTGTTTTGATCCTAAACTGAGTCTTTTTATTTGCAGAGACAAAGTGGAGCTCATCTGCATGTATCATTTTCCTTATGTATTCCAGTGCAAAGACCCTCATGGAGAGGAAATTTGGCAATTTGTAAGGAGCTAGCTCACTTCCATAGACTTGAATCTTCGTAGTTTTGATAAAAATACCAATCTGATGTCTTCATTTGTTATATTAGTTGCATGGTTTTTCTGATTTCCTCATTTATCCTGGGATTTGCTGCATCATTGAGTGTGTTGATGGCTGGATGCAATTTAATAAATCTACAAAATCCTTGTATGTAAAATCCTTTTGATATTTTAGTAGCAGAGTAGTCCAGAATATGATAGATTGGGGCTCATTATCTTCATTTACCTTAGACATTTGAAACTGAAACCTTCTAGATTAGAAATGGACAAACATATATACCAACATAGAGGAATATTTGAAAACCTCCTCTATGTCAAACTTTAAAAACTGCTCATGAATGGCCTCTGCAAGAAATTGAGCATAGTTGAACAGGACTGTGGGTTTAGCACATGGGGAAAGAGGACAAGAAATTCATCACAACTTCCTCTACCTACCGATCGTGTGATAACCTAACAAATAAGATAAAACATACATAATGTGTTGGGTCCTATCAGGGCAGATGAGGGATAAGGATGCTTCTTTGCAGGCATTGGGGTATCAGGGGTCATGGAAAACTGCAAGGTCTTGGCTGTGTTGGTAGGGTCAAGATTCTGATAAAATTCTCTCAGGACTTCATATGAGAAAGGGACTGCTTGTTCAGGAGTGGGGGCCTACATCATCTGCTGGATGGATTGGACATTGACTGCAAATAGGATTTATTCTAATGGGGTGACTATGGTCATCTGGTTAATATCATAACAACTCCGGCACTTCCTGATGAACTTTGGGAAACTATGGGTCTTTGGGAATATGTAAAGGGGAAACTGGGCCTCCCATAGGCTAAGGTCCTTAAACCAAAAGTAAACATAAAAAATTAGACCTTGTACTCGTCTCTTGAATTTTTTGACCTTTTTCTCTGGCTAGGAGCCATGATCCAGTCCACTTCAGGTATACCATTGGATTAAAAGGCTAGTTGATCTGGCTTGGAGGAAGATTTCTTCAATGCTTCTTCTTTCACAAGTCATAATGGAGAAAGGGATAACAGAGAGGGGAAATGAGGAAGGGAAATGACAGTGGGTCAACACCTGGGAAGGGATATAACAACAGGGAATAGTAACCAGGATTGACAGCCTAAAGGAGCCATGTGATCCGGTTTCGCACAATGCTGACAGTTCTTCTTTGAAATTCACGCTTTCTTCAATATTACCTGCAAATTCAACACTTGTATTATTTTGACAATAATTACAGATTAAAATATGTAGTTATGCTGGCATTTGGCTATTTAAACAACAATGTGGAGGTGTGGAGGTGGCGTGGGTCTGTTGGGTAATAGCTCAACCATTTATGGTGCAACAATTTTCTTTTAATGGGAGGGGATGTGACTGCAAATGGAAAGTGGGAGAAAACGTGGCGAGGAAAGTACATGCAACGATAAAAAAGGTGCAGTGGTTTGGTAAACAACGCAAAGGGCTTTTCAGAGGGGGTTATGAGTGGTAAGAAATGTTTGGAGAGGGGGGTGCGGAATAGCCCTAGGCGCGACACGTTAGCTGGATGGGCGGTATGGGATACCACCCATTCCGGACGCCCCCCACTCATGATAAAGTTTAAATACCACGGGGAGGCCGAAAAACGTTGTGGGTCATATGATATGCAGAGGTGGGCGAACATAGCAGGGAGCTGCTTGGGGTTTAACTTAGAATTGACGGGGAGAGGAGCAAGTGGGTCCCCCGAACTTGAAAACTTTTAGATCTTGGCTCTGAGAGACATTACATCCATGCTAATATCACACTTTTCCATCACTTTTTTAAAACTTTCCTTCACGTTGTCCTTTAAAAATTGCTATGAGCACCTTGCACCGGGTCCCCACTTCATTGCACATCGCAACTCGTCCACTTTAACATTTACCCTTGGCACTTGATCTTTAAAACTTGCGATGCGCGCTATGTGGGCCAGTGGCCATGTCACTAACATCGCTACCCGCTAAGTCATCTCGCCAGGTCACCTACCATGTCATCATGGGGCATCTCGCAATATGTGGGATTAAAGCCACGTTGCCATACCACATCACTCCTCGCCACCTCACCGCAACGCCACTTGCCACGTCACCTTCCACATCACCTCATGTCGAGGGTAGTGAATTTAACATTTTTCCTTCGCACTTGTTTTCTAAAATCCGCGATTTGCGATCCGCGCTCGGTCCCACCTCGGTATCGCATGTCACACTTCGTCGTTTTTAACATTGCCACTCGTGACTTGTCTTTTATTCTTTGTGATTGGCGATTGCGATTGGGCCCTACTTCATCGCATATCACTGCTAGAGGTTTTAACGTTTATCTCCCACAACAACCCTTTAAAACTTGCGATGTGTGATTGCACCGTACGCATCTCAAAAACTTTAACATCACAGCGCTTTATAGGTAAGTTGTAACTAAAAGTAACATGCACCGTGCGATGCTAAATGCTTGGCAAGTGCGAAAATGTGAATGGTAAGGAGAATGCAAAAACAAAGGTTTTGCATAGGATTTGTAATATATGGGGGTTTTCTGATGGGGTCTCCTAAAGCGCATCTACGGGGTTTTTATGTTCTAAGGATGAATTCATAAAAGGTTAAAGCTGGCTGTGTGCGGTGCTGCAAAGAGCTATAACGATAGAATTTTGGACTTGTGATATAAGTGGGTTTATAAGGTAGTGAGTCGAAATAAGGTCTTGGGTTTTAAATGAGATTCCGTAGCATTGAAGTTTATAATTTAAAATGGGGAAACAAGGAGGGTGAATGCCAGAAATGAGGGCAACAACAGGTTTTGATCACCATTACCTTATCAACAACAATTTTTTCCCTTCCACTGAAATATAAGGAAAATTGATTCCTTTGATGCTCTTTCGACAAATGTGGTCTCCTTCTCTCGGGAATAAAAATGATAGCCATAATATATTATTATCAAAGGATAAAAATCACTAGTGACTAGTCACTCTAGATACCTGTAAATACAGAGTCTAACATATACAAAGGAAATACATGTGTTACTTGGTCAATGTATCACTCAATTTATTACCAATCCACTTCAATGGCGTATTTTTCATGTTGAACATCCTCTTCTTGTGAACCATCTCGACTCACATCGATGATGGAATCTCCTCTTGCCCATTGGCTTCAAATGCTTTGGATGAGTTGTTGGATACTATGGCCACATTGTCTAATGAGATGTCTCTTCTTCTGACCATGAGTGCAAATATTTTGCATATTCTATTCAAGTCACTTTTGTTTTGATCAAGCTTCATATGATATCATTCTCTTACAAAAGATCTTGAAATTTGATGGTTATACAAACCACAATATGAACCAAATTTTTATCCCATTCATGCATGCATATTTTTCATCCTTTAACATAATCATAAACACAAGGATTATAGGAAGAATTATACCTTGAATGATTGTTTGAATGTTCATCTTTATCACCTTCTCCTTGAGGAGATGAACTTGAAGAGGTTCCAGCTTCTCTTTTGAAGACCAACAACAATGTTCATGTCCTTAGAGCCGTCTCAACTCTCTTTTTCGCCATAAGCTACATGCCCAAAAGCATCTGTCAGTAACATGGGATTCAAACAATTGCATTCATCTTGAATACAAATTTTGCTGCTCGAGGGTTTGAACCTACAAAAAAATTCCTTCTGAACCGGCTTCAATTTCCTTCATGGCTTTAGAGTTTTCTCCATAAAGTTGTCCATAGCCAAGACCCAAATACTTAGGCCTTCTCAACCATAATTAGCTCAACTATGCCTTGCACATGTTTGCCTAATCCTTTACTCATAGCCCATTTGGATCATCAATTTGACCCTATTCTCTAGGATTTTTTTTCAAATTAACCTACACATTTATCTTGAGGGAGGAAATTGAAGACAAATTTGAATTATTTACCTCTTTCTTCAAGCACATCAAGTAAGGCTTCTTTGGCATCATGGAGCGAGTCTCCATCTCATGCATCTTTTGAAGAAGTTCTTGCTTCTCTTTATTTATGGCAACCAAATTCTCTTGAAGCTAGTGTTCTCCCTTACATCTTCATGCTTGCACCATATCTTTCATGATGTGTTTGTCCCGCACCCATCTCTTTATCAAAGAGTCTTGTAAAGGAGAATGGTTTAGAATCACCACTTAATGAAGTTTCCATCACAATGTAAAATGAATAAAAGCTTCAAAAAATTCTTTATTGTGATTTTAGAACCAAGTACCTTCTATTCCATTGGCAATCAAGGATCGTGCTCATGTACCCATTTGTATAAGAGATTCGCAACAAGTTTATGTGTTTTTTAGATGCTTTATGTGAGAATTAATTGTTTTTAGTTGATTAAATGCATTAACAACAAAACATATTTGTAGAAAACTAACCAAATTAACACACAAAATAAATAATAAAGATTTCTACCTCAATACTCGGGTTATTTAGCTCTTTTGAGCCTCCATCAATGGACTAGCTAGGCTCTCTCGGGATTAATATGGTAAAATTATTTTACAAGTTAATCCTCAACTCCATTGGTTTTTTCGATCAGAAAATGGGCCAGGATACTAAAATACCCCTAGATTGATCAAGGTTCAATCACTGAAATGGACCATGGCTCCCTGGGCATGACCTCTTCTCAGGCTTAAGTTTCCTAAGCTATGTGGCAAACACCCTTATAAGTCCTCATCTACTCTAAACATGTAACAATGCCCTAGAACATGTCAATCATCCAAAATTCACCTGCTCATGCTCTCGAATGGCCTCGGCCCGTCTATGCCTCCAACTCCTAATGGCTCTAGCTCCTTGGAACTTCCCGTATTTTCGCACCTATAAGTCTCCAAATGCCTCTCTCCGAAAACCTGCCACCATTTGGCTTCATAATGTCCAATATAGTAAAAATGACTATTCATTCTACAAATTGGACTGGATTCTTTCGGGCAATGGCCCCACACTGATGGCCCTAACCTTCAAAATATTCAAACACACAAAAACACCTAAAGATGGCCTTTTGCCTCAAATCATTCCAATGGATTCTAGCATGCCAAAATGCTACCAATGATTCTTTCTAAGCTCAGACTTATTTCCAAATTGATAGTTGAAAGAAACCCAATTCTTTACTTGTCCTCCTCCAAACCCAGAGAAACTACAAGTTAATTTTCTAAAATTAGAAATCCTCGCTCAAGTTTGGCGCGACGGCTCAAAATTTATGCCAATTTAAGTAATTGATTAATTAGCGCTAATCTTGGTTAGCTACAATAACATGGTTTAATGTTAATCGCACTTTACGCGCCAATGACGTTTTAATGTCATTCACCCACGTCTTATTGTTAATTAAACGTTGCTTATCAAACCCACTGGTTCAACCGCTGCAGATCTCCGCCTCTGAGTCACGACACATTAGGAGGGGGCTACCTCCAACCCCCAACTATTGAGCTATGAAGTTTAATAATGTGCGTAAGACAAGATAGGTAAGAACTACCCGTGAGACGAGAAGGTGGAACGTAAGTGGCTCGCAGCTGGGAGGCCGTGGCTCAGCCCGACTCCGCCATAAAATTCTGTTCCAAATAATAAATAAGTCCACCACTAACGTTGTCAAACCCCCATTCGGATCTCCTTCAAACGCCGCGATAGTGGCTCCTCCACATCAGTGATACCCCCAAATGTAAGGGTTTACAACTTTAGGATATAAACATATATATGTTAATATGCCAAATATCGTGTACCCCAATGTAAAATTATATAGCCAATAATTCGACCTCTTATGAGGTTAGAGGTGGCTCACCAGGAGAGGACACATGGTGCCATCTGTTTGGGTTACACTCAACCTTTTAAAAATTTCAAATTCCAACTTAGGAAGAACGGGAGGTCATTGGGCAATTTTTCTTCACTTAACCTATCCTCGCTAATCAAGATGCTACTTGTCACGTTGTCACCTGGGTCGCAATCTGAAAATATTCTTGGAATGCTGATCAGATTCGCTTACATCATCATTGTACCGGCTTCTCAGCTCCTCTTTTGCTTGCTTTGGAAAATGAACAACATATGATAACCTACCATACTAACTTGATTTTAATGAAACGAAGTTATAAATATTGGCAATGAGCTCTATCTCGCTGTTTAGGTTCAAAGCAATTTCAAGCACTTTGAAATTTTAGCTAATTTTAGGCCTGATCCAAATTTTGATCAAAACCTTCCCACTGACGCCGCTTTTTGGACCCACAAAAGTTGATAATTATCTTATTGAGATTCAATACTCTTCTCGCTTTAAGTTATATCAACTAATTTTACTTGACAATTATCTTGATGGCTGCCTGCACATCACAAGTGGCCATGTCTTCGCAACCATGCCTTCAAGTTGTTGCCGAACCACTTCAACATCAGCTGATCATTGCTGACTGATACATACTATGTTGTACCAAATCGATCTTGATGTTCTTGAAATCATAGCTCTTCCCACTGTAATTAATTCCTCTTCAACAAAGGCATACAAGCTTCTTTCTTGGAAATCCTCTTATCCAAATTAAACTTGCACATGAGGAACTCTTGAGTGTCAACACAAAATACCAGCCTTGTTCTCGCAATGGTCAAAGAAAACACTCTTGCATCTTGTCCACTTCACCGAATGACATCAAACCGCAACATCCTATCACAAGAACATAAATCAATCTTGAAAAGAAAACATTATTCAAGAATTGAAATGATGACCACCTCGCTTTTTTCTCCTTCAAAGCAAATGATCACAATTCCCGTAGTCATCACAGCAGATCTTTATTTCACATTGGTGTATCCAATATCGATCACAATCTAAACACGCGACTCAAAACATAAGTCAATCAACATAATCGACAAACATAGTCGACAAAGCATGACATCAACAACACAAGTTGACATGAAAAGGTAAAACACAATTCTACATAAATCTACATGAAAGGTGTGCATATAATCAACACAAGTCAATAAAAATATGTGCGTACAATCAACACAAGTCGAAGACTCCATGATATGTATTGACATCACTCATGCATGTATCTATTTACAAATGAACTATCACAACTTTTTATTTACACATACAAAATCTCATGCATATGTACACTTTTCAACTCTCTATTTCAAGTACAAATAAGTACATAAACCCAAAACATATGGGTTTTCATAAGAGCTAAACTGAATGATAAATTGATGCAACATAAATGAGTGGCATACCCATCTTTTACACCATCTTGGCAAAATTTTGCAACAAAAAGAAGTGCCTTCAACAGAACAACGTTCACATGCAATCTTGCATCATACAAGTTGTAATAATATGTTGCAACTTGTCACAATTTCAATAGAAATTCATGCATACATAAGGATGAAATTTTCATCTATATAAAAAGGAAATACATGCCTTACTTGGTCAAGAAATCAAGCCATTTCTTACCAATCCACTTCAATGGCGATTTTTCCTGTTGAACATCCTCTTCTTTTGAATCATCTTGACTCACATCAATGATGGAATCTCCTGTTCCATTGGCTTCAAATGCTTTGGATGAGTTGTTGGATACAGTGTCCAACCTTGGTCAATGAGGTGTCCCTTCTTCTGACAATGAGTGCAAATATTTTGCATCTTCTGTTCAAGTCGCCTTTGCTTTGATTGTTTCCTGTATGCTATCATTCTCTTCTAGCATCTTGAAACTTGATGGTTATACAAAACACAATATGAACACAAAATTTTTCTCCCATTCATGCATGCAGATTTTCCATGCTTAACATAATCATAAACAACATGATTGTAGGAAGAACTATACCTTGAATGATTCTTTGAATGTTCATCTTTATCGCCTTCTTGAGGAGATGAACTTGAAGAGGTTCCAGGTCTCTTTTGAAGACCAACAACAATGTTCATGTCCTTAGAGCTGTCACAACTCTCTTGTTCGCCATAAGTTGCATGTCTAAAAGAATCTTGCTGCAACATGGGATTCAAACAATTGCATTCATCTTGAATACAAACTTTGCATGTTTGAGGGTTTGAACCTACAACAAAAGTCCTTCTTGGAACTGTTTCAAGTGTCTTCATGGCTTTAGAGTTTTCTCCATAAAGTTTTCCATAGCCAAGACCCAAATACTTAGGCCTTTCCTCAACCATAATTGGCTCAACTATGCCTTATGCATGTTTACCCAATGCTTTACCTTCATAGCCCATTTTGATCATCAATTTGGACCTTATTCCTCTAGTGTGTTTTTCAAATGAACCTACACATTTATCTTGAGAGGAAATTGAAGAAAAAATTGAATTATTTACCTCTTCTTCAAGCACATGCTTGGCTAAGGCTTCTTTGGCATCATGGAGCTGAGTCTCCATCTCATGCATCATTTGAAGAAGTTCTTGCTTCTCTTTCTTCATGGCAACCGAATTCTCTTGAAGTTTAGTGTTCTTCCTTACATCTTCATACAACTTTTGCACCATATCTTTCATGATGTGTTTGTCCTGCACCATCTCTTTATCAAAGAGTGTTGCAAAGGAGGATGGTTTAGAATCACCACTTAATGAGGTTTCCATCACAATGTAATGAATAAAAGCTTCACAAAATTATTTATTGTGACTTGAGAACCAAGCTCTCAATCCAACTTCTCCTTCACGCATAAAATTTGAAGTTGTTAAATTCTCCTTGCACAATTCAACAACCAATAGCGAACCTAACTATCCTTGGATACAATGAGCTAATCTAACCTATGATACCAACTTGATCTGAAATAGGTGGCCGAATTTTTTGCTATGCAAGAACCTTCTATTCCATTTAAAAAACTTAAGGATCATGCTCATGTACCCATTTGTATTAGAGAATTCTTGTGTCAAGTTTATGTGTTTTTTAGATGCTTTATGTGTGAGAAATTAAAAATTGTTTTTAGCTGATTAAATTCATGAAAAACAAACATAATTTGCAGAAAATTAACCAGAAACACACAACTACAAAATAATAAAGGAGTTCACCCTCAACACTTGGGCTACGTCTCCTTGAGCCTCCATAAATGGACTAGGCTCTCTAGGATTAAGATGGTAAAATTATTTTACAAGCTGATTCTCAACTCCATTTGTTTTTCAAAGTGTACCAATGGGCTCTGAATACCAAAATACCCCTAGATTGACTGTTCAATCATTGGAAATAGACCATGGCTCCCTTGGGCATGACCTCTTCTGTTGGTGGCATTGAGCTTCCCTGAGCTATCCTGTGGAAAAAACACCCTTATAAGTCCTCATCTGCTCCTAAAACCTGTCTCACTATCTCCATAACATGTCAATCATCCAAGATGCACTATTCATTCTCTCATAATGGCCTTTGGCTCCTCTGGCTATGCCTCCAACACTTGGTGGCTCCAGATCCTTGGAATTTCCCTATAGATTTTTTGCACCTAAAAGTATCCAAATTCCTTTGAAACCTGCACCATTGGCTTCAGAATGTTCAAGATATTTAAAAATTATTATTCATTTGCTGAAATTGGATTCTAGATGCTCTGGCAATGGCCCCAACACCTGATGGCCCTAACCTTTAAAAATATTCAAATGCAAAAAAACACATGAAGATGGCCTTTTCTACCTCTGCAGCCTATTCCAATGGATTCCCAGCATGCCAAAATTCTAATAATGATTCTTTCTAAGCTCAATTTGGTCAAAAATTGAGTGAGTTATGACCAAAACCAACTTTGCCCCAATTCTCCTCCAAAACTGGAGAAACTGCCAGTTAATTTTCTAAAATTAGAAATCCTGCCAGGTTTGGCGCGGCCTCCGAAATTTCCACCAATTTAAGCGTCAGATTAATTAGCGATAATCCTGGTTAGCGGGCGGATAAGACATGGTTTAATGTTAATCGCGCTTTACGCGCTAATGAAGTTTTAATGTCATTAACCCACGTCATATTGTTAATTAAACATGCTTATCAAACCCGTCGGTTCAACTGTCGTAGCTCCTAGTTCTTGAGTCGTGGCCACATGGGGAGGAGGCTAGGACGTGGGGCTGGTGCCCTCCAACTCCCAACTATCAGGCAGTTAAAGTTTAATATTGTGCGGAAGACAGTATGGGTAAGAACTACCTAGTAGACGAGATGGTGGAACACATTGTTTACAGGCGGGAGGTTGGGGGTTCGAGCCCCGACTCCACCATTAAATTTTGCTCCAAATAATAAAGAAGTCTGCCGCTAACATTGTCAAGCCCCACCATTCTGGATCTCCTCCAAACTCGTATAGTGGCTCCTCTCTTGGTGATACCCCGCCGAAATGTGGGTTTACAACTTATATACGTGTCCTCTCTGGTGGGCCACCTCCTAACCTATGGGGGTCGAATTATTGGTTATGGTAATGTTTGACATTGGTTTACTAGGTGGCATATATATATGTATGTATGTATGTATGTATGTATGTATGTATGTATATATATATGTATGTATGTATATATATATGTATATATGTGTATATATATATGTATATATATATATATATATATGTATATACATATATGTATATACATATGTATATACATATGTATATGTATATATATATATATATATACATATATACATATATACATATATATATACATACATATATATATATATATATATATATATATATATATATATATATATACACACACACACACACACACATATACATACATACATACATACATACATACATACATACATACATATATATATATATATATATATATATATATATATATATATATATATGTTATTTAGTAGTTCACAAACATTACCAACTAACAGAATTTGAATTTTTAAGGGTCAGAGGTAACTCAAACAGAGGGCGCCACGTGCCTTCTGGGCCACCTCCTAACCTATGGGGGTCGAATTATTGGTTATGGTAATGTTTGACATTGGTTTACTAGGGTTGCATATATATATATATATATATATATATATATATATATATATGTATATACATATACATATGTATATATATATATACATATTGTTGGAACACCTAATCCTACATGGGTAGGTGTGGAATATGAAAATTCACAATGGAGTCCAAGTGACCTTGGGATATGAAACCAAGAGTCACACCATTGTACTATAAATGTACATCTTTGTATAATGGAAAATAAGAAAGCCTCACGCTTATCTTTCATTGTGTGTTGAGCTTTGTGTGTGTGCATTCTTCTCCTCATACACCATGTGTGTGCTTCAACATGGTGTTTAACATGGTATCAGAGCGGACGATTTCTGGCCCTGCTCCAAATTGAGTGAGCCATTTGTGTTTATGGCCTTGCATATCTGCAAAAAAAAATTGTTGGTTTTTTGCAGCACTCAAGTGTTTGTAGTAGTGTTTTTGCCGCCATTCAGAGGTGTTTTGAAGAGACTTTCTGCAGCATTCAGAAATCTGTCTTGGAGGAGGAGCAGCATTCAAAAATTGGCAGCATTCAGAATTGGTTTTGAAGGAAAGGCAGCACTGCCCATCTGAAGGTTTTCATTCTAAATTTTCTCTGCAATTTCTGCTCATTAAAATCTGCATTTTTGAGCTGCTGGAAAATAGTTTAAAGAGAGCTTCTGAAAAATTTCTGAGTTTTTCAAGTAAAATTTTTGAGTTTTTCATTGGAAAAAATTCTGCAATTCTGGATTCTTCTGCTGCTGGGCTATTGAAAAAATTTCTGAGTTTCTCTGCTGCTGGAAATTTGTACTGTTGCTTTCATCTGCTGCCTATATTTCAGAGTTTAAAAATCCGCTGCTGTTTCAAAGGTCTTCTACTCTTCTTCTCCGTTGTTTTAACATTAAAAAAAAAATAAAAAATAAAAAATAAAAAAAATAAAAACCAAATTCAGGGCCTTCGGCCCCCTCCTCTCTGCAATACTCAAATCCCTACGCCACTACTTGCACAACCCACTTCATACGCTACGAATCTCACCCTACCAACACACTCTGCGCTATTCCAACACTACCTCACACACATACGCTCCCTTACTGCGCTCACACACTCCCTTCCCAACGCATCTGCAAACATCCCAACGCTCCCCCCTGGAGCGTGAGATTTTTTCAACCAAACAATGCTCTGCGTCTCTCCATAACCGCAGGCTCCGTCCCACACATCAACCTTCCCCTAGCCTTTCGGCTCCCCGTCCCCACACCTTCGCACGATCTATCCCCTCCCCTATTCCTGCGCAGACCCCTTCACGTGCCCTCTGCACCTCATCACTAAACTACAATCCCTACGCCTTCACCGGCCCTCTCACTCACCGTTACCTCCGTCCTCAACTCTCGAACCCAACGACACCTGCACTCGCTCTTCACTCGACCCTTCACCTCCCATACTCGGCCCTCCTCAATCTGCATCTAAACACACACTCCGCCTCACTCACTACAGCACTCAAACCCTCGCCTTAACTCCCTCTGAGCCCTCGGCCTTTCGGCCCTCCTTCCCCCAACCTGCGTTTATACGCACCCCCTTCTACCCAACTACTCCCTCTCCCAACTCTTACGTGGCTCCTAATCCCTCTTATCCGCCCTTTTTAAAATTTTAAAATTTTTTATTATACCCCCCCTCCATCCATTAATACGCCTCCCTCCAACATTTTTTTAAAAAAAATCGAATTTTAAAACTCCCTTCCCACTATATAATATCACCCTTTTTAAATTCAATTTTTTATTTTATTCCCCTTATCACTCCATTCCATTCCCCTCCCATTTTTAATTTCCCACTCATTTTAATTACTCCCATCCCTTTTAATTAATCCCATTCCCTTCTATTATTCTCATTTTTTTTTAATTAATTTTAATTAATTTTAATTTAAAAAAAAAAAAAAAAAACAGCAGAGAGAGAGGAAGGACATTGAAGAAAAGAAAGAGCTATGAACAGCAGAATTGAGGAAATGACGAAATGACAAGAAAATTGCAGATTTTACATTGTGATTTGTGGCATTGACATGAGAGTGAACTTTTGAAGAATTTCACATTTGAAGACAAGTTTTTCATCATTTAAAACAACTATTTGAAGAAGAGAAATCAGTTGCCCCAAGGCTTCTTGCACATTGCTTTTGCTGCACATTTTTGCAGAAATATTGTATTGACATCATACTGCTTCTTCATTCATAATCAATATTTGAGTTGTTGGATTGTTGATTGCCCTCCATCATTTGAGGAGCACACTTTGTACTTTGAGAATTTCTTGAGTCATTTGTATTTGTTGTTGAATCACATTGTAAACGGGTGCATTCTCGGTTGAAGCCGACACCCTTTCATTTGTTGAGCCTAATTTGTTGAAAAATGGCCAAAATCAATGAGGCATTAGTGTTGTTGAATGACCTCATTCATTCAAATGTTCATGATATGATAAAAATGAGCAAGGATGCTCTATGTAACATTCAGAGTTGTTTGCTAGATGCACAAGAGAAGATTGAGTTTTTGCAGTTGGAATCTCAGCTCCAACAAGACGAACTTCACCAAAAGAGTCACCATTCCGAACCCTTCAAGCTGCTCAAGATTGAGACAGACCTCACCTAAGAAAGAAGATAAAGTTGCGCGCTTCCACATTCAATTCTCGTACATAGTGGACAGACAGCAAATTGCTCACAGCACTTCTCAAGCCCATCATCGTACCGGGAAGAGCTTGTCCGACATCAAGCACCGAATCGGTCTGACATGACAAGGATGTGTCCTTTCATATATTTCTACCACACAAATCCCATCATATTTCGTAACATCTATGTATGAGTCAGCTCACCGAGAGCCGTTCCATCCTCTCGTTCCACTTCACGCGACGAGAAATGCCAACACTGTGATCGAGTTGGCCATATGAAAGATCACTGTTTTGATCTTCATCCATGCAAGCACTGTGGTTAGCACACTCATTCTTCAGACAGATGCTTCAAAACAAGCCTCCTGCAAGAACCAAGATTCATTTTGGATGGATCGCTTCTTGGCAATGGGCATCAGCAGCCAAGAATATGTTTACAACACATGTTAGAACTTGTTCACGGATATTGAGCAAACTTGCAGTTGAGTTTTCGCCATCATCTCACCTTGTCCCTGACAGGGGGGAAAATGGTGGTCATGTACAAGCTTCGACGACAGATCAAGCGAGCCTGAGCCACAATCTCTCATTCCATGTTCAGAGTTGTAGCCGCCAGCTGCTTAGCCCGAGCCACACCGTCCGCATTCGCAGGATGTAGCCGCAGACATGCGATGCCCACAGAGCATACCTTCTTGCCAGGATAACCTAAAACCATCATTTTCTTGCCAGGATAACTAAACCATCATCTTTGGTTGGTGGATAACCTAAAACCATCATTTTCACTGTGGACAACTTCAAACCATCATCTTTGGTTGGTGGACAACGAACCACCAAGGTGTAGGTAGACCTTTCCTTCTTTAGGCCTAAGGTCTCCTTTTATGAGTGGACTCACTTTCAGCAGGCCTTCTGGGGGGTGCCGTTTTGGAAGAGTTCCGGGAACTGCAACAAGTTTTTCATTCCATTGTTTGTGGTCATCCTAAAACCACCTCTTTTTTCCAACATTTCAGAGAGTTGATTCAGCCCAAGCGCTGCCATGTATACTTTGCATATTTGTATTACAACTCTTTTCTTGGACTCACACATACCCCTTCGGATTAAGGGGGGATGTTGGAACACCTAATCCTACATGGGTAGGTGTGGAATATGAAAAGTCACAATGGAGTCCAAGTGACCTTGGGATATGAAACCAAGAGTCACACCATTGTACTATAAATGTACATCTTTGTATAATGGAAAATAAGAAAGCCTCACGCTTATCTTTCATTGTGTGTTGAGCTTTGTGTGTGTGCATTCTTCTCCTCATACACCATGTGTGTGCTTCAACATGGTCTTTAACACATATGTATATACATGTATATATATACTATAGTGGCTCCTCCACACTTGGTGATACCCGGCCAAAATGTGGGTTTACAACATTAGGATATATATATATATATATATATATATATATATATATATATATATTTATATACATATATATATATATATATATATATATATATATATATATATATATGCCACCTAGTAAACCAATGTCAAACATTACCATAACCAATAATTCGACCCCCATAGGTTAGGAGGTGGCCCACCAGAGAGGACACGTGGCGCCCTCTGTTTGGGTTACACTCCAACCCTTAAAAATTTTCAAATTCCAACTTAGGAAGAATTGGAGGTCATTGGCAAAGTTTTCTCTTCACTTAACCCATCTGATGAATCTGAAGACGACACTTGTCATAGTGTCACTGGCTGCAATCTGGAGAATATTCCTGCAATGCTGACTGTACCTGCCACATCATCACTATACATGTTCTGCTCTGTTTTTACCTATTTTTGAAAACGAACAGCAGATGATAACTCAGTCATACGAACTCGGATTTTGATGAAATGAGTTGCGCCAAAATCATGGGGACGAACTCTATCTGGTCCTTTAGGTTCGAAGCAATTTAGAGAACTTTTAAATTTTAGCTAATTTTAGGCCCTATTCCAAATTCTGATCAGACGAGGTGAAGAAAAAACCTGCAAGCATGACAGATTCAGACTGGGAGTGATCTGAAAATGGTCTGGATAACTTGTTATGTATTTCAAGAACCTCCCACTCAGCTAAAAAAATAAATGATCTAACTTGTACTTGACATTATGCGGAATTATTACTTGAAAGTGGTGTATTAATTTTAATTGTTTATGTGTCTTAAGTTCATTTTTTCTTGCCAAAATTTAAAATGTATAACAGTAACATAATGCAGCAATAAAACATTCACACACAACAACAAAATTAATCTAGGAGTTCACCCAAATTTCGTGGGCTACGTCTCCTTTGAGCTTTGTCATCTTGACTTGGCTCTTTGGTATTATGGTAAGGTTTCTTTTACATTTTCCACACTTAACTCCAATGGATACTGAAATGATCCAAAGGGCTGAGAATACCATCTATATCCCTCTCATGGTTGTCCAAACTCTGCAAACAAATTTAGGCTCTCTTAAACATGATTCCTGTTGTCTGTGTACTGAGCTACACCGAGCTTCTCCTTGGCACTAAATAATTCATAATTTTGTGTTTGTCCCTGAAACCACACCTAATTTTTTCAGCACACATCATACACCAAATATCGACTGATAATTTTCTCAAATTGAGCACTGCATCCCTAAACTAGGCTATCCTCCACGATTTTCCCAAGGCTGCCCAAAACTTCCTTTCAACTTATAGAGCTCTATAAGTCATCAAAATGTTCTTTAAACACTTTCATTGGTTTCAAAATGTCTGAAATAGTCAAGATAGACTATTAATTTGCAGAAAATGGCCTCCGACTACTTGGGTTTCGCCTCCAACACCTGTCGGCACCCCCTGGCACTAGGTCATTGAAAAATTCTCTGACTGGTTCTCGACCTCTAGAAGTCCTAAAAATCCTCTAAAACCTCCTTTAATGGATTCAAAATGTTGTTTACAGTCAGAAATGAGTATTGGTTCGCTGCATATGGCCTGTTGCTGCCCTGGCTAGGCCCCAAACTGTTGTGGGAAAAATGTGGCATTGATGGCCCCTGGAACTTTACTGAAGCTTCTTGGCCTTCAAAATTTCTCTACAAGCTCTACAAACCATCTCATTGGATTCAGAACATCTGAAATACGCAAAATTGATTATTGGATCTCTGAATAAGGCCTCTAGCTCCCCTAGCTAGGCCTCAAACTGTTGCTGCCCCGTGGTGGCCCTAGTAGCCCCTTGAACTTCACTGATGAAAAAACATGCTTAGAAGCTCTCTGATGGCTCTGAAGCCTACTCCATTGAGTCTGTAATGTTGGATATAGTCGAAATTGACTATTGGTACTCCAAAATTGGTTCTCCCTGGCTCAAGATAGAGCCAAAAACAATTTTGCCTAATGTTCCCTAAAAATCCTCCACCAGAAATGGAGGGACTGGAGTTAACGCCAGTTAAAATAGGAAAATTACCCCAAATTTGGGACGCGCTGCATTTTTCCACCAGTTAACCTGTAACAATAAACTTGATGGTTAAGGGGAGTGGGTGGCCACATGCCAACCCCCGCAATCCCCACGGTCAACATTAAATGGGAGTGCAAATGTTGCCATGCGACCTTAAAATATGGTTGGTGGTTATAGTTAAAAACCCAAGTGGATAATTATTGCGGTTAGGGCCTATGCCCTTGGGTCACGATCATGGGTCGTCGCCCATGTGGTGGTCGGGGCTACCCCTTTTTTTTTTATCCGCCCAAACATTTGTTAAACAATATAATGAACCCTCAAGCATATAGATTTAAGTAACGCACAATAGAGGAGTTGGTGAAGTCTCTTGCCCACATGCTGGGTGATTCCCACTGGCTCCAAATAATTTAACAAGACCTTTCCTGGGCCACGTGGCGACCTATGGGCCTGCCACGTGGCGGCCTTCCATTGGCTACAAAAAAACCATAGTCAAACAATTGCCGATTCAAACTGCGCCCCTTGTCAAACACAGATTGGAATGAATTGAATATTTTTGGGAATATCCCTTGGATTTTATTTTTTTTCCAATTGCCAAGTCAAATTTGGTCAAAGTCCAGTTTTTGCAGTTTATTGGACTTTTCAAACTGTGATAACTTCTTCATACGATGTCGGTTTTTCGAACCATTCGCGACACCGGAATCGCAACGATGAGGCCTTTCCAGTTGCTCAGGTTCGGCACAGTTCCGAACACTTTGAATTTTGAGCTATCATTCTGGTCCATGATCCAATTATGATCAGCGAGGACTTGGATGCCTGAGCTCTCAATACCATTAGTTTATGCCTGGAAGAGGAAGTTCTCTTTAATATTGTTGAAGAGAAAACAACTGCAGGTTTGTGGGAAAAACTGGAAACTTTGTATATGACCAAATCATTGACCAACATAATTTATTTGAAAAGAAAATTGTACAGTCCTCGAATGAATGAGGGTACAAAAGTTGTAGAACATACACTTATTTTCCTGTTGTCAGATATGGAAGTTAAAATTCAGGAAGAAGACAAAGTTATAACCTTGTTGTGTTATTTTCATGAGTCATTCAACCACTTTATAACTTCAATCAGTTTGAGCACTGTTCATTCCTTGAAATTTGAATTAGTTGTGGGAGCTCTGTTATCTAAAGAAGTATGAAGAAAATATAGTATTGAAACA
Organism: Pinus albicaulis; assembly: GCA_034641835.2. Taxonomy (NCBI): domain Eukaryota; kingdom Viridiplantae; phylum Streptophyta; class Pinopsida; order Pinales; family Pinaceae; genus Pinus; species Pinus albicaulis. The sequence goes on along the minus strand of CM076579.1, from coordinate 542,358,228 downwards.
GCTGCACCAAAAGCCATGGTAGCCAGAGGTCGGTCAAAGGAAAGAGGGGAGAAAGCAAGGGGTTCTTTTTGATCAAAATTAAAGGGAAAGAAGTGTAAAGCCAAATGCTGGTACTGCAACAAAATTAGACACCTCAAAAAGACTGTTGGAAATGGAAGGAGTCTAAAAACCAGAATAAGGAAGCAAATTGGGTTGATTTAGGTATGATTGATGAAGTTTTATTTGTTGAAGTAGGAATAGTAGATGAATCTTTTGATCCAGGTGGATATTGGTGGCCACCCACCTATTCCACTTGTGGCCCCACCATTGTTTCTTTCAATTTTTTCAGGTTCCTTAATTGTAGCACAACTTACTATTTTTAGCAATTTTTTGGGTCCTGAACTTCCGGAGCCGTTTTTAGGCCCTAAACGACGTTTTTTGGGAAAACTGGGAGCAACAGTGGTCCATGCACCAATGCTTCTCACAATAAAAGTTGTAGTCCTTGGATAGATATTTATAACAAGGTATGGTGCACGCCAAACAAAGATCGTATGTCAAAGTTCCGTCCCTAGGAAGTTGATGTACCAATTTACCCAAACGAGGCCCATAGTTTTGGCGCTTCATCTCCTAGGGTTAGGTTTTTGGATATTTAGGGTTTTACATCATTTCTCAATAATAAATAGGCCCTCAAGACTCTTTTTAACATAGTTTAGAGGCATGTAGCCACCACATATCCTCTTAGATATAATCTGCCAATGCCCTAGCTAGTTTATTTCCATTCTATGTGTAAACAAATTTCAGTTCTTTGATAGTAATGAAATGAAGTATTATTTCTGCTGCGTCTTTGTATCTATGGTTATATTTGTATTCTATTGCATTCCTGCATAAATCTGGATCAATTGTATTAGAGTTGTCTGCTCTTTCTCGATCCTTCTTTGCATGTCCCCAATGAGGTCAGGGTATAAGGAGTTAGGGTTCGATCTGGTGGAACCTTTGCAAGATCAACCTTGCAAACCTCGACGACCGCCCATGGGGGACGAAAAGAAAGATGAGGGAGCAGGAGTTCTTGTCAAAATATTGCTCGAGGAGGCCCTTGAAAAAACAAAGGAACACGATGATGGATAACTTTGCCGAGATCCTTCAACGACTGCCCATTGGCGGCGCATCTGCATCTGGCAACCACTTTGGAGGTGCAACTCTTTTTAAGGTACAAATAAACTTTGACATTCCCATATTTGAGGGTCAAATAGATGCAGACATCGTAGATATATGGTTCAATATATTAGAATGATATTTCTCAGTTCATGACTTTTCCGACTAGGAGAATATTTTTTGCACTCAAAGCTACCCCCCATGTCAAGGACTGGTGGGAAACCTAGTGTGATAAAAAGGACAAGGGGGAACCCTCTTTTTTCTCAGCCGTACCCACTTGGAATTATTTCTGAGACGCCATCAAGGAACAATATTATCCCTTGGGGAGGTATGAGGATAAGTACATACAATGGACGACGCTGCGGCAGCAAAGGGATCAAGATGTGCATGAGATGACGAATATGTTCCATACCCTGTGCACAAAGTTGGGTATCAAAGATTCAGAGAAACATTTTGTGTTGAAGTACTGTAGTTGTCTGCACAAATACATTCATGAGGAAATGGAATTCCTTGACATCTCCTCACTTGGTACGACATACCGGTATGCTGCCAAGATTGAGCAGAAATTCAAATAGAAGAAACGAGACTTTGGATCTACAAATCAAAAGCAAGGGAAAGGTGTCCCCAAACCACAGAACAAAGGACAAAGCCAAGGCATGGCGGCCCAAAGAAAACCTGCCTAATCTGAAAGCAAAGAACAACACCGTGAAGCCGAATAAGTACATGGGAAAGTGGTGTGAGTTCCATATGAGCTCCACCCACAACACAAGTGAGTGTCAGGCCAAACAGTCACTAGTGGTCGAGATGAGGCCTTTTGAATCAAATGCATGCTCTGACTCTGAATAAGAACCCGACAAGGGGAATGACAAAGGGAAGCAGATTATTGATGCAGAACCCAACGCCGTTATTTCTACTACGAAGATCCAGAAGGAGGAATCAGAAGATCCAGAGGAGGAGGAGCGTCTCTTTCACTCCCAGATGTGGGTAAAGGGTTCCCCACTACAGTTCATTGTCGACAGTGGGAGCCAAAATAACCTCATTTTAACAAAGGTCCTAAAGCAGTTGGGCTTGTCCACCACAACAAACCCATATCCGTACACCATTAGGTGGCTTCACCAAGGACGGGATCTATGCGTCAGCCAACATTTTTTCCTCCCCTACAACATCAAGCCCTTCATAGATGAGGTATTATGTGACATTGCTCCTCTTGATGTTTGTGATGTATTATTAGGCCAACCACACTGTGGAAGAGACATGATGTGTATGAGTGCTGACCTCACACTTACTTTGGGCAATAAGTTGTACACGATACCAGAGGTACCATCGTCTATCACTATCTCTTGGTTACTGCAAAACAATGCAGCAAGCTCATTTCCAAAAGTAGGAAATTTGTTTTCCTGATGATCTGCCCCCTCATTTCCAAAACTGAGAAATTTTTTTTCCTGATGATCTGCTCCCTCATTTCCAAAACTGAGAAATTTGTTTTCCTGATGATATGCCCCCAGGGCAAGAAGAAGACTGTGGCCACGACCTCCAAATAGGGCTCCTCTGCATGACAACAACAAATGGACAAGGTCGTGGAGGAGAACGGGGACATCTTCACCTCACCCACAGGGGTGCCTCGGCACTGTCAGGTTAAGCACCCCATAGATCTGACCCCAGGTGCATCGCTGCCCAGTGGACCAATTTATCGACGCTCTGTTCTAGAGAACGATGAAATCAAGAGTAAAATTTAGGAGCTGCTGCATAAAGGTCACATCTGGCCAAGTTCATTACCCTATAGGAGCCCAATCATGTTGGTGTAGAATAAGGATGGGACTTGGAGACTCTATATTGACTATTGGACGTTAAACAAGATCACTGTCCAGAATAGGTACCCGATCCCACGGATTTATGACCTTCTGAACCAACTTAAGAGGCGAAATATTTCATTAAGATTGGCTTGAAGTTTGGGTATCACTAGGTACCAATCGAACCCTATGATGTGTGGAAGACTGCCTTCAAAGCCAACGAGGGCCTTTTCGAATGGCTGGTCATACCTTTTGGATTAACGAATGCTCCTGCAACCTTTATGAGGCTGATGGACGACATCTTACGGCCATTCACCAACTCATTTTTAGTAGTGTACTTGGATGACATCCTGATCTTCAACCATACTTGGGAAGAGCACCTGCACTACATCTGATAGGTTCTCCAAACACTACGGCAACACGAGTTGTGTGCCAATTTGGAGAAGTACACTTTTGGCATGACCTAGGTTCAGTATCTCGGTTACATTGTTGATGAACGGGGGGTAAATGTGGATCCAACCAAGCTCCAAATAATTCGGGATTGGCCAGCCCCAACCACTCTAACAGAGCTTCGCAGCTTTCTGGGTCTTGCTAATTTCTACCGCAGGTTCGTGTTGGGATTCTCTCATATCACTTGGCCCTTGAGTCAAGTCACCAAGGTAGGAGTGAAAGAAAAATTATTTTGGTCGAAGTCTCAACCAAAGGCATTAGTAGAATTGAAACATCGCCTCTGCTATGCTCCAGTGCTCACTTTAAAAAACTTACAACAACCATTTGAGATCAAGACAGATGCCTCTGACTATGCTATTGGGGCGGTTCTTACTCAACAGGGGCATCCAGTGGCATATCACAGTGAGACGCTGTCTGACAAAGTTCGCAAATATCCCACTTATGACAAAGAAATTTATTCCATTATGCAGGCTTGTTGAAAATGGAAACATTACATTTTGGGGAAGGAAATGGTCATGCACACAGACCACCGACCCCTGCAATTCATATAGACACAAGGGAAGTTGCATAATGATCACCATCAGAATGGTCCACATATCTGCGAACATCAAGTACAAGAAGGACATCACTAATTATGTTGCAGACTGCCTCAGTCGACCACTGATTGTGGCGCTAACCACCATTCTAAACTCTTGTGGGCATGAGACTTCTAATTGGTCGCTTCTTTACAAGAGCAACCCAGAATTCGGTCATACATATAAGACACTCTTGGAGGGTACGCAAGTTCCAAATTTTCACCTCCAAGATGCACTGTTATGTCATCTGGGACATATTTGTGTTCGTTCAAGCGAGTGTTCCAAGATGATTTTGGAAGCGCACTACAATCGAGTCGTTGGGCATTTTGGGGTTGAGAAAATAGTGGCAGTATTGCAGAAGTATTTATATTGGTTGAACCTTCGACAGGATGTTGCGAAGTACATTAGATCCTACACTACTTGCGCCATTTCCAAACCGACCATCAAGAAACAAGGCCTCTATACTCTGCTACCTACCCCTAGTGGACCTTGGGAATCCATCTCCATGGATTACATGTTGGTCCTTCCTTGTACTAAGCATGGAAACGACTATGTTTTCGTGTTCGTCGACATATTCTCGAAGATGGCCATTATGATGGCCTGCAAGAAGAATATCACAGCAGAAGCCACTAGTACACTCTTCTTTGAACGAGTGTGGGTGCACTTTGGGATCCCACAGTCTATCATCTCAGATCAGGGTAGCAGGTTCCTCAGTACATTTTGGTCCAGCCTCTGGTCAATGCTGGACACCACACTCACCAAGTCCACAACTTTCCATCCCCAAACTGATGGCTAGACATAGGTTGTCAACAGGATGATTATACACATTATGCGCATGTACAATTCATAGCATCCACACACATGATATGAGAGCCTTCCCTATGTAAAACACAGTTATAACTAGGATCTCCACAACTCAACCAGCCACAACCCCTTTCAAGTGGGCTTGGGATTCCAGCCACTATGTCCCATTGACGTAGCCATGCCATTTGCGGCTACTCAGGCCGATTCGGCTCATGTCCAGTCTGAAGCTAACAAAGCGAACAACTTCATTGAACACATTCAACGCATCTGCCAACAAGTTCATGACATATTGGACAGAGCCAATGCTAAGTAAAAGCAACGACATGATCAACATCGGGTGCCACACAACTTCCAGATGGGAGATAAATTGTGGCTACATTTGCAGAAGGAACACCTCACTGGACCCCACCGCAAGCTTCGCCTGCTCCGATATGGGTCGTACACCATCACCAACGCTGTAGGGACCAATTCCTTTGATCTCAGTATTCCACCATTCCTTGGTCTGCACCCAGTATTCATTGTGGACCGCCTTTGGCCCTACTTCCCACCTCTACTGGACACCTCCAACATTGCAAAACAACTCACATAACCAGAGTTAAACCCATAATGCATGGAACATGCCACCATAGATTGTATCATGGACATGCAAATCAAGAGCACTCACCAGCAGAAGATACAACTGTATCAAGTTGTCAAAGTTGGATAACTCCTGCACCAAGGCAGTGGTTCACTAGGGACCAAGTTCAACAAAAGTTTCCTCATCTCATGGAGGAACTCAACACAATGGGGACCATTGCTTCCTAAGGGGGGAGGAATTATCCAGGTGGATATTGGTGGCCACCCACCTATTCCACTTGGGGCTCCACCATTGTTTCTTGAAGTTTTTCAGTTTCCTTAATTGTAGCACAACTTACTATTTTTAGCAGTTTTTCGGGTCCTAAACTTTCGGAGCCGTTTTGAGGCCCTAAATGACGTTTTTTGGGAAAAACGGGAGAAACTTGGGTCCATGAACCAATTTTTTTCACTTTTAAAATTGTAGTCCTCGGATAGATCTTTCTAACGAAGTATGGTGCGCGTCAAACAAAGATCGTATGCCAAAGTTATGTCCCCGGGAAGTTGATGTACCAATTTACCCAAACAAGGCCCATAGTTTTGGTGCTTCATCTCCTAGGGTTAGGTTTTTGGATGTTTAGGTTTTTCCATCGTTTCTCAATAATAATTAGTCCCTTGAGCCTCATTGTAACACAGTTCATAGGCATGTAGCCACCACATCTCTTCTCAAAGATAAGCTACCAGCACCCTAGCTAGTTTATTTCTGTTCTGTTTGTAAACAAATTTCAGTTATTTGATAGTAATAAAATGAAGTACCATTTTCACTGCATCTTTGTATCTATGGTTATATGTGTATTATGTTGCGTTTCTGCATAAATATGAATCAACTTTACCTGTTTTTAATGTCTCTCAGAATGTTGAAAATTGGTTGTTAGACTCTGGTGCTTCTCATCACATGAGCCTGCACATAAATTGGTTTATTTCATATGAAGTTGTAAATGATAGTTTTTTTATTTATGGGAAATAATGCATCTTGTCAGGCTGTTGGGATAGGAAATGTAAAAATTAATATGTATGATGATATAGTTAGAACATTAACTGATGTTAGGCATGTACCTGAATTGAGGAAAAATTTGATTTCTTTGGGAGTTTTGGGCTCAGATGGTTATAAGTTTACAAGGCAAAATGGAGTGTTGAAAGTCTCAAAAGGTGCCCTGGTTGTTATGACGGCAGAAAAGGTTGGAAATTTTTACAGACTCAAAGGACGTACTCAACTCAGTGAGGTAGCGATTGCATTAGAAAAAGCAGAAGAAGGTTCTCGCTTATGGCATCAACGGCTGGGTCACATGAGTGAGAAAGGGCTTCATGTACTGATGAACCGCAAGTTGCTTCTTGATTTGAAATCCTTGAAGTTGGATTTTTGTAAACATTGTGTGTATGGAAAGCAATAAAAAGAGAGATTTAAATCTAGAAGTCACAATAGTAAATAAATTTTGGACTATATTCATTCTGATCTTTGGGGACCATCTCCTACTGTGTCTTATGGAGGTGCATTGTATTTATTAACATTTATTGATGATTTCTTCTGGAAATTTTGGGTCTATATGTTGAAAAACAAGGTTGATGTATTTAATGTTTTTAAACAATTTAAAGCTATAGTGGAAAAGAAAACATGCAAATCAATTAAATGTATAAGAACTGACAATGCTAGTGAATTTACTTCTTTAGAATTTGAACAATATTGTAAGGATGAAGGGATTGTTAGACATAAAAATGTTGTTTATACTCCTCAGCAAAATGGAATTATTGAACGTATGAATCCGACTCTTATGGAAAGAGCCAGAAGCATAATAAACAATGCTAACCTGCTAAAAGAGTTGTGGGGAAAAGAAGTATCTATTGCTTGCTATTTGGTTAACATATCACCTTCTGTTGCCACAAATTGTAAAATTCCTGAAGAAGTTTGGTTGGGTCAGTCTTGTGATTATTCACATTTAAGGATTTTTGGTTGTGATGCCTATGCTCTTATTCCTAGGAATCAACACTCAAAGTTAGATCCAAAATCGAAATGTTCCGTCTTTGTTGGGTATGATTATGTAGTGAAAGGATACAGGTTATGGGATCCTTCTTCACGGAAGATAGCCATTAGTAGAGATGTAACATTTGATTAATATTCTCTTCTAAAATCGGATGTTGGAAAATTTGAATAGGAACAGGTATCGCCAAATCAACTAATTTAGTTGGAGGCTAATATTTTTCTAGAAAGTTGAAAGGAAGGAGAGACTTCTGAATAAAAAGGTGAAGAAGAAAAGGAAACTGTATAAGTAGGGGAAAATGCCTCCGAGCTCAATATTCCACCATTCCTTGGTCTGCACCTAGTGTTTAATGTCGACCACCTTCAGCCCTACTTTCCACCTCTACTGGGAACATCTGACATGGCAGAACAACTCATACCAACATAGTTAAACCCAGACTGCATGGAACAAGCCACAACTAATCAGATTATGGACACATAGATCAAGAACACCTACTAGCAGAGGATCCAGCTATATTGAGTTGTCAAAGTGGGCCAACTCCTTAACCAGGGCAAGTGTCTCACCAGGGACCAAGTTGAGAAGAAGTTTCCTCATCTCATGGAGGAACTCAACGCAATGGGGACCATTGCTTCCTGAGGGGGGAGGAATGATCCAGGTGGATATTGGTAGCCACCCGCTATTCCACTTGGACCCCCACCATTATTTCTTTCAGGTTTTTAGTTTCCTTAATTGTAGCACAATTTACTATTTTTGACAGTTTTTCGGGTCTTGAACTTCCGGAGCCGTTTTGAGGCCCTAAACGACTTTTTTTGGGCATCAAAACTCCGATGATGGTGATTCTTTTTTGAACTTGAAATTTTCTATTAGTAGTTTTAGTCCTCAAATAGATATTTCTAATGATGTATCATGTGTGTCAAACAGAGATAGTATGCCAAAGTGACGACTCCGGGAAATTAATGTACCAATTTACCTCAACGGGCTCCATATTCTGGCATTTCATCTCCTAGGGTTAGGTTTTTGGATGTTTAGGGTCTTCCATTGTTTCTCAATAATATATAGGCCTTCGAGCCTCATTGTAACATAGAGTTCAGAGGCATGTAGCCACCACATCTCTTCTCAGAGATAAGCTACCAGTGCCCTAGCTAGTATATTTGCATACTGTCTGTAAACAAATTTCAGTTATTTGATATTAATGAAATCAAGTGTTATTTGTGTTGCATCTTTGTATTTATGGTTATATGTTTATTCTGTTGTGTTCTTGCATAAATTCATATTAGTGGAGTTTCTTGAAATGTGACAACTAATCATGTAATTATTGTAATTTACCGGTCAGTTGGTTTGTATAACGAAGAAGCAGTTATGTAACAAAGTAGCCCATATTAATTGGGATGGCTCGAGAGGCTTGTAATGATGGATAATAATTCTTGATTAATTTAAGTTTCCAATCTCTTACCCCGTGGAAGTTTCCTTGACAACCCGTCAAGGTTTTACCATGTAAATTTGTGTATTGACTTGTGTGTTTATTTCAGTATTTCTGTATATTTCTTTCTTGTTTGATAAATTTTGAGACCAACAATATTTCTTGTAGACATTTATTGTATTCCGTAAGCATTTGAATTTGCAATCATCCTTGCCATGATTGATCGCTGAAGATGGGGCATGCAATATCTTTTTGTGCATAACCCCCATCGAGTGGATGGCATGACACACAACCTTGATGAATCACTTGATTTGATAAGAAACTTGTAAGGTGAGAATATAATGGCTTAAGACTAGGAAAAATGCATTATATCAGCCTTGATTAAGAAAAGCCACAATTTAAAAACTTGGCATTGGCAAGGAATATTAGTAAAGACAATCTTGATTCATAGCTTTTCCAAATCATTGTTTCTTGCTTTGTACATATTCCTGGAAATGATCCTCAAATCCTCTTAAAATAATCACCATGAGCTTTACAAGCCAATTTTTTTTTAGTATCTTGAAGTTTTCAATATCTTAATAAAAAACAGAGCCCTCCATGTCAGGAATGTTTACTCTCTTTTTTCTAAATTCTCACCTACCATTATGTTTACTGCAGTTTCTCCCCTCCTTCTTGACTATTGGGAAAGCTTAAGCTACAAAATGAATGTATCCTTACACCAGTCTTTCACAATGCACTCATTGTATTGAGCAACATTAATGGAAATAAACTTTTTGGATGACCACATAATCTTCCAGAGCAATCAAAGCTTCATCTCCTTCAGACCATTGGAACAGTAAATCTAGGTGCTCTACCAAAATCGCAGTCAAGCTGCTCACACCATACAAATATACATAAAATTTTGGCACATTATGTCCATGTTAACTCACACATATATTTTATCTTCACGGAGAATATAAATGGTATGAACAA